>JAECWS010000027.1:0-652812 GCA_018150905.1 Drosophila ambigua
CGAACAGAAATCAGTAGAAGGTGGCTGCTTTTTTAATTTCTCGTTTTTCATGTTTCTCTTTGTATTTTCTTGCTCTCTGTTTTTCGATCTACTTTTTCTGCCTCCACTTTCCACCTCTCAATTGGCAAAAATCGGTTAAATTCAAGTCTGAGATACCAGGCGAACAGAAATCAGTAGAAGGTGGCTTTTTTTTATTTTTTTTTCTCGTTTTTCATGTTTCTCTTTGTATTTTCTGGCTCTCTTTTTTCGATCTACTTTTTCTGCCTCCACTTTCCACCTCTCAATTGGCAAACATCGCTTAAATTCAAGTCTGAGATACCAGGCGAACAGAAATCAGTAGAAGGTGGCTGCTTTTTTAATTTCTCGTTTTTCATGTTTCTCTTTGTATTTTCTGGCTCTCTTTTTTCGATCTACTTTTTCTGCCTCCACTTTCCACCTCTCAATTGGCAAACATCGCTTAAATTCAAGTCTGAGATACCAGGCGAACAGAAATCAGTAGAAGGTGGCTGCTTTTTTAATTTCTCGTTTTTCATGTTTCTCTTTGTATTTTCTGGTTCTGTTTTTTCGATCTACTTTTTCTGCCTCCACTTTCCACCTCTCAATTGGCAAACATCGCTTAAATTCAAGTCTGAGATACCAGGCGAACAGAAATCAGTAGAAGGTGGCTGCTTTTTTAATTTCTCGTTTTTCATGTTTCTCTTTGTATTTTCCTGCTCTCTGTTTTCGATCTACTTTTTCTGCCTCCACTTTCCACTTCTCAATTGGCAAAAATCGGTTAAATTCAAGTCTGAGATACCAGGCGAACAGAAATCAGTAGAAGGTGGCTGCTTTTTTAATTTCTCGTTTTTCATGTTTCTCTTTGTATTTTCTGGTTCTCTTTTTTCGATCTACTTTTTCTGCCTCCACTTTCCACCTCTCAATTGGCAAAAATCGGTTAAATTCAAGTCTGAGATACCAGGCGAACAGAAATCAGTAGAAGGTGGCTGCTTTTTTAATTTCTCGTTTTTCATGTTTCTCTTTGTATTTTCTTGCTCTCTTTTTTCGATCTACTTTTTCAGCCTCCACTTTCCACCTCTCAATTGGCTAAAATCGGTTAAATTCAAGTCTGAGATACCAGGCGAACAGAAATCAGTAGAAGGTGGCTGCTTTTTTAATTTCTCGTTTTTCATGTTTCTCTTTGTATTTTCTGGTTCTGTTTTTTTCGATCTACTTTTTCTGCCTCCACTTTCCACTTCTCAATTGGCAAAAATCGGTTAAATTCAAGTCTGAGATACCAGGCGAACAGAAATCAGTAGAAGGTGGCTGCTTTTTTAATTTCTCGTTTTTCATGTTTCTCTTTGTATTTTCTTGCTCTCTGTTTTCGATCTACTTTTTCTGCCTCCACTTTCCACCTCTCAATTGGCAAAAATCGGTTAAATTCAAGTCTGAGATACCAGGCGAACAGAAATCAGTAGAAGGTGGCTGCTTTTTTTAATTTCTCGTTTTTCATGTTTCTCTTTGTATTTTCCTGCTCTCTGTTTTCGATCTACTTTTTCTGCCTCCACTTTCCCCTTCTCAATTAGCAAAAATCGGTTAAATTCAAGTCTGAGATACCAGGCGAACAGAAATCGGTAGAAGGTGGCTGCTTTTTTAATTTCTCGCTTTTCATGTTGCTGTTTGTATTTTCTGTGCTCTCTGTTTTCGATCTACTTTTTCTGCCTCCACTTTCCACCTCTCAATTGGCAAACATCGGTTAAATTCTAGTCTGAGATATAAGTCGAACAGAAATCAGTAGAAGGTGGCTGCTTTTTTTAATTTCTCGTCTTGCATGTTTCTCTTTGTATTTTCTTGCTCCCTTTTTTCGATCTACTTTTTCAGCCTCCACTTTCCACCTCTCAATGGGCTAAAATCGGTTAAATTCAAGTCTGAGATACCAGGCGAACAGAAATCAGTAGAAGGTGGCTGCTTTTTTAATTTCTCGTTTTTCATGTTTCTCTTTGTATTTTCTTGCTCTCTTTTTTCGATCTACTTTTTCTGCCTCCACTTTCCACCTCTCAATTGGCAAACATCGGTTAAATTCAAGTCTGAGATACCAGGCGAACAGAAATCAGTAGAAGGTGGCTGCTTTTTTAATTTCTCGTTTTTCATGTTTCTCTTTGTATTTTCTTGCTCTCTTTTTTCGATCTACTTTTTCTGCCTCCACTTTCCACCTCTCAATTGGCAAAAATCGGTTAAATTCAAGTCTGAGATACCAGGCGAACAGAAATCAGTAGAAGGTGGCTGCTTTTTTAATTTCTCGTTTTTCATGTTTCTCTTTGTATTTTCTTGCTCTCTTTTTTCGATCTACTTTTTCTGCCTCCACTTTCCACCTCTCAATTGGCTAAAATCGGTTAAATTCAAGTCTGAGATACCAGGCGAACAGAAATCAGTAGAAGGTGGCTGCTTTTTTAATTTCTCGTTTTTCATGTTTCTCTTTGTATTTTCTAGTTCTCTTTTTTCGATCTACTTTTTCTGCCTCCACTTTCCACCTCTCAATTGGCAAAAATCGGTTAAATTCAAGTCTGAGATACCAGGCGAACAGAAATCAGTAGAAGGTGGCTGCTTTTTTAATTTCTCGTTTTTCATGTTTCTCTTTGTATTTTCTTGCTCTCTTTTTTCGATCTACTTTTTCTGCCTCCACTTTCCACCTCTCAATTGGCAAAAATCGGTTTCATTCAAGTCTGAGATACCAGGCGAACAGAAATCAGTAGAAGGTGGCTGCTTTTTTAATTTCTCGTTTTTCATGTTTCTCTTTGTATTTTCTTGCTCTCTTTTTTCGATCTACTTTTTCTGCCTCCACTTTCCACCTCTCAATTGGCTAAAATCGGTTAAATTCTAGTCTGAGATACCAGGCGAACAGAAAACAGTAGAAGGTGGCTGCTTTTTTAATTTCTCGTTTTTTATGTTTCTCTTTGTATTTTCTGGCTCTCTTTTTTCGATCTACTTTTTCAGCCTCCACTTTCCACCTCTCAATTGGCTAAAATCGGTTAAATTCTAGTCTGAGATACCAGGCGAACAGAAAACAGTAGAAGGTTGCTGCTTTTTTAATTTCTCGTTTTTCATTTTTCTCTTTGTATTTTCTGCTCTCTGTTTTCGATCTACTTTTTCTGCCTCCACTTCTCAATTGGCAAAAATCGGTTAAATTCAAGTCTGAGATACCAGGCGAACAGAAATCAGTAGAAGGTGGCTGCTTTTTTAATTTCTCGTTTTTCATGTTTCTCTTTGTATTTTCTTGCTCTCTTGTTTTCGATCTACTTTTTCTGCCTCCACTTTCCACTTCTCAATTGGCAAAAATCGGTTAAATTCAAGTCTGAGATACCAGGCGAACAGAAATCAGTAGAAGGTGGCTGCTTTTTTAATTTCTCGTTTTTCATGTTTCTCTTTGTATTTTCTTGCTCTCTTTTTTCGATCTACTTTTTCTGCCTCCACTTTCCACCTCTCAATTGGCTAAAATCGGTTAAATTCAAGTCTGAGATACCAGGCGAACAGAAATCAGTAGAAGGTGGCTGCTTTTTTAATTTCTCGTTTTTCATGTTTCTCTTTGTATTTTCTCTGTCTCTTTTTTTCGATCTACTTTTTCTGCCTCCACTTTCCACCTCTCAATTGGCTAAAATCGGTTAAATTCAAGTCTGAGATACCAGGCGAACAGAAATCAGTAGAAGGTGGCTGCTTTTTTAATTTCTCGTTTTTCATGTTTCTCTTTGTATTTTCTCTGTCTCTTTTTTTCGATCTACTTTTTCTGCCTCCACTTTCCACCTCTCAATTGGCTAAAATCGGTTAAATTCAAGTCTGAGATACCAGGCGAACAGAAATCAGTAGAAGGTGGCTGCTTTTTTAATTTCTCGTTTTTCATGTTTCTCTTTGTATTTTCTGCTCTCTGTTTTCGATCTACTTTTTCTGCCTCCACTTTCCACCTCTCAATTGGCTAAAATCGGTTAAATTCAAGTCTGAGATACCAGGCGAACAGAAATCAGTAGAAGGTGGCTGCTTTTTTAATTTCTCGTTTTTCATGTTTCTCTTTGTATTTTCTTGCTCTCTTTTTTCGATCTACTTTTTCTGCCTCCACTTTCCACCTCTCAATTGGCTAAAATCGGTTAAATTCAAGTCTGAGATACCAGGCGAACAGAAATCAGTAGAAGGTGGCTGCTTTTTTAATTTCTCGTTTTTCATGTTTCTCTTTGTATTTTCTTGCTCTCTTTTTTCGATCTACTTTTTCTGCCTCCACTTTCCACCTCTCAATTGGCTAAAATCGGTTAAATTCAAGTCTGAGATACCAGGCGAACAGAAATCAGTAGAAGGTGGCTGCTTTTTTAATTTCTCGTTTTTCATGTTTCTCTTTGTATTTTCTTGCTCTCTTTTTTCGATCTACTTTTTCTGCCTCCACTTTCCACCTCTCAATTGGCTAAAATCGGTTAAATTCAAGTCTGAGATACCAGGCGAACAGAAATCAGTAGAAGGTGGCTGCTTTTTTAATTTCTCGTTTTTCATGTTTCTCTTTGTATTTTCTTGCTCTCTTTTTTCGATCTACTTTTTCTGCCTCCACTTTCCACCTCTCAATTTGCAAAAATCGGTTAAATTCAAGTCTGAGATACCAGGCGAACAGAAATCAGTAGAAGGTGGCTGCTTTTTTAATTTCTCGTTTTTCATGTTTCTCTTTGTATTTTCTTGCTGTTTTTTCGATCTACTTTTTCTGCCTCCACTTTCCACCTCTCAATTGGCAAAAATCGCTTAAATTCAAGTCTGAGATACCAGGCGAACAGAAATCAGTAGAAGGTGGCTGCTTTTTTAATTTCTCGTTTTTCATGTTTCTCTTTGTATTTTCTTGCTCTCTTTTTCGATCTACTTTTTCTGCCTCCACTTTCCACCTCTCAATTGGCAAAAATCGGTTAAATTCAAGTCTGAGATACCAGGCGAACAGAAATCAGTAGAAGGTGGCTGCTTTTTTTAAATTCTCGTATTTTCTTGTTTCTCTTTGTATTTTCTTGCTCTCTTTTTTCGATCTACTTTTTCAGCCTCCACTTTCCACCTCTCAATTGGCAAAAATCGCTTAAATTCAAGTCTGAGATACCAGGCGAACAGAAATCAGTAGAAGGTGGCTGCTTTTTTAATTTCTCGTTTTTCATGTTTCTCTTTGTATTTTCTTGTTCTCTTTTTTTCGATCTACTTTTTCTGCCTCCACTTTCCACCTCTCAATTGGCAAAAATCGGTTAAATTCAAGTCTGAGATACCAGGCGAACAGAAATCAGTAGAAGGTGGCTGCTTTTTAATTTCTCGTTTTTCATGTTTCTCTTTGTATTTTCCTGCTCTCTTTTTTCGATCTACTTTTTCAGCCTCCACTTTCCACCTCTCAATTGGCTAAAATCGGTTAAATTCAAGTCTGAGATACCAGGCGAACAGAAATCAGTAGAAGGTGGCTGCTTTTTTAATTTCTCGTTTTTCATGTTTCTCTTTGTATTTTCTTGCTCTCTTTTTTCGATCTACTTTTTCAGCCTCCACTTTCCACCTCTCAATTGGCAAAAATCGGTTAAATTCAAGTCTGAGATACCAGGCGAACAGAAATCAGTAGAAGGTGGCTGCTTTTTTAATTTCTCGTTTTTCATGTTTCTCTTTGTATTTTCTTGCTCTCTTTTTTCGATCTACTTTTTCTGCCTCCACTTTCCACCTCTCAATTGGCAAAATCGGTTAAATTCAAGTCTGAGATACCAGGCGAACAGAAATCAGTAGAAGGTGGCTGCTTTTTTTAATTTCTCGTTTTTCATGTTTCTCTTTGTATTTTCTTGCTCTCTTTTTTCGATCTACTTTTTCTGCCTCCACTTTCCACCTCTCAATTGGCAAAAATCGGTTAAATTCAAGTCTGAGATACCAGGCGAACAGAAATCAGTAGAAGGTGGCTGCTTTTTTAATTTCTCGTTTTTCATGTTTCTCTTTGTATTTTCTTGCTCTCTTTTTTCGATCTACTTTTTCTGCCTCCACTTTCCACCTCTCAATTGGCAAAAATCGGTTAAATTCAAGTCTGAGATACCAGGCGAACAGAAATCAGTAGAAGGTGGCTGCTTTTTTAATTTCTCGTTTTTCATGTTTCTCTTTGTATTTTCTTGCTCTCTTTTTTCGATCTACTTTTTCTGCCTCCACTTTCCACCTCTCAATTGGCAAACTTCGCTTAAATTCAAGTCTGAGATACCAGGCGAACAGAAATCAGTAGAAGGTGGCTGCTTTTTTAATTTCTCGTTTTTCATGTTTCTCTTTGTATTTTCTTGCTCTCTTTTTTTCGATCTACTTTTTCAGCCTCCACTTTCCACCTCTCAATTGGCAAAAATCGGTTAAATTCAAGTCTGAGATACCAGGCGAACAGAAATCAGTAGAAGGTGGCTGCTTTTTTAATTTCTCGTTTTTCATGTTTCTCTTTGTATTTTCTTGCTCTCTTTTTTCGATCTACTTTTTCTGCCTCCACTTTCCACCTCTCAATTGGCTAAAATCGGTTAAATTCAAGTCTGAGATACCAGGCGAACAGAAATCAGTAGAAGGTGGCTGCTTTTTTAATTTCTCGTTTTTCATGTTTCTCTTTGTATTTTCTAGTTCTCTTTTTTCGATCTACTTTTTCAGCCTCCACTTTCCACCTCTCAATTGGCTAAAATCGGTTAAATTCAAGTCTGAGATACCAGGCGAACAGAAATCAGTAGAAGGTGGCTGCTTTTTTAATTTCTCGTTTTTCATGTTTCTCTTTGTATTTTCTAGTTCTCTTTTTTCGATCTACTTTTTCAGCCTCCACTTTCCACCTCTCAATTGGCTAAAATCGGTTAAATTCAAGTCTGAGATACCAGGCGAACAGAAATCAGTAGACGGACGCTGCTTTTTTTAATTTCTCGTTTTTCATGTTTCTCTTTGTATTTTCTTGCTCTCTTTTTTCGATCTACTTTTTCTGCCTCCACTTTCCACCTCTCAATTGGCTAAAATCGGTTAAATTCAAGTCTGAGATACCAGGCGAACAGAAATCAGTAGAAGGTGGCTGCTTTTTTAATTTCTCGTTTTTCATGTTTCTCTTTGTATTTTCTTGCTCTCTTTTTCGATCTACTTTTTCAGCCTCCACTTTCCACCTCTCAATTGGCTAAAATCGGTTAAATTCAAGTCTGAGATACCAGGCGAACAGAAATCAGTAGAAGGTGGCTGCTTTTTTAATTTCTCGTTTTTCATGTTTCTCTTTGTATTTTCTTGCTCTCTTTTTCGATCTACTTTTTCTGCTTCCATTTTCCACCTCTCAATTGGCTAAAATCGGTTAAATTCAAGTCTGAGATACCAGGCGAACAGAAATCAGTAGAAGGACGCTGCTTTTTTAATTTCTCGTTTTTCATGTTTCTCTTTGTATTTTCTTGCTCTCTTTTTTCGATCTACTTTTTCAGCCTCCACTTTCCACCTCTCAATTGGCAAAAATCGGTTAAATTCAAGTCTGAGATACCAGGCGAACAGAAATCAGTAGAAGGTGGCTGCTTTTTTTAATTTCTCGTTTTTCATGTTTCTCTTTGTATTTTCTTGCTCTCTTTTTTCGATCTACTTTTTCTGCCTCCACTTTCCACCTCTCAATTGGCTAAAATCGGTTAAATTCAAGTCTGAGATACCAGGCGAACAGAAATCAGTAGAAGGTGGCTGCTTTTTTTAATTTCTCGTTTTTCATGTTTCTCTTTGTATTTTCTTGCTCTCTTTTTTCGATCTACTTTTTCTGCCTCCACTTTCCACCTCTCAATTGGCAAAAATCGGTTAAATTCAAGTCTGAGATACCAGGCGAACAGAAATCAGTAGAAGGTGGCTGCTTTTTTAATTTCTCGTTTTTCATGTTTCTCTTTGTATTTTCTGGCTCTCTTTTTTCGATCTACTTTTTCAGCCTCCACTTTCCACCTCTCAATTGGCTAAAATCGGTTAAATTCAAGTCTGAGATACCAGGCGAACAGAAATCAGTAGAAGGTGGCTGCTTTTTTAATTTCTCGTTTTTCATGTTTCTCTTTGTATTTTCTTGCTCTCTTTTTTCGATCTACTTTTTCTGCCTCCACTTTCCACCTCTCAATTGGCTAAAATCGGTTAAATTCAAGTCTGAGATACCAGGCGAACAGAAATCAGTAGAAGGTGGCTGCTTTTTTAATTTCTCGTTTTTCATGTTTCTCTTTGTATTTTCTTGCTCTCTTTTTTCGATCTACTTTTTCAGCCTCCACTTTCCACCTCTCAATTGCGAAATCGGTTAAATTCAAGTCTGAGATACCAGGCGAACAGAAATCAGTAGAAGGTGGCTGCTTTTTTAATTTCTCGTTTTTCATGTTTCTCTTTGTATTTTCTTGCTCTCTTTTTTCGATCTACTTTTTCTGCCTCCACTTTCCACCTCTCAATTGGCAAAAATCGCTTAAATTCAAGTCTGAGATACCAGGCGAACAGAAATCAGTAGAAGGTGGCTGCTTTTTAATTTCTCGTTTTTCATGTTTCTCTTTGTATTTTCTGGTTCTCTTTTTTCGATCTACTTTTTCTGCCTCCACTTTCCACCTCTCAATTGGCAAAAATCGGTTAAATTCAAGTCTGAGATACCAGGCGAACAGAAATCAGTAGAAGGTGGCTGCTTTTTTAATTTCTCGTTTTTCATGTTTCTCTTTGTATTTTCTTGCTCTCTTTTTTCGATCTACTTTTTCTGCCTCCACTTTCCACCTCTCAATTGGCGAAAATCGGTTAAATTCAAGTCTGAGATACCAGGCGAACAGAAATCAGTAGAAGGTGGCTGCTTTTTTAATTTCTCGTTTTTCATGTTTCTCTTTGTATTTTCTTGCTCTCTTTTTTCGATCTACTTTTTCAGCCTCCACTTTCCACCTCTCAATTGGCTAAAATCGGTTAAATTCAAGTCTGAGATACCAGGCGAACAGAAATCAGTAGAAGGTGGCTGCTTTTTAATTTCTCGTTTTTCATGTTTCTCTTTGTATTTTCTGGTTCTGTTTTTTCGATCTACTTTTTCTGCCTCCACTTTCCACCTCTCAATTGGCAAAAATCGGTTTAATTCAAGTCTGAGATACCAGGCGAACAGAAATCAGTAGAAGGTGGCTGCTTTTTTAATTTCTCGTTTTTCATGTTTCTCTTTGTATTTTCTTGCTCTCTTTTTTCGATCTACTTTTTCTGCCTCCACTTTCCACCTCTCAATTGGCGAAAATCGGTTAAATTCAAGTCTGAGATACCAGGCGAACAGAAATCAGTAGAAGGTGGCTGCTTTCTTAATTTCTCGTTTTTCATGTTTCTCCTTGTATTTTGTTGCTCTCTGTTTTCGATCTACTTTTTCTCATTTTATCTGCCTCAACTTTCCTCATCTCAATTGGCAAAAATCGGTTAAATTCAAGTCTGAGATACCAGGCAAACAGAAATCGGTGGAAGATGGCTGATTTTTTAATATCTCGTTTTTCTTGATTCTCTTTGTATTTTCTTGCTCTCTGTTTTCGATCTACTTTTTCTGCCTCCACTTTCCACCTCTCAATTGGCTAAAATCGGTTAAATTCAAGTCTGAGATACCAGGCGAACAGAAATCGGTGGAAGATGGCTGATTTTTTAATATCTCGTTTTTCTTGATTCTCTTTGTATTTTCTTGCTCTCTGTTTTCGATCTACTTTTTCAGCCTCCACTTTCCACCTCTCAATTGGCGAAAATCGGTTAAATTCAAGTCTGAGATACCAGGCGAACAGAAATCAGTAGAAGGTGGCTGCTTTTTTAATTTCTCGTTTTTCATGTTTCTCTTTGTATTTTCTTGCTCTCTTTTTCGATCTACTTTTTCTGCCTCCACTTTCCACCTCTCAATTGGCAAAATCGGTTAAATTCAAGTCTGAGATACCAGGCGAACAGAAATCAGTAGAAGGTGGCTGCTTTTTTAATTTCTCGTTTTTCATGTTTCTCTTTGTATTTTCTTGCTCTCTTTTTTCGATCTACTTTTTCTGCCTCCACTTTCCACCTCTCAATTGGCAAAAATCGGTTAAATTCAAGTCTGAGATACCAGGCGAACAGAAATCAGTAGAAGGTGGCTGCTTTTTTAATTTCTCGTTTTTCATGTTTCTCTTTGTATTTTCTTGCTCTCTTTTTTCGATCTACTTTTTCAGCCTCCACTTTCCACCTCTCAATTGGCTAAAATCGGTTAAATTCAAGTCTGAGATACCAGGCGAACAGAAATCAGTAGAAGGTGGCTGCTTTTTTAATTTCTCGTTTTTCATGTTTCTCTTTGTATTTTCTTGCTCTCTTTTTTCGATCTACTTTTTCAGCCTCCACTTTCCACCTCTCAATTGGCTAAAATCGGTTAAATTCAAGTCTGAGATACCAGGCGAACAGAAATCAGTAGAAGGTGGCTGCTTTTTTAATTTCTCGTTTTTCATGTTTCTCTTTGTATTTTCTTGCTCTCTTTTTTCGATCTACTTTTTCTGCCTCCACTTTCCACCTCTCAATTGGCAAAATCGGTTAAATTCAAGTCTGAGATACCAGGCGAACAGAAATCAGTAGAAGGTGGCTGCTTTTTTAATTTCTCGTTTTTCATGTTTCTCTTTGTATTTTCTTGCTCTCTTTTTTCGATCTACTTTTTCTGCCTCCACTTTCCACCTCTCAATTGGCAAAAATCGGTTAAATTCAAGTCTGAGATACCAGGCGAACAGAAATCAGTAGAAGGTGGCTGCTTTTTTAATTTCTCGTTTTTCATGTTTCTCTTTGTATTTTCTTGCTCTCTTTTTCGATCTACTTTTTCAGCCTCCACTTTCCACCTCTCAATTGGCAAAATCGGTTAAATTCAAGTCTGAGATACCAGGCGAACAGAAATCAGTAGAAGGTGGCTGCTTTTTTAATTTCTCGTTTTTCATGTTTCTCTTTGTATTTTCTTGCTCTCTTTTTTCGATCTACTTTTTCTGCCTCCACTTTCCACCTCTCAATTGGCAAAAATCGGTTAAATTCAAGTCTGAGATACCAGGCGAACAGAAATCAGTAGAAGGTGGCTGCTTTTTTTAATTTCTCGTTTTTCATGTTTCTCTTTGTATTTTCTTGCTCTCTGTTTTTCGATCTACTTTTTCTGCCTCCACTTTCCACCTCTCAATTGCGAAATCGGTTAAATTCAAGTCTGAGGTACCAGGCGAACAGAAATCAGTAGAAGGTGGCTGCTTTTTTAATTTCTCGTTTTTCATGTTTCTCTTTGTATTTTCTTGCTCTCTGTTTTCGATCTACTTTTTCTGCCTCCACTTTCCACCTCTCAATTGGCTAAAATCGGTTAAATTCAAGTCTGAGATACCAGGCGAACAGAAATCAGTAGAAGGTGGCTGCTTTTTTAATTTCTCGTTTTTCATGTTTCTCTTTGTATTTTCTTGCTCTCTGTTTTCGATCTACTTTTTCTGCCTCCACTTTCCACCTCTCAATTGGCTAAAATCGGTTAAATTCAAGTCTGAGATACCAGGCGAACAGAAATCAGTAGAAGGTGGCTGCTTTTTTTAATTTCTCGTTTTTCATGTTTCTCTTTGTATTTTCTGGTTCTGTTTTTTCGATCTACTTTTTCTGCCTCCACTTTCCACCTCTCAATTGGCTAAAATCGGTTAAATTCAAGTCTGAGATACCAGGCGAACAGAAATCAGTAGAAGGTGGCTGCTTTTTTAATTTCTCGTTTTTCATGTTTCTCTTTGTATTTTCTTGCTCTCTTTTTTCGATCTACTTTTTCTGCCTCCACTTTCCACCTCTCAATTGGCAAAATCGGTTAAATTCAAGTCTGAGATACCAGGCGAACAGAAATCAGTAGAAGGTGGCTGCTTTTTTAATTTCTCGTTTTTCATGTTTCTCTTTGTATTTTCTGGCCCTCTTTTTTCAATCTACTTTTTCTGCCTCCACTTTTCACCTCTCAATTGGCAAAAATCGGTTAAATTCAAGTCTGAGGTACCAGGCGAACAGAAATCAGTATAAGGTGGCTGCTTTTTTTAAATTCTCGTATTTTCTTGTTTCTCTTTGTATTTTCTTGCTCTCTTTTTTCGATCTACTTTTTCAGCCTCCACTTTCCACCTCTCAATTGGCTAAAATCGGTTAAATTCAAGTCTGAGATACCAGGCGAACAGAAATCAGTAGAAGGTGGCTGCTTTTTTAATTTCTCGTTTTTCATGTTTCTCTTTGTATTTTCTAGTTCTCTTTTTCGATCTACTTTTTCTGCCTCCACTTTCCACCTCTCAATTGGCAAAAATCGGTTAAATTCAAGTCTGAGATACCAGGCGAACAGAAATCAGTAGAAGGTGGCTGCTTTTTTAATTTCTCGTTTTTCATGTTTCTCTTTGTATTTTCTTGCTCTCTTTTTTCGATCTACTTTTTCAGCCTCCACTTTCCACCTCTCAATTGGCTAAAATCGGTTAAATTCAAGTCTGAGATACCAGGCGAACAGAAATCAGTAGAAGGTGGCTGCTTTTTTAATTTCTCGTTTTTCATGTTTCTCTTTGTATTTTCTAGTTCTCTTTTTTCGATCTACTTTTTCTGCCTCCACTTTCCACCTCTCAATTGGCAAAAATCGGTTAAATTCAAGTCTGAGATACCAGGCGAACAGAAATCAGTAGAAGGTGGCTGCTTTTTTAATTTCTCGTTTTTCATGTTTCTCTTTGTATTTTCTAGTTCTCTTTTTCGATCTACTTTTTCAGCCTCCACTTTCCACCTCTCAATTGGCTAAAATCGGTTAAATTCAAGTCTGAGATACCAGGCGAACAGAAATCAGTAGAAGGTGGCTGCTTTTTTAATTTCTCGTCTTGCATGTTTCTCTTTGTATTTTCTTGCTCTCTTTTTTCGATCTACTTTTTCTGCCTCCACTTTCCACCTCTCAATTGGCAAAAATCGGTTAAATTCAAGTCTGAGGTACCAGGCGAACAGAAATCAGTAGAAGGTGGCTGCTTTTTTAATTTCTCGTTTTTCATGTTTCTCTTTGTATTTTCTGGTTCTCTTTTTTCGATCTACTTTTTCAGCCTCCACTTTCCACCTCTCAATTGGCTAAAATCGGTTAAATTCAAGTCTGAGAGTACCAGGCGAACAGAAATCAGTAGAAGGTGGCTGCTTTTTTAATTTCTCGTCTTGCATGTTTCTCTTTGTATTTTCTTGCTCTCTTTTTTCGATCCTTTTTCTGCCTCCACTTTCCACCTCTCAATTGGCTAAAATCGGTTAAATTCAAGTCTGAGATACCAGGCGAACAGAAATCAGTAGAAGGTGGCTGCTTTTTTAATTTCTCGTCTTGCATGTTTCTCTTTGTATTTTCTTGCTCTCTTTTTTCGATCTACTTTTTCTGCCTCCACTTTCCACCTCTCAATTGGCAAACATCGCTTAAATTCAAGTCTGAGGTACCAGGCGAACAGAAATCAGTAGAAGGTGGCTGCTTTTTTTAATTTCTCGTTTTTCATGTTTCTCTTTGTATTTTCTTGTTCTCTGTTTTCGATCTACTTTTTCTGCCTCCACTTTCCACCTCTCAATTGGCTAAAATCAGTTAAATTCAAGTCTGAGATACCAGGCGAACAGAAATCAGTAGAAGGTGGCTGCTTTTTTAATTTCTCGTTTTTCATGTTTCTCTTTGTATTTTCTTGCTCTCTTTTTTCGATCTACTTTTTCTGCCTCCACTTTCCACCTCTCAATTGGCAAAATCGGTTAAATTCAAGTCTGAGATACCAGGCGAACAGAAATCAGTAGAAGGTGGCTGCTTTTTTAATTTCTCGTTTTTCATGTTTCTCTTTGTATTTTCTGGCTCTCTTTTTTCGATCTACTTTTTCTGCCTCCACTTTCCACTTCTCAATTAGCAAAAATCGGTTACATTCAACTCTGAGATACCAGGCGAACAGAAATCAGTAGAAGGTGGCTGCTTTTTTAATTTCTCGTTTTTCATGTTTCTCTTTGTATTTTTCTTGCTCTCTTTTTTCGATCTACTTTTTCTGCCTCCACTTTCCACCTCTCAATTGGCAAAAATCGGTTAAATTCAAGTCTGAGATACCAGGCGAACAGAAATCAGTAGAAGGTGGCTGCTTTTTTAATTTCTCGTTTTTCATGTTTCTCTTTGTATTTTCTGCTCTCTTCTTTCGATCTACTTTTTCTGCCTCCACTTTCCACCTCTCAATTGGCAAAAATCGCTTAAATTCAAGTCTGAGATACCAGGCGAACAGAAATCAGTAGAAGGTGGCTGCTTTTTTTAATTTCTCGTTTTTCATGTTTCTCTTTGTATTTTCTTGTCTCTCTTTTTTCGATCTACTTTTTCAGCCTCCACTTTCCACCTCTCAATTGGCTAAAATCGGTTAAATTCAAGTCTGAGATACCAGGCGAACAGAAATCAGTAGAAGGTGGCTGCTTTTTTAATTTCTCGTTTTTCATGTTTCTCTTTGTATTTTCTTTGCTCTCTTTTTTCGATCTACTTTTTCTGCCTCCACTTTCCACCTCTCAATTGGCTAAAATCGGTTAAATTCAAGTCTGAGATACCAGGCGAACAGAAATCAGTAGAAGGTGGCTGCTTTTTTAATTTCTCGTTTTTCATTTTTCTCTTTGTATTTTCTGCTCTCTGTTTTCGATCTACTTTTTCAGCCTCCACTTTCCACCTCTCAATTGGCAAAAATCGGTTAAATTCAAGTCTTAGATACCAGGCGAACAGAAATCAGTAGAAGGTGGCTGCTTTTTTAATTTCTCGTTTTTCATGTTTCTCTTTGTATTTTCTAGTTCTCTTTTTTCGATCTACTTTTTCTGCCTCCACTTTCCACCTCTCAATTGGCAAAAATCGCTTAAATTCAAGTCTGAGGTACCAGGCGAACAGAAATCAGTAGAAGGTGGCTGCTTTTTTAATTTCTCGTTTTTCATGTTTCTCTTTGTATTTTCTGGTTCTCTTTTTTCGATCTACTTTTTCTGCCTCCACTTTCCACCTCTCAATTGGCTAAAATCGGTTAAATTCAAGTCTGAGATACCAGGCGAACAGAAATCAGTAGAAGGTGGCTGCTTTTTTAATTTCTCGTTTTTCATGTTTCTCTTTGTATTTTCTTGTTCTCTTTTTTCGATCTACTTTTTTCTGCCTCCACTTTCCACCTCTCAATTGGCAAAAATCGCTTAAATTCAAGTCTGAGGTACCAGGCGAACAGAAATCAGTAGAAGGTGGCTGCTTTTTTAATTTCTCGTTTTTCATGTTTCTCTTTGTATTTTCTTGTTCTCTTTTTTCGATCTACTTTTTCTGCCTCCACTTTCCACCTCTCAATTGGCAAAAATCGGTTAAATTCAAGTCTGAGATACCAGGCGAACAGAAATCAGTAGAAGGTGGCTGCTTTTTTAATTTCTCGTTTTTCATGTTTCTCTTTGTATTTTCTGGCTCTCTTTTTTCGATCTACTTTTTCTGCCTCCACTTTCCACCTCTCAATTGGCTAAAATCGGTTAAATTCAAGTCTGAGGTACCAGGCGAACAGAAATCAGTAGAAGGTGGCTGCTTTTTTTAATTTCTCGTTTTTCGATGTTTCTCTTTGTATTTTCTTGCTCTCTTTTTTCGATCTACTTTTTCTGCCTCCACTTTCCACCTCTCAATTGGCTAAACATCGGTTAAATTCAAGTCTGAGATACCAGGCGAACAGAAATCAGTAGAAGGTGGCTGCTTTTTTAATTTCTCGTTTTTCATGTTTCTCTTTGTATTTTCTGGTTCTCTTTTTCGATCTACTTTTTCTGCCTCCACTTCCACCTCTCAATTGGCAAACATCGGTTAAATTCAAGTCTGAGGTACCAGGCGAACAGAAATCAGTAGAAGGTGGCTTTTAGCTGTTTTTCATGTTTCTTTTTTTTCTTTGTTTTTTGCTCTCTGTTTTCGATCTACTTTTTCTGCCTCCACTTTCCACCTCTCAATTGGCAAACATCGCTTAAATTCAAGTCTGAGATACCAGGCGAACAGAAATCAGTAGAAGGTGGCTGCTTTTTTTAATTTCGTTTTGCATGTTTCTCTTTGTATTTTCTTGTTCTCTTTTTTCGATCTACTTTTTCTGCCTCCACTTTCCACCTCTCAATTGGCAAAAATCGGTTAAATTCAAGTCTGAGATACCAGGCGAACAGAAATCAGTAGAAGGTGGCTGCTTTTTTAATTCTCGTTTTTCATGTTTCTCTTTGTATTTTCTGGCTCTTTTTTTCGATCTACTTTTTCTGCCTCCACTTTCCACCTCTCAATTGGCTAAAATCGCTTAAATTCAAGTCTGAGATACCAGGCGAACAGAAATCAGTAGAAGGTGGCTGCTTTTTTAATTTCTCGTTTTTCATGTTTCTCTTTGTATTTTCTTGCTCTCTTTTTTCGATCTACTTTTTCTGCCTCCACTTTCCACCTCTCAATTGGCAAACATCGCTTAAATTCAAGTCTGAGATACCAGGCGAACAGAAATCAGTAGAAGGTGGCTGCTTTTTAATTTCTCGTTTTTCATGTTTCTCTTTGTATTTTCTAGTTCTCTTTTTTCGATCTACTTTTTCTGCCTCCACTTTCCACCTCTCAATTGGCAAAAATCGGTTAAATTCAAGTCTGAGATACCAGGCGAACAGAAATCAGTAGAAGGTGGCTGCTTTTTTAATTTCTCGTTTTTCATGTTTCTCTTTGTATTTTCTGGTTCTGTTTTTTCGATCTACTTTTTCAGCCTCCACTTTCCACCTCTCAATTGGCTAAAATCGGTTAAATTCAAGTCTGAGATACCAGGCGAACAGAAATCAGTAGACGGACGCTGCTTTTTTTAATTTCTCGTTTTTCATGTTTCTCTTTGTATTTTCTTGCTCTCTTTTTTCGATCTACTTTTTCTGCCTCCACTTTCCACCTCTCAATTGGCTAAAATCGGTTAAATTCAAGTCTGAGATACCAGGCGAACAGAAATCAGTAGAAGGTGGCTGCTTTTTTAATTTCTCGTTTTTCATGTTTCTCTTTGTATTTTCTAGTTCTCTTTTTTCGATCTACTTTTTCTGCCTCCACTTTCCACCTCTCAATTGGCTAAAATCGGTTAAATTCAAGTCTGAGATACCAGGCGAACAGAAATCAGTAGAAGGTGGCTGCTTTTTTAATTTCTCGTTTTTCATGTTTCTCTTTGTATTTTCTAGTTCTCTTTTTTCGATCTACTTTTTCTGCCTCCACTTTCCACCTCTCAATTGGCAAAAATCGGTTAAATTCAAGTCTGAGATACCAGGCGAACAGAAATCAGTAGAAGGTGGCTGCTTTTTTTAATTTCTCGTTTTTCATGTTTCTCTTTGTATTTTCTTGCTCTCTTTTTTCGATCTACTTTTTCTGCCTCCACTTTCCACCTCTCAATTGGCTAAAATCGGTTAAATTCAAGTCTGAGATACCAGGCGAACAGAAATCAGTAGAAGGACGCTGCTTTTTTAATTTCTCGTCTTGCATGTTTCTCTTTGTATTTTCCTGCTCTCTTTTTTCGATCTACATTTTCAGCCTCCACTTTCCACCTCTCAATTGGCAAACATCGCTTAAATTCAAGTCTGAGATACCAGGCGAACAGAAATCAGTAGAAGGTGGCTGCTTTTTTAATTTCTCGTTTTTCATGTTTCTCTCTTGTATTTTCTTGGCTCTCTTTTTTCGATCTACATTTTCAGCCTCCACTTTCCACCTCTCAATTGGCAAACATCGCTTAAATTCAAGTCTGAGATACCAGGCGAACAGAAATCAGTAGAAGGTGGCTGCTTTTTTAATTTCTCGTTTTTTATGTTTCTTTTTGTATTTTCTTGCTCTCTTTTTTCGATCTACTTTTTCTGCCTCCACTTCCCACCTCTCAATTGGTCAAAATCGGTTAAATTCAAGTCTGAGATACCAGGCGAACAGAAATCAGTAGAAGGTGGCTGCTTTTTTTAATTTCTCGTTTTTCATGTTTCTCTTTGTATTTTCTGGCTCTGTTTTTTCGATCTACTTTTTCTGCCTCCACTTTCCACCTCTCAATTGGCAAACATCGCTTAAATTCAAGTCTGAGATACCAGGCGAACAGAAATCAGTAGAAGGTGGCTGCTTTTTAATTTCTCGTTTTTCATGTTTCTCTTTATATTTTCTAGTTCTCTTTTTTCGATCTACTTTTTCTGCCTCCACTTTCCACCTCTCAATTGGCAAAAATCGGTTAAATTCAAGTCTGAGATACCAGGCGAACAGAAAT
This sequence comes from Drosophila ambigua, assembly GCA_018150905.1. Classification (NCBI taxonomy): domain Eukaryota; kingdom Metazoa; phylum Arthropoda; class Insecta; order Diptera; family Drosophilidae; genus Drosophila; species Drosophila ambigua. The sequence continues at coordinate 18,141 of JAECWS010000027.1, forward strand.
CAGTAGAAGGACGCTGCTTTTTTAATTTCTCGTTTTTCATGTTTCTCTTTGTATTTTCTTGTTCTCTTTTTCGATCTACTTTTTCTGCCTCCACTTTCCACCTCTCAATCGGCAAAAATCGGTTAAATTCCAGTCTGAGATACCAGGCGAACAGAAATCAGTAGAAGGTGGCTGCTTTTTTTAATTTCTCGTTTTTCATGTTTCTCTTTGTATTTTCTTGCTCTCTTTTTTCGATCTACTTTTTCAGCCTCCACTTTCCACCTCTCAATTGGCAAAAATCGGTTAAATTCAAGTCTGAGATACCAGGCGAACAGAAATCAGTAGAAGGTGGCTGCTTTTTTTAATTTCTCGTTTTTCATGTTTCTCTTTGTATTTTCTTGCTCTCTTTTTCGATCTACTTTTTCTGCCTCCACTTTCCACCTCTCAATTGGCAAAAATCGGTTAAATTCAAGTCTGAGATACCAGGCGAACAGAAATCAGTAGAAGGTGGCTGCTTTTTTAATTTCTCGTTTTTCATGTTTCTCTTTGTATTTTCTTGTTCTGTTTTTTTCGATCTACTTTTTCTGCCTCCACTTTCCACCTCTCAATTGGCAAACATCGGTTAAATTCAAGTCTGAGATACCAGGCGAACAGAAATCAGTAGAAGGTGGCTGCTTTTTTAATTTCTCGTTTTTCATGTTTCTCTTTGTATTTTCTTGCTCTCTGTTTTCGATCTACTTTTTCTGCCTCCACTTTCCACCTCTCAATTGGCAAAAATCGGTTAAATTCAAGTCTGAGATACCAGGCGAACAGAAATCAGTAGAAGGTGGCTGCTTTTTTAATTTCTCGTTTTTCATGTTTCTCTTTGTATTTTCTTGCTCTCTTTTTTCGATCTACTTTTTCTGCCTCCACTTTCCACCTCTCAATTGGCAAAAATCGGTTAAATTCAAGTCTGAGATACCAGGCGAACAGAAATCAGTAGAAGGTGGCTGCTTTTTTAATTTCTCGTTTATCATGTTTCTCTTTGTATTTTCTTGGCCTCTTTTTTTCGATCTACTTTTTCTGCCTCCACTTTCCACCTCTCAATTGGCAAAAATCGGTTAAATTCAAGTCTGAGATACCAGGCGAACAGAAATCAGTAGAAGGTGGCTGCTTTTTTAATTTCTCGTTTTTCATGTTTCTCTTTATATTTTCTAGTTCTCTTTTTTCGATCTACTTTTTCTGCCTCCACTTTCCACCTCTCAATTGGCAAAAATCGCTTAAATTCAAGTCTGAGATACCAGGCGAACAGAAATCAGTAGAAGGTGGCTGCTTTTTTTAATTTCTCGTCTTGCATGTTTCTCTTTGTATTTCGTTGCTCTCTTTTTTCGATCTACTTTTTCTGCCTCCACTTTCCACCTCTCAATTGGCAAAAATCGCTTAAATTCAAGTCTGAGGTACCAGGCGAACAGAAATCAGTAGAAGGTGGCTGCTTTTTTAATTTCTCGTTTTTCCTGTTTCTCTTTGTATTTTCTGGCTCTCTTTTTTCGATCTACTTTTTCTGCCTCCACTTTCCACCTCTCAATTGGCAAAAATCGCTTAAATTCAAGTCTGAGATACCAGGCGAACAGAAATCAGTAGAAGGTGGCTGCTTTTTTAATTTCTCGTTTTTCCTGTTTCTCTTTGTATTTTCTGGCCCTCTTTTTTCAATCTACTTTTTCTGCCTCCACTTTTCACCTCTCAATTGGCAAAAATCGGTTAAATTCAAGTCTGAGGTACCAGGCGAACAGAAATCAGTAGAAGGTGGCTGCTTTTTTAATTTCTCGTTTTTCCTGTTTCTCTTTGTATTTTCTGGCCCTCTTTTTTCGATCTACTTTTTCTGCCTCCACTTTCCACCTCTCAATTGGCAAAAATCGGTTAAATTCAAGTCTGAGGTACCAGGCGAACAGAAATCAGTAGAAGGTGGCTGCTTTTTTAATTTCTCGTTTTGCATGTTTCTCTTTGTATTTTCTTGCTCTCTTTTTTCGATCTACTTTTTCTGCCTCCACTTTCCACCTCTCAATTGGCTAAAATCGGTTAAATTCAAGTCTGAGGTACCAGGCGAACAGAAATCAGTAGAAGGTGGCTTCTTTTTAATTTCTCGTTTTTCATGTTTCTCTTTGTATTTTCTTGCTCTCTTTTTCGATCTACTTTTTCTGCCTCCACTTTCCACCTCTCAATTGGCAAAAATCGGTTAAATTCAAGTCTGAGATACCAGGCGAACAGAAATCAGTAGAAGGTGGCTGCTTTTTTAATTTCTCGTTTTTCATGTTTCTCTTTGTATTTTCTGTTCTCTCTTTTTCGATCTACTTTTTCTGCCTCCACTTTCCACCTCTCAATTGGCAAAATCGGTTAAATTCAAGTCTGAGATACCAGGCGAACAGAAATCAGTAGAAGGTGGCTGCTTTTTTAATTTCTCGTTTTTCATGTTTCTCTTTGTATTTTCTGGTTCTGTTTTTTCGATCTACTTTTTCTGCCTCCACTTTCCACCTCTCAATTGGCAAAAATCGGTTAAATTCAAGTCTGAGATACCAGGCGAACAGAAATCAGTAGAAGGTGGCTGCTTTTTTAATTTCTCGTTTTTCATGTTTCTCTTTATATTTTCTAGTTCTCTTTTTTCGATCTACTTTTTCTGCCTCCACTTTCCACCTCTCAATTGGCAAAAATCGGTTAAATTCAAGTCTGAGATACCAGGCGAACAGAAATCAGTAGAAGGTGGCTGCTTTTTTAATTTCTCGTTTTTCATGTTTCTCTTTGTATTTTCTTGTTCTCTTTTTTCGATCTACTTTTTCTGCCTCCACTTTCCACCTCTCAATTGGCAAAAATCGGTTAAATTCAAGTCTGAGGTACCAGGCGAACAGAAATCAGTAGAAGGTGGCTGCTTTTTTAATTTCTCGTTTTTCATGTTTCTCTTTGTATTTTCTTGCTCTCTTTTTTCGATCTACTTTTTCTGCCTCCACTTTCCACCTCTCAATTGGCAAAAATCGGTTAAATTCAAGTCTGAGATACCAGGCGAACAGAAATCAGTAGAAGGTGGCTGCTTTTTTAATTTCTCGTTTTTTATGTTTCTCTTTGTATTTTCTGGTTCTCTTTTTTTCGATCTACTTTTTCTGCCTCCACTTTCCACCTCTCAATTGGCTAAAATCGGTTAAATTCAAGTCTGAGATACCAGGCGAACAGAAATCAGTAGAAGGTGGCTGCTTTTTTAATTTCTCGTTTTTCATGTTTCTCTTTGTATTTTCTTGCTCTCTTTTTTCGATCTACTTTTTCTGCCTCCACTTTCCACCTCTCAATTGGCAAACTTCGCTTAAATTCAAGTCTGAGATACCAGGCGAACAGAAATCAGTAGAAGGTGGCTGCTTTTTTAATTTCTCGTTTTTTATGTTTCTCTTTGTATTTTCTGGTTCTGTTTTTTCGATCTACTTTTTCAGCCTCCACTTTCCACCTCTCAATTGGCTAAAATCGGTTAAATTCAAGTCTGAGATACCAGGCGAACAGAAATCAGTAGAAGGTGGCTGCTTTTTTAATTTCTCGTTTTTCATGTTTCTCTTTGTATTTTCTGGCTCTCTTTTTTCGATCTACTTTTTCTGCCTCCACTTTCCACCTCTCAATTGGCAAAAATCGGTTAAATTCAAGTCTGAGATACCAGGCGAACAGAAATCGGTAGAAGGTGGCTGCTTTTTTAATTTCTCGTTTTTCATGTTTCTCTTTGTATTTTCTTGCTCTCTTTTTTCGATCTACTTTTTCTGCCTCCACTTTCCACCTCTCAATTGGCAAACTTCGCTTAAATTCAAGTCTGAGATACCAGGCGAACAGAAATCAGTAGAAGGTGGCTGCTTTTTTAATTTCTCGTTTTTCATGTTTCTCTTTGTATTTTCTGGTGCTCTCTTTTTCGATCTACTTTTTCAGCCTCCACTTTCCACCTCTCAATTGGCAAAATCGCTTAAATTCAAGTCTGAGATACCAGGCGAACAGAAATCAGTAGAAGGTGGCTGCTTTTTTAATTTCTCGTTTTTCATGTTTCTCTTTGTATTTTCTTGCCTCTTTTTTTCGATCTACTTTTTCTGCCTCCACTTTCCACCTCTCAATTGGCTAAAATCGGTTAAATTCAAGTCTGAGATACCAGGCGAACAGAAATCAGTAGAAGGTGGCTGCTTTTTTAATTTCTCGTTTTTCATGTTTCTCTTTGTATTTTCCTGTTCTCTTTTTTCGATCTACTTTTTCTGCCTCCACTTTCCACCTCTCAATTGGCAAAAATCGGTTAAATTCAAGTCTGAGATACCAGGCGAACAGAAATCAGTAGAAGGTGGCTGCTTTTTTTAATTTCTCGTTTTTCATGTTTCTCTTTGTATTTTCTTGCTCTCTTTTTTCGATCTACTTTTTCTGCCTCCACTTTCCACCTCTCAATTGGCAAACATCGGTTAAATTCAAGTCTGAGATACCAGGCGAACAGAAATCAGTAGAAGGTGGCTGCTTTTTTAATTTCTCGTTTTTCATGTTTCTCTTTGTATTTTCTTGCTCTCTTTTTTCGATCTACTTTTTCTGCCTCCACTTTCCACCTCTCAATTGGCAAACATCGCTTAAATTCAAGTCTGAGATACCAGGCGAACAGAAATCAGTAGAAGGTGGCTGCTTTTTTTAATTTCTCGTTTTGCATGTTTCTCTTTGTATTTTCTTGCTCTCCTTTTTCGATCTACTTTTTCTGCCTCCACTTTCCACCTCTCAATTGGCAAAAATCGGTTAAATTCAAGTCTGAGATACCAGGCGAACAGAAATCAGTAGAAGGTGGCTGCTTTTTTAATTTCTCGTTTTTCATGTTTCTCTTTGTATTTTCTTGCTCTCTTTTTTCGATCTACTTTTTCTGCCTCCACTTTCCACCTCTCAATTGGCTAAAATCGGTTAAATTCAAGTCTGAGATACCAGGCGAACAGAAATCAGTAGAAGGTGGCTGCTTTTTTAATTTCTCGTTTTTCATGTTTCTCTTTGTATTTTCTTGCTCTCTTTTTTCGATCTACTTTTTCTGCCTCCACTTTCCACCTCTCAATTGGCAAACATCGGTTAAATTCAAGTCTGAGGTACCAGGCGAACAGAAATCAGTAGAAGGTGGCTGCTTTTTTAATTTCTCGTTTTTCATGTTTCTCTTTGTATTTTCCTGCTCTCTGTTTTCGATCTACTTTTTCTGCCTCCACTTTCCACCTCTCAATTGGCAAAAATCGGTTAAATTCAAGTCTGAGATACCAGGCGAACAGAAATCAGTAGAAGGTGGCTGCTTTTTTAATTTCTCGTTTTTCATGTTTCTGTTTGTATTTTCTTGCTCTCTTTTTCGATCTACTTTTTCTGCCTCCACTTTCCACCTCTCAATTGGCTAAAATCGGTTAAATTCAAGTCTGAGATACCAGGCGAACAGAAATCAGTAGAAGGTGGCTGCTTTTTTAATTTCTCGTTTTTCATGTTTCTCTTTGTATTTTCTGGTTCTCTGTTTTCGATCTACTTTTTCTGCCTCCACTTTCCACCTCTCAATTGGCAAACATCGCTTAAATTCAAGTCTGAGGTACCAGGCGAACAGAAATCAGTAGAAGGTGGCTGCTTTTTTAATTTCTCGTTTTTCATGTTTCTCTTTGTATTTTCTTGCTCTCTGTTTTCGATCTACTTTTTCTGCCTCCACTTTCCACCTCTCAATTGGCTAAAATCGGTTAAATTCAAGTCTGAGATACCAGGCGAACAGAAATCAGTAGAAGGTGGCTGCTTTTTTTAATTTCTCGTTTTTCATGTTTCTCTTTGTATTTTCTTGCTCTCTTTTTTCGATCTACTTTTTCTGCCTCCACTTTCCACCTCTCAATTGGCAAAAATCGGTTAAATTCAAGTCTGAGATACCAGGCGAACAGAAATCAGTAGAAGGTGGCTGCTTTTTTAATTTCTCGTTTTTCATGTTTCTCTTTGTATTTTCTTGCTCTCTGTTTTCGATCTACTTTTTCTGCCTCCACTTTCCACCTCTCAATTGGCTAAAATCGGTTAAATTCAAGTCTGAGATACCAGGCGAACAGAAATCAGTAGAAGGTGGCTGCTTTTTTAATTTCTCGTTTTTCATGTTTCTCTTTGTATTTTCTTGCTCTCTGTTTTCGATCTACTTTTTCAGCCTCCACTTTCCACCTCTCAATTGGCAAAAATCGGTTAAATTCAAGTCTGAGATACCAGGCGAACAGAAATCAGTAGAAGGTGGCTGCTTTTTTAATTTCTCGTTTTTCATGTTTCTCTTTGTATTTTCTTGTTCTCTTTTTTCGATCTACTTTTTCTGCCTCCACTTTCCACCTCTCAATTGGCAAAAATCGGTTAAATTCAAGTCTGAGATACCAGGCGAACAGAAATCAGTAGAAGGTGGCTGCTTTTTTAATTTCTCGTTTTTCATGTTTCTCTTTGTATTTTCTTGCTCTCTGTTTTCGATCTACTTTTTCTGCCTCCACTTTCCACCTCTCAATTGGCTAAAATCGGTTAAATTCAAGTCTGAGATACCAGGCGAACAGAAATCAGTAGAAGGTGGCTGCTTTTTTAATTTCTCGTTTTTCATGTTTCTCTTTGTATTTTCTGGTTCTGTTTTTTCGATCTACTTTTTCTGCCTCCACTTTCTACCTCTCAATTGGCAAACATCGGTTAAATTCAAGTCTGAGGCACCAGGCGAACAGAAATCAGTAGAAGGTGGCTGCTTTTTTAATTTCTCGTTTTTCATGTTTCTCTTTGTATTTTCTTGCTCTCTTTTTTCGATCTACTTTTTCTGCCTCCACTTTCCACCTCTCAATTGGCAAAAATCGGTTAAATTCAAGTCTGAGATACCAGGCGAACAGAAATCAGTAGAAGGTGGCTGCTTTTTTAATTTCTCGTCTTGCATGTTTCTCTTTGTATTTTCTTGCTCTCTTTTTTCGATCTACTTTTTCAGCCTCCACTTTCCACCTCTCAATTGGCTAAAATCGGTTAAATTCAAGTCTGAGATACCAGGCGAACAGAAATCAGTAGAAGGTGGCTGCTTTTTTAATTTCTCGTTTTTCATGTTTCTCTTTGTATTTTCTTGCTCTCTTTTTTCGATCTACTTTTTCTGCCTCCACTTTCCACCTCTCAATTGGCAAAAATCGGTTTAATTCAAGTCTGAGATACCAGGCGAACAGAAATCAGTAGAAGGTGGCTGCTTTTTTAATTTCTCGTTTTTCATGTTTCTCTTTGTATTTTCTTGCTCTCTGTTTTCGATCTACTTTTTCTGCCTCCACTTTCCACCTCTCAATTGGCTAAAATCGGTTAAATTCAAGTCTGAGGTACCAGGCGAACAGAAATCAGTAGAAGGTGGCTGCTTTTTAATTTCTCGTTTTTCATGTTTCTCTTTGTATTTTCTGGTTCTGTTTTTTCGATCTACTTTTTCTGCCTCCACTTTCCACCTCTCAATTGGCAAAAATCGGTTTAATTCAAGTCTGAGATACCAGGCGAACAGAAATCAGTAGAAGGTGGCTGCTTTTTTAATTTCTCGTTTTTCATGTTTCTCTTTGTATTTTCTTGCTCTCTTTTTTCGATCTACTTTTTCTGCCTCCACTTTCCACCTCTCAATTGGCAAACATCGGTTAAATTCAAGTCTGAGATACCAGGCGAACAGAAATCAGTAGAAGGTGGCTGCTTTTTAATTTCTCGTTTTTCATGTTTCTCTTTATATTTTCTAGTTCTCTTTTTTCGATCTACTTTTTCTGCCTCCACTTTCCACCTCTCAGTTGGCTAAAATCGGTTAAATTCTAGTCTGAGATACCAGGCGAACAGAAATCAGTAGAAGGTGGCTGCTTTTTTAATTTCTCGTTTTTCATGTTTCTCTTGTATTTTCTGGTTCTCTTTTTTTTCGATCTACTTTTTCTGCCTCCACTTTCTACCTCTCAATTGGCAAAATCGGTTAAATTCAAGTCTGAGACACCAGGCGAACAGAAATCAGTAGAAGGTGGCTGCTTTTTTAATTTCTCGTTTTTCATGTTTCTCTTTGTATTTTCTTGTTCTCTTTTTTCGATCTACTTTTTCTGCCTCCACTTTCCACCTCTCAATTGGTCAAAATCGGTTAAATTCAAGTCTGAGATACCAGGCGAACAGAAATCAGTAGAAGGTGGCTGCTTTTTTAATTTCTCGTTTTTCATGTTTCTCTTTGTATTTTCCTGCTCTCTGTTTTCGATCTACTTTTTCTGCCTCCACTTTCCACCTCTCAATTGGCTAAAATCGGTTAAATTCAAGTCTGAGATACCAGGCGAACAGAAATCGGTAGAAGGTGGCTGCTTTTTTAATTTCTCGTTTTTCATGTTTCTTGTATTGCTCTTTTTTCGATCTACTTTTTCTGCCTCCACTTTCCACCTCTCAATTGGCAAACATCGCTTAAATTCAAGTCTGAGATACCAGGCGAACAGAAATCAGTAGAAGGTGGCTGCTTTTTTAATTTCTCGTTTTTCATGTTTCTCTTTGTATTTTCTGGCTCTCTTTTTTCGATCTACTTTTTCTGCCTCCACTTTCCACCTCTCAATTGGCTAAAATCGGTTAAATTCAAGTCTGAGATACCAGGCGAACAGAAATCAGTAGAAGGTGGCTGCTTTTTTAATTTCTCGTTTTTCATGTTTCTCTTTATATTTTCTAGTTCTCTTTTTTCGATCTACTTTTTCTGCCTCCACTTTCCACCTCTCAATTGGCAAACATCGCTTAAATTCAAGTCTGAGATACCAGGCGAACAGAAATCAGTAGAAGGTGGCTGCTTTTTTAATTTCTCGTTTTTTATGTTTCTCTTTGTATTTTCTTGCTCTCTTTTTTCGATCTACTTTTTCTGCCTCCACTTTCCACTTCTCAATTGGCAAACATCGCTTAAATTCAAGTCTGAGATACCAGGCGAACAGAAATCAGTAGAAGGTGGCTGCTTTTTTAATTTCTCGTTTTTCATGTTTCTTTTTATATTTTCTAGTTATCTTTTTTCGATCTACTTTTTCTGCCTCCACTTTCCACCTCTCAATTGGCAAAAATCGGTTTCATTCAAGTCTGAGATACCAGGCGAACAGAAATCAGTAGAAGGTGGCTGCTTTTTTAATTTCTCGTCTTTCATGTTTCTCTTTGTATTTTCTTGCTCTCTTTTTTCGATCTACTTTTTCTGCCTCCACTTTCCACCTCTCAATTGGCTAAAATCGGTTAAATTCTAGTCTGAGATACCAGGCGAACAGAAATCAGTAGAAGGTGGCTGCTTTTTTTATTTCTCGTTTTTCATGTTTCTCTTTGTATTTTCCTGCTCTCTGTTTTCGATCTACTTTTTCTGCCTCCACTTTCCACTTCTCAATTGGCAAAAATCGGTTAAATTCAAGTCTGAGATACCAGGCGAACAGAAATCAGTAGAAGGTGGCTGCTTTTTTAATTTCTCGTCTTGCATGTTTCTCTTTGTATTTTCTTGCTCTCTTTTTTCGATCTACTTTTTCTGCCTCCACTTTCCACCTCTCAATTGGCTAAAATCGGTTAAATTCTAGTCTGAGATACCAGGCGAACAGAAATCAGTAGAAGGTGGCTGCTTTTTTTAATTTCTCGTTTTTCATGTTTCTCTTTGTATTTTCTGGTTCTCTTTTTCGATCTACTTTTCTGCCTCCACTTTCCACCTCTCAATTGGCAAACATCGCTTAAATTCAAGTCTGAGGTACCAGGCGAACAGAAATCAGTAGAAGGTGGCTGCTTTTTTAATTTCTCGTCTTGCATGTTTCTCTTTGTATTTTCTTGCTCTCTTTTTTCGATCTACTTTTTCAGCCTCCACTTTCCACCTCTCAATTGGCTAAAATCGGTTAAATTCAAGTCTGAGATACCAGGCGAACAGAAATCAGTAGAAGGTGGCTGCTTTTTTAATTTCTCGTTTTTCATGTTTCTCTTTGTATTTTCTTGCTCTCTTTTTCGATCTACTTTTTCTGCCTCCACTTTCCACCTCTCAATTGGCAAAAATCGGTTAAATTCAAGTCTGAGATACCAGGCGAACAGAAATCAGTAGAAGGTGGCTGCTTTTTTATTTCTCGTTTTTCATGTTTCTCTTTGTATTTTCTGCTCTCTTTTTTCGATCTACTTTTTCTGCCTCCACTTTCCACCTCTCAATTGGCAAAAATCGGTTAAATTCAAGTCTGAGATACCAGGCGAACAGAAATCAGTAGAAGGTGGCTGCTTTTTTAATTTCTCGTTTTTCATGTTTCTCTTTGTATTTTCTGGTGCTCTCTTTTTTCGATCTACTTTTTCTGCCTCCACTTTCCACCTCTCAATTGGCAAAAATCGCTTAAATTCAAGTCTGAGGTACCAGGCGAACAGAAATCGGTAGAAGGTGGCTGCTTTTTTAATTTCTCGTTTTTCATGTTTCTCTTTGTATTTTCTTGCTCTCTTTTTTCGATCTACTTTTTCTGCGTCCACTTTCCACCTCTCAATTGGCAAAAATCGGTTAAATTCAAGTCTGAGATACCAGGCGAACAGAAATCAGTAGAAGGTGGCTGCTTTTTTAATTTCTCGTTTTTCATGTTTCTCTTTGTATTTTCTTGCTCTCTTTTTTCGATCTACTTTTTCTGCCTCCACTTTCCACCTCTCAATTGGCAAAAATCGGTTTCATTCAAGTCTGAGATACCAGGCGAACAGAAATCAGTAGAAGGTGGCTGCTTTTTTAATTTCTCGTTTTTCATGTTTCTCTTTGTATTTTCTTGCTCTCTTTTTTCGATCTACTTTTTTCTGCCTCCACTTTCCACCTCTCAATTGGCAAAAATCGGTTAAATTCTAGTCTGAGATACCAGGCGAACAGAAATCAGTAGAAGGTGGCTGCTTTTTTTAATTTCTCGTTTTTCATGTTTCTCTTTGTATTTTCCTGCTCTCTTTTTTCGATCTACTTTTTCTGCCTCCACTTTCCACCTCTCAATTGGCAAAAATCGGTTAAATTCAAGTCTGAGATACCAGGCGAACAGAAATCAGTAGAAGGTGGCTGCTTTTTTAATTTCTCGTTTTTCATGTTTCTCTTTGTATTTTCTTGCTCTCTTTTTTCGATCTACTTTTTCTGCCTCCACTTTCCACCTCTCAATTGGCAAAAATCGGTTAAATTCAAGTCTGAGATACCAGGCGAACAGAAATCAGTAGAAGGTGGCTGCTTTTTTAATTTCTCGTTTTTCATGTTTCTCTTTGTATTTTCTTGCTCTCTGTTTTCGATCTACTTTTTCTGCCTCCACTTTCCACCTCTCAATTGGCAAACATCGCTTAAATTCAAGTCTGAGATACCAGGCGAACAGAAATCAGTAGAAGGTGGCTGCTTTTTTAATTTCTCGTTTTTCATGTTTCTCTTTGTATTTTCTTGCTCTCTTTTTTCGATCTACTTTTTCTGCCTCCACTTTCCACCTCTCAATTGGCTAAAATCGCTTAAATTCAAGTCTGAGATACCAGGCGAACAGAAATCAGTAGAAGGTGGCTGCTTTTTTTAATTTCTCGTTTTTCATGTTTCTCTTTGTATTTTCTTGTTCTCTTTTTTCGATCTACTTTTTCTGCCTCCACTTTCCACCTCTCAATTGGCTAAAATCGGTTAAATTCAAGTCTGAGATACCAGGCGAACAGAAATCAGTAGAAGGTGGCTGCTTTTTTAATTTCTCGTTTTTCATGTTTCTCTTTGTATTTTCTGGTTCTCTTTTTTCGATCTACTTTTTCTGCCTCCACTTTCCACCTCTCAATTGGCAAACATCGCTTAAATTCAAGTCTGAGGTACCAGGCGAACAGAAATCAGTAGAAGGTGGCTGCTTTTTTAATTTCTCGTTTTTCATGTTTCTCTTTGTATTTTCTTGCTCTCTTTTTTCGATCTACTTTTTCTGCCTCCACTTTCCACCTCTCAATTGGCTAAAATCGGTTAAATTCAAGTCTGAGATACCAGGCGAACAGAAATCAGTAGAAGGTGGCTGCTTTTTTAATTTCTCGTTTTTCATGTTTCTCTTTGTATTTTCTTGCTCTCTTTTTCGATCTACTTTTTCTGCCTCCACTTTCCACCTCTCAATTGGCTAAAATCGGTTAAATTCAAGTCTGAGATACCAGGCGAACAGAAATCAGTAGAAGGTGGCTGCTTTTTTAATTTCTCGTTTTTCATGTTTCTCTTTGTATTTTCTTGCTCTCTTTTTCGATCTACTTTTTCTGCCTCCACTTTCCACCTCTCAATTGGCTAAAATCGGTTAAATTCAAGTCTGAGATACCAGGCGAACAGAAATCAGTAGAAGGTGGCTGCTTTTTTAATTTCTCGTTTTTCATGTTTCTCTTTGTATTTTCTGGCTCTCTTTTTTCGATCTACTTTTTCTGCCTCCACTTTCCACCTCTCAATTGGCAAAAATCGGTTAAATTCAAGTCTGAGATACCAGGCGAACAGAAATCAGTAGAAGGTGGCTGCTTTTTTAATTTCTCGTTTTTCATGTTTCTCTTTGTATTTTCTTGCTCTCTTTTTTTCGATCTACTTTTTCTGCCTCCACTTTCCACCTCTCAATTGGCTAAAATCGGTTAAATTCAAGTCTGAGATACCAGGCGAACAGAAATCAGTAGAAGGTGGCTGCTTTTTTAATTTCTCGTTTTTCATGTTTCTCTTTGTATTTTCTTGTTCTCTTTTTTCGATCTACTTTTTCTGCCTCCACTTTCCACCTCTCAATTGGCAAAAATCGCTTAAATTCAAGTCTGAGGTACCAGGCGAACAGAAATCAGTAGAAGGTGGCTGCTTTTTTAATTTCTCGTTTTTCATGTTTCTCTTTGTATTTTCTTGCTCTCTTTTTTCGATCTACTTTTTCTGCCTCCACTTTCCACCTCTCAATTGGCAAAAATCGGTTAAATTCAAGTCTGAGATACCAGGCGAACAGAAATCAGTAGAAGGTGGCTGCTTTTTTAATTTCTCGTTTTTCATGTTTCTCTTTGTATTTTCTGGTCTCTCTTTTTCGATCTACTTTTTCTGCCTCCACTTTCCACCTCTCAATTGGCTAAAATCGGTTAAATTCAAGTCTGAGATACCAGGCGAACAGAAATCAGTAGAAGGTGGCTGCTTTTTTAATTTCTCGTTTTTCATGTTTCTCTTTGTATTTTCTTGCTCTCTTTTTTCGATCTACTTTTTCTGCCTCCACTTTCCACCTCTCAATTGGCAAAAATCGGTTAAATTCAAGTCTGAGATACCAGGCGAACAGAAATCAGTAGAAGGTGGCTGCTTTTTTAATTTCTCGTTTTTCATGTTTCTCTTTGTATTTTCTTGCTCTCTTTTTTCGATCTACTTTTTCTGCCTCCACTTTCCACCTCTCAATTGGCAAAAATCGGTTAAATTCAAGTCTGAGATACCAGGCGAACAGAAATCAGTAGAAGGTGGCTGCTTTTTTAATTTCTCGTTTTTCATGTTTCTCTTTGTATTTTCTTGCTCTCTTTTTTCGATCTACTTTTTCTGCCTCCACTTTCCACCTCTCAATTGGCAAAAATCGGTTAAATTCAAGTCTGAGATACCAGGCGAACAGAAATCAGTAGAAGGTGGCTGCTTTTTTAATTTCTCGTTTTTCATGTTTCTCTTTGTATTTTCTTGCTCTCTTTTTTCGATCTACTTTTTCTGCCTCCACTTTCCACCTCTCAATTGGCTAAAATCGGTTAAATTCAAGTCTGAGATACCAGGCGAACAGAAATCAGTAGAAGGTGGCTGCTTTTTTAATTTCTCGTTTTTCATGTTTCTCTTTGTATTTTCTTGCTCTCTTTTTTCGATCTACTTTTTCTGCCTCCACTTTCCACCTCTCAATTGGCTAAAATCGGTTAAATTCAAGTCTGAGATACCAGGCGAACAGAAATCAGTAGAAGGTGGCTGCTTTTTTAATTTCTCGTTTTTCATGTTTCTCTTTGTATTTTCTTGCTCTCTTTTTTCGATCTACTTTTTCTGCCTCCACTTTCCACCTCTCAATTGGCTAAAATCGGTTAAATTCAAGTCTGAGATACCAGGCGAACAGAAATCAGTAGAAGGTGGCTGCTTTTTTAATTTCTCGTTTTTCATGTTTCTCTTTGTATTTTCTTGCTCTCTTTTTTCGATCTACTTTTTCTGCCTCCACTTTCCACCTCTCAATTGGCTAAAATCGGTTAAATTCAAGTCTGAGATACCAGGCGAACAGAAATCAGTAGAAGGTGGCTGCTTTTTTAATTTCTCGTTTTTCATGTTTCTCTTTGTATTTTCTTGCTCTCTTTTTTCGATCTACTTTTTCTGCCTCCACTTTCCACCTCTCAATTGGCAAAAATCGGTTAAATTCAAGTCTGAGATACCAGGCGAACAGAAATCAGTAGAAGGTGGCTGCTTTTTTAATTTCTCGTTTTTCATGTTTCTCTTTGTATTTTCTTGCTCTCTTTTTTCGATCTACTTTTTCTGCCTCCACTTTCCACCTCTCAATTGGCAAACATCGCTTAAATTCAAGTCTGAGATACCAGGCGAACAGAAATCAGTAGAAGGTGGCTGCTTTTTTAATTTCTCGTTTTTCATGTTTCTCTTTGTATTTTCTTGCTCTCTTTTTTCGATCTACTTTTTCTGCCTCCACTTTCCACCTCTCAATTGGCAAAAATCGGTTAAATTCAAGTCTGAGATACCAGGCGAACAGAAATCAGTAGAAGGTGGCTGCTTTTTTAATTTCTCGTTTTTCATGTTTCTCTTTGTATTTTCTTGCTCTCTTTTTTTCGATCTACTTTTTCTGCCTCCACTTTCCACCTCTCAATTGGCAAAAATCGGTTAAATTCAAGTCTGAGATACCAGGCGAACAGAAATCAGTAGAAGGTGGCTGCTTTTTTAATTTCTCGTTTTTCATGTTTCTCTTTGTATTTTCTTGTTCTCTTTTTTCGATCTACTTTTTCTGCCTCCACTTTCCACCTCTCAATTGGCTAAAATCGGTTAAATTCAAGTCTGAGATACCAGGCGAACAGAAATCAGTAGAAGGTGGCTGCTTTTTTAATTTCTCGTTTTTCATGTTTCTCTTTGTATTTTCTTGCTCTCTTTTTTCGATCTACTTTTTCTGCCTCCACTTTCCACCTCTCAATTGGCAAACATCGGTTAAATTCAAGTCTGAGATACCAGGCGAACAGAAATCAGTAGAAGGTGGCTGCTTTTTTAATTTCTCGTTTTTCATGTTTCTCTTTGTATTTTCTTGCTCTCTTTTTTCGATCTACTTTTTCTGCCTCCACTTTCCACCTCTCAATTGGCAAACATCGCTTAAATTCAAGTCTGAGATACCAGGCGAACAGAAATCAGTAGAAGGTGGCTGCTTTTTTAATTTCTCGTTTTTCATGTTTCTCTTTGTATTTTCTTGCTCTCTTTTTTCGATCTACTTTTTCTGCCTCCACTTTCCACCTCTCAATTGGCAAAATCGGTTAAATTCAAGTCTGAGATACCAGGCGAACAGAAATCAGTAGAAGGTGGCTGCTTTTTTAATTTCTCGTTTTTCATGTTTCTCTTTGTATTTTCTTGCTCTCTTTTTTCGATCTACTTTTTCTGCCTCCACTTTCCACCTCTCAATTGGCAAAAATCGGTTAAATTCAAGTCTGAGGTACCAGGCGAACAGAAATCAGTAGAAGGTGGCTGCTTTTTTAATTTCTCGTTTTTCATGTTTCTCTTTGTATTTTCTTGCTCTCTGTTTTCGATCTACTTTTTCTGCCTCCACTTTCCACCTCTCAATTGGCAAAAATCGGTTAAATTCAAGTCTGAGATACCAGGCGAACAGAAATCAGTAGAAGGTGGCTGCTTTTTTAATTTCTCGTTTTTCATGTTTCTCTTTGTATTTTCTTGCTCTCTTTTTTCGATCTACTTTTTCAGCCTCCACTTTCCACCTCTCAATTGGCAAAAATCGGTTAAATTCAAGTCTGAGATACCAGGCGAACAGAAATCAGTAGAAGGTGGCTGCTTTTTTAATTTCTCGTTTTTCATGTTTCTCTTTGTATTTTCTTGCTCTCTTTTTTCGATCTACTTTTTCTGCCTCCACTTTCCACCTCTCAATTGGCAAAAATCGGTTAAATTCAAGTCTGAGATACCAGGCGAACAGAAATCAGTAGAAGGTGGCTGCTTTTTTAATTTCTCGTTTTTCATGTTTCTCTTTGTATTTTCTTGCTCTCTTTTTTCGATCTACTTTTTCTGCCTCCACTTTCCACCTCTCAATTGGCAAAATCGGTTAAATTTAAGTCTGAGATACCAGGCGAACAGAAATCAGTAGAAGGTGGCTGCTTTTTTAATTTCTCGTTTTTCATGTTTCTCTTTGTATTTTCTTGCTCTCTTTTTTCGATCTACTTTTTCTGCCTCCACTTTCCACCTCTCAATTGGCAAAAATCGGTTAAATTCAAGTCTGAGATACCAGGCGAACAGAAATCAGTAGAAGGTGGCTGCTTTTTTAATTTCTCGTTTTTCATGTTTCTCTTTGTATTTTCTTGCTCTCTTTTTTCGATCTACTTTTTCAGCCTCCACTTTCCACCTCTCAATTGGCAAAAATCGGTTAAATTCAAGTCTGAGATACCAGGCGAACAGAAATCAGTAGAAGGTGGCTGCTTTTTTAATTTCTCGTTTTTCATGTTTCTCTTTGTATTTTCTTGCTCTCTTTTTCGATCTACTTTTTCTGCCTCCACTTTCCACCTCTCAATTGGCTAAAATCGGTTAAATTCAAGTCTGAGATACCAGGCGAACAGAAATCAGTAGAAGGTGGCTGCTTTTTTAATTTCTCGTTTTTCATGTTTCTCTTTGTATTTTCTTGCTCTCTTTTTTCGATCTACTTTTTCTGCCTCCACTTTCCACCTCTCAATTGGCAAAAATCGGTTAAATTCAAGTCTGAGATACCAGGCGAACAGAAATCAGTAGAAGGTGGCTGCTTTTTTAATTTCTCGTTTTTCATGTTTCTCTTTGTATTTTTCTGTTCTCTTTTTTCGATCTACTTTTTCTGCCTCCACTTTCCACCTCTCAATTGGCAAAATCGGTTAAATTCAAGTCTGAGATACCAGGCGAACAGAAATCAGTAGAAGGTGGCTGCTTTTTTAATTTCTCGTTTTTCATGTTTCTCTTTGTATTTTCTTGCTCTCTTTTTTCGATCTACTTTTTCTGCCTCCACTTTCCACCTCTCAATTGGCAAAAATCGGTTAAATTCAAGTCTGAGATACCAGGCGAACAGAAATCAGTAGAAGGTGGCTGCTTTTTTAATTTCTCGTTTTTCATGTTTCTCTTTGTATTTTCTGTTCTCTTTTTTTCGATCTACTTTTTCTGCCTCCACTTTCCACCTCTCAATTGGCAAAAATCGGTTAAATTCAAGTCTGAGATACCAGGCGAACAGAAATCAGTAGAAGGTGGCTGCTTTTTAATTTCTCGTTTTTCATGTTTCTCTTTGTATTTTCTCTCTTTTTCGATCTACTTTTTCAGCCTCCACTTTCCACCTCTCAATTGGCTAAAATCGGTTAAATTCAAGTCTGAGATACCAGGCGAACAGAAATCAGTAGAAGGTGGCTGCTTTTTTTAATTTTCTTTTTTTTCATGTTTCTCTTTGTATTTTCTTGCTCTCTTTTTTCGATCTACTTTTTCTGCCTCCACTTTCCACCTCTCAATTGGCAAAATCGTTTAAATTCAAGTCTGAGATACCAGGCGAACAGAAATCAGTAGAAGGTGGCTGCTTTTTTAATTTCTCGTTTTCATGTTTCTCTTTGTATTTTCTTGCTCTCTTTTTTCGATCTACTTTTTCTGCCTCCACTTTCCACCTCTCAATTGGTAAAAATCGGTTAAATTCAAGTCTGAGATACCAGGCGAACAGAAATCAGTAGAAGGTGGCTTTTTTTTAATTTCTCGTTTTTCATGTTTCTCTTTGTATTTTCTTGCTCTCTTTTTTCGATCTACTTTTTCTGCCTCCACTTTCCACCTCTCAATTGGCAAAAATCGGTTAAATTCAAGTCTGAGATACCAGGCGAACAGAAATCAGTAGAAGGTGGCTGCTTTTTTAATTTCTCGTTTTTCATGTTTCTCTTTGTATTTTCTTGTTCTCTTTTTTTCGATCTACTTTTTCTGCCTCCACTTTCCACCTCTCAATTGGCAAAAATCGGTTAAATTCAAGTCTGAGATACCAGGCGAACAGAAATCAGTAGAAGGTGGCTGCTTTTTTAATTTCTCGTTTTTCATGTTTCTCTTTGTATTTTCTTGCTCTCTTTTTTCGATCTACTTTTTCTGCCTCCACTTTCCACCTCTCAATTGGCAAAAATCGGTTAAATTCAAGTCTGAGATACCAGGCGAACAGAAATCAGTAGAAGGTGGCTGCTTTTTTTAATTTCTCGTTTTTCATGTTTCTCTTTGTATTTTCTTGCTCTCTTTTTTCGATCTACTTTTTCTGCCTCCACTTTCCACCTCTCAATTGGCAAAAATCGGTTAAATTCAAGTCTGAGGTACCAGGCGAACAGAAATCAGTAGAAGGTGGCTGCTTTTTTAATTTCTCGTTTTTCATGTTTCTCTTTGTATTTTCCTGCTCTCTTTTTTCGATCTACTTTTTCTGCCTCCACTTTCCACCTCTCAATTGGCAAAAATCGGTTAAATTCAAGTCTGAGATACCAGGCGAACAGAAATCAGTAGAAGGTGGCTGCTTTTTTAATTTCTCGTTTTTCATGTTTCTCTTTGTATTTTCTGGCTCTCTTTTTTCGATCTACTTTTTCTGCCTCCACTTTCCACCTCTCAATTGGCTAAAATCGGTTAAATTCAAGTCTGAGATACCAGGCGAACAGAAATCAGTAGAAGGTGGCTGCTTTTTTAATTTCTCGTTTTTCATGTTTCTCTTTGTATTTTCTTGCTCTCTTTTTTCGATCTACTTTTTCTGCCTCCACTTTCCACCTCTCAATTGGCTAAAATCGGTTAAATTCAAGTCTGAGATACCAGGCGAACAGAAATCAGTAGAAGGTGGCTGCTTTTTTAATTTCTCGTTTTTCATGTTTCTCTTTGTATTTTCTTGCTCTCTTTTTTCGATCTACTTTTTCTGCCTCCACTTTCCACCTCTCAATTGGCAAAAATCGGTTAAATTCAAGTCTGAGATACCAGGCGAACAGAAATCAGTAGAAGGTGGCTGCTTTTTTAATTTCTCGTTTTTCATGTTTCTCTTTGTATTTTCTTGCTCTCTGTTTTCGATCTACTTTTTCTGCCTCCACTTTCCACCTCTCAATTGGCAAAAATCGGTTAAATTCAAGTCTGAGATACCAGGCGAACAGAAATCAGTAGAAGGTGGCTGCTTTTTTAATTTCTCGTTTTTCATGTTTCTCTTTGTATTTTCTTGCTCTCTTTTTTTCGATCTACTTTTTCAGCCTCCACTTTCCACCTCTCAATTGGCAAAAATCGGTTAAATTCAAGTCTGAGATACCAGGCGAACAGAAATCAGTAGAAGGTGGCTGCTTTTTTAATTTCTCGTTTTTCATGTTTCTCTTTGTATTTTCTTGCTCTCTTTTTTCGATCTACTTTTTCTGCCTCCACTTTCCACCTCTCAATTGGCAAAAATCGGTTAAATTCAAGTCTGAGATACCAGGCGAACAGAAATCAGTAGAAGGTGGCTGCTTTTTTAATTTCTCGTTTTTCATGTTTCTCTTTGTATTTTCTTGCTCTCTTTTTTCGATCTACTTTTTCAGCCTCCACTTTCCACCTCTCAATTGGCTAAAATCGGTTAAATTCAAGTCTGAGATACCAGGCGAACAGAAATCAGTAGAAGGTGGCTGCTTTTTTAATTTCTCGTTTTTCATGTTTCTCTTTGTATTTTCTTGCTCTCTTTTTTCGATCTACTTTTTCTGCCTCCACTTTCCACCTCTCAATTGGCAAAAATCGGTTAAATTCAAGTCTGAGATACCAGGCGAACAGAAATCAGTAGAAGGTGGCTGCTTTTTTAATTTCTCGTTTTTCATGTTTCTCTTTGTATTTTCTTGCTCTCTTTTTTCGATCTACTTTTTCTGCCTCCACTTTCCACCTCTCAATTGGCAAAAATCGGTTAAATTCAAGTCTGAGATACCAGGCGAACAGAAATCAGTAGAAGGTGGCTGCTTTTTTAATTTCTCGTTTTTCATGTTTCTCTTTGTATTTTCTGCTCTCTTTTTTTCGATCTACTTTTTTCTGCCTCCACTTTCCACCTCTCAATTGGCAAAAATCGGTTAAATTCAAGTCTGAGGTACCAGGCGAACAGAAATCAGTAGAAGGTGGCTGCTTTTTAATTTCTCGTTTTTCATGTTTCTCTTTGTATTTTCTTGCTCTCTGTTTTTTCGATCTACTTTTTCTGCCTCCACTTTCCACCTCTCAATTGGCAAAAATCGCTTAAATTCAAGTCTGAGATACCAGGCGAACAGAAATCAGTAGAAGGTGGCTGCTTTTTTAATTTCTCGTTTTTCATGTTTCTCTTTGTATTTTCTTGTTCTCTTTTTTCGATCTACTTTTTCTGCCTCCACTTTCCACCTCTCAATTGGCAAAATCGGTTAAATTCAAGTCTGAGATACCAGGCGAACAGAAATCAGTAGAAGGTGGCTGCTTTTTTAATTTCTCGTTTTTCATGTTTCTCTTTGTATTTTCTTGCTCTCTTTTTTCGATCTACTTTTTCTGCCTCCACTTTCCACCTCTCAATTGGCAAACATCGCTTAAATTCAAGTCTGAGGTACCAGGCGAACAGAAATCAGTAGAAGGTGGCTGCTTTTTTAATTTCTCGTTTTTCATGTTTCTCTTTGTATTTTCTTGCTCTCTTTTTTCGATCTACTTTTTCTGCCTCCACTTTCCACCTCTCAATTGGCAAAAATCGGTTAAATTCAAGTCTGAGATACCAGGCGAACAGAAATCAGTAGAAGGTGGCTGCTTTTTTAATTTCTCGTTTTTCATGTTTCTCTTTGTATTTTCTTGCTCTCTTTTTTCGATCTACTTTTTCTGCCTCCACTTTCCACCTCTCAATTGGCTAAAATCGGTTAAATTCAAGTCTGAGATACCAGGCGAACAGAAATCAGTAGAAGGTGGCTGCTTTTTTAATTTCTCGTTTTTCATGTTTCTCTTTGTATTTTCCTGCTCTCTGTTTTCGATCTACTTTTTCTGCCTCCACTTTCCACTTCTCAATTGGCAAAAATCGGTTAAATTCAAGTCTGAGATACCAGGCGAACAGAAATCAGTAGAAGGTGGCTGCTTTTTTAATTTCTCGTTTTTCATGTTTCTCTTTGTATTTTCTGGTTCTCTTTTTTCGATCTACTTTTTCTGCCTCCACTTTCCACCTCTCAATTGGCAAAAATCGGTTAAATTCAACTCTGAGGTACCAGTTGAACAGAAATCAGTAGAAGGTGGCTGCTTTTTTAATTTCTCGTTTTTCATGTTTCTCTTTGTATTTTCTTGCTCTCTTTTTTCGATCTACTTTTTCTGCCTCCACTTTCCACCTCTCAATTGGCAAAAATCGGTTAAATTCAAGTCTGAGATACCAGGCGAACAGAAATCAGTAGAAGGTGGCTGCTTTTTTAATTTCTCGTTTTTCATGTTTCTCTTTGTATTTTCTTGCTCTCTTTTTTCGATCTACTTTTTCTGCCTCCACTTTCCACCTCTCAATTGGCAAAAATCGGTTAAATTCAAGTCTGAGATACCAGGCGAACAGAAATCAGTAGAAGGTGGCTGCTTTTTTAATTTCTCGTTTTTCATGTTTCTCTTTGTATTTTCTTGCTCTCTGTTTTCGATCTACTTTTTCTGCCTCCACTTTCCACCTCTCAATTGGCAAAAATCGGTTAAATTCAAGTCTGAGATACCAGGCGAACAGAAATCAGTAGAAGGTGGCTGCTTTTTTAATTTCTCGTTTTTCATGTTTCTCTTTGTATTTTCTTGCTCTCTTTTTTCGATCTACTTTTTCTGCCTCCACTTTCCACCTCTCAATTGGCTAAAATCGGTTAAATTCAAGTCTGAGATACCAGGCGAACAGAAATCAGTAGAAGGTGGCTGCTTTTTTAATTTCTCGTTTTTCATGTTTCTCTTTGTATTTTCTTGCTCTCTTTTCGATCTACTTTTTCTGCCTCCACTTTCCACCTCTCAATTGGCAAAAATCGGTTAAATTCAAGTCTGAGATACCAGGCGAACAGAAATCAGTAGAAGGTGGCTGCTTTTTTAATTTCTCGTCTTGCATGTTTCTCTTTGTATTTTCTTGCTTTCTTTTTTCGATCTACTTTTTCTGCCTCCACTTTCCACCTCTCAATTGGCAAAAATCGCTTAAATTCAAGTCTGAGGTACCAGGCGAACAGAAATCAGTAGAAGGTGGCTGCTTTTTTAATTTCTCGTCTTGCATGTTTCTCTTTGTATTTTCTTGCTCTCTGTTTTCGATCTACTTTTTCTGCCTCCACTTTCCACCTCTCAATTGGCTAAAATCGGTTAAATTCAAGTCTGAGATACCAGGCGAACAGAAATCAGTAGAAGGTGGCTGCTTTTTTAATTTCTCGTTTTTCATGTTTCTCTTTGTATTTTCTGGTTCTCTTTTTTCGATCTACTTTTTCTGCCTCCACTTTCCACCTCTCAATTGGCAAAAATCGCTTAAATTCAAGTCTGAGATACCAGGCGAACAGAAATCAGTAGAAGGTGGCTGCTTTTTTAATTTCTCGTTTTTCATGTTTCTCTTTGTATTTTCTTGCTCTCTTTTTTCGATCTACTTTTTCTGCCTCCACTTTCCACCTCTCAATTGGCTAAAATCGGTTAAATTCAAGTCTGAGATACCAGGCGAACAGAAATCAGTAGAAGGTGGCTGCTTTTTTAATTTCTCGTTTTTCATGTTTCTCTTTGTATTTTCTAGTTCTCTTTTTTCGATCTACTTTTTCTGCCTCCACTTTCCACCTCTCAATTGGCAAAAATCGGTTTAATTCAAGTCTGAGGTACCAGGCGAACAGAAATCAGTAGAAGGTGGCTGCTTTTTTAATTTCTCGTTTTTCATGTTTCTCTTTGTATTTTCTTGCTCTCTGTTTTCGATCTACTTTTTCTGCCTCCACTTTCCACCTCTCAATTGGCAAACATCGCTTAAATTCAAGTCTGAGGTACCAGGCGAACAGAAATCAGTAGAAGGTGGCTGCTTTTTTAATTTCTCGTTTTTCATATTTTTCTTTGTATTTTCTTGCTCTCTGTTTTCGATCTACTTTTTCTGCCTCCACTTTCCACCTCTCAATTGGCAAAAATCGGTTTAATTCAAGTCTGAGGTACCAGGCGAACAGAAATCAGTAGAAGGTGGCTGCTTTTTTAATTTCTCGTTTTTCATGTTTCTCTTTGTATTTTCTTGCTCTCTGTTTTCGATCTACTTTTTCTGCCTCCACTTTCCACCTCTCAATTGGCAAACATCGCTTAAATTCAAGTCTGAGGTACCAGGCGAACAGAAATCAGTAGAAGGTGGCTGCTTTTTTAATTTCTCGTTTTTCATGTTTCTCTTTGTATTTTCTTGCTCTCTTTTTTCGATCTACTTTTTCAGCCTCCACTTTCCACCTCTCAATTGGCTAAAATCGGTTAAATTCAAGTCTGAGATACCAGGCGAACAGAAATCAGTAGAAGGTGGCTGCTTTTTTAATTTCTCGTTTTTCATGTTTCTCTTTGTATTTTCTTGCTCTCTTTTTTCGATCTACTTTTTCTGCCTCCACTTTCCACCTCTCAATTGGCAAACATCGCTTAAATTCAAGTCTGAGGTACCAGGCGAACAGAAATCAGTAGAAGGTGGCTGCTTTTTTAATTTCTCGTTTTTCATGTTTCTCTTTGTATTTTCTTGCTCTCTTTTTTCGATCTACTTTTTCAGCCTCCACTTTCCACCTCTCAATTGGCAAAAATCGGTTAAATTCAACTCTGAGGTACCAGTTGAACAGAAATCAGTAGAAGGTGGCTGCTTTTTTAATTTCTCGTTTTTCATGTTTCTCTTTGTATTTTCTTGCTCTCTGTTTTCGATCTACTTTTTCTGCCTCCACTTTCCACTTCTCAATTGGCAAACATCGCTTAAATTCAAGTCTGAGATACCAGGCGAACAGAAATCAGTAGAAGGTGGCTGCTTTTTTAATTTCTCGTTTTTCATACTTCTCTTTGTATTTTCTGGCTCTCTTTTTGGATCTGGACGTTGCAATGCAATGACTGCACCATCAAGTGGCCCATGCGACACCAAGCCGAAGCCTGTTACGCGCGGAACCCAGGCAGAAACGCAGCCCCCCCCCCCCAACCCCCACGGGGGGGGGGCGGCATGCCGCGGCGACGCGTGTTACCGAACCGATCGCGAGCATGCAGGAAAGATAGGTGTTAGACTAAAAATTCGAGGAAAATTAGAGCTAAACACAACTCAAAGAGCTAAACATGCAAAGATAGCTAAGAAATATAACTAATTACGGGAAAGGTATGTTAGTATTAGTGATTTAAGAAGAGGAAGGGAATTAGTAGTTGATATTATGTGGTAGAGGGAATTAAAGTCCGAGCAAAGTACCCTAAATGGTTCGTGCAAGGAATAATTCGATCTACAAAGCGGAAGGAACAAAGGAATGAAGTTTCTAGTAGATCTAATAGGAATCGTAAAGTTTATGCGGCTCAACAAGTCAGGGCTATCTACGTCACCCTTGATCAGGTTGTGCATAAAAATCACACCAAGCATTTTTCTACGACTAACTAAGGTTGGAAGGTTTATTAAAAGCAATCTACGAGGGTAAGATGGCAGTCTCACACCTGCATCCCAGTTAAGGCCACGCAGAGCAAAAAGTAAAAAGTTTTTCTGGACTGATTCTATACGGTCCTGGTGTACTTTGTACTGGGGCACCATACACAAGAGCCGTACTCTAAAATCGGACGAACAAGCGAGATGTAGAGAGTCTTCGTTATATAGGGGTCGTCAAACTCCTTTGACCACCTTTTTATAAACCCAAGCACACCCATGGCCTTATTTACCATGGTAGAAATGTGTTCAGAAAACTTTAACTTTGGGTCTAATTTAACACCAAGATCATCAACCAAGGTAATTCTCTCAAGAGAACCACCGCAGAGGCTATAAGGAGCCAAAAGGGGGCTGGAGCGATGAAATGTCATTACTTTGCATTTCGAGGCATTTAGGTGTAACATATTTGCACAACACCATGATTGAAAGTTATTGAGATCGGATTGCAAGTGAGAGTGAAATGAAATGTCCTTATACTGGACACAAAGTTTAACATCATCCGCATACATGAGTACTCGAGAGTTTGTTAATACTGAAGGCAGATCATTAATAAAGAGTGTGAATAGTAGGGGGCCTAGATGGCTGCCCTGTGGTACTCCAGAAGTAACCTTAACAGGTGAAGAGAAGGAGTTTTTGAAGAGGACTCTTTGAGACCTAGAACGAAGGTAGCTAGAAATCCATCTCAAAAGATTAGGTGGAAACCCTAAAAGGTCAAGTTTTTGTGCTAAAAGGGAATGGTTTACAGAATCGAATGCTTTACTAAAATCAGTGTAAATGACATCCGTCTGCAAGTTACCTTGAAAGCCTTTGATGATAAAAGAGGTAAACTCTAATAAATTCGTGGTTGTTGATCGTCGCCTTATAAATCCGTGCTGGGACGGAGATATAAGTGATTTGCAGAGATGTTGCAAATGCGGAGTTAAAATTTTTTCAAACATTTTAGGAATAGCGGATAACTTAGATATACCTCTATAATTATTTTCATCAGACTTGCTACCGTTCTTATGGAGCGGAATAATAAAAGATTCATTCCAGATGGGGGAACGCATGAAGAGTTAATGGATATGGTGAATAGTTTAAGCAAGGGTCCACACAGAGCATCGGCACAGTACCTAAGTACACAGCCGGGAACTCCGTCGGGACCTGGTGAAAACACCGGCTTAACTAGTCGAAGATCATGAAGCAGTGAGCTTTCATTTAACAAGGGGCTGAAGATGCCATTCGACCTTGGTAAACTGTATGGATACGGTTGACCAGAGTAGCTTTCATGAGAATAGGTTGTTTGGAAAAATTTGGCAAAAAGATCGGCAATTGCCTGATCATTGTTTGCTGACATATTGAGAAAAGATAACGAGGATGGATGTGCGGACGTTCTACGCTTACTATTTACGAAGCTGTAAAACTGTTTAGGGTCCTGTGAAAATCGTATCCTGCATCGAGATAGGTAGTTTTTATAGCATTGAGCGTTAAGAACGGAGAAATTTGACCGAGCTATTACATAGTGAGAAAGAGAAGAGGGAGAACCAACTTCTCGAAATTTTTTATAAAGTCTTGATTTTAAATTTTTTAGACTGGATAACTCTTTGGTAAACCAAGGAGGCTTTCCAGATCTAACCGGACAAGAAAGTGGGACACAAGAATCAAAAAATGTGTCAAGTACATTGTAAAAAATGTTTGTGCCTTTCATAACGTCAGTGCACAAATACAGAGCGGACCAATCAAAATCCCTAATAAGGCAGCGGACACGTTCAGATAGCCTACCCATTCGATCCAATACAGTAGGGCCAATATCGACTGACACTTCGAATGTAGGATGGTAGGAGTCTTCAGGTATACTGAGCGGAAGGGCTCGGGTTAACAACGCTATGGTCGGATCCGAGACAAAGCACAGATCAAGCAATCGACCCAAGGAATTTTTCACATGGTTGACTTGAGACAGGGATAGGTCTAGCAAGCCGTCAATAAAGTCATGTCGTGACATGGGCACAAGGTTATTAGACTCGTTTACCGAAGACCAAACAGTACCTGGCAAATTGAAATCACCAAGTACTATCATATGGTCTTTATCTGATAGCGAGGAAGAAACAGTTTTTAAAGCGGACAGGTGATGCTCGTATATTAAGTTATCCGAGGAAGGTGGAATATACGAGCAAGTAATGAAGATGGAAAAGCCTGGGAGAATCAGTTTTACGCACAGGAATTCCAGGTCTTGTTGAACCTGGACCATGAAATGTTCCGACGTGAAGTTTGAGTCCACTGCAATAAGGACCCCACCTCCCCGTCGAGACAAACGGTCATTTCTAAAAATTGTGTACCGACCTGCCAAAACTTCGGAACTAAGGATGTCCGGCTTTAACCAGGTCTCGGTGAACACAATAACGTGGGATGAGAATGCGAGACTCTCAAGGAAAAGAGTGCTGAGCTTACTACGCAAGCCTCTAGCATTCTGGTAGGTAACTACAAGAGAGGAAGTTAGTTTTTTGGATGGGTGGAAGTAGAGGTGGAAGATGAGGATGGAGATGGAGATGGAGCACTGGTCTGAATGCTAGGAAGAGTAATGGGGGGCCTATTCTTTTTCTTAGCCTTAAACTCTTTAACCACCAAATGCTCTGGCCAAAACTTGGCGGAACAAATGGTTTCAAATTGAGTTGGGGAGACGCTTATCTTGAAGGAAGATATCTCCCTGGCGTAAGAAAAGTTAAATTTTTCCACCTTTAAGCCGACGGCTTTTATTTTGCTTTGTATAAAAGCGGTCACATCATGGGATGTGAGGTCAGGGGCTAGCCGCGAGACAAAAACTTGTCGCTTCGGTGGGACTCCTACCAGTGGTTTTGGCACCACAGGCCTAGTACCTGTGATGTCAGTATCCGGTGGTCCTGGACATCTATTAGCTGGTGGAAGCGAAGCTGAGGGGATAGTTAAGGGTGCGGACTCGATGGACACGGACTCTACAGACATTTCTAACTGCATACTCTCCGAAGTGACGCATTCGGCTCCCGAATCTGCATCACCAGCAGCGATCGTTGCCCTTGGAGTAGCAAACGTAATCGACTGCTGCACTAAGGGGGTGGTCGGAGTAAGTTTTTCAGATGCCGGCGGACATGAGGCAGTCGGCACTTGCAAGTCCCGCGGAGTAGACTTCTTGCGCCTCGGAGACTCAGCCAGCAGCTGTAAACTGCTGAACTGAGTGTCCATGGCCAAGAGCCGATCATATTGCTGTTTAAAGCCTACGATCAGCTCTTTGAAGCCACTCCGCGTCTGCCTCATGAACGAACGCATGTCGTTTTCCACAGCACGGCATTCCTCACAACTATAATGCAGGCCGTTTTTTTGTGAAATGGCGTCTCCTACACGGCCCGAGATCCCTACACATTTTGCGTGCACTACGCTTTCGCAAAGCCAGCAGGGGATATTGGGCTGGTCATGGGTGATCTGCTTCTTGCAGGTTTTTTTGGCACAGACAACAGAATATTCCATATTTATGTCTTTTATTTTTTTACTTTGGAAAAAAAGTTCAAAACAAATAGCAATCAGACCACTGTGCAGAGCAAATGCTTAGAGCAATGCTTAAAGCGAAATCAATAAAAGATGAGAGAGGAGAGTGGTTGCAGCAACAGCTTATAAGAGAGAGCGTTACTGCACAAAAAGTTACAAGAGCGAGAGCGAAAGAACAGTTATTGAGAGGTAGGTGATAGAGAGAGTGATAGACGGCAGTAACTACGACAAAAGAGCGGCTAAATGTAATGAGAGGGCGTACTTACGAAAAGCAACAACACAAACACACGAATAACCGACGCACAAAATTAATTAAATAAGTTGTGTTTTTACACAGTTATTAGGCATGCACCCGCGGTAAAGGTTGATTTTAGTGTAAATTAGTTAGAAAGTTAAATTATAGATAAAAAACACCGGCTGTTTAAGTTAAACAAAAGTTGACGACCTGGAAGACCTACTCCAGCGCGACTCTATCGGAGTTGACTCCGAAATAGAGGTCTTCTTCCTGGTCCTGCGCTGGATGAACCTGGCGCACCCGGACAAGGATCACCTTTTCTCTAGAACTACATTTTAAAGCCAACAAATTTTTGGGTGTCTGCTTTCATATAAAAACGTTGATGTGTTTAAGATTCTTGATCAGACTGAGATCAGGACTATTTCCAGGTCAGTCCAATGTCCCAATTCCCACCACTGCTATATATTATTTAACCAATAAAAACTCATTGTTTTAAAAATCAAACATGGAATAATTCATAGCACAATTCCATATTCCTTTTTCCTTTAATTTTATTCATAATTAATACACATTTCTATATAGTCATTTATATTAGCTATATAAATAGATAAACTGAAAAACAAATAAAACGAGAAGGAACGCGACTCTACTTTACTCTACTTATGATTTATGTAGAATTTAAAATAGTTTTACATTTTACTTTTTTTTGCTACATCTGTCATCTACATCTAACATGTTTATTCTACATCTGAAATTCTACATATTCTCTGCGAAAGATCGTGCATTGAACAGGGCAGAGTGTGTGCGAGCGAGAAAGAGAATGTGTAGCGGGTCTCGTGCTGAAAGAGGTGAGGGAAGCAACTGAAAATTAATTTCTTCATTCTGGCTATGATTACGATCCGATCTGATTCAGATTTGGCAATCTGTTAGATATGGCCGTTCTCTACGATAATGTGTTTTCAGTTTTATCGTATCTTTAAAATTGTGCACGTATCAGAGCACAAAGAGCTTGTGGCGGTCAATTTCCTTGGCAGATGGTTCAGAGAGATAAGACAAAAGTCCAAAGCATCCTCAGATGGTAGAGCCTAGGCCCCCTGCACCTTGCTAAGCCGATGGTTTAGATGGAGTTTCCCTTGTGGGATTTGTTGATGGTCTGGCTAGTGTTGTCTGCTGTGCATTTCTGGTAGTTTAGCCGCTTTCCTAGCTGCTTTTCCCTGCAAAGGAGCAATGCATTCAGGAGGAGTAAGCACGGAGATTTTCATCAAAAGTCCAGAAGTGATAGGCAGCTCGGTGAAGATGCTCTGGGTGTTAAATGTGCCAAATGCACTCTTGGTGTCGCTGATCCCTCATCCTTCTTTATCAGCACGAGCCCCTCACACTGTCTCTGGTCAAAAGTTTGAACAAATGCATGGTCTCTGAAGATTTCTGGATGGAATAAAACGATTAACGAATAGCTCTGTAGCTGCATTTGATGACTTTGGGTGTCAACAGATCTAGAGTTTCTCTGACCAAACCAGCAATGTGCCGAATTTCCAACACCTGGAAGAACGAGGTGAACATTAAAATTGATGCAGATCAAGGTTTTCAAGAACTTGAGAAATCCTCCTACCTTTTTAGCATTAGAATTTTTCCGGGCACTCCATGGGCAGCGGCAAATTCAATGGCATCAATAGATAAATGTGACGAATGGTTGTCGAGAAGCAGCAAGATAGGAGAAGCTGCCGAAGGCCTATCCTCAGCACCTATCCTCGCCCTGGCCCCGCCGAAGCCCTTCGGCTGACGTAGCACGACACTCCATCCGCAAGCATCAACAGCGTCGAAGCCGCAACAAACTTGCATCAGATCCAATTGCGAAAACAATACCAGGCCCCGGCAATCACACATCCGTGCCAATTGCAGAGCGAAGCGTGAGCTGGTTCTGAAGCAAGGCCAGCAATGTTCACCAACCCTAAACCTAGGAATGAAACAAAGAATTAGAATTCGTATCCCCATACCGAACACAGAAAATGTACAGGAAACACGGGTCTTAACCCTAGGTTAGGTTAGGTTAGGTTATCCCATCCGGATGCGCTTATAAAGTTTGCCATCTTTCTGGTCACTTCCGAAATGAGAGTTATAAAGGGCGAGCCCAAGTGTTGTAGCTTTCTTATACTGAGAGCCGGGCAGTAGCAGAACAGGTGTTCAACCGTTTCTTCCTCGTCTCTACAGCTACGGCCGAAATCATTACAAGGGGCACCCAGCCTGTTTGCGTGAGTGCCTTTTGGCCTATGTCCCGTAAGGAAGCGTATGATGGTACTGCACCTTTTTCTGCTGAGTTATAGATTTAGAAGAGTTTGGATGCAGTTCAGAGCTTCGCCGATTTCAGTGACTTCTGCCTCGAAGACACTGCCTGTAGGAGTGCCTTCTGTTTAGTTTCTCGGAGTAGATAGCTTCTCCAACTTTATCTACCAGCTTATGGCTCCGCCTGGGAGAGGTGGTCTCTCGAGCCAGCTGTCTCTGTGAGGATAATTAATTCAAAAGGAGTATCTGTGTACTCCCTCGGAACGCAGTGGTCTGTTTTCCATTTAAGATGGATGCGTGACCGATGTGCTGTGACACCCATTGGTCCGAGTCTCTTGGACGAATTGCTGTTCCGGTTTCGAGACATTGACTCCCAGACCGCGAGTTGGGGGATGGTAGTTCCTTCATTTTTGTGCTACATACATCCCAGTTGGCTTTCCTGGGGTTGATATAGTCAGTAGGTTTAGGGCCTTCGAGAGATAGGACTGTCTCGATATACCTATGGTCAGAGAAGGAGTGGTCCTCCATAAATTTCCGACTCTTGTCTACGTCTGACAGATTGTGAGTCACCAAGGTGAGGTGAATGACCTCCTGTCGTTTTTTATAGTAAAGGTGGGGTCGTTACCTCGATTACATAATAACGAGTTAGAGTTAAGGATGAAGCTAAAAAGTGACTCACCCCTTAGGTTAGTGTCCGAGCTCCCCCATTGGGTGTGGCGAGGCCTATGTCCGACCTTTCGCTGTCGCTGGCTATCAGGCGAACGGGGTCACTGGGAGGATCGCTTTCCTCGTGAGCCATGTAGCACGTCACCAGTCTTAGGTGTGCCGCCGTTGTGTCGCCATTGCTATAATTACGGAGCAGAAAGATATTTAGGTGCTGTCTTGCCAGAGTGCAGGCACGAATCTTACCTTCTTCTTGAGCTACAATCAGCTTGGGCTCCTCCTGCGTCCCTTCTCCACAGACCTTGTCTACCACCAATCAAGTATTCTGGATTAGGACAATGTCTGCTCCGCTCGCGTCAAAGCGGAGTCTGGGGGCAGCAGATGCTGCTTTACAGTGGTGGAGGTTGATCTGTAGAAGCCTTAGAGACATCCCAGATACGTTCTCAACCTCTGTGGTGTTGTCTGAGACTTCCTCGCAACACATCGCCTCGAAGTCCCGCATAAGCGTCGAGTCCGAAGAGTAGCCGTCTTGGACCGGCTCCGGCTGCTCGTCGGGTGCTTCGATCTCCGAGGCAACATCCTGCTCGACTGGGTTGTCGACAGGACGCGCCTCGGCCGCCGCATCCGACTTAAAGACCCTTATGGGCACGGAGCTGAAGCCGAAGTTCAGCTCTCCCTTTGCTGCCGCTATCAGGGCCAGCGACTCCTTGTTGAGCACGAGCACGGCCTGGCTCATCGGCCCCTGCGTCGCCTCAACCTTGACTACCTTCCAGTCACTGGTCGGTAGATGGGGGTTGCACCTCTGCAACATTGTTAGGATGCGCTCAGGCACCCAAATCCGAGCCCTAGGTCGGCTGGGAGCCTCGCTCCAGTCTACTGCAACGAGCTTGGCCCCGGCATAAGCCTCTCCGATCTGCGCTACCGCTGCTTTGTACAGCTGCACGGAGCGCTCGTCTTCGCAGGCAATTAATTTTATATTCCCCTGGAACCATCCCATGTCCTTGGCGGCTGGGGGAGGTCCGGGGTCTTTTTCCACCAGCTCGAAGCAGCGGTCGGCCAGTGCCGCTTCCACCCACTTCCACTGGCACTGCATCTGTCCAGGACACCTACGAGTGTCCATTCCCTGGCAGTTTGTGCGAAGGACCCTTGAGCGCTTCGCAGCGGGTCCAGGAGTCTCCAGGGAGCGCTGCCTCTTGGGCTGAGGAGCCTCCCTCGGGGCATTCATGCTGAAGGCCTCCACCTTCTTCAGCCAGTCTGCTGAGGGGCTGGCGTTTTGCCGACGGAGTATCATGGCATCGGTCTTCGGATTCGCCACCCACCCCAGATTTGGGACGGGACCCACCCGGGCTCATACCCACGTCTTCCACCGAGCAGGTCTTTTCTGCGCTTGAGCGGGTTAGGCCAGGCCTGTGGGCCGCTGCCTTGCCCTGCTTGGGATTGCTCCCTGTTGGCGTTTGGCGAGTGCCAGTCTCATTTGTTTTCTTGTCTTTGTATATTTTTATTTTCCATATGTCAACGAAGCCCCGCTTCGACCTGCTTACCCCACCACACAATTATTGTTGCCCAATAATCATAAGTGAGCAATAATTTAAGTATTTCCGGGTCGAAGACACACCGTGGAAAATCACGGTCTCAGGTGCGATCGCCAGCTGCTTAAAAGGGCCAAGATCGGCCAAGGAAGCAGGCAGTCCATCAGCCCGAACCCTAGACACTGCACTAGGCAGTCCACCAGCCCGCAGCACAACTAGCAAGACGAGCAGGTCTCGCAAGACGAGCAGGTCTCGACTTGTAAACAAGTAAAACTAATAAAGGCATTAAAATAATAAACAAAACGACAGAAGTCATTGAGCATCAAATTTCCCACTTTGCCCACTGCCCATTCGGTCATTTCCAGGCCAGCCCCGAACCTTAAGTTCCAGCAGATCTACAAATTTCTTGTAGAGGACCCTGGACAGGCTGATGCATATCCCAGCCTGAAATAAGGTTTGCTACAAGTGGCGCACGAGCGGGGACTTTTGGTAAACTAAAGGCGACTTTAAGGAAACTTTGAGAACGCCTTAACACGGGGCTTCGTGGACTAACAACGGGTACCACTTCGGGGTACCGGACAACGGAACCCAATTTACTAGCCGGTAATTTCAAAAATTTCTCCAAACAGCAGGGGTAGAGCCGTTCGGGCCCTGCAACCCGCCTAACCCGGGCCGAATAGCAACGCCGACGCCGCAGAAAAAGGAAAAGCTGACAACGACCTCTGGCCACGGCGGCAACACACTCAGCCGTGGACCCAAGGTATCGTCAGTAAGCGCCGGGCGCAAACCTATCTGAAGACGTTCCCAACCATCCTCATTTCCGATGACGAGTCCCGTGACGGCTCCACCTCATCGGAAAGGACCTGGAACAACGCAGAAACAGCGTCCGCCCAGGACTCGGACGACGAGGAGGAAGACTACCAGCGAACGAAGCATTGAATAAACTTATATCCAACAAGACGGACGTCTTCTCTCTTTATTAAATAACTTATTTCAATTGGAACTTATTCAAAACTTATCCAAAATCACGCCACCATGCCCGCATTTTTGATGATCCTGATCCTCACCATCACCGCGCAGGCCGCGGTCAAAATGAATGACTACACCAACGCCGACTACGTGCCCATGGTGGACGGAGACGCCGTCCTTGTGGGAGAAATATGGATACCTTCACCATATAACCAACGTAACCTACTACGAGGCATATTTGGCGCAGGCGGAGGAGTCTGCCGCATTATTTCCTGGACTCCGAATCGCCACTATCCTTGCTGCCGACCTGGAGCACATCAGGACCCTCGTGGGAACGCTAAAAACCCATCACCGACAAGCCAGAAGTCTCAACATCCTCGGAGCAGCTCTAAAAGTCGTCGCCGGAACCCCGGACTTTGACGATTGGGGGCAAATTCGATTCAAACAAGGCTTGAAGGCAAGGATCGAATCTAAGGAAGAGCAACGGACGGTCAACTCAAAGGTACAGAACCGGCTCAACGAACTGACCGGCTACATGAACAGCCTGGTGAAAGGGGAGGACACAGAACGACTACAGCTGACGGAAACGTCATCCTAAATGACCTACAGAACCTGATTCTGGGTCTGACGCTGGCCAAGATGAATGTCATCAGCCCGACGCTACTGGACGGAGCCAGCCTCCGAGAATTTGAGGAACAACAACTGACAGATATCAGGCTGGTCGAGCTACTGGGAGTCTCCAGCATTAGCGTATTCCAGAGCCCGGATTTGTTAACTTTCCTCATCAAATTTCCCCAGCCTAAGCGGATCTGCCGGAGGATGACGATCTTCCCCGTGCAACACCAGCACAAGATCTTGGACTTCAGCAAAGGGAACGCCGTAGCGGAATGCGGAAGCCAAGCCGTCAGCTTGGGAACATGCGAAACCACCATCGGCGTCACGTTCTGCAAAAAGATCGACGGGAACCCACCTGCGCCCAACAACTAGTGGCCGGAACAACCGCCCATTGCACCACCTTACCCGGTCACCTGGACGCGATCACCGTCGTGGATCATGGCACGCTCGTCATCAATGACGCCTTCGTGACCGTGGAGAACACAGCAGGCGAAATACAAAACATCTCCGGCACATACCTCGTGGCCTACACCAGCCGAGTCTTTCTCAACGGGACATGGTATGTGAACCCCCTAGGTGAATCCCAGAAGAAGGCAATGGTCGCCTCAATGACAGCCGTAAATGTCACCGGGCACCATGACAAGCTAAGCCTGCCGTTCCTAAGAGAGCTGAGCATGGAGAACTTGAGGAACATTGAAATGCTGACGATCCATGGATCCACCTCACACCTCCTCACCTGGGTCGTCACCAACACCCTCATACTCGCCGGTGCCGTGGGGTCTCTTCAGAGAAAAGCCCCCCACCATGGAGGACGAAGACTCTACTCCGTCTAGCCAACCATCAACCCACTATCGGCGGGACCCTCGACATAGCCACGGGTTCTATCAAGACGTTAACTCTGAAGAGGAACACTCCCCAAACGAGGGGGAGGAATCACCCTCAGAGAAGGAAGAGGAAGCATCGTCAGAAGGAGAAACCGGCTTCATCCACCAGCTGGTCATGGACACCCAGACCACCAGCTACGTCCATACCCCATGGGGGGTCCGGACTACCACGACCCACACACGGGTCGTCGATAGCAGAAGGACGGACAACAGGGAGGCAGCCGACGACGGAAACTTCGCCTCTAAACGCCCCCGTCGCCACTAACACCCACCCATAGCTCGCCACAAACGGCGGAGAGTCAGCGCATCCACTCTGGCGGAAGACAAGAAAGAAACTGATCTACACAGAGCTGACGCACCATGGCTCTAGCCCCGGTTTGCCCCAAATAGCGGTGGGTCAGCACTTTAAGCAACGTACACAATTAATTAAGAACTCTCAATAAACCACTCTACACATTTTTTCCACACAACAATTTAAAACCCCCCACCTCTTGGGACATTTCGTAATCGACGACCTAGATAAATCATCAATAAGCAATTATTAAATCACCGACCCACTGTCCCAAAACTCAGCTACTCAGCTACACTACTAACCCACTAGCAAACTGTCAACGAAGCACCACGCTTCGACCCCAATGACTAGCCCCACATTTATTGGCATAGTCATAAGTTATCAATAAACAATTATTAAATTACCGACCTACTGTCCCAAACTCAGCTATCACCTTCTGTGATGCCAACTTAGCAAAACCCTCTTTTCTCCGAACACTACTAATCCAATTACTAGCCCCACATTTATTGTCATAATCATAAGTTAGCAATAAGCAATTATTTCCGGGTGCCAGCTACATAAAAAGGCCAAGCACGGCCAAAGTCGGCACCCAGTACACCGGCTCCAAGGCCAAACAACGAGACCCGCGAGCTAAGCCATCGTAACCGAATAAGTAAATAAAGAAAATATCACAACGTCAACAGAACACCAACCACGCTTCTGAAATATTTTTCGTCGGCTATAACACTCCCCCTGTCGCCTACCTCTCGTACGATCAGGCCACTCCAACCCGAAAGTCACCTGCAATCTACAAATTTTCTTGTAGCGGACCCTGGACAGACTGATGCATATCCCAGCCTGAAATAGGATCCTCACAGTAGTAAACAATGTCAAAATAATAGTCCACATTTAGTATGACTATGTAGTATGCACACATAGCCAATACCCACTGTACCAAGTGTACTTAAGGGGAACACACTGTAACACTTTGTTGCAGTGTTTATGTAATTACAAAGTCCCAGACATAACTTGAGCTATCGTATTACGATCGCGACATAAGTGCAGCGTCAGCATATTCTCACAGCTTGACGAAACATAAAGTACACGCGCATCCGATTCCCCTCGCGCCCCCCGCTATCAGCAGCGCTGGGCATATATATAACAAACATATAAATGCGGCCGCTCCGGTGCCGGCGTTCCTGGCAGCGCAGCTGCGCGGCTTTAGCTTAAGCTAAAATTATAAGAATACCTAAAAATCATTGAATAAAGATATAAAGATATATAAAAATATATCAAGTAAGACGGACGTCTTCGGGCTCAATCTCTTGGAACCTATTTTTACAATTTCCTGTTATGCGCGGCCAGCTCGTCGGCTATGTTTCGGTTAAGTTTAAAGTTAAGTTTTAGTTTAAGATTTTATGAATAAACGAACGGAACGTTCGCATCAAACTCCCACTCATTACACTACACTTCTTCAAAGAAAATAAAAAGAATTTTTCCTTTCATCAAAGGATAAAACTAAATTACATATATGCATAGATATAAGAACCATACGAAAAAGCTTTTATTCAAATAAAGATCAGAGTCTTAAAATTATTCGCGGACCAACGTAACTCGCGCTCCCCTCTCGCAATCCATTGCGAACTCACCTTCATACAGCATTATTCAATTTATAAACAATCTTCGGTTTCCCTAATTGGAAGTCAGGCCACCCCAGCCTTATTATAAACAATCTTCGATTTCAACTAGAAATCCATTTGCGTTGCAGCTGTGGCTGATTTCTGCAAACGCTGCTATTTGGAATTTCACAATTCCTCAACTGGATGACCTAATTCAAACCGATCGAATCAGATCGAACCCGAAATGTTTATGGAAGCTTCCCGAAGAGGTCCCAAGGAGGTTTCATGAGAAGGAAATTATTAGACTTAGAGCTGTTGGTTTCGAGCATCAGAACTGGAGAGTTCAAGTTAATAATAAGTCGCGTTTCAGCCAGTTGAATGTAAAAGACTTTGCACTTAATCCTTTTGTTAAATAAAAGTGCAAGCAAATCACCTTTACCCTAAACAAACAACAAAAATATGTATAGATATTTTCTAACATGCGTAGAAAAATTCTCGAAATTTCATTTTAGATTTAGATTGAGTTTTATTCGAACCTTATTAGAGGGCACTTGGCTGAATAACTCCGGCTACAGCCGTAATTATTTGTCTCGTTACTTTGTCGAAGCCACAAGGGGACGGCAAAAAGGAAGGCAGTCCCTTCCAACGTAACCTTACGAGGGAAGCAGCGGAGCCGCCAATCCCGAACCTTAAGTTCCAGCACATCTACAAATTTCTTGTAGAGGAACCCTGGACAGGATTATCAGTATCAGCAACAGTACCATCACTGCCTGGTCAATCATCAACCTTGGTTCGTCACAAGCGGGTTAGTTTTATATTACTTATATATATTACATATTATAGTATACATCATACACACACTAACATGATTATTGGTAATCAGAAATACACAGCAAAAATTGCCCCGACAGACATTCTTTTACAGTCAATCGAGAATCCATCGCGGCAGGCAGTAGAGTCGAGTTAAGAATTATACCAATGTAACGAACCATGGTTCTACCCATGGCTCGTTACAAACAACTCCCACAGCGACACCTCCACGGTAGGCAGCAACCAAAATTTAACTAAGATATGCAGAACAGAAGATCCATGGCTCTAGCCCCGGTTCCCTACAAATAACGGCGTGTCAGCACCCGTAAAGAATTAAATAATAAAAACCCAATTAAAATATCCGTACTATTTCGCAATCTGCGGAAAGAAAGCGCGAAACTCTTTAACAACCACAAACATTTCGCAATCGATGACCCATCAGAAATACCAATTGCGAAATGTTTCTCAAAATAAGTCAGCACAAATACAAAAACCTTTTCCTGAACATTACCGACCTCCTAGCAAACTGTCAACGAAGCACCACGCTTCGACCCAATTAGTAGCCCCACACTTATTGTCGTAATCATAAGTTAGCAATAAACGATTATTTCCGGGTGCCAGCTACATAAAAGGGCCAAGCGCGGCCAAAGTCGGCTCCGAGGCCAAGTAACTAGATCCGCGAGTTAAGTCATTGTAAACAAACAAAAATTAAATAATAAAAGAACAACGCAGAGAACAACCACAAAAACAACCAACCACGATTTCTCAAAGTACTTTCGTCAGCAACACCCCGCTTCCCCCTATCACCTACCTCTCTTTCAGTCAGACAAGGCCGCTCCGAACCTGAGAGTCACCTGCGATCTAAAAATTTTCTTGTAGCGGACCCTGGACAGACTGATGCATATCCCAGCCTGAAATAGGATCCTCACACCAATAAACCGATAATAAACAAAAATAATAAAACACCTCAAAGAACAAAAGGGTTGTGATTTTATAAAACGTTCTCCTCCAGGCTTTCCTTGACAGCAGTTCTTGGTTTTCCCTTACAAAGTCCCAGCGAATTATAAATAACTTGTAGTTCCTAGCCCTGGACAGACTGAGCTACCTCAGCCTGAGATACATACAACAATCCCAGAGACGTCGCTAGCACGGTATTGAACCGCTTCCAAAATTATAACGCAGTCATTAAAAGAGTTGTACGTTACAACTATCGAATCCCTAGCATCGCTAAAGGGATTGGGCATCAATATATCCACCTGGGATCCAAAAAATAAGCTGGATATCACTAACAGAGCTTTGTACGAGCAATCATTGGGAAGCTCAAAGGAAATACAGGCCCTGGACACAATGCTTCAGTTCCTAGAACAAAGAGTTCGAGTCCTAGGAACAGGCAAAATGACACAAATGTCAAGGAGAGAGCCAAAGGGCACAACATGTGCAACAGCCAACACTGGAAAATCGAAAACGCCGATCTGCTCATTCTGCAAGAAGGCAAGCCATTGGCTCTACGGATGCGATTGCGCAAACAAGACCAGACCTTAGCAACCAGACATCCGTTCCGATTGAAGAATGAAGAGTAAGCAGATGCTCTGCCAGCCAAAAGAGCAAGGCCAGCAAATTGTAACTTAGCTCAAAACCTAAGAATGAAAAATAGAATCAGAATCTTTGGAAACTGCAACGAACAGATTCCTGGCATTAGAGCGACGGATTTCACCAGAAACCCGGAAAGGCTATGTGGAATTCATGAATGAATATGAAGGACTTGGACACATGAAGATGGTCCCAGCAACACAAGTACCGGAGAGACATTGCTTCATACCACAGCAGTGTGCACTCAAACCTGAGAGCACCAGCACAAAGTTACGGGTCGTGTTTGATGCATCATGCAAACCAACAAATCAACAAGCGGAAAGTCTCCAAACGACATTCTGCATGCCCACAGCGGAGCCACAGTTCAGAGTGAACTTATGTCCATTCTACTACGTTTTCGCACACATAAGTACGTATCCACAGCGGACATCGAGAAAATGTACCGACAAGTGTGGATAAATCCCGAGGATCAAATTCATCGGATGATCGTCTGGAGAAACAATCCATCTGAAGATATCAGGTACCATCGCTTGAAAACAGTCACCTTGTAACGAACCATGGTTCTACCCATGGCTCTCGGCAATCAAACTGATCTACACAGAGCCAACGAACCATGGTTCTACCCAGGGCTCTCCACAAGACGCGGTGTGTCAGCACCTCCGGCAAATAAAATAGTCTTAAGCAACGCACGCGATTATTAAAATTAAGAACTTTCGATCAACAACTCCACCCATTCTGCATTATTTCGCAATCAGCTAAAGCAGCAGGAAATTTTCGGTCACTCACCTCTTGGCGATACTTCGCAACCACTCGGCCTCGAAACATCGACCTAAATATCAGCTTCCATGATGCCGAGTTAGCAAAATCCACCTACTGCTATGCAGTCTCAGCAAAACCTTTTCCTGAACACTACCGACACACTAGCAAATTGTCAACGAAGCACCAAGCTTCGACCCACTTACTAGCCTCACAATAATTGTCACAAAATAATCATAAGTTTGTAGTGTATTCATGGTGTGTTTTTAAGAACCACAGCCTGCCAGACACCGCGCTCCGGAAAGCATCACGACTCAAGGAAGTGTTCGCGATGGTGAAAAAGAACATCCAGCGAGCCAGCCACGAGCAGGCAAGGCGCTATAACCTCCGTCGAAGACAATGGCACCCCACGGTGGGCACTTTGGTACTGATGCGACAACATCGTCTGTCCAACGCCGCCATGGTTATACCCATGGTCCAACCCTGGGACATCCAGGTTCTCACGGGACATCCTGTGACCGTCTCCCTGGCCTACTACAGCTACAAGCCAGCCCGACACCTGAAGTCACCTGCGATCTGCAAATCTTTCTTGTAGCGGACCCTGGACAGACTGATGCATATCCCAGCCTGAGATAGGTCCTCACACACCTCAGCTTGCCAATCGCAACAATCGAAAAGGTTGCTACATCTACTACGAAATCAAACGTCAATTGTCGACTCCACAATGAACGTGATCAGGAAGGATAAGTCAGCGATGGACAACCGCCTAAGGGTATTGGAACAACAAGTGGCAACCATCAGCCGAGAAAGAGGAACATATCACGGCGCTCATCTAATTCAGTCATACCTAGGGCTCACAGCACAACGAACTCTGCTGACAACGAGTCTTCAACGTATGCAGTCCGACATATCTGATGTATTAATCGGCACTCACCATCGGACAATAAGCCCAACGCTAGTATCTCCTGAGCAATTAAGAGAGCAGCCAGACCAAATCCGGGATCACTTGCCAGCTGATCAAATGCTGCCTGATTCAACTATACAGGCTCATGCGAGCCGAAGGAACACTGACTGCCACACACGTCATTTTCGAGGTGACACTACCATAAGTTTCAACAGTTCAGCTCGAAGTTTTCAGTATTATGCCAATTCCGGTCTGGGGCTCAACAAGTTGGAGCTTGTTCAATCTCAAAACGACCCTAATCACTTGGAACGAACCATGGTTCGCCACAATCGCGGGCAACAGCTGCTACTTCTTGGATTACATTAATAATATAATATAATAAAGAATGTCTTTCGGGGCAATTTACTGTGTATTTCTTATTACCAATACATTTATATGTGTATATATATAAATATATTGGTAATAAGAAATACACAGTAAATTGCCCCGAAAGACATTCTTTTTACACACGAGAAACGCGAAGTGCCAACAAGATTCCTTTCCCACGGTACCGGTGCACATCGATCACCTTACCTGGGTCATTGCACTCTTGTTGGCCACGCACATGCGAGAGAGTTACCGCCTCCGCGGTTACGTCACCGTCACCGTCACCCCCACCCAAACCCCCGCGGACATTGTCTTACTGAACTATGTCGTTCAACCCAGACGTTGGCCGCGTCAGCAGAATCCGCCACGAGCTGCTATCCAGAGATTCCGAGGAGCTGACTCGGCGGCTTCACAACATATACATATACATATTGTACACTAGACCTAAGCTTTGTAGCCTTCAAGTGAAGAGGCATAAGAATAAAACGACATTCAGATTTTGACACACAAGAGAGACGGATCATTTATTGAGCTTAAAATCAAACCAACTATAGGATACCAAGGAAACACTTCCAGGACAAACCAACAACCCTATCTACTCCACCATCAGGACTGGTAATTCGAGCCCCTGATCAGTTCGATATACCTTACCTAGATTTAGAAATACCTTGTCGTTCAAGAGCCCTGGACAGACTGAGCCTACCTCAGCCTGAGATAGGTCCTTACACACTGTAAACACTCACCGAGATCAATTCATGGCATTTACTCCAGAAGAATTTCGACGCTGCGATCACTTTATTGAACAACATTAGCGAACAAAACCTCTACCAGGAGACTGAGACCAGGAGGGACTGGTAATTCGCTTCCCTCTGAAACAGATTTT
This sequence comes from Drosophila ambigua, assembly GCA_018150905.1. Taxonomy (NCBI): domain Eukaryota; kingdom Metazoa; phylum Arthropoda; class Insecta; order Diptera; family Drosophilidae; genus Drosophila; species Drosophila ambigua. The sequence goes on from JAECWS010000027.1 coordinate 60,663, forward strand.
CGTACTTTTTGGGGAAAAAACAAGCCACGTAATACAGCTCCATGACAAGGACGCTCTCACTGAAATGGCCAAGTCCGTGGTGAACCCACAAGTAGGAAGCGCAATCCATTGCGACTTTCCGACCTTAGCATGCGTACAACATGAGTTGGTAAGAGCCTTTCCGTCGACAAGATTCTGGCACTGCAAGAAGTATAACAGACACCCAAAAAAACAAGAGCTGGGGGTCGGAAGTCCAAAATCTCATGCTTACGATCACACTTGCCAAAGCGAATATAATAAACCCCATAATTTTTGACCACAATGATCTTAAATCAGGCTGGGCTCGATCAGGCTGGGCTGCAAATCAAAAGAAAATTGAGCCCACAAACTGCAAAGAGCAACAATGCAGCTAAAATAACTAAAATAACCGGGAACACTGTGCCCCTAGCAAACACTAGATTATCGATACTGAGTGTTCCAAATGAAGATGCGATCGCCCAAACACCCAAGGCCAACAAATTAAGACCGCCACCTATTTATGTTCGACAGGCAAATTGTGCTGAACTGGTCAAAGAAATAACTGATACAATTGGCGCAGACACATTCTCTGTCGCGTCCATCAAAATGAAACAAAAATACAAGTCAAAGACGAACAAAACTATCGATCAGTTGCGAAATGCCTCGAAAATGAAAAAATTAATTACTACACCTACCAACTTAAAAGTAGCACCACCACCCCCCACCCCCCTGGGTAACTGCTAGTGCCAAGTTAACGTACCCGTTCTCATAAGAATATTATTCAATTTATAAACAATCTTTGGCTTCCCATAGTATGATGTAAACAATCTTCGGTTTCCCTAATTGGAAGTCAGGCCACCCCAGCCTTATTATAAACAATCTTCGATTTCAATTAGAAATCCATTTTGCGTTGCAGCTTCTTCGATTTCAACTAGAAATCCATTTGCATTGCAGCTGAGGCTGATTTCTGCAAACGCTGCTATTTGGAATTTCACAATTCCTCAACTGGATGACCTAATCCAACCGATCGAATCCGATCGAACCCGAATTGATTCTGAAAGCCTCCCGAAGAGGACCCAAGGAGGTCTCATGAGTTAGAAAGCATTAGACTTAGTTCAGTTGATTACGAGCATCAGGACTGGATAGTCCAAAATAAAAAAACTAAGTCGCGTTAATCCGGTTAAACATTAAGCCTTTGCACTCATCATTTTGTTTAATAAAGTTCTTTTTTAAAAACTCAAACTTTACCCGCAATAATTGAATTTACACACATACATATGCATCTTCCCTCGCGCCCTCGCTGTCAGCAGCGCTGGGCATATACACACATATAATAAATTAAATAACCGCCTACCGTGACCAAAGTGCAAAGCTGATGCTAAGTTTAAATATCAAATATGTGACTAAAAACAAAAGAAAAGAATAATGACATATTGTGCGCCAGGCATGGCGGATTATTAAAGTTAAAAACAAAAAACCTAACTACATGGCCAACAATAATAAACTAAGAAAAATGGCCAAAAGGTTTAAATAAAGGCACCGACAGCGCTACGAATAGCGCCCAACATACGTGAGATAAAGTGAGAGAGGCAAGGGACCGCCCCTTTCACCGCCGCTGGATTAATTAATATATGCATGAGAGGCCTCACGCCACTTGTGCCATCGGTGGAAAAACTGGAGACGGATCTCCTCAACGCTGCTCCTATCGAGCAAAGGGACAAGCCAAGCCTAGCCAAGGCTCTGGAGGCTTGTCCAACCGATGGACCACGCCCACTCACAATAGCTGAGTACCGGGCTCGCAACCAACCCAAACCCAAAAAGAAGAAACATCGCGGCGCACCGGAAGAAAACAGCGAAGACCTCAAACACCAACTAGAAAATATAGAAAAAAAACTTTGCGATGCAAAGAAACGTAAATAAGGCTGCATTTATGCAAATGCCTTCATTTACCTTTATATGTATATAATTTTACCCACAAGGCGCTGCGTGCAAACGCTTCTTGTACCTACTAATCACTCATAGGCTAATACCAAAAACATATGGCTGGTATAGAAATTATATAGAGCAAACAACCAATGTAAACCAGCCATATGCCCTCAAACACTATCCTCATATTTTCACTAAATTCCGAATACATATATGTCAGGAAATATTGAATAAACTGATATCAAAGAAGACGGATGTCTTCTAACTTGATAAAACAACTTATTAATTTGAACTTATCAACATTTGTACAACAAACTACAAACAGGAAATATGCTAATGAAGGTCTCTCGACAACGCAGATCACCGCAAATAGTAGGAAACGTAGCACAGCAGCTGTTCGGTGTACTTGACTCTACATATGCTGAGAAAATGGCCGCAGTAATCGAAAATTCTGCTAACTCGAATAAGAATTAAATCACCATTACTAGTACCACCTATACAAATTGAGGAAAACATACCACAACAAATTGAGTTCTTCTGCAAATGTCCAAGAGAAAAACTTTAGTGGACAACATCAAGTCCCGATTCAGCCTTCGAAGTAGTGTTAGCTTACCAGAAATTAGGGAAGAAGAACCCCTTCCAGCCCAACCACGAGTAGCCATGGACTCAGGTAACGGGTCTGGGTTATCCAGGAACATTAGCCCAGCGATAAGCGGACTGAACAACATAGAAAGTGCTAGCACCTCGTTGAATACTTCAATCAACACAACTCTCAACCCGACCGATATTCTTGCTTTTGTCAAACAATTGCCTACGTTTGAGGGAGTCCAGGGAACCTTAGAAAAATTTATAGTAAGCGTAGAAGAGATAATTATGCTCATTAGGGGAACCGACCAGACACCATACGGACAACTACTTTTGAGAACACTTAGGAACAAGATAATAGGGAAAGCAGACCAAACATTGAATATCCTGGGTACCAGACTAGAATGGGATCACATCAAAGAGAATTTAAATCGCATGTACGCATGCAAAAAGACGGAGCCAATGCTCATTCGCGAGATCCAAACTCGCCCACAGGGCTTATCCATAAATAAACTCTTCTTCGACATCACCAGAATTAGAAGTCAGCTTCTGAATCTGCCTGCTCACACCGACAACCAAGGGGCAAGCCCAATGTCGGAGAAACGCCTTTATGATAGCATTTGCCTAAATGCTTTCTTAATCGGTCTTCGCGACCCCCCTTAGTACGATAATTAGGGCCAGGAAACCAGGTACAATAGAAGTAGCTTATGAATGGTGTCAAGCCGAACAGAGCTTCTATTACCAGGGACTAAACAGGGAGCAGAGCTCTAACTTTAATGCGAACAGAAACAGACCCTACAGTAATAACCTTCCTCAAAATAACACAGGACAGAATTACAGGAGTAAGAATAATGCTAGGGGGTTAAACTCAAACCCTTTCCGACAAGGTTCCTACCAGGAAAGGAACCGTAACAACACCGGACAGACTTCTTATAACAATCAGAACCGCAATAATGCCGGACAAAATTCTTACAATAATAATCGACAGAATGGACAGAATTCCTACAACACTAACCAGAATCGTAACAATTCGGTGCAACAACCCACTTCCAACTTGAACAACATCAACGATGGCGAAAATTTTCAGATAGAAGCCTCGACACCCCTGTCGGATACATAAACAAAAAAACCCATGGGCCCACACTTCCATATATACTTCTAAATCTATTTAACACAAAACATCCGTTAAAATTTTTAATAGATACCGGTTCCACCTTCTCATTTATAGACCCACGCTTTGCAAAAGGAAAATCCATTATACATTTAAACAAGAACGTCACAATTACAACCGTCGTGCACAGTTATTCTTTAACAAACAAAATCATTGTACCCTTACCATCAGAATTCAAAGAATTAGGCCAAATGAGCCTTTTACTTTTCAAATTTCATCCCCATTTTAATGGTCTCCTAGGGATGGACTTTCTCACGAACCATAAAGTAAAAATTAACATTAAAGACTCTAGACTCGAGACCCCATTTGTTTCCATAACATCCTCACAGAAGTAAATCGGGGCACCGACCTTCTGCTATTACAACCACAAATGAAAACTCGTATCTGTCTCCCAGTTAGCGTCAAGAAAGGAGATTTCCTTTGCAACCCGGTGACTGTAGACAAAAACATTTCCATTACTGAAGGGTTATACACCGCAACAGACGGCCACAGTTTCCTCGAAGTTACGAACGATTCTGACTCCGAGCAAAACTTTTATTTAGACCAGCCGTTAGACGTAATACCTTATAATGAGGGAAATTATGATCAAATACACAGTATAGCATTACAACCGGGTCCCACAGGAAATTTGGAACAACTTGACAACCACATCAAAACAACGCACCTAAACGATGAGGAGAAACAAGGGCTCCTTAAAGTGTGTAGAGAATTCCAAGACCTATTCTACAATGACGATACCCCCCTGACCTTTTCCAATACAATTAAGCACGACATACCCACTACCGACAATATACCGATACACGTGAAAACTTATAGATACCCGTACATACAAGTTAACTCCAAAAGAGTTCAACGACACACAAATCATAAATCAAAAGAAATCTTTCACAATAGTTTGTTGCCCTTCTACTTGCAATAACATTGCGCAAGAAAAATATCAAAAAGTAAAATTCCATTTCCTGCCCGAACATGCGCCGAGAGGTGAACTTCTCAAGAACCGCTCATTTCGGATCATCATCGCCCCACCCCATCGTTGACACAGCGACAATGCTGACAATGCGTCTGCACAGAGTCGGTTCTCCCGAAACCCCACTGCCGCTGCTAACCGTTCTGCCGCTGCCAACATTCCGCCGCGTCGAATAATAGGTTACGTTAAGATTTTGTACACTAGCTTAAGTCAGTTGATAAATTTGATTCGAATAAATAACTACATTTGCTCAAATAAAAAGAATTTTTCCTTTTGTTGAAAGGACAAAATTAACTTATACATATTAATAGCAACCTTACTTATTGTCACAATCGTCGCATGGATCGCGAAGAAAAAAACAATCATCTTCGCACCCCCCACCATGGAACATGTTGTCACTCCGGCCATACCCTCGCTATGGCCATCGTTCCAAGTTAAGGGGGGAGGAGTTACCGCCTCCGCGGTTACGTCACCGTCACCCCCACCCAAACCTCCGCGGACATTGTCTTACTGAACTATGTCGTTCAACCCAGACAATGTCCGCGTCAGCAGAATCCGCCACTTCCGCCACGAGCTGCTATCCAGAGATTCCGAGGAAAACGTACTCGTAACCGAACATCCGACGATGAGCTGACTCGGCGGCTTCACAGCATATACATATACATATTGTACACTAGACCTAAGATTTGTAGCCTTCAAGTGTGGAGGCATAAGAATAAAACTACACTCAGATTTTTGACACGAAGCGAGACAGTTCATTTTATTGAACTAAAAACAAACCAACAACTCTACATACTCCACAACCAGGACTGGATAGGTAATTGGCGCCGCAACGGGAGAAGAAGAAACAAAAAAACACCTTCAGGAATTATCAAAAATTAAAGCGGAACTTCGCACATGTGCGGAGAAACGTAAATAAGGCTGCATTAATGCAAATGCCTTAATTTACCATTAATGTAAAATAATTTTAAAACCACAAGTAGATGCGTGAAAACGCTGCTTGTAAAAACAAACCAATTTTTTTTACGAAAGGCTTTAACTAACAACATATGGCTGATATTGAAATTATATCGAGCAAACAAATGTAAATCAGCCCTATGCCCTAAAGCTCTATCTTCTTATTTTCAAAAATTAGTTTTTTTTTCCAAACTTTTACATTTTTTTTTTGGAATTGGATTTGAAATTTGATTTGATTTTGAATAAAAAAAAAAAAATCTCAGAAAATAATATGAATGAAAGTATAAGTAAGTTAGGAAATAACACCGAAAATAAGCCATATATATATGGCATACTTTTTCATAGAAAAACAGGGATTGTCACCAACATGGGTTTAGTAGACACCAAGACAGTGGATTCCACTGCAAATGTAATTAATAAAGTAGAATCAAAAGAAATTGATTTAGGCTTTACTAATACCCTGTTGATAATAATTGTTGTTATTTTGTGTGCTAACGTCTTTTTCAAAATTTATAAGCTGCACAATAAATGCCTTAAAAAGAAATATTTGAGTAAGGCTAATGATTTAGACAAAATAAAAAATTTGAAAAGGAATAATAAAATGACAACTCTAAACGCAATCAGGAATGTTTATAACAGGGACCCAAATTTTAAAAACAGAATCTTACAATTGGTCTCAACGACCCCAAGGAGCATATTAGAGCTCGAATATATGTACATGGATACATATCAATTAGATTTTTCCCCTTTAATCGATTGCTCGAGAACACAGAAAGCAATCGTATTAACTACCATTCCAGGTATAATAGTTAAGTCAGTCATTACTAAGAATTCCATTCTGGGCAGAGTCATTGACTTTGTAGTATTTAGAAATTAAATCCCAATAATGGAATGGAATGAAATCCATAATTCACTATTAGACATCAAAAATAGGTTTGATAAATCTTATAGGTCCATTACGCAAAACAGGCCGATACAAAAGGCAACAATTGAAAAACATGCGTTTATATTAGTTGAATGCTTTAATGAAGCACGCCAGCTAATCCACATAAATAGGACAAATATCATAAATAAAAATTGGTCGAAAGTATCAAAGCTCTTGATCAGACTTCGATCGAACTTGATAACGATCCAAAATAAATTCAAATTGGATATTTCAATCCCCACAATACTTAATACTCCTCTAAATATAGACATTGAAAAACCAGGATCAAGCCAAGACAAGGAAATTGACCTTGCGGATCCAGCTGAGGAATCAGTAGAAGAACACGAAATTGAAGAAAAAGATCTACACGATCTAACAATCCTCGCGGTACTAAAAATACCAGAAGTAGAGGAAGAGGAAGGAGCTAGACTTTTCGGACTCAGATTCCTTTAATAGCGTAACGGAAGTAAAACCCGTTGCAATGGCCGATGAAACGATTGCCCAACGGGCATATATTAAAGACATTTCACACGCTATCCCTGAATTCAATGGACAAAAGATCCATATGCAGAGATTCATTACTGCCATTAACTTAGTCAATTTGACAAAAGGGCCTTATGAATCTCTAGCTGTCGAAGTGATAAAATCCAAAATAATCGGATCTACACTATACAAAGTCCAGGATGAAACGACCATCCAGTCGATCATTCAAAAATTGAAAACTACAATTGTCGGTGAAACATCTGACGTAGTTAAGGCCAAAATGGCAAAAATATGCCAAAAAGGCAAAACAGCCACTCAATTTACAAACGAAATCGACGAGATGAGAAAACTCCTAGAAGCATCATACATCGATGAGGGTCTGCCAGCTGAGCACGCTGATAAATTCAGCAGCAAAGAAGCCATTAGCACAATGGTTAAAAATTGTGAGCATGGCAGACTTAAGACCATTCTAGAAGCAGGCACATTCCCTACAATGAATGATGCCATAACCAAATATATCCAATGTTCTACTGACATGACTGGTAATGCAAGTTCCATATTGTATACCAGACGAGGTCAGGCATACCGTGGTAATAACTATAGAAGTAACTATCGTGGTAGAGGAAATGGCCGTGGTTATAAAAACATCAACAGTTATAACAATAATCAGCATTCTAACAACTATAGAGGTCGTGGTAGTTATCGAGGAAATAACCGTAGTTACGGCGGATCCCATAACAATCAAAATAGCGACAGAACCGGAAACACAAGACACAAAAACAATGTCCGTGTTACCCAGACAGCTTCGGGAAACTCCCAAGCACCTTTAGATACTCCAACTTATTAAAAGCAAAGGTTCAAACCATCAATCTCAATCTTAACATTTTCGTGTCATTTGACAATGCCACAACAGGAAAACATCTAACATTCCTAGTAGATACAGGAGCGAACATATCGCTAATAAAAGAAACTTCAGATGTCTTCAACGACATACAAATAAATAGTAAAATAGATATTCTAGGCATAGGTGAAGGTATAATAAAATCCCTAGGCCTTGCCCCAATAGAGCTACAGACAGATAAATACATAATTCCACACAATTTCCATTTAGTTAACAAAAATTTCGCAATCCCATGTGATGGAATAATAGGAATCGATTTTATAAAATCACTAAATTGTCAAATTGATCTAAAACCTTCAGAAGACAGGTTAATAATACGACCAGATAATATAGACATTCAAATTTATGTTCCAATAACATACAGTTCTGGTAACAATACAATACTTCTACCAGCAAGATCACAAGTTGTCCGAAAAGTAGAACTAACTTCGAGTGAAGATAGTTTGCGAATCCCAAACCAGGAAATTCAAACTGGTATTTATGTTGCAAACACCGTTGCAACCACTAGAAACGCATTTGTCCGATTACTAAATACAACCAGTAACGACCAGTTAATTAATTTAAATAATTTAAAATATGAACCACTTTCGAATTACAATGTAGTTCAAACAACTCCTAAAATCAGGGAACAAACTATCATAGCTCAGCTTACAAACAATTTTCCAACTCATTCAAACAACAATTAACGGAACTATGTTCCAAATATAGCGACATATTCGGACTTGACACCGAATCAATAACAACAAATAATTTGTATAAATAGAAATTGAGATTGAAGGACAATGAACCTATTTATATAAAAAACTATCGAAGCCCGCATAGCCAAGTTGAGGAAATCCAGAAGCAAGTAGGAAAATTAATAGACGACAAAATAGTCGAACCATCCGTGTCAGAGTACAACAGCCCCCTATTACTTGTACCAAAGAAAGCCCTTCCGGGCACAGAACAAAAGAAATGGCGATTAGTAGTTGACTATCGTCAAATAAATAAAAAACTCCTGTCAGAAATACTTCTCATGCCTTGACTTAATGTCAGGTTTTCATCAAATTGAACTAGAAGAAAGTTCACGTAATATAACGTCTTTTTCAACGAGCAATGGCTCATATCGCTTCACGCGACTACCATTTGGTTTAAAAATAGCGCCAAATTCATTTCAAAGAATGATGACTATAGCATTCTCTGGACTTGAAGCTTCGCAAGCATTCCTATATATGGACGATCTTATAGTCATTGGTTGTTCCGAAAAACATATGCTCAAAAATTTACAAGATATTTTTGAGGTATGTAGGAAACACAACCTAAAATTACATCCACAAAAATGTTCATTTTTTATGCATGAAGTGACCTTCTCGGTCATAAATGCACTGATAAAGGAATCTTGCCAGATGACAAGAAATATGACGTCATCAAAAATTATCCAGTCCCGCATGACGCGGACAGCGCTAGAAGATTCGTTGCATTCTGCAATTATTACAGACGTTTTATTAGAAACTTCGCCGACTATTCCCGGCACATAACTAGATTATGTAAAAAGAATGTTCCATTTGGGTGGACAGATGAATGTCAAAATGCATTCCAGCATCTAAAAGATCAACTTATAAAACCAACTCTATTACAATACCCAGACTTAACAAAGGAATTTTGTATGCAAGTAAGCAAGCGTGTGGAGCGGTTTTAACTCAAAACCAGAAAGACCTCCAACTTCATATAGCATACGCGTCCAGATCATTCACCAAGGGTGAAAGTAATAAGAGTACAACAGAACAGGAATTAGCAGCCATTCACTGGGCGATTAATCATTTTCGACCATATATTTATGGAAAACATTTTACAGTGAAAACTGACCATAGACCGCTTAAGTATCTATTTTCGATGGTTAACCCAAGTTGTAAACTTATACGCATGCGGCTCGAACTAGAAGAATATGACTTCACAGTAGAATATCTAAAGGGTAAAGATAATTTTGTGGCAGATGCACTGTCGGGCATAACAATAACAGAACTCAAAAATATAACAACCAATATAAGAAAAGTCACTACAAGATATCAAAGTAGACAAAAATCCTGCGCAGGAGAACAGAAAATAGAATTGCAAACGCAATCTTAAGAAATTGCTTCAAAGCCCAACGTATATAACGTCATTAATAACGACGAAGTACGAAAAGTAGTGACCTTGCATGTAAACAATAATTTATGTTTTTTCAAACATGGAAAGAAAATTACAGAAAGATATGAAGTTAGCGATTTATATACTAATGGAATTCTTGACTTAGGTCAATTCTTCCAAAGGCTTGAAAAGCAAGCCGGTATACACAATATCAGCCAACTGAAAGTGGCACCGTGGGAAAATATCTTTGAACAAGTTTCAATAGATAATTTTAAACAAATGGGCAATAAAATATTAAAAACATTAAGAGTAGCGCTACTCAACCCGGTGACCCTAGTAAAAGAAAGGAAAGAAAAAGAAGCAATAATGTCTACATTACATGACGATCCAATTCAAGGAGGACATACAGGCATAACAAAAACCTTGGCCAAGGTCAAAAGATATTATTTTTGGAAAGGTATGACCAAAGAGATTACTAATTACATACGTAAATGTCAAAAATGCCAAAAGTCGAAAACGACTAAACATACAAAAACTCCTTTAACAATAACTGAAACACCACAAATGGCGTTTGATAGGGTAATTGTGGATACGATCGGTCCACTTCCTAAATCAGAACAAGGAAACGAATATGCAGTCACTTTAATCTGTGATTTGACAAAATACCTTGTAGCCATACCAATCAAGAACAAAAGTGCAAAAACAGTAGCTAAAGCTATATTTGAAGATTTTATTCTAAAGTACGGTCCAATGAAGACGTTCATTACGGACATGGGAACAGAATACAAAAATTCAATAATTGAAGATTTATGTAAAAACTTAAAAATAGAAAACATAACATCCACTGCACATCATCACCAGACTGAAGGAACCGTAGAGCGAAGCCACAGAACTTTCAATGAATTCATACGCTCATACATCTCAATTGACAAAACAGATTGGGACGTATGGCTTCAATACTTCGTATATTGCTTCAACACAACCCCCTCTATGGCACATGATTATTGTCCATATGAATTAGTTTTTGGTAAAACTTCGAACTTACCAAAACATTTTAATAGCATAGATAGAATAGATCCTCTTATATAATATAGATGATTACGCTAAAGAATCAAAATTTAGATTAGAACAAGCTTTTAAAAGAGCAAGATTAATGATAGAATCTAATAAGCAGAAACAAAAAATTAATTATGATAAAAACTGTTTAGATTTCAAATTAAAAACAGGAGATCAGGTTTTATTAAAAAATGAAACAGGTCATAAGTTAGATTTTATATATATTGGACCATATAAGGTAGATAGTTTAGGAGAAAATGATAATATAACAATTTCAAATATAAAAGACAAAAAACAAAAAGTACATAAGGATAGACTAAAACTTTTTAACTCATAGATAGAATTAGTATGGCCATACATAAAGTTTATTTTTATCCATAGGAATATATTTCAAATCTATTTTAATTTTTACTAATTATTAACATATGAAAAAAACATAAACTTTATTTTGAGCTATGGGATATATGTATATATGTATTGACTTCATTTCTTTTAAATTAAAAAAAAAAACTCATTCTAAATACATATTTTTTCTAAATATCTATCATAATTAATAACTTTACAAAATAACTCCATAAATATTACGTTATTTTTCAAAAGGAGGGAGATGTAGTATGCATATATATAGCCAATACCCACTGTACCAAGAGTACTTAAAAGGGAACACACTGTAACACTTTGTTGCAGTGTTTATGTAATTAAAAGTCCCAGGCATAAATTGAGCTATCGTATTACGATCGCCCAAGAATGTCTCGAGCGACACAAGTGCAGCGTCAACATTTTCCCATGACTTGACGGCACGTGCATACACACATACATATACACACACATATAATACATTAAATACATAAATGGGGCAGCTCCGCTGCCGACGCTCCGCTGCCGACTTTCCTGGCAGCGCAGCTACGCTGGCTTTAGCCAAGTAGATTCTAAGATATATTTCATGTGCGGATTCGAATAAAGCAAACGAAAGAGAACGGATGTTACAATTGATTAATTAATTAATTACAATTAATTAATACTGTTTCTACAGTGCCAACGAAATTGCCTTCCCACGGTTCCGGTGCACACCGATCACCTTACCGGGGACATTGGACACTTGTTGGGAGGCGATTGACCTAAGTAACCCTCCCTTACCGGGAAATCGACTGACACGCGCGAGCCAGTCAGCAGTCTGCAACTCCCCTTCCAGAAGATATTGGACACTGACTGGCGGACTGATGATTAGGTAACCCTCTGTTACCGATCGACCAGTCGCCACGCGCAGGTCATAATCGAACAATATTTGTATAATGCCTCTTCCCCTACCTTGATTTCAGCCGATGCGACCCGTTTCTGAATTTCTTGTAATTTTGGATCCTGGACAGGCTGATGCATATCCCAGCCTGGAAAAGGTATATTACAAGTGGCGCCCGATCAGGGACTATAAGGGACGGTTAAGAAAACTTCAAGAAACCCTTAATAAGGGACTTCGTGGATTAAAGACCCACGGCCACCGAAAGAAAATAGAATTCCATTTCCAATAAGTGGCACAGAAAATATAGGCATACCAGTGGTAACCGCAGAGGTCGGTCACATATCTATATTCAATGCGAAATAACAAAATTTGAATTCAACTTGTGGTGCACCGGTAAACAATCAACAAGTACAAAAATTACTCAAGAAAATTAACTACAATGATAAACGATAAAATAAGTATCAATGACACCATGGCAGAGCAAACATTAGCATGGCTCCAATTGGCAAAAGTCAAAGATCACGAGTAAACAGCACTCGTGATGACGTGCCAAGACCGTACCGGCACCCGGCTAGCCACAAGCCAAACCTCCCCGAGCTACTCTGCAATCAACAGTTTCTTGGGAAAGCAGTTCTGCGGCTCACCTCCGAAAATGCCACATCAGCATTAGGCAGTATGTACACCAGACAGCCACTCAGCACATATGAAGAACCAGAACACACATTATATATAATATATATTGGATTTTGATTCGTAGGTTACGAGTCGTAACTCGTGCAACTGGGCTAACACAGCGTTCCGTTGCACTAATCACGAGGGGCCAGAGAGGTTGGACTGTTTCGTTTTTCTGTTGCTTAAATATTTTCTTTCTTGACACAGGCATTTAAATGAACTGATATAGAAAATATTCAAAACAATTCACTTACATTTTTGTATGCTTAAAGTTGTGGCGTTGTTTGAAATTAATTGCATATTCATCTGGTTGAGCGACGACTTGGCTGTTTCGGGAGTCCTGGGCGTGTTGGGCGATTTGGTCGTCTTGGTCGTGAAGCGAAGTGTTTTATTATACCCGGTACTCGAAGAGTTAAGGGGTACATTATATTTGTGGTTCAAGCGGATGTGAGTAACGCAGAGCAGGAAACGTTTCCGACCCTATAAATTATATATTACTAGCAGACCCGCGTGCTTTGCTGCTAACTGCAATTAATGTTTAGAAATTCATCGAAATTAAACAATGATAATCAAAAGCAACAAATATACTTACACAAATATCGAAAATAATAACACATTCTCTGGCTATCATTTAAAAAAAAAACAGCATGCCATTTGGTGCGGAGATAGCCGCTCACACACTAATTTTTTTCTACACATTTATAGTATAGATTGATCTTAATCAGCGTCAATAGCCGAGTCGACATATCCACGTCTGTCTGTCCTTTACATCTTGATGGGCGCACGCCCAACCTAATTTTGTATCCAGACACCTGTGAAAAATGAAGAAATTAATTTTCAGTGGCTTAACCTTTAATAATAATTTTAAAATTTTTTGTTATTTTAGGGCGTACCACGCCCCTTGAATAAAATACAAAATCAACATCATTCTCCTAAAAAATTTAATGTTTAGATTTCGAGCAAAAAAATTTAAATGTGACTTTTCATTAAAAACAGAAGTGCCCATTTTGTCAAGATACCTTAATTTTGCTAATATAAACTCATATCGAACGAGAAGGAACGTGTGAGTCGCTTCTGGGGACGCGACTCTACTTATACCCGTACTCAGTCATCATATACATTTTTGAGAAGGATTTGAGAAGGAAAATTAAAAAAAAAAAAATTTTACATTTTACATTTTTTTGCTACATCTACATCTACAATGTATATTTTACATCTAACATGTAGATTACACTACTCGACAAAATCGAACTTTTTTTTTCCTCAAGGATCCAAACCGACTTTTTCTGATAGATATGGGGATTTAAAATTTTTTAAAGAATTATGGTTTTTTTTCTATGGCAGAACTTTTTTTTGAAGAATTTTTGAAGTCTGGTATTTTTTTTTTAAGCTTTTTTCAGAGGTAGCGATAGTTTTTTTCACATAACTTTAGTATTTTACGTCTGGTTGTAAAGAACTTTGCTATTTTGAAAAGATAATTAAAACAGCTAGAAGTTAAGCCCAAACACTTTGTGATTACAGCTTACCGTCTGGGAAATATAAAGCATTGAAATGCAAAAATGATGATTTTTGTGCGGTATTTTTTACGAAATTTTGACTTTAAAAACTCAGGAAAAGTCGAAAAAAAAATTATATCTTGTGTTTTATATTTTTTTGTGTAGAGGTGCATTAATTTGGCGTCGTTTAAGGTATCGCTCATTAAAATCTATGGAGAGACTTTGGAGCTAAAATTCGTTAACCAAACCTAAAAAATGGAAAAAATGGACAAAAAATACATTTTTGAAGGCAGCGGGCCCAACTGCCCATCGGGAATTGCGATCGCGATCAGGTACCAAATGTACAACCCTTTTTCGTTTGCTTTGTTCCCAATTGGCAGTTGGGCCCGCTGCCTTCAAAAAGGTATTTTTTCTTCATTTTTTCCATTTTTTAGGTTTGGTTAACGAATTTTAGCTCCAAAGTCTCTCCATAGATTTTAATGAGCGATACCTTAAACGACGCCAAATTAATGCACCTCTACACAAAAAAATATAAAACACAAGATATAATTTTTTTTCGACTTTTCCTGAGTTTTTAAAGTCAAAATTTCGTAAAAAATACCGCACAAAAATCATCATTTTTGCATTTCAATGCTTTATATTTCCCAGACGGTAAGCTGTAATCACAGAGTGTTTGGGCTTAACTTCTAGCTGTTTTAATTATCTTTTCAAAATAGAAAAGTTCTTTACAACCAGACGTAAGATACTAAAGTTATGTGAAAAAAACTATCGCTACCTCTGAAAAAGCTTTTAAAAAAAATACCAGATTTCAAAAATTCAAAAAAAAAGTTCTGCCATAGAAAAAAAAATATCATCAAACCATTTCTAAGCCCCATATCTTTAATAAAAGTTGGTTTTGTTCCTTGAGGAAAAATCGTGTTGAGTAGTGTTATAGATGTACCATTCATATTCTACATCTCCTCCGCTAGGGGTTGCTCGCGCACTGAACGCAGCAGAGTGTGCGAGCGAGAAAGAGAATGAGTAGCTTATCACTTGTCGGAAGGGGGCGGGGGAAGCAACTGAAAATTAATTTCTTCATTGTGGCTATAATTATGATCCGATCTGATTCAGATTCGGCAATCTGGTAGATATGGGCATTCTCTACGATACTGCGTTCTTAGTTTTATCGTATCTTTGAAATTGTGCCTGCCACAGATTTTCGTCCTTTGTGGAGGCGGAAGGGGGCGGGGCAAAATTTTGAAATACACTTGTAGCAGTGGGATATCACATGAGTCTGGAAACCAAATTTGGTTGCCCTAGCTCTTATAGTCTCTGAGATCTAGGCGCTCATCGAGACAGACAGACAGACAGACGGACAGACAGACATGGCTATATCGACTCGGCTATTGATGCTGATCAAGAATATATATACTTTATGGGGTCGGAAAATTTTCCTTCTCTGTGTTACACACATCCACTTTTACCACAAATCTAATATACCCCTTAACTCTTTTTTGAGTACGGGTATAAAAACTAAACCAAAAGAAATTGTTTCGTTTAGAAGTTAATAACTTTTTTGGTTTAATTATTGCCACAAAACGTAAAAGTGATCAAATTTTCCATAGTGCAGTGTGCGCTCTGGTGTAAGAGAGCGAGATCGAGAGAGAGCGAGAGATATACATAGATCACACATGTAGCACAAGGTGGAAACATAAAAATATTCTTACTCACTGAGTGTACCAGGTATTAAAATAGTGGATCGGCTTTAGACGTCTTTAGATGTGCTCCCACTTCGTTTTTTATTTTATTTTAATATGTTGGTTTTTTTTTCTTTGGAATTTGGTGGAATTTTTTACAGAACTTTCCTATTGGGATTTTTTCTTTTTTTCTTGATTTTACACTTTTTCGGTTTTGTTTACCGCGCCGTTCACTCGCGTTGACTGGGGGCTCTTTTAAAGGTTAATAGGTTTCAAATTTAAACCCGATGGGCGACAATTAATGTTACTCGTATTATTCCAGCCGGGGCATGGGCCAACGACTAT
The DNA here is from genome assembly GCA_018150905.1 of Drosophila ambigua. Lineage (NCBI taxonomy): Eukaryota > Metazoa > Arthropoda > Insecta > Diptera > Drosophilidae > Drosophila > Drosophila ambigua. Next base: position 77,163 of record JAECWS010000027.1, read on the forward strand.
GACAGAACGAGAAACGTTTTTATTTTTAAAAACAAAATATAACCGGCACGGCTCGACTGGCGTGGATGAAAATCAGATCAATTCTAAAATACAGAAATGAAATATGAAAATTATGCACATAAGACTGCCCCTCAACCTGAGTTGCGCTGCCCTCATTCTGCCGCGTCAGCGCTTTGTCCAGGCGCTCCGTGTGACCGGCGTATGTTTACGCTACAATGTAAATTGATCCACTCGAGTGTGGCATCAGCGTTCTTCCACTTTGGATTTTCGCGTATACCCTGCAGCTGGTGGGGAGTGTTAACTTGTCTATACATAGGCTCATAGGGTCGAAGCTGATGCTACCTTTGGTGCTTTACAAACGGCTGGAAGGAAGGAAACAGGAAACCACACCAGCAGATTTCACTTTTAGATTTAATTGTTTATTCATACAATATATAAAGTTTTGGTTACTCTATTCATTTCAATTGGAAAATGATCGTCTGAGGCGTTCCATATTTGAAACAAAATGCATTTTAACTTGTCTCCATGTGGGTTGTGTTGATTGCGCTGGTAGAAGGTGAAGACTCCCGTCTGGCATTGGGAGCGGCGCCGATGAACTGAATGCCTTGTCCGACTTGGTCCGGGTCTAGGTCCGAGAGAGGTTGTTGGTGTTGCGTACGGTCTGTCTGGCTCACGTGTTGCTTAAAGCGTCTTCGATGCGAGCGGTTCGACTGACATCCTCGCCTCCCTGAATCGCCTTTCGCGTGGGGTAGACCTCGAGGCCGCTCTTGAACTTTGAGATGTCTACAATTGCGGAGATATCACCGTCCTTTGGCAGGAACACAATGTTCATCTTATTGGCCAGGGCCTCGAACAGTTGGTCGTCGTCCTCGGCCATTTCGGCGTCACCGTCAGCGTCCTCGTCGCTCAGCTCCTCTTCAGCAGCCTTGGGCCCGTGGTCACCGGCTACCGTCTTCACATTCTCGTCCAAAACAGCGACCAGAGTCTCGTTCATATCCACTGGACGATGCCCAATGACCTGCACCGATAGCTTGCGCAAATTGGTGGCATCCGTTTCGATGAGGAAGCTAATGATGTCCTCCTTGTTTAGGGTGCGTAGAACATCGACCTGCCTGCGGTTGCGATCGAAGAGGTAGTCCCCGTTAAGGATCTCCTCCCAGTTGCGTCCCATCTCCGTGGACAGGGCCATATCGGCGACCAGCTTGAGCTTGATCAGAGATTCCCTGGTGCTAACGTAGTCGTCCATTGGCATTTTCCGGAGGATTTGCAGCATCTTGAGGCGGAACGCTTCGATGCGCTCCTGAACATAACTGGCCGTTGTTTTCGTCTCCTGCGAGTTCACCATTATGGAGTAGCCGGCGATGCCGTAATTGACGCGTACTGTGGCGCCCACGTGGTAGCCCAGCTGCTCCTTAGTCCGGAGATGATCGAAGAGCGGCTCATCGACGAACATCATCATCAGGTCGAGAATGCTCTCCACGCGCACCGAGTTCGGTCCGATTTGATAGAAGTTCGTGATCACAGTATTCGTGTCGCTGCTATTGAGGGCATGGCAGCGGATGGTGTGGCTGCCCAGCGGCAGTTGCACTGTGCGATCCTCGACATATTGACGCTCCTTAATGTTCTGGCAGTTGAGGCGACTGAGCACCGCATTCAGCACATTGTGGGCCGACTCTTCCGTGTAGTTGCCCTGAATGAGGGCCTGGACGTACAGCTCCTGCGGGAACTTCTGGGCAAATCCCTTCAGATCCGCTAGACTGATGTCATTGAGCGACTTGTACTTGTCGATTGTCAGCCACCGAATGTGCTCCAGTACACACAGGCGGATATCCCTACGTAAGATAATAAATGTGTGATGTTCTTTAGACCATTTTGGGCCCATGGAAATGAGAGAGACAGAGCGACATCTTACCGGTTGAGGGCACGCGGCTTGATCAGGTTATTGAAGTAGGCCTTGCGCTGATTTTTAATGAATGCCGTCATTATGCTCTCATCCAGGGTGTCGGCCACATTGACCATGCCTTGGGCAATGGCCTCCACAATCAGATGCAGTTTCTCGTTGTAGCCGCTCACCTTCAGCAGCAAACCCTTCTCCCCGGCACTGAAGCTGTAGCTCAGCCCGGCACTGGTCGCCGGATACAGTTCCTCGCAAACATTGAATTTGACTAACTCTTCGTACAAGGCGCACATGGCATCGCTGTGAAAAGGAAGGGCAAAAGTGTCAGTGGTTAAATGGCAAGAGGGAAAAGCAGACGAGGGGATTACTTCTTGGCACTCTGCCGTTGCAGAGGTGAGATGAAGTAGAAGGCCATGTAGGCCTCGGGCAGCTCAAACTTGTCGTCCTGTCGGAACCACAGCTCACATGTGTCAGTCTTGAGCAGCTTCTTGGGGTAGGCGGGCAGATCGGGCTTGCCTTTGCCGCTCCAGAACAGCTTGAAGTCGTGGGCGACAAAGCGATTGGGTTCGGGCAGGAAGAGCTGCTCCATGGGCTTCGAATCGGTCCACAGCTGCTTCCACTTGGCTGGCATTGGCACAGTGGTGTACTCGGTGCCGAACCACGCCTCCTGCTTGTCGTAGGTTATGCCCTCGTACTTGTCCTGCGAGGTGATCATAAGATTGAACTTGAAATCGTTGAGGTGTCCGATCAACTCATTGAGATGCTGCTCATCGTAGTTGTAGTAGAGCTCCTTGCCCGTCAGCACATCCTTGGACGGATAGTACTTGCTGTTGAAGACCAGCTCCTGGACATTGTCGAAGGCCGGACGCTGGGCCTGAAACCGAAAATTGGTCTCCTCAATGGCCTGCTGCTCTTCGTACAGTCGACGCAGAGAGCCGCAGTTGGAGAAGAGCTTCACATAGGCAAAGGTGGCGGCCAGCACCTCATCGATGTGCTTGAATCCCTCGTCCGTCAGGTAGATGCACACATTGAACAAGGAGTACATGCTGTTCAGATCGAACCCGTTCTCGTCTATGCCAGCTATCAGCTGGAGGGCCCAAAGGCGTCGCCGCAAGTAGGCGCACAGACTGCCCTTGCCTTCGTAGCCGAGCAGGTAGGAGAGGAACTGGTCGGGCTTGCTGCGGTAGTACTGACGGACACTGGGCAGCACCCAGGTCAGCTCCACCTTGCACTCGTTCTCCACAGGCTTCACGAAGAACACTTGCTCGTGGAACTCCGGACGGAAGGCTTGCCGATAATCGAACTTGGTCAGATCCGGTGCCTTGCTATCGTTGCGCACTATTTCCGCAAAATGCCGCACCACCATTGCCTCCAGCTCCTCAAGGGGCAGGCGTGCCTGCAGGCAGACGTACATTCGGTTAGCCGAATAGTGCTCCCGCCGGATCTCGTGCAACACCTTGTACAGCGCATCGTCGTCAACGTTGTCCTTGAGAGTCTTCAAGTTGCCCCAGGTGAAGGTGCCATGCGGAAAGTTTTCGGTGGCCAGGCTGGCCAGCAGTTGGTCGCGACGGGTCTCATCGTCTTGGGCTATCTGCTGGAACTCGGAGTCGACGGAAACGCGCTCGCGCTGCATGGCCTCCTGCTTCATCAGCGGATGCTTCAGCAAGGCTGTGAAGTAGTCCAGGCTCGAGTCCAAGTGCTTCTCGGCCACCTCGAAGTAGAACAGCGTGTCCTCGCAGTCGGTGTTGGCGTTGCTGAAGCCGCCACATTTCTTTACGTGCGCATCGAAGATATTCTCCTCCGGATACTTTTCGCTGCCCATGAAGATCATGTGCTCCAGAAAGTGGGCCAGGCCCTGATAATTGCGCGGCTCAGCGAACGAACCGTAGTCAACCATCAAGGCACAGGCGGCCAACTTCTCGTCGCCCGTTTCGCTGCTTGCTTGGCTGCCGCTCTCCGAGCTTAACGAATTGGTTTCGCTGCTGGAATCGGAGGAGCTGCTGCTTGATTCGCTCAGCTTTTCCCCTTCCTCCGACGACTCGGTGCTGCTGATGCCATCATCGGGCACTGGACTGGGGTCCGAGACGATCAAAGCGTGCAGACCATTGCCCAACACAAGGGATCTACAAAAGCACACGGGGTCAATTGAGCATCGAACCTGTCCGCTCGTCACGTCTCCAAATTTCACTTACTTGTACAATTTCTTGTCGTTCTCAGACTTATCGGGCACATCCAGATACGTCACTTGGTCCGCCATTCCAGTGTATGTTCGAGGTTGCCACGGAGCTCGACTGTTGGTTCTTAATAATTGAGTGTTCTCGTCGACTCGGTGTCGTAGTTGGGACTGCGGTTGGAAATGGCACTGAAAATTTGTTGAATAGTGTCCGACGATATAATTTAGAAATTTTATTTTATCTGTGAAGTGACGCGGCCAAAACATTCAATTGTATGCTTCACATTAAATTTTGACGGCCAAGCCTTCCTTTTTGTTCTAGTTTCTAGTTCCCAGAATTCTTATTTGGTTTTTGCGGTCAAGCCGCCTACCTCGTTCTGTTGGGTGTTTGTGGGCTGGAGGGGGGCAGCCGCAAGCAAAATCAGACCAAACCGCCAGCCACGATGTAGACTAGGGCTGCAAAACCATCAATGACACTATCGATAATATCGACGGTTTTGGAATGGTATGATAGATTGATGGTTCTTTTTACAACCAATAAATCCACTTGTCCTGGTGAACACGAACATGCGGTTATTTTATTTTTAATATTTTTAAATTTAAATCATCGATGTTTTTTCATCCCACATTGTGTGGAGGTAGAGATGGAATAGAGATAATCGAGCTATCGATACCTAGGGCTACAATGAAAATCATGATTTTGGCAATAATAAAACATATTATTATTCCGTCAGTATTGCGTTATCTTAGTCGCATTACATTAGGTATGTATTTCTTCTGGCCGTAGCAGTTATTGAATGCAAATATACTATGTTGTAAACACCATATCCTCAAATTGTATCCATATGCCGATATTCATGCAATGATTGTTGAAAAATGGTCACTTTAAATATTATTCATAACGCTGTTATTAGCTCACCATCCACGCACGGTCACACTACGCTAAAGTGCATTAGGTATGAGTGTCATGCGTGTGTGCGCTTGCGTGTGTGTGTGCGTACGTGTTAGTAGCGTGCAATTGTAGCGACAACGAAAATAAACGAATAAGTAAATGCATATTAAAGACGTATCTTATGTGCATATGAGTACAGCATCTATCGGAAAGATGACCAGCTAATTGATATAAGTATAGCACACCCCCACACCCACACCGTCACCCAACCCGATCGCTGGAAACGAGAAACACCTAGAGCGGCCGCACACACACATCGAAGAGGTGGTGGTGGTAATCGGAACGGTAAGTTCGACTGATAAACTTATCACACAACGATAATTCTAATTTCGTCTATGTTCTCTCTCTCTCTCTCTCCCACTCCATCTTTCCAAATTTCCTGTGTATCACCCTCCCGCTCCCGCTGTCTGTGGCTTTTGTGTATTTTATATTATTATTTTTTTTTTGTTTGTGTGGCTCAGGAAGAGAGCTGAGTGCTGAGTAGCGGTAAAAATTCGAAATCCGGAACGGAACGAGGCCCAGACAGACAGGAAATAACAAGTAATTGAATATTCAAGAGACGTGCCGTGCCGTGGGCCAGCAGCAAGCACCACAGCAACAATTGCCAGGGCAACAAATTGGACGATGGCCACTGGCGGCGGCAGCAGCGAGATGCCAGACCATCGGAAGCGGAACACCTTCACCAGCTATGTGGCCCCATTGCCGGGCGATATGCGCGCCACGGCGGACACGAACGAATGGTGCCTGCCCAGCGACCTTAGGGACGTGCATCTGGCCCGGCCCCGGCTGCTGCAGGGCGAGCAGATTGTGGCCTCGGCCCCTGCCTACATGTACTCGCCCATCGACCCCATGGACAGTGGCAGCAACAGTGGTGGTGCTGGTGGTGGTGCCAACAGCGAGTCCAATCCGCCGCATAAGGAGGCCACCTTCGGACTGCTGAGCGTGACCAACTTCAAGTTAGCCTTTGTGCCTTTACATGCCAGACGACCGACGGCAGTGGCGCCCCTGTGCGACCTGTATCAGGAGAACCTCTATCTGGGGCGGAACGATGTGACGCTGAACAACATCGACCAGATCTACACCATCGCGGAGCTGGGCAGGGCGGCCAGTGCGCTGCAGGCGGCGCGCATGGCCAGCAACAGCAGCCGCCGGAAGAAGCTGGAGCCCTTCAAGCAGCAGACGATCAATGGACGGATCGCCGCGTTGCACATCATCTGCAAGAACTTTCGGCTGCTCAAGTTCGCCTTCCAGCAGCAGGACTCCAAGCTGAGCGGAGTCAGCGATCACGGCAAGCTGATAGCATCGGCCTTGGTGCGCTTTGCATATCCGATGCGGCACGATCTGAGCTTTGCGTATGCCTACCGTGAGCCGTACTATTCCACACTCGGCGCCTCGGGCGTCAGCATGTACGCGACAAAGAACGACTGGGCGCGAGAGCTGATCCGCTGCGGTGCCACTGAGTGGCAGGTTGTGAGTAGCAGCAGTGTCCAGCTGCTGCAGAATCCCCTGCAGGCGGGCAAGTACTCCGTGCCGCCGCACTTTGTTATACCCAAGTGCTGCAGCATCGAGCGTTTCCTGGACCTGTCGCGTGCCTTCTGCGACTCGCGGGCCGCCTTCTGGGTTTACAGCTACGGCAGCAGTGCCGCCTCCCTGGTGCGCCTGGCCGAGCTGCAGCCAGCGGCCCAACAGGACACCAAGGTGGAGAACATCATGCTGGAGCTGGTGCGCAAGTGTGACGAGCGAAAGCAGCTGAAGCTGCTCCAGCTAACGGATCGGCTGCCCAGCACACAGGACGTCCTGCGGGCCTACCAGAAGCTGAGGCGCCTCTGCACGCCGGAGACGCCCGAGAAGTTCATGCTGCAGGACGACAAGTACCTGGGGCTGCTGGAGAAGACCAACTGGCTGTTCTATGTCTCGCTGTGTCTGCGCTTCTCCAGCGAGGCGGCGGCCACCCTGCGCTCTTCCATCACTTGTGTTCTCCAGGAGTCCAACGGCCGGGACCTGTGCTGTGTGATCAGCAGTCTGACCCAGCTGCTACTCGATCCGCACTTCCGCAGCATCGATGGCTTCCAGTCGCTGGTGCAGAAGGAGTGGATCGCCCTCGAGCATCCCTTCCAGCGTCGGCTCGGACATGTCTACGCGGCGACCAATGGCGGCGAGCATGTCCTCGAGAGCGAACAGAGCCCCGTCTTTCTGCTCTTCCTCGACTGCGTGTGGCAGCTGCTGCAGCAGTTCCCCGACGAGTTCGAGTTCTCGCAGACATATCTGACGACCCTGTGGGACGCCTGCTTCATGCCCATTTTCGACACGTTCCAGTTCGACAACCAGGTGCAGCGGGCGCGTGCCGTCAAGGATTCACCGCTGGTCTTGCGTCCCGTCTGGGACTGGAGCGAGCAGTTCACCGACAAGGACAAGATGTTCTTCAGTAATCCGCTCTACCAGCGTCACAGGAACGAGACCATGTCGCACTCATCTTCGGCGGGCCTGCAGAATCGACGCTCCCTGGCTGTGGGCCAGAAGGGATTGGCTGCATCGACGCCGTCGCGCAACACCATCAATCCGCAGCTGTTTGCAACGCATTCATCGGTGCCGCAGGACCGCTACCTGCTGCCGGCGCACCGTATCTTCGATCTGGCCGTGTGGGATCAGTGCTACTTTCGGTGGCTGCCCGTCCTCGACATCCGAGGCGGTGGTCAGGCCCAGGTTGATCTCTTCCATCGCCTGCTGCTTGGCAACATAGCCAAGGTGCAGCGTTGCCTGGAGCTCCAGAGCTTCGAGGATCTGCCCGATGCCTATTACGAGGCCACCGGGGAGCAGAGGCCCAATCAACAGCAGGCGAGCACCCAAGGCGGTGGTGCGCCAGATGTTGACCATGATGGAGAGCCCATTGAGTACGTGGACGGGGTGGAGAGGCGACGCAAACCGAAGGCTGCCACACCGACGAACAGCCTCAACTCGGTCGGCGGCTCCTTGCAGCTATCGACGCTCTCCTCGTTCTTCCCGTTCGGCAATCCGATTGCCGGAGATGCGCCCCACCAGCTCTACGACATTCTGAGCAGCAGCACGGAACTCTTGCTGGACACCTCGTCCATTCTGGACAAGTCGTCGATTGTGTGAGCGACCAGCCGTCTGCTTTACCCTTGTGCGGGCACCCTACTCCTCCACTCACGCACAATCCCCCAATCGCAGCCGCATTTGTAGGCAGGCAACTAAGAGCAGAACGGACTTTGGATCGGATCCTAATCCATATAACCTCCCCCTCCCACAGCCCTCCACTGATGTATACATTGTTCCAATCCGCTGTTTACTTTCAAAGCTGAACTTTAGAAGTATTAAACACAAAAACCACTAACAAGAAACTAACTTTTTTACATATGGCATATCGCTTTTAACAAATTCGATTATTGTTAACTAATAAGCAAGTTATCGCATAAGTTTTTTTTTTACTATTATTATTATTATTATTACTACTTCCTACGTTTCGCAGACCACTTAGAACCAGCAACAAGCAGTGGCTATTAATATATGGCGGCATCGTTATGCATGGGGAGTACCATAATACCATATAACAAACGACAAGCAATCGACATAAAAAAATACGAAAACGAGAGAAACAAAACAAACAAAAACCAACTAAATCAATATGTATTATATTGTATGTAATTAAATATATTATATCGTTTAAATCTTATCTATATATGTATATTTAAAATAAATCAAAATTGTGACAACAAATCAATTGTGGAAATTTTTGCTTCAATTCATGTTATTTTTAATATTCCTTATCGAATATAGAAATTTAATATTCTTTTCATTTTGCTTATCAAATTTTATATATTCAAAATTACATTGCAGCTCAGAAAGATACATATATTTTTTGTTTTAATTTAAAACAAACTTTTGTGTTATTGAAAGCATTGTGGGAAATAGATTCAAGAGATCTTGATGGAATATTTGAATTTTGATAGTATGAATATTGAACCAATCACAAAATGGAATCCACTTGATTTGAGAATACAAAAAATTTGTGTATTTCGAGCATTTTCTGTTAATTCTTAATATTTATTAAATTTATTGCTTTGTAAGAGAAATAATTTGCATATTAATTTATTGCCCAAATATATAATTAAGGAATTAAGTATTATGTAGCTAGATATGTAATATTTAATTGATTATTAATTAAAAATATATATACTTACGAGAATATGATGAATACCTCGATGGGGGTCAGAGAAATGATCCATTTGTCTGAACAATTCGTTGTAAACAATTAAATGCAAATATAATAGAATCAAAACTCCAATGGTAAATGGTGGGTTGGTTGTCTACCGAAACACGAGGGTGGGGTTAAAGCCGGACCCTCGATTTCGATAGTCGATTGATCTTCGATAGACTCTTCACTAAGTAGATTAACAGTTAATTGCATGGCAGGTTAAATAGCGCAATTTAATTTCCAAAACTGATGAAATCCAGATAAGTGGTAAGTGGAGAGTACGTGGCAAGGTTCTTCGCAAGATGGACACAAAGGAGAAGCCGCCGTGGGAGCCGGATTCGGAGCCGCAGCTCGAGACCCAGACTGAACCGCGCTCTCAGCTGCAGTCTCAACAGCTGACGGATGACCTACTGTTGGAAACGCCCATCCCCATCCGGCGTCCACGCCGCAGGGGGCCACCCATACCGCCTGACGATGTGTTGCGCCTCTCCATAGCTGACAATCTCATGCAAATTGTGGTAAATATGACAAATGGCGAGTACAAGCGACAATGTTGCGAGATTTTGCAGGTGAGCGAGCTGGCGCCCAGTGCCCATGGCAAGATCCTGGCCGCCCTGCAGCACATAGACGAGCAGCGGCCAGGTGGTCCTCAATGATGGGCTCTCTACTTTTTTTTGACATTATCATTTTCTGTATCAGTTAAACATTTAATAATAAACAATTGCTAACAATAGGATTGTGGGGGAGGTGTCCACTACTTTTTCTTTTCCTCCGTATTGGACTCCTGCTTGGTCTCCTCTGCCTTCAGCAGCTCGGAGATAATGCCGACCTTCTTCAGCTCCTCAATCAGATCGCCGCTTTGATGCAGCTGCAGCAAAATGTCACAGCCGCCAACGAACTCGCCATCGATGAACACCTGGGGGATGGTGGGCCAGTCAGTGTATTCCTTGACGCCTGAAAGAAGGGGCGCTTAAGTGGATAAATTCGCATTGTGAATAACTCCGACTCACCTTGACGCAGGGCCTCGTTCTGGAGGACATCGTGGGCGTCGTATTGTACGCCATGCATTCGCATGATCTGCACTACGGCGTTGCTGAAGCCGCAACGTGGTGCCTGTGGATTTCCCTTCATGAAGATGACAACCTTGTTGGTGCGCACCAGTTTCTCGAGCGTGGATTTGTCCACAACATCGGCCGACGAAGCCGGAGGGGCGGCATCGGCGCTGTACCAGCGAGTGGACCGTATCGCTGTGACCGCCGCATGGTTGCTGGTTAGTGGGGCGCGCGCGTAGCTCTGACGCAACAAAGTTTGGCAAATTCTGTTCATTTTATTAAATTTATTTCCACCGACTTATCTAATTTAAAACAACAACAATGTAGTCAATGTAGCTAGCGATGTGATTTTGACGGACACTACATCGATCGCATGAGTTGTTACGATATTTTTGTCTGATTTCTAAATCGAATTTGATTAGGATAAGCAAAGAATCCAACACGCGTCGATCCGTTGGCTAGTTAGTCAATCAACAATGTTTTTCTAATTATTTTGTTGGAATAATTCAAAGGCGACCAACAGCTGTCGATGGCACATCGAATCATCGACGGAATTGATAAGGACTGCAGGGGTATTTATTTAATATAAATTGTGTGCTTAAGCTAATTTATGACATTAAAAAATATATCACAAGCAATTAAGTTTCCATTGCCAGTCTTTCAATAGTTAACTTAATAAATTATTGAGCGTACAATTTTTGACCAAATTCCGATATGTTCCGCTTATCGCACAAAAATATCGTTGTTTTTGCAAGCCAATTCATATATATCAAATATGTATTGCTTTGCATCGATATATCAATATCGATATATCAAAATATATCGTACATCCTTTACGACGGACGGACGGCTTACGGAGTTTGTGCGATTTTGTGCGGTACATTTGCATGAATAAATTAATATCAATTGAAAAAAGAACAATCAATTAGAACCGATTCTCAGATCAATCAAACTTGTGCGCGTTTGCTTCCTGGCCAATTTTTTGTATATTATTTTTCTTGCTGTTCAGTGAGTGAAAAATGGAATCGAACAATCGAAAAACGTCACAAACAAATGCAGCCGCCTGTGGGATGCTGTTTCCCTCTACGCGCGCGATTCTTGTTTTGAGCCGGGTCTCTACCCAACTTATTGTGATCATTTCAATGGCTATAGTCAGAATCGGGGATATATGTGTTGTAGGAGAGGCTTACAGTGGGGCGGGCGGTACAGCAACAGCAGCAGCAGGTCGCAATAACAAAACATTGTTTACCTCCTATTAGATCCAGCAGTGGCAGAGCAACCCCCAATCAGAATTATTAACTAAGGGTTAAATATTGTCGCTGTATGTGTGTGTGCTTGTGTGAGTTTTGTGTTTTGGTCCCTCTTGTGATTCCCTTTTTCTATCTTTTTGTTCTAATCTCAATATATTTTGTGCATCAGGGAGGGGTGCAGGGACAGACAGGGCAAATGATGAGCTCATTGATAAGGCACTCTCCCTGCAAACACACTCTCTCCCGCACACACACAAACTCTCTTTTCCTCTCTCTCTCTCTCGCTGTGTTTCTCGTTCGGCCAGCCCTCCCCCAAGGAATATTCAGTTCGAGGTTGGGCAGGTCGTTCTGTGGGTACACACATATATATGAATGCATTGGTTTGGTGTGGCGCTACATACACGCAAAGGTTCTTCCGGCACTCGTTGAATTCTGGCACGCAATGGCAATTGTTTGTTGATACCGCTACCTCATCTTATGTTGAATATACCTTGCCTTGCCCGCGCCCCATTCACTTTCAACGTTTACGTCATGCCGCCCCGGCCCTGGTCCGGCTACGAACCCCCTACACACACCCTCCCCAACTTCCCTCACCCTTGGGTGCGCTGTTCTATTTTTTGCCCAGCAATTCACATTTGTTTTATTTGAATTTGATAAAAGTACCTACATATGTACATGTATGTATGTGCAAAATCTCGATAAACAATAAAAACAAATCACGCGCAATGTATTTCAAGTGGAACCCCGCAACAGGGATTTCCACTTTTGATTGAAAACTGAGAATTTTTCTTATTAATTCAATTCCATTTAGCACATTCCTCTGATCGTGTGTGTGTATGTTCGAGTATATACACATATGCAAGTATATTGTATGCTAAACAAGTTGCTGAAGACGCCGCCCCACAGCAAGAGATATAAAAATACGATAGAAGATAAAAACAAAACAGAAGAGTCGAAACGAAACGAAAGAACAAATACGAAAAGAAAAGCAACAACAATAACATGCGGGGAGAGAAACCGTGTAGCATACTTTCGGGCCGCATCACAAAAATATCCCATTCGTTCCTTCCATTTCCTACTATAAACCTTTCAGACCATGATGCATCAATTGTGCGGGTGGTTTCTATGCTCAATCCTCTCCACTTCTATTTAACCAATGCTAATAAAACAGAACCCCCATCGTTTCAGATTGTTGTTGTTTACGTATGTTTCTCACATTGTTCCGCTGTGCGCTGTATCGTTTCTTGATCACATGCATAATTCTGCAGAAACATTTATTTCATTCAAAATATATTTACAGTAACAAAAACTAATAAAATAGACGAATTTTAACTGAACAAAATAATACATTTGGATGTTGTAAACACTTTTTGAAAACAAAATGCTGTCAAGCTTCAGTTTTTGACCGAAATGCATGCATTCTGCGAATATTCAGTAGTTCGGCGTCAGCTCTTAAAAGGATAAAGTACGCTTTTACCGGATCCTTTACTTTCAGCAAACTACTTGCTACTCTCTAAACTTTATTATGTACCCCGACAGAATTCTGGTCTTCTGTGGTTTGGGTTATGCGTGCGAATGCATAATGTTAGCTTTTGTATATAGAGCAGAAACTATGTATAATAATTACGAATAGGGAAAGTAAAAACATTACTTTAATGGAAAATAAACAACACTATATTTAATCCCCAGTTAATGTTAATTTACAAGTTTTTGTATGAAAGTGCATCTAGGTTCTAGAACTTCGGCAGCCGAAGTTTCATTTCCTTTTTGTTTCTACGACTATTGTTGTTGTTTCTCCGTATAGAGCAGAATAACGATAACTTTTCGAGAGCAGAGCAGAGAGGAGCTTTTTGGATAAACAAATCGAAAAGAAAAGAAAAAAACACCACCCAACCATCCATTCACCATGGGAAACATACACACTACGGGTCCAAATGAGGCGTTAATTGTTTCAGGTAAGCTATCCCCCTAAACTCAACCCATTTTTGCATGCATTCAGTCCAAATTGCACCAACCCCATGTGGGGGTGCAGTGTGCGTGTTGCCTCTGCAGCCGCCTGTTGACTTATTTTCAAACGTTGCAATTAGAAAACCGCAACCGTTGACAGGGCGACAGGGAGGCAGGGCGACAGGGTCGTGTAATTTAAGCCAGGGGTGGAATTTCTCTTTAAAATTAAAGAAATTAATTCGATAATGTATATAAATTGAGTATATTGAGGGCAGTCGATAGAATACCAATATGTATGACTTTTTCTTAGACATTTTAAAGATATTAAGATATTGTTAGATGTACGTTATATGTAGTATCTGTATGAATAATGCACAGTTGTCGAATTATTATATATACACCTGTTAATTGATGTCATTTAATGAATATATCCTGTTCCACTATTCGTAACATATTCGTCAAACGATGCGAAATACGTGGATTCTCTGTGCAAGTGTCCCATAACAAAACGGCCACATGTCGTTGCGATACGATATTTTGTACGATGAAGTTCCCAACAATATATCGATGTTGAGCATTGAAACTGTATGCTTCAAGTTATATTTATGCCCGTACAGTGGAGTTCTGGGAGAGGGAGAGTTAGTTAACTTAAAACGCAGTATCATATAGAATGACCATATCTACAATCGACATATCTATAATTTACATTTTAATTTTGGAATTTTAGATAACAGATGTAGCAAAAAAAAAAATAAAAAGTATAATACTTCAAAATTCTACATAAATCATAAGCTCACAAATTTATATACTGACTGAGTACGGGTATAAAAGTAGAGTCGCGTCCCTAGAAGCGACTCACGCGTTCCTTCTCTCTTTGTATTGTGTTGGTTGTGGGCTAATAAACCTTGTGGGCTTTGTATGTATTTATATGTTGTGGATTTCTGCAACTTATAATTGGAAATGTCATAAAAATATATAAAATAAATATAAAAAGCTTAGAGGAAAGGACTGCGACAGTCACACTGCGGTGCTCAGCAGCTCTGGGACTTGTAGGCTCCTTCTGCCTCCTGTGCCTGGGAATGAGGATTATTGAACGTTTCATATAGCAAGTAGGAAAAAGGAAGCGCAAGAACAGTGATAACCACTTGTATGCGCACAACCCCGATGACACTGCATCTCATCAAGTCACCCACCCTCCCCTTCTCCATCACCATCTCCATCTACATTTCCATCGCCAGGGACATGCACAGATAGACCCACCAGCTTCCGAGTCAAACCACCCCCTGTTGTTGTTGATGATGGCACAATGCCAGTGCCTGCTGTGCCTGTGCCTGTGCTGGGCCACATCTAATGCGGCTTTCAACCCTCGTGCGGTCGCGGTCTTGGGTTAATGCACTCGCACTCGGCATCCCAACCCCCAGAGCCTACGCCTACCCCACCATCGCCTTCTCCTTCTCCGTCATCCCACGAAACGGCTGTCTCGAAGGACAGACGGACTCGTTAAGGTAATTCCATTTAATTAACTCTCCAAGTAAACCTCCCTCCCCCTCCCCACCTTTCCGCTGGCAGCCTCGCATCCCGCCTCTGGGTCTCAGCTCCAGTCAGAGCGTATCATGTCCGAGGCCTTCTCCCCGATCATGAAGGCCGCCGCATTGGTGTGGGCCGTGGGCGGCACGGGAATGATGCTGGTGTCCACCACCCGCAGTCGCCGCATGCCGTGCACCCGCAGCTGGGGACTGACCACGGCACTGGGATCGCTGGCGGGACCCATGCGACAGGTGGCCACCTGGTGGTGGAGCGTGTACGAGAGGTGGCGGATGGAGCAGCGCCAGTAATCGTCGGAGGCGAACGCCAGCGACTCGCAGCCGGGCACAGGCCGTTCCAGGAGGCGGGCGCCAATCGACTGGAGGGCGGGCATCTTGGAGATGCGAATGGACTCCTTGATGCCATCGAGGATGTACTCCACATCCTCCTCGGCCACAAAGTACTTTGGATCGATTTTGGGCCAGCCCAGGGGATTGCGATCCCGCAGCCACAGGCGGCCGACGCTCTGCGGATGGAACTGCATCACCAGGAGCGTGAAGTGATCCTGCCTGGCCTGGGCCAGCTGCCTGTACATGTTGTCGTAGATCTCGTCCTTGAAGTTGGCCCCCAGCTTGAGGCCCGTTCCCTCGTCGCTGGCCAGGCTGCCCGCCACCAAGATCAGCTCGATGTCGGGCCAATCCCGGGGCAGGGTCGACCGGCCTGTCTTCAGGAAGGCCAAGGCTTCCACACCGCCAATGGAGCTGAGCCTCGTGGCCGGGTTCCCCGCCAGCAAGAACGACAGCACCTCTGCGGCCGTCACTCGGGACGTGAAGGTCGTCTGGCCCGTGGTGTTGGTCACGAAGGTGGGTCCGAAGTGGCACATGTGGTCGTAGAGGCGCTTGCCCACGGGCAAAGCCTGCACCAGCGGCACCCCAATGGCCTTGAGATTGTCCGCCGGCCCGATACCCGAGAGCATCAGCAGCTGGGGGGAGTTGAAGGCGCCCGCCGACAGGATGACCTCCTTGCGGGCCTTGAACGTGTAGGCCCTGTTCTGGTAGCGGAACTCCACGCCGTAGGCGGACTTTGTCTCGGCGTCGATGAGCAGTCGCGTGACCTGCGAGAAGGCGAAGATGTGCAGATTGGACTTGCGGTAGTCCCTCACTGGCTGGATGTACGCCGAGTAGGCGCTGTGTCGCCTGCCGTTGCGGGTGGTGGCCTGCACGTAGGAGACTCCCAGCTGCGACTCGCCGTTGTAGTCGGTGCGGGGCAGACCCGCCTGCACCGAAGCCTCCACGAAGGCGTGCACCAGCTGGCTGCGGAAGCGCACATACTCGACGCTGAGGGGTCCGCTGTGGTTGTGGTACGGCGACTGCTCCAGGCCCTGCAGCTGCGCGGACTCGCTGCGCAGGAAGTAGGGCAGCACCTCCTCGTAGCTCCAGCCCGGATTGCCGGCGGCGGCCCAGCCATCGAAGTCCCGCCGATTGCCGCGATTGTAGATCATGTAGTTGATGGAGCTGGTGCCGCCGAGGACCTTGCCCCGGGGCAGGGCGCACTCCTGGTTCTTCATGGCCCGGCAGGAGAGGCGCTGCGGCACCGAGTGGTAGCCCCAGTTGGAGGCCGTCTGCTGCAGATAGCCGGCCAGGACGGGCGTCAAATGGGCAATGTTCTCCACCCCGCCCGCCTCGAGGAGGGCCACTTTCCAGCTGGGGTTCTCCGAGAGTCGAGCGGCCACCGTGCAGCCAGCTGCCCCGGCTCCTATCACTATGAAGTCGTAGGTGGCCAGATCCTGGGGCACTGCAGCAGCAGAATTGAAATGTACTCGAGGCAGAACTCGCAGGGATCTGGGCTGTCACTTACCATTGGGCCGCGTGGCCTGCTCCAGCAGATTGACCAGTCCCACCTGTTGCAGCTGATCCAGCAGCCTCTGATTGCCAGCCGCCTGGACTGCGCCTAGCAGCAGCAGCGGCAGGAGGAGGCAGCAGGTCAGCAGCGATTCGGAACTGCACTGGCACATGGACTGCATTTGGGCAATTGGTGGACTCAAATGAGCTGCACTGGCGGGATGGGGGTTGCTTTTAAGCCATGGCCAGAGACCTGGCACCGGACAACAGAGCCCACTCCCAATGGAGTGACTCAGGCGCCACGACAGAGGGGCCTTTTTAGGCGTTGCTGCTGCTGCGGCTGCTGCTGCTGTTAAACTCCCATCAAATGCCGTCCCCACCCACCTGCACCTGTCCCTGTACCTGTCCCTATACCTATACCTGTACCTGTACCTCTGCCTGTACTTGATGCCATAAAAACTGCATACCCTGTATACGCTTCCAGCTGGGAGCTGCGATCGGAGGCTGAGGTGTGTCACGGCTTGAACGCATGCAAATTGAATTCATTTCATTTGATTCGATTTGATATATTTGTACACAAACAGAACACAGAATAAACCCCCAAACAATTAGCCACACAATTGAGCAAAAACTGGAATAAATTCTGAACACAAAACCCAAGGATTGGAAACTAAATAAATAAACCTGAAAAGTATTTTAAATAATAAAGAAATGTATGACAAAAATTATAAATTTAATTAAGGAGTGGAAATAATATAATTTATCGGATTTGGAAATTATTCCTTATTCCTATAATATAGTAGATAGTATATGGATTGAGTACCATACATAAAAGCAATACAAAATTAATAGTGACAAAATAATAATTAAATCATCAAAGTCCTGGATTTGAAATCGAAAAACAAGCAAAAATTAAACCACCAATACAAAATATTTCGGAATTTGTACAATATATAATAAACAATAAACAATGGTTAACTAATAGTTAAACTTGAAATAAATCACAGAATGGAGAAAATAAAACCAAAAAAGGTTAACGAAAGAATAATTATAATAATTATCATGTAAAATATGTCCTAATTGACAAAATAATACAAAATAATAAATAAAAAAGATGTATATATAAATATAAATATATGAAAATATATTAAAAATAGAAAAAAAGTAAACCAACAAAACGAGCGAAAGTTAATGAAAGGATAAAGGAAATTTCACCCAAAATGGAGAGGAATAAATCACCGAATCAATAAGAAAAACAGCAGAGTTTTCAGGCACAAAAAGTAAAGCTGAGAATAAAATAAGTCTGGAATAGAAACTGGAGCGAAAGCGAAGAGAACTGATGCAAAAACCAGTTTGATCAGACGATTAAAACACTCAAAAATCTATGCACCAATTAGCATGAAATAAACAGCAAACCAAAGCATAAAATAGACAAAATCAAAGTTTAACAATCGACTGAATGAAGATCAAATAACAGATCAAAATTAATTGGATTCTGGAGGGACTGCTGGCGAGTCAGGTGCGGAACTAGAGCCAGAAGTGGGGCCAGTACAGGGTATGCCCAGAGACGATCAGCGCTGCCGCTTCTAAGCCAGACCAAATGTGAAGGGAGACTGACAAGATTCTCGCTTATTTGTTAAGTGTTGAATTCCATTTGCGTTCGGGTTTTGGGTTCGTTTAACTTTGGCGCGTGCTGGGCAGCGCATCCCACTGCAGGCAGTCCCTCTGGGCACGCAGTTTTGAACTGCATTTGAATGTGTGGCATGCCCAGACGACGCACACACCCGCTCTCAGCGTGCTCCACTCAGCTGCGCAGTCATTTGGACTGTCATTGAACTTGATATCGGCCGAAACAAACTCAAAAGCTCAAACCTGTTTTCGATCGCATCGCATCGGATCGGATTGGATCATTGGATTATTGGCGTTATTAAGCTAGGTCATGACGACACCTGACTGCCGTCCGGTTTGACCCTTCGATTTCTTTGGGCTTTCTTTCTTGAAGCATTTTATTGACCCATTTACATACAAACGATACGATACGATACGACTACATGCATCCCCTTCCATCTGTTCTGGCCAGAGTTCTCCCCTCTTCGCGGCTCTGCTCAGCTCCAGTCGGAGCGTATCATGTCCGAGGCCTTCTCCCCGATCATGAAGGCCGCCGCATTGGTGTGGGCCGTGGGCGGCACGGGAATGATGCTGGTGTCGACCACCCGCAGTCGCCGCATGCCGTGCACCCGCAGCTGGGGACTGACCACGGCACTGGGATCGCTGGCGGGACCCATGCGACAGGTGGCCACCTGGTGGTGGAGCGTGTACGAGAGGTGGCGGATGGAGCAGCGCCAGTAATCGTCGGAGGCGAACGCCAGCGACTCGCAGCCGGGCACAGGGCGTTCCAGGAGGCGGGCCCCAATCGACTGGAGGGCGGGCATCTTGGAGATGCGAATGGCCTCCTTGATGCCCTCCAGCAGATACTCCACGTCCTCGGCGGCCGAGAAGTACTTGGGATCGATGCGCGGCCACTCGAGCGGATTGCGATTGTGCAGCCAGAGACGGCCCACGGAGGCGGGGGCAAAGTGCATGATCAGGAAGGTGAAGTGATCCTGCTGCCTGAGGGCCAGCTCCTTGTACATCCTGTCGTAGATCTCCGGGTTGAAGTTGGCTCCCTTGGCCAGGGCCGTTCCCTCGTCGCTGGCCAGGCTGCCGGCCACCTGAATGAGCTCGATGTCGGGCTGCGTGGCCGGGCTCTGGGCCCGGGGCACCTTCAGGAAGGTGAGCGTCTCAACGCCGCCAATGCTCGACAGGAACGTGTCCGCCCGGCCTAGCAGGAAGTCCTTGATCACCGGGGGACCCAATCTGGCGCTGAACAGCGTCTGGCCCGTGGTGTTGGTCACGAAGGTGGGTCCGAAGTGGCACATGTGGTCGTAGAGGCGCTTGCCCACGGGCAGAGCCTGCACCAGCGGCACCCCAATGGCCTTGAGATTGTCCGCCGGCCCGATGCCCGACAGCATCAGCAGCTGGGGGGAGTTGAAGGCGCCCGCCGACAGGATGACCTCCTTGCGGGCGCGCACCTGGTGACGTCGTCCCTGGTGGAGCAGCTCCACGCCGTAGGCGGACTTGGTCGCCACGTCGATGAGCAGGCGGGTGGCCCGGGCCAGGGTGAGGATGTGCAGGTTCCGGCGCTGCTTGCGGATGGGCTCGATGAAGGCGCGGAAGGCGCTGTGGCGGCGGCCCTTCAGAGTGGTGGCCTGGACGTAGGAGACGCCCAGCTGGGACTCGCCGTTGTAGTCGGTGCGCGGATGTCCTGCCTCCTGGGCAGCCCGCACATACGCGTGGGCCAGCCTGGTGCGATGACGCACATCCTCGACGCTGACAGGGCCGCTGTGGTTGTGGTACGGCGACTGTTCCAGGCCCTGCAGCTGCGCGGACTCGCTGCGCAGGAAGTAGGGCAGCACCTCCTCGTAGCTCCAGCCCGGATTGCCGGCGGCGGCCCAGCCATCGAAGTCCCGCCGATTGCCGCGGTTGTAGATCATGTAGTTGATGGAGCTGGTGCCGCCGAGGACCTTGCCCCGGGGCAGGGCGCACTGGTGTTGGGGCATGCCGCGGCAGGCGTGGCGCTGCGGCTGCGACTTGTAGCCCCAATTGGAGGCGGTGTCCTGCAGCGAGGGCGCCATCAGCGGCACCTGGTGCATAATGTTCTCCACGCCGCCGGCCTCGATCAGGAACACACTCCATTGGGGGTTCTCGGAGAGGCGGGCGGCCAGAGTGCAGCCGGCAGCTCCCGCACCCACCACAACGAAGTCATAGTTGCTCCTTGGCGCTGGGAATGGCACACGAATGGTAGAGAGGGACACACGGCTGGCGTACACTTACCATCGCTGTAGAGCGGCACATTGACCACATTCCCGATGCCCAGGCGCTGCAGCACCTCTATGTCGGGTTCTCGGCCTCGTCCGGGGTCTCCATTGGCCCTGGCGATCATCAGCAGCAGTCTCAGCAGAACGGACAGCAGCAGCAGCTTCTCCATGGCGCAGTCGTACTTCTGGTTGTGTTACCTCTGCGACGTTAACTGAACTCTGCGACTGGCCGACTGCTGGCTGCTGGCTGCCTGCTGCCGGTGAAATTGAACTTCTGTTTCGCATCAATGCTGGCCCAAGAGCACAGTGGGCCCAATGCGAGACTTTTTGGAACATAATTCAAAGACCATGCAAACACGTAAGCAACACGGAAGAGCTGCTGCTGAGGGAAGTATCTGTTTTGGAACTGTTCGACCAGTGTCAGTAGTATTATGTGTAAAATTGTTGAGAGACTTTGCAGAAAAATGGCAGAGTGCAGAGAAATATGGCCACATTAAAATTAAACAATCGGTTTATTTAATACAACAAATTTACTTAAATCAGTGAAATTAAATAGAATTCACTTTGATTTAAATAGAAATATATTAAAAAGTTTGTTTAATATTTTATACCCATATTTTATCTGCATGTAAGGAAACGTAGGAAATATATTTAAATTAATTATAAAACTATTTAATATATTTATGAAATATATTTACATAAAATATTTTTATATTAGACTGAATGAAGTATCTGTTTTGGAACTGTTCGACAAGAAGTAGTAGTCTTCTGTGTAAAACTCTTGAGAGACTAAACAAAAATTGCATAGTACAGAGAAATATGGCCACATTAAAATTAATTATTCAGTTTATTTAATAAAAAATCAGTGAAATTGAATAGAATTCACTTTGATTTAAGTACAAATATATTAGAAAGTTTTTTTTAATGCCACACATATTTAATCTGAATGTTAGGAAATGTAATAAATATATTTAAATTAATTATAAAATTAATTATTTTTTTTTTTTTATATAAAAGTAAAAATGTAAAATTTCTTGCAGGAACCACTCTCGGGGAAAATCTTTTGATACAACTTGTTTTGATCTACGTTGAAATATTAACATTTCTGAGCTGTTTTCTCTGCGTGTAGGGTAGGGACGGTCAGAAATCCAGTTGCAGCACATTTACATTCAAAGAGTTCATTAACATGTAGATGCCGCTTATTGAGTCGATGATCGTCAAAAGTCCCGTATAGCTCGTGGCGAACGGTGACGACAGGTCGCCACTGGACGTTCGTTTATGGGAAATTTGTACAAAAGTAAACTTTTGTGATAAAGATAATCTGAAATCGGATTTGTTGAGTAAGAAAATGTTTTGTGTGTTGCCAGCCAAACTTTTCAAAAGCCTTTCTTTTGTATAATAAATTGTATAATAAATAAATATTCATAGTGTCATATGCACTCATGGATGTGGGTTTATTCATTGACTTAAGTTGTATCAACCGCATTTCCCATTTGCCCCACTGTACATCTCAAGTGTCATCGTCTCCGATTCGGTTCTCCCCGACTGATCTTTCGGTCTTGTCTCCACCTCTGTCCAGTCACCGTCGCTGTAGGGCCAAACGGGCCAAGACTGTTTTTAGAGCCAAGAATTTTTATTGCCACTTGCTAATTTACGCTTTCTGCTTGCTTATCCGATGTCCCTCTTTCTCTTTCTGTAACTATGTATAGCTCTGTCTCTTTCAACAAGTATATCATTGTCCCCGTCTCCGTCTACGTCCCCGTACCCATCACTGTCTTTAGCTATTTGCTTTTGGTCTTTCCGTTTGCATCTGAACCTCTGGTTCAATGGCCACTTGGCCGCGAGGAATTGTTCTGGTTTCTCTTGCGGCTCTGCCGCAGCGCCATCTACGTCGAAACTCTTCTTTTGTACGGGGTGGGGAGTGCTCTCAAGGGTTGGCTTTCCCATGGCGAATTTGGACAAGCAGTAAACAACAGAAAACAACTTTCGGGCCCGGCCAAAAGGGGGTTGCCGGCCACTGCATCGGCTGGACTGCAGCGGAACTGAAACCACCCCTTGGGGTTGTCCGACAGCCAGCATATGGATGCAGTTAGCCCCCAATCCTATCCGGAAATCTCTTACAAATCCGTCCGGCAGACGGGCAGATTTATGGGGGAGTCTATCTGGCTGGCAGGGGACTTGTTTTGGTCACGGCAATTGCATTCAAAATTCATGTTTTGGAAGCCGCCCCCCACCCCCCATGGATCCTCATGAATATTTCAATTTGTGTTAATGAAAAGCTGAGGCTGATGGCATGGGTCATGTCTGGGGTAACCAATCACTGTCGCGCTTTCAGTGTGCACCTCAAACTCCCCACATGTACACCAGAATTGTCGATAGGCATGGCTTTGATACGCAGAATACTGTCTGAAGTGGAGCACTTCGGGTCGAATATTTTTGATGGCAAAAATACGTAGTAAATACGTAGTCTGTCTGTCTGTCTGTCTGTCTCGATGAGCGCCTAGATCTCAGAGACTATAAGAGCTAGGGCAACCAAATTTGTTTTCCAGACTCATGTGATATCCCACTACTACAAGTGTATTTCAAAATTTCGCCCCGCCCCCTTCCGCCCCCGCAAAGAACGAAAATCTGTGTCAGGCACAATTTTAAAGATACGATAAAACAAAAAACGCAGTATCGTAGAGAATGCCCATATCTACCAGATTGCCGAATCTGAATCAGATCGGATCATAATTATAGCCACAATGAAGAAATTAATTTTCAGTTGGTTCCCCCGCCCACTTCAGCCAGAGAAACGCTACTCATTCTCCTTCTCGCTCGCACACTCTGCCGCGTTCAGTGCGCGAGCAACCCCTAGCGGAGGATATGTAGAATTTAAATGGTACATCTGTAATCTACATGTTAGATGTAAAATATACATTGTAGATGTAGATGTAGATAACAGATGTAGCAAAAAAATGTAGAATGTAAAAACCTTTTTTTTTTCTAAAATTTCAAAAAAGCATGTTTAAAAATGTATATACTGACTGAGTACAGGTATAAGTAGAGTCGCGTCCCCAGAAGCGACTCACACGTTCCTTCTCGTTTATAATTTATTTGTGGCCCATCAACGGAACTATTTTTCTGTACATGCAGCCAAATTCCATAATCTTCTCTTATTCCTTAACTTACCATAATGGAATAGGATTCATATGCAATTAAAATAATATATTTTTAATATAAAGAATTAGATTTGGATATTTTTTTTAAATATCAGCAACCCCCTGACCGAAGGTTCTTCTTCCCTTTTCCACTATACATTTCCTTAACATCAGTCTGATCAATTGTATTATTATCCATAAGTACATATTTCATTTTTCTGCTATGTGCTTTCCCCTTTTATATTTCCATACAATTTTAAATATAAAAAAAAGCCTAAAAACCATATCATATTGCGTATGTTTTTTCTTGGCGGCTATTTTTGAATTTGAATTGTACAAAAAAACAAATTCTTATTTTTATTACTGAAATTCAAACCAACACACTGACACAGTTGACGGTAACACCTAATATACGTACATGTGTGTGTAAATACTCGAAGCGGCAGTATCTTCATTTGCATATATACTCGACACATAGTTTAACACGAATAAAACTTTTAATGATGCTGTAACTTAGGTATTTATATCGTTAAAGTAGCACCATTAAAAGTGAACCAACATTCGAATCTACAACTCCGTCAACAAAATTACAAATTCCAAAACATTTTAAACATTTTAAGACACTCCCCAAGCTGCTGCATTTGCTACTAGTGAAATGTGCTCAGCCAAATCTCTAACCAAATCTCTGCTAGAGATATTTTGAAGCCAGTCGAAAGAGTCTGCTGCTCCGAATCAGCTGGGAATAGATTGCTGTGGCAGCCACCGCTGGTGCGGGCTTCTTTCCTCGTTCAGCTTTTCGGCTTTGTGCTTTCAAATCAGTTTGAGCCTGCTGTGCCGCCAATGAAGCTTTTGACCAGCTGCAGCATACTTTTTGGTGGCATTTGCTCTGGCAATTGTTCTCAATTTGTGACTGATTTATAGATCCCCCCACCGCACCCTCCGCGGTGCTCTTGCCTGCAAGCTTGAGGTCAAATCAATGCAAATTAAACAAAAAATTTGCAAGCACCAAAAACCAATAAAAACAAAAGGCCAAAAACAAGACCACAAATATCATTTCCGCAACAATAAAAGAGATACCATAGCGAAGAACAAGTCGGACACAGACCAGCCCAATGCTAACAATTTATTATCATGAAAATTACCAAAACAAAAGGCACTGAAAGCCCAAACGAAAACGAATTCCGATAAAAATGAGAGCCAATGTCAATGCCAGTCAAATCCCTTTCTCGCTCTCGGATAAAAACGCAATACGAGTGTATATATGTGGTATATGGTAAACTTAAAAGAGATTTATTTGTGGCGCTTACGGATCTAGACTTAGATTAGAATCAGTTCAGGCTACAGAATGTTACACTAATAATAACAAAGAATGCAATTGAAATGCCTTAACTAAAACTTAAGCCCCCTTTGCACGCGGCCAATTGGAGGGGGTTCACAGGTAAATTACAACGAAAACACAGCAGGTGAGAAATGTGCGAATGACTTCAAAAAAAGTAAAACCAATGGGGTTAAGAGGGGCGTGGGGGGAGTGGGGGGACTGGCTGTGGCTGTGTGCAAAACGGGCTTAGACCTGATCAAACTTTGGGCTGGAAGGGGCATGGGGTAGGGGGTAGGGGCAGAGTGGACTAATCACTGATTGAAGCCATGATCCTGCTTGATCATGTCGGCCGCCTTTTCGGCGATCATGAAGACAGGCCCATTGGGATGGCCGGACATGATCTCGGGCATGATGCTGGCATCGGCCACGCGCAGATTCCGGATGCCGTGGACACGGAGGCGGGCGTCCACGACGGCGGCCCGATCCGATTTGGGACCCATCTTGGCGGTGCCCGAGTAGTGGTAGATGGTGAAGGTGAAGTGGCGGACGTAGCAGGCCCAGTAGGCCCAGCTCTTGTACGGATGCTGCTTGCAGGTGGGGATCTTGCGCTCCCACAGGTGCGCGTCGATGGCCTTCATGCCGCGCTGCTCCATCAGGCTGATGGCCTTGAGGAGGCCCCGCACCGAGATGTCCACGTCGTACGGATGGGCAAAGTAGTTGGCATGGATGAGGGGATACTTGAAGGGGTCGCTGCTCTTGAGCATGATGCGGCCGCGGCTCTTCGGCCGCAGTATCATCGGGAAGATCATGAAGGCGTTCAGCGACTTGTCCTCGATCTCGGCGAACAGCGCATCGTAGATGGACTTCTTCAGGCCGAAGGCACGCGAGATGGCCGGGTTCGAGGACATGGAGCCGCCCACCAGGAACAGCTCAATGTCCGGCCAGCCATCCTCGTCGCGCTCATGGTCCAGGTCCCAGAACGCAATCGCCTCACAGCCCCCGGGCGAGCCATAGGGCCCCTCCATCCGATTGAATCTGTTGATCAGCGTCGGATCGGCAAAGTCCTCGAACTTCAATGACGTTGCGTTCGTGGTGAATGTCACCGCCGGCGCCGTGTGGTCCTGCAGGTTGTAGCCCACCGCCAGGTCGGCTATCGGCTTGATGCCCACCTCCCGGAGGTGCTTGGCCGGCCCCACGCCCGACAGCATCAGCAGCTGGGGCGTGTTGATGGCCCCCGCCGACACGATCACCTCCCGACGGGCCAGCACCTTCTGCACGCGTCCCTCCGTCTGCACCATGATGCCGTAGGCCGTCTTGGTCTGCGGATCGATCAGCACCTTGGTCACCAGGGCGTTCTTCTTCACGTGCAGATTGGTGCGCTTGCCCTTTAGGGGGTAGAGGTAGGCGCGGTTGGAGCTCCAGCGGGTGGAGTTGCGGGTGGTGGTGTGCAGGAAGGCGACGCCGTTCTGGATGCGTCCGTTGTAGTCGCGATAGGTGAGGCCGTCCTGCTGGGCGGCCTCGACAAAGGCCTCCGAGATCTTGGAGCGCCAGTTGACGTAGCTGACCTTGACGGGGCCGTTGCGCCCGACGTAGTCCTCCTCGGCATCGGGGACGCTGCTGCCCTCGTACTTCTTGAAGTACGGCAGCACGTCCTTGTAGCTCCAGCCGGGGTTGCCCAGCGCCTGCCAGCGATCGTAGTCGCGGCGATTGCCGCGCGTGTACATCATGTAGTTGAGGACGGAGCTGCCGCCCATCACCTTGCCGCGGGGCCAGTTGCAGCGGTTGTTGTTCATCGCGAGGCAGGCATGGTCCGAGGGCTGGGTGCGGTACTTCCAGTTCATCTCGCCCAGCTGCAGGAAGTGCGCCACAATGGGCACGTCCATGACAAGGCGCTCCGGTCCGCCGGCCTCCAGCAGCAGCACCTTCCACTTGGGGTTCTCCGAGAGGCGGGCGGCCAGCGCACAGCCCGCGGTGCCGGCTCCCACCACAATGAAGTCGTACTCGGTGTCCAGCACCAGGCCATTGTCGTAGTTCTCCAGCTCGACATCGGCCTGGCCGCGTCGCAGGAAGTGGATTGTCTCGAAGAGGACATTGTTGTCCTGGGCGGCCACCAGCGACACCAGCGAGCAGGCAAACAGCAGCGCCAGTGCCAGTCCCAGACTCAGATACAGATTCGTTTTGCTGGCCATCGTCGGGCTTCTTTTGGTTCCACTTGTGGCACTCCAAACAAAAAAAAAAAAAATCACACACCAAGAAGAGAATTCAGAAAAAATTGGCCGCGATCGCGTATTGTTCTAGTGATCGCGAGTGATCGGTGGTCGCGTCTTGCTCAATCGGATTCGGAACTAGAAATGCTGCCAAACGCTCTGGCCAAGTTCAATTTAATATTAAATTTAAGCGCCGATCCGATCGTGTTGTCGCGAATCTCTCGGCTGCAGCGTTCGGCTCCAGCAGCCAGCAGCCCACCAGCCACCAGACCAGCACTCAGCACACCGGCACACACGAGCGATGGCCAAGAATCTTCAAAAGTTTTCAAAAGTTTGGTATACTGGTCCGTGGGCACGTTCACAGTCACAGATACAAAGCCAAAGCCGCAAATACAACAAACCGCAACCGAAATCGAAAGCTCACGGATGGAGATCTGACATTGACTTCAGAGCCGATCGTCATCGTCGTCTCGTCATCTCGTGTCTCGCTGTGGTCCAACATGCGGAAGCAAACATTAAAGGGCCTCCCATGGTTTGTCTTTTCAGATGCTATAATCCTCTGTCCCAATCGATTGATGTAATTAACATGCTGCGATTGCTTAGGGCGAATTTCAAAGCAAAGAAACCTGTCGTGTCGTGTTGCTCTTTTGATCGAATTCAAGGGTCTTAACAATGTTGTTCTAACCCAGAAAGAATTACGAATTGGAGAGCTGTTTGATGAACAATCAATTCTCTGATTATACATGATACATGACTTTTAGATACTTCAACCTGTGGAATGAGTTGTTTTTTTTTTTTTCGCTTTTTTTAAATAAATAAAACAATCTTCGATAATATTATATGCTGTAACTTTTTGTAGCTGGCATGTTGGCACAAATTCTAGTCGACTAGAATTTCTGTTTAAATCATCAGTGGCAGTGTGTCAGTGGCATGTGGGTGCTTATCACGGCTATATTTTACGTCGGGTTCTGACTGTATCATTTCAACAAACATTGATGATGATCACTGATTAAAAGATTCGCACCCATCAAGCAAATACATGTACGGTTTAATTCTCAGAAATATACTAAAACACGCATTTTTCATGTACTATACCTGTAATATACCATCAAGAAAAAATGCCCTGCAAGTTCTACACACATATGTAGATGTCAACGATGAATCGGTTTATTTGTTCTCTTATTTTTGTTGTAGGCATTGCTTCTTTTTGCTTGTAATCCCAGTTCATTTGGTTTACATTGTATGTCAATTTTTGCAAAAGTCATCGATTCATATATTACCTTTTAATGGTTGCTGTTTTTAAGTCATTGATTATAATGGAATAATTATTAATTTGTAACTATTTTACAATCATCGATTATTCATCAATTACTGCCAGATGACTATGTCATTAACTCATCGATGACGCGTACTGCTTGAAATATTATCAATCAAAAATAAGTAGAAAATTTTCTTAAATATTTCCCAGTGAACGTAACAGAAAAATAAAAAAGGGAAAACCTTTCCTCACTAGAGATTCTGATTCTTTACGCTTCAGACTTATGGCGAAATAATTTCGATCGAATTTCTTAGTCTAAATAACATCCGTACTCCAGTGTATGTTGCAAAAAATAATGCTCGAGAATACAGAAAAAAGGATAGATTATTTACATGTCCTGTGCATGACACGACACACTGATGCTTGACTCGAGTGTCGCTCATGAGGGTTATATGTTATGGTTCGACTGCACCAAAATTCACATCCAATCTCATTGTCTTCAGTTCACTACTCATCGAAAGATTCGTGCAAGAACCACTGAGTTCACTGAGTTCAGTGAGTTCAGTGTCTCGAGGGAGATTCGCAATGATAATTTGTAGATTGAAGATCATTCAAGGATCCCAGGGTCCCAAGCACTCCCTTAAACCATTCGCTCGATTTGTATTTATTGTATTATTCCAGCTACTAGACAAATTCCCCCAAAAAAAAATAGTCTCCTGCCAACAGAAGAACTTTCATCTCGCTAGATACAGAATCTAGATGTAGTTATGATCCTGCTTGATCATGTCGGCGGCCTTTTCGGCTATCAAGTAAACGGGGCCATTGGGATGGCCCGATATGAGGTGGGGCATGATGCTGGCATCGGCCACGCGCAGATTCCGGATGCCGTGGACACGGAGGCGGGCATCGACGACGGCCGCCGGATCGCTGCTGGGACCCATCTTGGCGGTGCCCGAGTAGTGGTAGATGGTGAAGGTGAAGTGGCGGGCGTGGCAGGCCCAGTAGTCGCTGCTCCGCCAGGCCAGATGGCTGCAGCCGGGCAGCCGCTTCTCCAGCAGCCGGGCACCGATGGCCCGGAAGGCAGGCTCCTCCAGCAGCCGGACAGCCTGCTCGATGCCGCGGACCGTAATGTTGAGGTCGTAGGGATGCGAAAAGTAGTTGGCGTAGATGCGGGGATGCTCTTGGGGACGGCGACTACGCAGCTTGATGCGCCCGCGGCTCTTGGCGCGCAGGATCATGGGGAAGATGAGGAACCCGTTGGCGCTGCTGCGCTCCAGATCGCCAAACATGTCCTCATAGAGCTCCAGCTTCAAGCCCAGGGCCAGTCGCAGGGCCCCGTTCGCCTGCAGGCCCCCGCCCACCAAGAACATCTCCATGTCCGCCCAGCCCTGGGGGTTCTTCGGATCGTCCAGCGCATAGAAGGAGATGGCCTCCACGCCGCCGGGCGTCCGCAGTGGGCCTCGCCCGCGGAAGTAGTCCCCCAGTGCCTTCACACTGAACAATTCTTGGACCTGCAGCGAGCTGGCATTGCACAGCACGCTGACCGCCGGCGCTATGTGGTCCTGCAGGTTGAAGCCCACCGCCAGGTCGGCTATCGGCTTGATGCCCACCTCCCGGAGGTGCTTGGCCGGCCCCACGCCCGACAGCATCAGCAGCTGGGGCGTGTTGATGGCCCCCGCCGACACGATCACCTCGCGACGCGCCAGCACCTTCTGCACGCGTCCCTCCGTCTGCACCATGATGCCGTAGGCCGTCTTGGTCTGCGGATCGATCAGCACCTTAGTCACCAGGGCGTTCTTCTTCACGTGCAGATTGGTGCGCTTGCCCTTCAGGGGGTAGAGGTAGGCGCGGTTGGAGCTCCAGCGGGTCTCGTTGTAGACATTGGCCTGCAGATAAGACACCCGCAGCTGGGACTCCCCGTTGTAGTCGCCCCGGGGCAGGCCCGCCTCCTCCGAGGCCCGAACAAAGGCCTCGGCGATGCGGGTGCGCGGCTCCGTGTAGCTGATCTTGACGGGTCCCTGGCGGCCGGGTCGAGTGGGTCCCGTGTCTGCGTCCGGAATGTGCGAGGCCTCGTACTTGCGGAAGTACGGCAGCACATCCTCATAGCTCCAGCCGGGATTGCCCAGCTCCGCCCAGCGATCGTAGTCGC
The DNA here is from genome assembly GCA_018150905.1 of Drosophila ambigua. Classification (NCBI taxonomy): domain Eukaryota; kingdom Metazoa; phylum Arthropoda; class Insecta; order Diptera; family Drosophilidae; genus Drosophila; species Drosophila ambigua. Next base: position 107,941 of record JAECWS010000027.1, read on the forward strand.
GGCTGCTGCCCCGCGTGTACATCATGTAGTTGAGCACGGAGCTGCCTCCCATCACCTTGCCGCGGGGCCAGTTGCAGCGGTTGTTGTTCATCGCGAGGCAGTAGCTGGTGGACGGCTCCGTTCGGTACTTCCAGTTCATCTCGCCCAGCTGCAGGAAGTGCGCCACAATGGGCATGTCCATGGCATAGCTCTCGGGTCCGCCGGCCTCCAGCAGCAGCACCTTCCACTTGGGGTTCTCCGAGAGGCGGGCGGCCAGCGCACAGCCCGCGGTGCCAGCACCCACCACAATGAAGTCGTACGCGGAGAGCAGCTTCTGGCTGTTGTCGAGGGCCTCCAGATCCAGTTGGGCCTGTCCACGTCGCATGAACTCCAACATGTCGAGCATACTGTTGCCGTAGTAGCTCTGTCCAGCCGCCGCCAGGCACAAGAGGAGCCACAGGAAGGGTCCCAGGCACGGCCAGAGGCAATGCCCGAGCCCGAGCCCTGGTAATGATCTGTTCGATCTTCTAGCAGTCATGGGAGGACCAGTCAGCCGGACACGCTCGATTCGCGCAATCGACTGGCGCTTTGCATCGGCGGGAGACGACTGGCAGCCCTACTGCCCCACAGATTTGTGCATTGTTGACAATTACAACTCTTGGATCGAACTATCTTTCCGACAAGCATCAATTATTCAATTATCAGTTATTTCCCCGCCCCGGCTATATGTAGGGGTAGCATTACACGTGTATGAATATTCATTGCGCCGGAGGTATCCGATCTAATGATTAATAATCATTGTAAGCCCAGAATTAGTGATCAATCAAAGATCGTAGGCACAACATTCGATTCGACACGATTAATGAGCCCAAAGTCTATTTAATTTAATCAAATTTCCTCTACGAACAGGTCTAAATTAATTTTCCGCTCGAAAAATTGCCTGTATAAGGGAAATACTGCAACCAAGGGTGGAAGGTTCAATAGTTCTATAAATGGGAGCAGGGGATCAGATCTGCGACTGGGCCTAAACGGCCGAAGAACATTCGATTTGAAATCAGAAAATGAAGAAAATTGACGAATTCGTTGACACTTGACGGAGCTTGACAGCAATTCCCCCGATAATAAAATTCAGAGCGCCGCTGCATGTGCATGCAAATCATTTGATCGGAGCGAAAGAGCTGTACAGTGTACCACACCTCAGGAACCATTATTATTGCAATTATTGCTGATTTAAATAAAATCTAAAGCTTAATATAGCAAACGTGATTTTCAGATCAAGGAATGTCTTAAATACCTGGAATAAATGGCACATTTCTAAGAAATTGAGAACGTTTAGATTGCAAATGAATAATGGAAAATTAACACTCAGAGACCAACCTTAAAAAAATAAAATATTTGTTTTTTGGTTTTTTTTTTATATACAAACAAAGTAAAATTAAAAAGAACTATATTTGACTTTAAAATATTTAAAATTCTAAATATTAAAATTATTAAAAATTCTAAATATTTTATAAACTTCCTTTTACAACTCTTACTCCTATGGGTATACATTTTAAAATCTTATTAATATATGGAAATTTCACGTATTTTTATCTGGGCGTATCCTCTAAAGATAAATATACAAAACGTGATATTCAGCTTGGGGATTATTTGAAATGATTGGCACATTGCTAGGAATTAAAAAAATTACCATTGCATAAAATAAATAAATAAATTAAGTCAATGAACAACAGTTTGGAAAAACATTTAACAATTTTACCTGATAGGCATGTACATTAGGGCAGGTGAATTTTTGTTTGCAAGCAGCGTCCACCAGAATCGTAATCTACGAAAAATTCTAAGAATATTTCAACAATAAACTAATCCAATTAAACCATTATATTACCTATTATTAAACAATACCTATTAATTCCTAGATCTCGCTGAGAAGCAAGAAGATTTCAGGCTGCAGTATTTTTTATTACTTTACGGAATTTAAGGTACTAAAAAAAAATTAACGGATTTTTCGATCATGTTGGGCTGCATATTGATGCATCTTTTACAACAAATGTTAGGTATATTTTTTTAATTAAATAGTTTTCATATTGGTTAAACGAAAGTACATCGCAAACATCTGTGAAGGGTCAACAAATGAATGTCCGTTGCGACGTTCGATGGAAACCAACCACTTGATTTATTTGATTTAAAACGATTCGACACCATCATCATAGCCATCGGAATTACCTCCCATGATTGCAATTACATTCGTGAATGGTTGAATGGGAGTCCGGAGGTGGCTGCTTGGCTTGGCTTGGCTTGGGTTGGCTTCGATGCTCATAATACTGTTTTGCTTGCGCATTGTCTAGTGAATAATTTTATAATTATTTCCGCTTGCATGTGAACAAGTCATGGCTTAGAATACGACGAGACCCATAGGCCCCACAGAATCGGAGAGACTGAACGAAACTCTGGTGAAACGAACGAAAAGCAGGCGTCTAGGCGGCCAGTCGACCGCAACCATATGACATACTACTACTGCTACTGCTACTGCTACTGCTACTACTACAACTACTCGTAAAAGAAAACAGCGAAAAATACACGGCACAAAAAATAAATTAAGATGGTGCTTAATGATTTTTTGATGTGTTCTCCGCCCCGAATGAGATATATGGCTGTTCGAAGGACAGTGGCTGTGGCTCGCAAGTGGGCTGGCTTGGGAGCGTCTGCTTTTCATCTCCAGGGAGATCGACCCCAGTCGATCATTCAGCATACCAATGAGGTCCAGGCCCAGGCCAGAACCTCTGATTACCTCAAGGCCGGGCCAGAACCATAACCAGAATCAGCAGCAGCAGCAGCAGCAGCAGCAGAACCGTTGACATTCAAGCACCTTTTGTTGGCCACAAAACTTCGGAGTCAGGGCTCTTGGCGGGCCAACAGTTGGATTCAAATTTCGCAATTTGTCTGCAATTCGGGCCCCAAGTTCGTCAAGCTGCTTGCTTCTAGTCGCTGCCACGTCACTAACGGCAATTAAAGTGTGGCTTTTAAGGCTTACACACCATCGATAGGTATTGTGGCTGTTTCTGTACGCTTCGAGTCAAGAATTTATTCGAAAACCCGTTGTCTTTGACCGAGTTTTTCCCAAAAGCAGCTTTTTACTTCTGTTAGTTAGTCGTGTTGCCAATTTTATTTTTCGGCAACACTGCGGCCAGTGTGGCTTTTGATTTGGGCCTCGACTTTGTGTGCGACACATGTTTATTTTTTCCGTTTGGGTTTTGCCCATCTGTGCCCCTGGCCTTCAATCCGAGATCGAACAGAACTCTATTTAAAATATGAAAAATATGAGAGAATCTTCGCAGTCGCCTTGAGAGGCGCTCGTGTCCGTTTGTGCAGCGCATCTATGCAGTGGAGGAGCCAAAGAACAAAGCAATGCAGAATTGAGTTCATGTATGTAAATTGCAGCTGCCTCGCAGATCGTTTAATGGTCTTCAGAACGGTTGGAAATGTTCTCAGCTGAACATAAAACGCCTCGATCAATAGCCATTAGCTGCGATCATCGTGACGAGGCATTCTGCTCGCCAAAAGTAGCCACGAATTTGCATTTGGATCGGATGTGGCTTCGATTGGAAGACCCATTCTAAAGACCTGCTCTTCCCAATGAAACCAGTTGTTCCAGTCTAGTTACATTTGGGTTGGGTTTTTGTCTGGCCGAATATCAAAGCAAATATTATCGACACTTTTTGGAATAATATTTGTCATGGCCGCCGACCGAAAATGAGTCTGCCCCGTGGGGATATCCAAGGCAAGCGAAGAGAATACCAAACTCAATGGTTCGCAGCACTGTATGCCCTTGCTGATTGCTTTGACATTTCCTTAGAGAATCCCCCAGAAATTTAATCAGAATCAGAAGCACAAAACACCTCGGTAAACAGAATAGAATGTCATGATATTCCTATCATGACGCTCTCACATTAAACGAGCTGAACAGCAAACTAAAAACTAAACATCTCAAAATTATCTATCTATAAGAAAAGCAAATAATTATTGTGAGTAAACTGCGGAAGTATTGCGAGTTATATTTGACCCCTGTTAACCCGCAGCGGGATGTCCGGACCGAATACGAAGCAGCAGCTGCGCGGAATCATAAAGGCTGCCAATGCTGGTCCGCAGTCGAGCGACATGGGTCCGGTAAATCCTGACGATGAGCCCAGCACCTCGCGGCAGGCCCAGCAGGGGCCGGACGGATTGAGGCTTCAGTCGAAGGCCGTGAATGCCGTCGACTCGGAGGAGTCGGCCCTCTGCAAGCCGACCATCGAGTGCCGTGTGCTGCAGCGCCAGAGCTCGGAAGACAGCAACAATGGTCAGGAGGATGCTTGCGTCTGGGATCATGGGGATGCTAGAGATCTGGAGAGCAACAATATAAATCTGTCCAGCATTCGCTCGGACGACTGGAGCTGCTGGTCGGAAACTCTGAGCAACGACGATCTGGTCGTTCCGATGGATTCCATCTTTCCATTGAGCCCCATCCCCACCCGTTTGAGCTTCTGCAACGCCTTGGTGCGCAGCCTCTGTGACTGGACCAAGCGCATTGTCGCCGGCTTTGGACTGACGCACCAGGAGACTTCTTCGGCCTGGTACAAGCACTGCTGGGACACTCACGGCCACGAGTACAATGGCCACAGCAGTCTGAATCTGCGCACCAGCTTCGAGCTGGACTTCAACGACCGACCCATCGCCACCTCCACGCCCACGCCCACACCCACTCCCACTTCCACGCGGGAGAGCAACAGCACCATGACCACCGCTCTATAGCAACCCAAACAACACTCCTTTCGCATTTAAATTGGTCTCAATGGAACTTGAATAAACTCTAATGATTGAGAATCTGTTCGGGTTGATCTTATGCTACAGATTGCTTATCCTTTTGTCGTTTGAAGACTCTTCTAGCGTTTCTTTCATTCTGCTCGAGTAGTCTTGATATCTGTGACCGTGATCCCAAAAACCCGTGATCTATCCATCATCAATCAACACGATCGCTTTGATCTTTTTGTGCGATCAGTACGAAACTTCCTGGCTTTGTCGCTGCCGAGTGCTGGACTTCAAATCAAATAATTGCACACTCTAATGTGCTTTAATGTTGAGCAAACAAGCGGTAATGTTATCTGCTCAAACTTAAGCTTAAACTTAAACCCCTTGTGTGTGTCTTTGTCCGTATCCATCGGTTTGTTTTGTATCTGTATCTATATGCGTATCGCAATTATGCGCATTGTGCTCATATCAAAATGTTATTCAACTTTTCTGTGTCTGTTTCTGTGTCTATTTTTGTGTCTGTTTCAGTTTCTGTTCTGCTTTGTCATGCCAATCATCCGCATCGAAACTGAAATCGATTTGTTTTGGCTCGACGAGCAATCCACTTTGTTGCGGGGGAAGTCTCTCAATAATTGATTCATCTGGCCCGACTTCCTACCATAAAACATTCCAATCAAATGGATAACAGTTGATTATTTGGGGAACAACATTGAATTGAATTCCATGCGCTCAATCATAATTGTTTGTTTCCTTTGGAACTGATTTGGTGTGAACTTTTATCACAATGCCTCGTTCATTGTTCCCTCGCAGTTAATTGGCTTCTGGGAATGTCTGGAGCTTAAGAAAATAAACATTTAAATTTCAACGATTCAGTCAAACATCGTTCCCCATGCCAAAATTGTATTAAACACGAAAATGCTAGTTTTTGATACCCCTGGAAATTCATCGCTCAGTATGGCACCCACACACATATAGTACATTTGTAAACCCCGGATTGTTAGATTATTCACAGTGTATTTCGGTCTGTGGGCTATGCGTAGACTGACTACATGATTTTTCTTTAATATACTGCTGGCTGTGACTGGCCTACCTTATTTGACTATCCGTTCTTGTCATTATACCCGTACTCAAAGAGAGTTAAGGGGCATATTCGATTTGTGGTAAAAGTGGATAAGTGCAACGCAGAAAAGGAAACGTTTCCGACCCCATAAAGAAAATATATTCTTGATCAGCATCTGTCTGTCTGTCCGTTATGTTTGTCACCTAGATCTCAGAGACTATAAAAGCTAGCGGAACCAAATTTTGTTTCCAGACTCATGTGATTCACACTGTTACAAGTGTATTTCAAAATTTCACCCTGTAAAACGTAAAATATTTCAAAATTCTACAGAAATCATAAGGTCACATATTTTTATACAGACTGAGAATTGGTATAAAAGTAGAGTCGCGTCCCCAAAAGTGACTCACACGTTCCTTCCCGTTTTCATGCTCTATTGCTGTAGTTTTGCCGGGAGAGACGGAGAGACTCGCTAAGAGAGGATCGTAAGAGCGAGAAGATGGTAGGCTTTCGAACGTAGGCCTTAGTGTTGGTGAGTTTGAGTAAGGCTTCGCAAGGCTTGCAGGCCAGAAAGAGAGAGAGATTGAGAGTATAATGTAAGACCGCCAAGCATCAAGGAACTTGTAAAGTGAACAGTAAAATACCGTAAGAATTGATTGATTGCCTTACAAACAAACGAAAATGAGGGCTAGCCTGATTTTTTTAAGCTTGTTGCTTATATAGAAAAATTGTAAACCAATGAACATATTTGATTGGCGATGTTGTTCCAAAAAATACGACTATGTGTAGAATATATGAAGCTTGGAAGTGCTGTAAACTTAATCAGTTTCCGCGAAATCCATTTCTGTGGACATTCTTTGATTTCCTTACATATTTAATAGCCTATTTCCACGTTTATTCTGTTAAGAAGTCACATAGTTTGAGTATTATGTAAATTGAAGTTAAATCATAACCAGAAAGAAGCTTAACCACCAAATTCTTAATGGAAATCTCCCAACTTGTGAGTGAATCATTAAATGTTATGGGTTTGCCGATCGTCAAGGTCTCGTGGTAGAAGTTATGTGTGTTTGTGGTGTGCCTCAACGCTTGAAGTGGAATTGAGATTGGAACTGGAATGAGTGTCTCGTGCGGCCCGATGTAACCACTTCAATACGTAACATGCTGTTCAGGTTCAGTGGGTAAATGGGTCAGGCGAGGCCCTAACACGAACGCTAATCACGGTCCAGGGTCTCGTCGACAGCGCCCGTCGACCGGTTACATTTGCAGAGACTGCTCTTGGGGCTACTTCCGCTAGATATGTATGTATAAGAACGCTTCCGATCCCCTTATGAATATTTACACGGCTACGGCGATGCGATCATTTGTAATCGCTTGACATTTACATGTATATTTGTAGCTGTAAGAATTTCCTGAGATATGGAACCCAACCCAACCCAAGCCAACCAATTAATATTTATGTCTTTTGCTCTTCCTTTCATGTATCTGCCTTACAGGTGAGTGGCACGGCGTCTGAAGTATGAAGATATGTGAATAGCGAGGCAAATCCAAGACAAAGATCAAGTTCATTGGGTCTGGGTCAACTGCTTGGCGGACCCGGGACATGGCAACGATGTCTAACGGAGCACACAACAAGTTTATTGACCTCTAACTGGAACGGTAACACATCAACACGGAAGTCTTGGTGGCAAACACACTTCCGTTGGCCATTGACATAGTTTCCTTTGCAGCATTTTCGACTTTTTTTCATCGATTTTTTGCATATGGTTTGATTTTTTTATTGCGCTTTTGGCCACCAAATCGCTTATCGCTGGCAAAATGTGGGCCCAAAGTCTAGGGCAAAGCTTCGGGTCTCGGCTCTCTGAGCACTTCACGAGCTCTGCAGTGCAGTCTCTGGTGTCTGGTGCGGTGTCTGGTCACGTAGACCTCGAGACGCGCACTCTCCCTCTCTGGAATGTTTGCTTGGATGGGGGGCGTGTCGTGTCGGGGTACACTTGTAGGCTATGTGCAGACGCGAATCAATTAAAAACAGGTCGAAAGCCCGAGCGCAAGGGTGCCTCGAATGGCAGATACTGTGGCCCAATCGGAATCGGTTATGAGGGGAAAATAAAAAAGATCCGCTGAATGAAAACTAAACGGACAAATGAGTGCATAGACGAGAGGAATAAATCAATGTCGGATAAGTTCAGCATCGCGAACCCATTGAACCCACGGACTGGCCTGGTCATACCCATCATGCCCGCTGGCTACGGCGTATTTTGGTAATGGAGCAGCAGCAGCCGCTCATTGCAGTCTCCGGCCTTGAACTTGCCTGAACCGCTCCGCTCCGGTCCGTCCAGTCCATTAAAATTTGTGAAATGTGGGCTCGTGTTTTTTGGTTTTTGTAGATTGCGGAGCTGAGCATCTTGGACATTTACATTAATTAGCCATAAATTCTGATTTTTGAATTAAAATAATTTTTTGTTGGTCTCAGTCTGGTTTTTTTTTGACTTTGTTTTTCGTAGCTTCAATTAGAAGGAAAATCAGCGAAGTGTGTCCAAAGTCGGACAGGGACTGATCGTTTAGCATGCCATCGATATCGGAAACTGCCCGGAAAAAAGGCATTCAATATAATTTGCGTTGATTAGACCGCGGAGAGTCGATTGGTCAGTTCCGGCTTCCGACATGTTCGCGTGTTAGCATGAAAACTGTTGACCAAGGTTGTGGTCTGCTGGTCGGGGTCTGTCAGAAAGATGATTTATAACCCATTGATTGGGTTTGTTGTCAAGACTTTCGATGTCTGTTTCAGTTTCATTTTTCCTTCGCCTTTGCTCGGCTTGGGGTGTTGCGTTGTCGCAAGTTCAATGCTGGCTCCCATTCGAGCTGTGAAAATTATTGTCTGACTGCTAACGAAACGCCATAAATTAATACCAATTTATTCTGCCTTTGAATATTGCGTGATGAGACGTTATGTTTCTTTTAGCGGCCGCGCCCAACTGTTAGGCTATCATTTATTTGTCCCTTAATATCGTTGGAGATGGAAGCGTGACTCAGATCGTAAGTGAGATATTCCATATGAATAGTATTTCCCATATCCCTGACAAAGAACTCCCACAGAGTATTCAACCAGTTTTCGAATATTGATCTTTTGATATTTTTTTAGTAGACAAATTTTTTGTTCTATGTAAACAGATCAAAACAGCCTGGCAGAACAATTTCGATCACGATGCACTTGCATTTTAATCTAATAAATTAGTGACTCCAGCTCAGAGTTGACTGAATAAAATATATATGAAATATAAATAAGGAAGGTCTACTTGCGTATCATGAGATGATCAACTCAAGGTGCCAGGCATGGGAACAGAATATTGCATTTTCTCTTGGCAGTAGAATAAAGAATAATTAATCCTGAAGTTCCTATAGCCATATAGCGAATATCCGTGGCGGCTGGTAAACGCCTGAGGGGAGCTTTTACGAGTCGGTAATTATCGTTTAATGTTCTCGGTTAATGAATGAGTTTAAATGTGTTCTACTTTGTGTGGGTCACCTGAAATATTTTGAAAATTAGGGCACCAATTAAATGATTTTAGCGTTTGATTGTTTGCTTGCATTCCTTTCAAAGGCGTGGACTTATTTTTGGTTAGTTAGTTGGTTAGTTGGGGAATTCAAATGCACAATGTGTCCATGTTTAGATTTCATACGAAGTAAATTCATCGGGATTTGTATACCATTCCTCGGCACAACATGGGGTTCAGAATTCGTTGTGTCCCAGGGTAGGCTCTATTACCTTCAGCCTTTCTTCGTATATCTACATATGCACATCGACTAGAAATCCGATACGCCATGTCGCATTTCCCATTTAATCAACGAATGACTATGACCTCCCAAAGCTTCGCCTCCATCACTAATTCCACAGCAATGTTGTGGTTGCCTCATTTTCGTTGCCTGCTTTTGGGCTGTCTGCGAAAAGTAATACCCACCTCCCGCCCTTCCCGCTCCATGGAGTGAGTTTTGTCATTCATTTGCTAATTAATTCGTTGCCATAATGTTTATGTTTATGCAAATGTAATTTATTAAATAGAATGTGTTCGTTTAAATAATGCGCATGCGTGTTTGGGAATCGTCTATAAATAGTCAAAGAGTATTAGCGTAATGTAAACATAACTTAACGACAACTTACACAAATAGTAATCGAAGTAATATTATTACAAGAGAAAAAAAACATCGAAACAATAATTAACTTATGCTAGGAATACACATTAATGGAGGCTATAATCTATGACTCGATTTCATCATGCTTCTTTCTTCTAGCGTCTTGCAATGGAAAAGGGGCCAGCGTGTAGGGTTGATGGGAGAGTAGAGAACCAGCGGAATGGTCTACAAATACTTTTTCAGCTGCATTACATTTGTACAACAAATATTCAGAAGAGTCTGTGCAGAGCAGCGGGAAATGTGATTTTGTTTGGAAGACTTCTTGGAGAGCAGTTAAATTTGAAGGAAGCTTTCGATTTAAAAGAACTTTCAATTGATCTCATTGTTGGGCTTACAATGAAAATTAAAGTTTAGACAATTTCCAGAGGGAACTTCTAGACTTTCTCTTCTAGATCCACGGAGACTTGTCCAAGAAAACAAAAAAAACGTTTGTGAATGGCAACATTGATGCTCGTTTGAGAGCAAGAAAGAGATCCCTCGCCCCATTGTGTGTGTGTAAAGCTAATGGACCCCTGAGCACTGATCTGGAGCTGACTCTGATCGATCTAACTCTCTGAATAGGTGATGTTGCTGCTGCTGTCGATGATGTTGCTGCTGATGTTGCTGCTGCTGCTGCTGTCGCTGATGTTGCTGCTGCTGTTGAGCAAACTAATGTTGATGCTGTGCATGCTGCTGGCTGCCGCAACAGTGTCGCCTTGTGGTCGACTTTTTGAGCGCACAGCGGAGAAGGAGGCAGAGGAAGCAGCTTGCCGCTTAACCTTGTACTCGGGATTGGTGAGCCAATCCTCCTTGATGAGATCGGCACCCTTCTCGGCAATCATGATGACAGGCGCATTCGTATTGCCACTGCTAATGGTGGGCATGATGCTGGCATCGATCACCCTGAGGCCGCGGACGCCGTAGACTCGCAGGCGGGGATCCACCACGGCCTCGGGATCCCAGGCGGGGCCCATTTTGGCTGTGCCGCAGGGATGGTAGATGGTCATCGAAATGGTCCTCACATGGCACTCCAGATACGCGTCCGAGAGGAACTTGTGCTGCTTGCAATTGGGCAGCGGCTTGCGCCACAGCCGCGACCCGAACTGCTTGAAGACATGCGCCTCGGCCACGCGCAGCGCGATCTTGGCGCCCTCGACCAGGGTCTTGGCGTCCAGGGGATCGTCAAAGTAGTTGGCATCGATCAGGGGATAGTGGAAGGGATTGGCCGTCCGCAGTTTCACCGAGCCGCGCGATCGCGGCCGCAGTAGCAGCGGCATAATGGTCCAGCTGTCCTTGTTGGCAATGGGATGGTAGACCTCCTGGTAGACGGACTCCTTCAGGCCGAGCACCTTCTTCACCCGTGCCCCGTTGTCCGAGTTGATCGACGCGGGAGCCATGTGGAACTGGATGTCCGGCCAGTCGACGCTGCGATTCGAGTACGGTGTGTGGACGAAGGCCAGGCCCTCGACACCACCGAGGGTCGTCATGGGGCCGCGCTCGCGCAGCACATACTGAAAGGTGACGGCCGTGGGATTGAAGCGATCCTGGATAATGGCCACCGGCTTGTCCACCAGAAACGTGAGTCCGCCCATGCCCACGTGGTCCTGCATGTTCTCGCCCACCGGCAGATCCTGCAGCACTCGGATGCCGTGCTTCTCGAGCTGCTTGCGCGGCCCCAGGCCCGACAGCATCATCAGCTGCGGAGTGTTGATGGCGCCCGCCGAGAGGATGACCTCGCGGCGCGCCGCAATGCGATAGACCTTGCCGTGCTTGACGAACTCCACGGCCTGGGCGCGCATGGTGCCCGGCTCGATGATCACCCGCGTCACATGGGAGTTCATCGACAGGTGGAAGTTCTTGCGCTGCCGGATCGGACGCAGAAAGGCCTTGGCGGTGGAGCAGCGCGAGCCGCGTCGAATGGTGCCCTGGGCGATCATGAAGCCCGACTGCTGGGCCCCATTGATGTCGCGATTCTGGTAGCCCAACTGCGTGCCAGCCTCCACAAAGGCCGCCACCAGGGGCGAGTGCCAGGGCGACTCCTGGACGGTCAGCAGCCCGCCCCTGCCATGGTACGCGTTGCTGGCCAAGTACGGATTGCGGTTGTCCTCGGACTTCTTGAAGTAGCGCAGCACCTGATCGTAGTCCCAGCCCGTGTTGCCCAGCGCGGCCCAGTGGTCGTAGTCGTTGCGATTGCCCCGCACATACAGCATGTAGTTGAGGACGGAGCTGCCGCCGAGCACCCTGCCCCTGGGCCAGTTGCAGCGGTTGTTCTGCATCCCCAGACAGGCCTTGTTCGAGGGCTCCGTCTTGTAGGCCCAGTCCAGCTTGCTCAGCTGCAGGTAGGCGGCCAGCGAGGGCACATCCGAGATCTCGTTCTCATCCGGCCCCGCCTCGATCAGCAGCACCTTCCACTTGCGCACCTCGCTCAGCCGATTGGCCACCACCGCCCCCGCCGAGCCACTGCCCACCACTATGAAGTCGTACTCGGGATACAGATTGAGCTGGTCCAGTGGCCGCGACTCGGGGTCCACAGCGTCGTAGCGGTAGTAGGTGATGGCGGCCAGCATCAGGGGTATCAGCCAGAGGCCCGTGGTCACCACGCCGAACGTTGACTTGATCACAGTCGTTATGAAGAGCAGATTGAGTACCATGTTGATGCAGCTACGGCTATGGGTACGGCTATGGATACGGGTTTGGGTTTGGTTTCGGGATTGGCTTCAGGTTCAAGGGATTCTCTTCACTTTCTCTATGCAGATTCCCCTCTCTGCACATGCACATATATATTCTCTGTCTCTTTCTCTGTCTCTCGCTTCGCTCTGCGTTTCTAGCGTTTCTTTCTTTTGTGCATGGCGCGGCTCTGGTCGCCTCTTCGCTTCTCTCTACGGTCAGCTGAGCAGCTGCCTCCGATCTGCTGCTTCTGTCTTGTGCCCTAAAGCTTTTCTGCTCTCCAGTTTTTGCTGTGTTCCTTGATTGTTTTTTGATTCTCTGATTGATTGCTTGAGTCCTTAATTCGTTGATCCTTGGCTTTGTCTGCCTCTCCACTAGTGCTTGTCGTTGGCCAGCTGAAAAATACAAAGAAGAGACATTTGAGAATGGGTTGGTCTGATATTGGAATATCTATTGAATTTTGGTTGCCTTCCTCTGTTCATTGTCTCCCTTTTCGTTCAGTTTCCTCCCAAGTCTAAGATCAGATTATGACAAATCTTCTACTTTGTTCTGTAAGTTCTGAATCCTCCGGGGAAAAGAGGGTACAGGGTTCTGGTACAGCGGGAAAATATCTCTTAAGATTATTAGTCTAGTACCAACTTGATATTGTCTGACGTGGTATTGGGCAAGACTTATGTTGCCGGCTATGCCTGGCGAACGAAGTCACCCTGCAACATATCCTGAGAGACTGCACAGCAGTCAGCAAGTTTGTGACACACTTTTCTAGGGGCACAGGCCGCGGCTCTACGTGCTAAAAAAAAAAAGGTAAACAAAATATGGAAACCACAGAATATTAAAGGAAAGCTCTGTACTTTCACAGCTAAGGCCCAAACTGAAATTGCGGAATTTAAAGAGCGATCATTTGGCAGACCTTTTGGATGATTGTGCAACGGTCTGATGGCCAGGTTCTGTATGCAACGAGTGCAACGAGCAAAACGAGTGGTGTTTCCATTTGTTTCGATTGCTTAAATATGAACGAATTTCCGACAATTGCATGCCCGAATGCAGTTGCCACAGACAGTTGCATCAGCAGACCGAGAGTGTTGCACTAATCCAAATAAACGAAAGCGATGTGCCACCCCCATTCGCCCCCCGCCGCCCGTCTATAGCGATTGCCCGATTACATGTGTGCGCTGGACTGGACGACCTTGACGAGATTGGGGCTAATAGGAAGAGCCACATATCAAAGGGGCAGTCCCCACACCCCCCGTGTGTGTTCGCGGTCTTTTATGGCCTGCATTTTAATGTATGTAAGTCACGTATGCGGGGCTGGTGCATCGACAATGGCTAGATGCGAGTATATGTATGCCATTTGTTTGTCTCTCAAATCCGTCGGCCGCTTTTCGGTTTTGTCGTATTCATTTTACAATATTACAATACTTTGTTTGTTTGCTGTTGTTGTTGCTGTTGTTGTTGCACGATCCAACAGCCCAAGAGCCCAACAAGTGATGTAACAGAAAGCCAAAGCCAAATCGTTGCTGGATTTCGGGGGTATTCGTAATTGGCGTGCTCGATTGGGTAAAAGAAATACGAAATTTGCTGTTGCTGTTGCTGCTGTTGCTGCTTTCTGCCTTTCGTTAAGTATTTGTATTGCGAGTATTTTGTATCTTGTAGATAGATAGATAGATATACATTTGAGTGGGTCTCTCGCTCCGATCAGCCGGCTCAGGCAGTTGCTATTTTTGGGTTTTGTTTTGGTTTCAGGCAGAGGGAGCTGTTGACACATGGCTGCTGCCGCTGCCGCTGCCATGCCATGCCCCTCTGTGGCTTGTTGTCGCCTTACCTGCCGTTGTCGTTGCCGTTACCGCCGTTGTTATCGAGCGGGTGTTGAAATATCCAACGGCACTTAACGCTTGCCTGTCCAGTTTACCAATCGCAGGGGTATGTGAATATGGCGGGCGAGATCTAGTTAGGTTCGACTGGGTTAGGTTAGGTTAGGGATGCTGGAATGTGGTATGTGACGCGAGTGGGTGACAAATGGGCCATGTACTCGTTCGTACACGACCTACTGGGTGTGAGATATCAGATGCACTTTCATTCGCAGCTCATTTACATCTGCAGTCGGCACAGAGAATTCTCTGACTTCTCTACGGACAAGTGAAGGGATTGCCTGAATGGCGAAAAGGCAAAGACACAGGGACGAGCAAGGGGGAAAAAAGCAAACTGAAGGCCTGAGAGAGAAGTAAGTGGGACAGAGGATAATAATAATTTACTCCCCTTGGAGCTTAAGATTAATGAAAATAGTAACCATCCTAAAGGAACTTTAACGAAAAGGTTGCCTCAAAAAGCCACCAAATTATTGAGAGTTAATCACTGCCACAATGGAGAAAGCTTTGATAGCTACAATTACTGAAAATGAGAGCCAAAGAAAAAGGAACTATGTAGTATTAAAACTAGCAACTACGTTTAAGAAATGCAATCATTTTTGAGGGAACCCAATATAGATTTTGTTTAAGTTTTCACAAGTTTATAATAAACAATAATTTTAATAGTTTGCTCTGATTTATCCAATGAATATTCTATCTCCATATTTCGGATACCTTTCGAAGAATTTCGAGATATTCACAAAGATATGTCGCTCTATTTTTCGATTCCTGGCTATTTCGCTAGAGCAAATATTAAATTATAATATTAATAAATATAATATCAATTAATTATAATATCAATTGATTATAATATTATTTAATTAATTATAATATTATTATTTAATTTGTTTAATATTGCTTAATTGCTTAATTAAAAAATGCTAGCACACAATTATGTTAACTATTTTTCGGAATCAATTTGCTTTTAGTGTTGCCCTTGATTTGCTCCACTAATAAAGGTATTTCTGTTGATTTATAAATAATATATCTGTTCAGGGCGCATCGACCAGTTCAAAGCTTTTCTGTTCTCCCCCCCTGGGTAGCCCTTTTGGCTTTTTTTCTGCGTAAGTTTCGCAACCCTTCCCAAGACTGACATAATCGGTCTCAATGTCGATTTCTTATCACTTCAATTAGCCAGCGAAACCCGGTCCACTGTGCCGCTGCTCAAGTGAAAGGCCGCCACCCGAGACTGGGCCAACCGCTTCCACTACAGGTGGCTCTCAAATCGTTCCTGGCAGACCCGCGACTCCGACTCCAATCCAACCGCAGACACCGATGCAAGATGCAGAGGCACACGCAGAAACAGATACAGCTACAGCTACAGCCACAGAGACTGGAGCTGTTTTGGGTTACCATTTCTTTTACAATTTCTCATTACTGGTTGTTTTTCATTTCTTAGGGTTTTGTTTTTTGTGCAAAAAAAGCGACAACAACCACAGCTGATACAATTTGTTGTAAAAATGTCGAAAAAGCGCGGCACGAAATTGGGTCAGCAGCGACAGTAAACGAGTTTGGCCAAGACAAGAGGGCTGATGCTGATGCGGCGGCTCCGGGACCAGGTAAACCTGTTGGTCGGACCGACCCGGCCCGCCCGGCCCGGAGTTGCCTCTTCCCTCATGGCTGCCATTCCCCCCCACTGCCCCAACCCATATAGCAGTATTGACGTGCGTCATTAAAATGAAGAAAAATAGTCTATACACTTCCAAAGGCTATGCCGGTCTTGTGCACCAGCACAGCCAATTTCCGATCGGATCAATGCAACTATCGCTCGAAGAACAAGTCTGAGCATTGGAAGGACTGGCAGTTGTTGTGGCAAAAATCTTGGGGGATCTATAAAGACGAGAAATCCCACCAAACTACTCGCGTGTCTGTCTGGATCGCAGAGTATATGTGACGATGTTTTTAGTTGAGCAAAATGATTGTTTTATGTAGCATTTTTTATGCGGCAGCTTAGCCAATTAGATTTCCTGTCCAGCAGCGAAGGCCATGATCAAGACACTCCGCTCGACGAACTCGGCTAGCACCCACACACATTTTGTGGGTCTCTTTGGGCTACAGCAACCGCAAGCGAACAAACCACTTTGACAACGATGATTGAGACAATTAAAGTGATTTTCTTTGCGATTTTGTGCGTTAATTTGGTGTAAACAAACGTATGACAAGCGGGGACACAGCCAGACAGACAGGCAGGCAGACAGACAGACAACTTCAGAGTTCATGTTGATTATGTAGTGTCAGCCGGTGTCAGTCACCTTGGTGAGGTGCCAAAGCAATTTGCCCCCGGTTGCTGTTCTTCGGCTATGAGTTGGGGAGATGTCATTGTGTCAATGACTCGATTTTCCCCAACAACAGCAGCAGCAGCAGCAGTAACAGAAGCAGCAGCAAAAACCGCCTTGCCTGACTAACTGTAGTAACAAATGTTGCAATTAAATCGGCGGCAGAGTAAAATGTTTAATTAGTTAGCGGAAAATTTCATTTAACTGCAACAACACCCCTGGAAATTTGCTGCCTGTTGCCTGAGGCCCGCTGCCCGTTGCTTCTGCCACTGCGTGCCCAATGCTAATCAAGCTATGCACTGGCGATTATCGAGTAACAAATCGAATAAAACCCAAATATTTAGAGAGGTTTGCCAGCAGGAATTTCGGGTGCAAGCAGCCCGAAGTGCAGAGAGTGAATGGCGCCGTGGCATGGCAAACTATCGACAAGTGATCGACGCTGGCAATGCTCAAGAATGTTTGAGCACTGCTAAAGCTCCTAGTTTTTCCAGCCAACTCAAGGCTTTAATAGCTTGGACTTCCCTGGAGATGTCGTGATGGTAATGCTAGTATTTATCACTCACAGACTCAGACACAGTGGAAGCGAAATTAATTCGCTAAAAGATAGATGAATCGAGCGATTATTTACAGCGATCTATCAAAAGCTATCGCCAGACCATGGCGCCATCTGCTTGCCATCGATTTTTATCGATTGATTGCGGCCATCGACTTGATTGAAATTGCTCAATTTCGCTGAAGCGATCAATCAACGATGATTGAGTATAATTTTACTGCCAGTTTGGGTTGAAATCGATGTAAAAATCTTTGGCCCAAAGATGATACTTATTTGCTGCTGCTGCTGCTGTAGCGATTTTATTGCCTTTGCTTTTTGGCTGTTATGTGGCTGGGGCGTGGCCCCAAACTCTCCCACAACACCTCTTTCTTCTTCTTCTTCCTCCCGCTTTTCCCTTTTCACTCCGCTGATGTAAATGCTAATTTTTATTGTTGTGCATGAACATGAACAACAATTGTGGCCGCTGCATGGTTTGATGTTGCTGCTGCTGCTGCCGCTGCGGTTGTTGCTGATGTTCAGCAGCAACGACGACAAATCTTTGTATTGTCTTCGAGTTGCAAAAAGAAGGGGGAGAGCGGTCACATCTCCCCCCGCCGCGAAACAATGGCAATGCACAGCCAGCGCTAGAGAGTATTGTTGTTGCTGCTGCTGCTGTTGCTGCAACATGTAGCCTACTTATTGTTCCCTCTCTTGCCATGACCATCTTTCTTTGTCTGCCTGCGCTTTGCGAGCATTGTGGATGCCTCGTCATACCCGGTCCTCCAATATGGTGCACGGGTATACTGTATTTGTGGAAAGATCCTTAAAGACTTGCGCGGGTCCCCACCACTGACAGCATGTGGCAAGCAGCTCCCAAGCGTAGCGTTTCTCTGCCGCAAAGACTGATCAAACGAGTGTACCACTGCAATGCGTACTCCAACCAGAGGTATCTGCAGTTCCAGAGCTGCGATTCAACTCGGAGGCACAGAGGGTCGGTCCACAGTAGCGCTCCTTGTCGAGCCTCTGGACTGAAGCTTTCTGTCTCGTGTGTGATTCGTTAGGGTTTCCATCTGCATGCTAAATGTACATTGCACATGCATATATGAATGTCTGCTGAATGCAGCTCACAGTTCGTTGTGGGTACGAAGTGGTGCAGATTGTGGCTGCCACACTCAGCACAAGCCAGGCAGCAGCAAAACCCGAACGCTGCACTCGAGTGAATCTCTTGCAACAACAGCGAATGCTGCTTGCACCGGCGACAGGTGTCGCTCTCTTTCTGTGTCTGCCCCGTCTCCTGCTCCTGCTCCCTGGATAAGCTTTGCAGGTAGCCCCGTAAAAGTTCTCTGCTCACTGGTGGAACACTCGACCCTCCACTTCTCTACGTTTGGCCACACTTAACCCTCGTTCTGGTCACTTGTCACTGTTGTTGTTGTTGTTGTTTTTGTTGTTTGTCGCTTTGCTTACTTGCGATTCTCGGGCCACGCAGTTTGGCACTTGGTTTTCGGACACTTTTGGCTCACAAGCGGCGCACCGGGATCCTTGCGTGGCAGAAGGATGCAGCAATGCAGGAGGAGGAGGAGGAAAAAAAACGAAAAAAAATATTCAACCGCTGGCTGCGTCTGCGCGGCTGCGTTGCACGTACTCGACTGAATGGAGCGTTTCGCTTGTCGCCGCGAAATTCGGCCAAAACGAAGTCGTCGATGAAGCCACAACACGAAAAGCAGCCAACAGCCAGCAGCCAGCGACTAGCAGCTAACCGCAAAACCAACCAGCAAGCGGCGGCAACAAAAATAACAACAAGCAAAGTGAGCTGAGCGCAGCAACCGACAACAACCAGAGAGATACATATGCCACGGACGAGCGGAGGTTCGACCATGGGGATACCTAGTACCCAGTAAAGTGCATGCTGCAAATGGAAATTGGAAAATCTCTATCGCAGAAATTAAATATTAATCAGCTTTACATCTACCCTGCCCTGATTAACATTTATTTTAAGTTTATTTACATATTGAGACGCAATATCGGTATCGGGCCTGATTTTACTTAATTAAATTAGTTAATTAATTAATACAAAGTATTTGCAAAAATATATTAATTTGGGTGTTTTTTTTTTTAAATTAAAATAAAAAGTAAATCGGTGAGCTGATAATTTTAAATATATATGAAAAATTCTCCTGCTTTAATTAGAGCTCTGCTTCAGTCCGATTTCATGCAAATTTTATGCAAACATTTGATGTACATAAAAAGATTATTTAACGAAAAAATTATGGATTTATTTAATCCCTCACTTATAGCTTCTATCCGTGGACTCCGATCCTGATATGTGTCCTGCTGTTACATACTGCTGCACGAACACAGCAGACCTGTCTGATCTGTGAGCTATGCTTAGGGGGTAAAGCAACTAGAGGAGCGAGATCCAACCGGCTGTTGCATATTATTGGCACATCGGGCGAGCGAGCGTGTCTGCGCAGTCGAACATGTTCGATGCGCTGATAACGGAACGGGCACGGTAGCTCCCACGACGATCTACCAAGCTTCGAATGAAGATGTCTCCGAGTCAGCGGGGAAACAGAAGGTCAAACTAGTTCGTACGGGGGTGACTGGGGGAGTGCGGAGGAGAGTCGAATAGAGGAAGAGCGAGTGAGAACTGTGAGAGAGGGCGACTAAACGGAAACTAAAATCAAGTTAAATATCCATAAAAGTCATAAGAAAATCCCTACTGATCCTTCCAATCGCAAGAAGAGTAACAACGAAACATTCCTTTCAAAATGAAATATAATTAATTCAAATCAACTATCAGAATCAGTAAATGGTATATTTCAATAATTTAATTTAATTTTAATTATGGCAATCCAATGACAAAAATATTTACAAAAGAACTCGAATTTTCAGTTTTTCTTAAATGAAGAAATATTAAGGCAAAACTATTCAAACCGATGGATACAATATTGAAACATAAAGTAACCATCAATATCCAGTACATCCGTAGATATCCAATATCCAGCTTTATTCCATAAATACATTTCAGGTTTAAAAACTTCCAAAGGGTATGCTACAAATATATATAAATATTCTTCCAGCTTACCTGCAAGCAATACAAAACTTATTTTAAATGGCAGTTATTCCAAGAATATGAAGAAATCTTTTGCACAACATATAACATATATATAAAGCTTACAGATTCATTCCCTGTTCGACATTACTAACAGTAGTACGATGTAGGCGATGTCTCTCTGCTGCACAAAGCCCGCTCGACTAGAAGTTCTCAGAATGCCGCGGCTGTCGCTGGCCGCATTCCGCAGTCCCTGGAAACAGTCGAGAGACAAGCTGAAAATGGCCAAATAAAGTTATTAACCCATAAACATGCCTGAGAAAAGTATCTTTTTTTTTTTGCTCGCTCTCTCGCGCTCCTATTCCTCAGGCAACTGGCTGGGGCCTGGCCGCCGGGCTGTGTTTTGTCAACGGGTATAATTTATGTAATCATGAGCCAAAAAGCAAAAGAAAACAACAAAAAACAGCACAGCAACCACATGATTTAGGCAAGCTGTTGAAATATGTATTTCATAGCGGCTGTACCGCCATCGTCATCTCCATCTCCATCTCCCTCGCAATCGCGATCGCAATGGCAATGGCAACGGCAATCGGCTGTCTGTCTCTTTCTCAATTCGTTTCATTTCGCTTCGTTTGGTCTGCTGTTCCGTACTATGTGGGGTGTTAAAGTGCAATTAGTGCCGATCAAACAGGAAAGAGAGCGCTCGGCAATATGTAGCTGCATATAAAGAGATAAGCCGGAAAGCCGAAAAGGGAATGTGCACACTTTCCGGGCCACTCCCGGGCCCCCTCCGAAATAAGCTGCAAACGCCCTCAAGAAAGTGCAATCCAAAAGCGCAATCAAGTCACGTCTCCAATACACTTCAGCCTCATTTATCAGACATAATAAATTAAAGTCAAAAATATGAAAATGTAATAAAAAAAAAAAAATATAATTGAATTATTTATTTATGTGTACAAAATTCTTTGCAAGTGATATGCCAGCAACTTCGATCTGGACACATGTGCCCCTGTTCCATGCGCTGTACAAATTTGCCATAAGCGAATGGACATATTTGTGAATGATATGTTGAGGTTTTTCCTCATGCTCCACTGTGAATGTGCCCAGTGGAATTTTATTCCCCATTAGAACCCATATTTTTGAACAGAACATTACCCTACTGAACCACTGTCCATGCGGATCTGCCCTGTTGCCGGGCAACTTGTAGGACCACGCTCAAAGAGTATCTGAACTTTCGCTTGGCTTTCGAATCTTGGGCTGGGGAAGCAAGTGCAGCGGGCGCTGCATCGGACGGGGCTTGCAATTGGGGGCAGGGTGGGTGATACACAGTGCTGGGGCAGGCAGTAAGGAAGCAGTGCAGAGGCCCAAGTAACTCCATAATAGGTCAAATTAAAAGGGCAGCCAACTGGCAGTTCATTCCAGCTCGTTAGCCGCCACCGCCACTGGCACTGGCACTGGCACCACCACCGCTGCCTTTACTGGGGCCGTTGCTATTTTCCTATGGTCTACGTGAGGCGCGGCACCTAACACCTTGCCATCTATGACATAAGCAGCAGGCTTGAGCATTTTTTGTTTTGTTTTTGACAATGGCCTGGAGTCGGGCTCCTCGCCGCGTGGCAGCCCCACGGTCCAGTTTGCAATTGAAATTATATGCCTTGAACGATTTGGGGTTCGGTTTTCGGAGTGTTGCGTTGTGCGGTGCAGTATGAGCTGCAACTGCAGCAGCTTCGACTGAGCCGCGGCATAATTGACCAAAATTAAACAGAGATTATTCAATCCCTGTACGATACGTAGGCCCCGCCCTCAGACCAGACCCAGACACAGCCACAAACAGCCTGCTTGCATTTGGATGTTTTTCCTTTTCGTTGGCTCTGTTTCTTGTGTTGCTGAGACTTTTCACGTCGCTCTGTTTGCACTTCATTGGAACCCATGGGGGGAAAAAAGTGGCAAAAGTGGTAAAAATGGTGAACGATGAGGAGGGAGACCAAACAAAGGTAATCATGCGAATGCGCGTGCGAATTCCTCACAACCACTCATGAATCATTTGACTTGAATGCACTCACTGGTTGGCACACTGAAGGACTGCCAATGAGTGATGGCATCATTCGGTTGAGTGGCACGGTGAGCTCACAAATGCCCAATCAATCATTAGCTCAACGGAAAAGGCTCAATATCCAGTGGAACTTGTTGCATTCCATCAGTGAAATTGGTAATAAAAGAAAAGGATGCACGCAGCTTTAGTTAAGATCCAAGGCATGGATTTATTTTACTTTATTTATTTGTTTACTTTATTTGATATGTTTATTGATTTATTTATGCGCGTTGCTTTGGTAGTCTTAGTGCCATGATATCGTTTATTTTATAACGGATTAGCCGTCTCCCATTCCATGCCAGTCCATGCCATTCGATC
The DNA here is from genome assembly GCA_018150905.1 of Drosophila ambigua. Taxonomy (NCBI): domain Eukaryota; kingdom Metazoa; phylum Arthropoda; class Insecta; order Diptera; family Drosophilidae; genus Drosophila; species Drosophila ambigua. The sequence continues at coordinate 130,770 of JAECWS010000027.1, forward strand.
CCTACTTAAACAACACACACCCGTCCATCATAATACCCTCATCTCAGCTCGTCTCGTCTGGCTGTCCCCCCAAGAGCCGCCACTTGAATAGAGATGGTCTCATCGCACTGAACTCTCAGCGGTTTAATGACCCAAATTCGCTGCATCGTTTCACTGACCACAGACACAGATACGCGACGCGCACTCGAGTATTATACGTTCATCGTTTATCGTTTGACATGCCTGTTACCCCTCCCCCTGCTGCTCATATCCCCCCTAGTGGCCCATTGGCAGTGTGTCATCATCGCGCAGGTACGTGATGATCTGCATACTGTATATGCAGGCCCTGATGATCATTTGATCGCTGGGGATCTTTTCGGGTACCCGATTTTCGTTGGCTTTGGCATAACACTTTCCATTTGTATGCGCCGTGCCCCCTGCCTCGTACCCCGACCTCTATCCCGCGACGACTATGACTTTGCGTTTCGTTTAAATGAAATCAAATATTTGGTTAAGCTTTGTTTGCAGCAGTCTATCCCTCGTATCTGCTTGATATCTCTCTGCATCGCTCCTCCCTCTGCTCTTGGGGCTACCGTCTGAAGGGCCTTATATAAGAAACAAAAACAACAAAAACAACGCCAAAGCGCTTTGGGTGGTTTATGGTACCGCAATTTTTTTTGCTTTTCTGTTATTATTTTCTGAACTTTATTGCCAATACGTGCGGTGCGGTTTCTTTTGGCCAGTTCATGCGAAATTCGCAATTGCAATCGGTCATCCCAGGGCCCATGCCCTGGTACCATATGCCATGTGCCATTAGCAGACAGTCGATAATTGTCCGGCTGGAGGCATTGCCCAAATAGCAAACGGCAAAGACCACTGCAAGACCACCGACGACACCTACGAAATAAAACGTGTAAACGCTGGCCAAATGTGTGGTCAATAGCAGCCGTAACCTTGGCACACTTGAGAGCCACAGAAAAGCGAAACTATCGGCCCATCAAGCTGGCAACGCGGAAGCCACGCCCACGGCCAGCGGTGTCGGAGCGCACACGGAAATGGTCGCCGATCATTTGGGGGGGATTTTTTGATTATGTTCGATCGTCCCCTGGCTGGCAATTTTTGACATTTGGCTGCGCCAAAATGGGGCGGACGTGAGCCAAATAACGCCCAGTGCTTATGGCCATCAAATGTCTGAATGGAAAGCACAAAGCTTGCATGTTTTTCTTTACAAATTTGGGTTGGGGTGGGGTCTTTCCCAAAGGGTCTTTCTTTCAGTCTGACTGCGTGGGCAAAGTGTTGCAGATTTGTCCCACAAGTATTTTACAGCTAAATGAATATCACAGATAAAGTAAGAGAGAAAAATCAGAGCTTAATCCAACCCACGCAATCCGTTTATGCTGCCTGCTGCACACAAAAGCCCAAGAGGCCATGCTTTTGGTTGCAACACTGACTAATTTGGTGTAGGAAAAGTGTTGCCTATGCCACAGGCGCTACCCCCATAGAGATGACACTTTGGCCAAACAAAACAAAATATAGAGGCAAATCGTGCCTGGCCATGCATAGCGACCTGCGCTTTTGATTGAAAAGATTGAGATCCAACTTGGTTAACATATCAACATATCAAATTGAATGCTAATTAAGAGCGCATCTCTGTAGTAGAAATATTTGGAAATGCTCCGAACAATATGTTAATCCATTAATATATCAGTATATGTGTATATATATATTGTAGTCAGGGCAGCAATTCACAACGCGTGCTTTCTCGTCTCTGCTCGATCCACAACTGATCTCGCTCGCATTTTATTCTTTTCTTTTCTCCTTCGTGTTCTTTGCGCTCTCTTAACGTTGGGAGTGGAGTGGGAGTTACAGTGGGCTTAATGGCTAGTATTATGTGTATGTACAGTGGTATTAGGGGCTAGTACTGCTACAATATATAATAATAAAATATATATATTATATATTAAGCCATTTTGCATCCTGTGTCAAGTATCATTTATCAAGTTTGGAGCGCTGGTGATCCATTCCCTACTACCAGCAATCAGCAATATGAAACTGCATGAAATGCATCACTGATTCCTGGATTAAATTGTGAACGTTGCACGGGTACAATGATCCTTTAAGCCAGGGCTCGGCACAGCCCTATCTAATGGGTATGGGAGAAGGGTAAACGTACTCTTGCATTACAGTGGCTGGCACCCATAAAATGCTCCGTTTTGCCAGCTCTCAACGCACACACAAACGCGCTGCAGAGCATGTGAGTGTGTGCGTGCCGACGACTGCTTTAAACTGAGCTTTTGAGACTGAACTGAGAGACTGTGGGGTTGACCCACTGATTGTTGGAGATGTGCTGCACCCATGCCATTTCCTATTTAAATCTGAGCTAAGCTGAAGGAAAAACGCTGTAAAAGAGATAAATAAATGGAGTGCCCATATAAATTATATAAATATTTAATAAAATGCTCGATACAATAACAAACAAATACAAAAAAAAAGTCGCTGGAAGTTGTACATACAATTAACTTAAGACACTAAGCATAATTTAGGCAGAGATTGAGGGGGAGAGAAATTCATACGAGTAGCGATTAATTAATTCACATTTGACTAGTTGAAACATAAATTAGCGATAGAGAATGGAGGATGGGGCAGCTTCCTACAGCGGAGGTGGTGCTGGAGTGGGAGTGGCAGTGGCAGTGGGTCGTCGGGCACCCCAGTCCTCCTTGATGAGGTCGGAGGCCTTTTCGCCAATGGCGATGACCGGGGCATTGGGATTGCCATTGACAATGGTGGGCATGATGCTGGCGTCGACCACCCGCACACCGGAGACGCCGTAGACACGCAGGCGGGGATCCACGACGGCGGTGACGTCCCAGCTGGGGCCCATGCGACAGGTGCCGGCCGGATGGTAGATGGTGAAGGTGAACTCCTTGATGCAGCAGGCCCAGTAGGCGTCCGACTGGAAGGGCAGATGCCGGCAGCCGGGCAGGGGAATGTTGTGCAGCCGGGAGCCGAAACGCTGGAAGGCCTGCGTGTTGGACACATTGATGGCCAGCTTGATGCCCTCGACCAGCACGTCGATGTCCTCCTGGTGGGCAAAGTAGTTGGGTATGATCTTCGGCTGTTGCTGGGCATTGCGCGAGTTCAGGCGCACCCAGCCGGTGCTCTTGGGCCGCAGCAGGAGAGGCAGTATCGACCAGGTCTCGCTGTGCTGCAGCGGCTTGTACACCGTGTTGTAGAAGCCGTCCCTCAGGTTGAGTATCTTGCGGATCTGCTCGCCCCCGTCCGAGTTGATGGAGCTGGGCAGGAAGTGGAACTGCACGTCCGGCCAGTCGACGCCCGGATCCTGGTACTTGCTGTTCAGGAAGGCGACGCCCTCCACCCCCGAGAAGGTCATGGGGCCGCGCTCCCGCATTATGTACTCCATGGAGACGGGTATGGTCTGGAAGCGATTGCGGGTCACTGTCAGCGGGGCGTCCACCACGAAGGTGAGCCCCCCGAGGCCCACATGGTCCTGCATGTTGTTGCCCACGGGCAGGTCCGAGATAACCGGGATGCTGTGCTCCTGCAGGTGCTCCGCGGGCCCCACTCCGGACAGCATCAGCAGCTTGGGCGTGTTCAGGGCCCCCGCACTGACGACCACCTCCCGCCGGACGAAGACCAGCTGCTTGCGGCCGGCCCGCATATACTCCACGCCAATGGCCCGCTTCTGCTTGTCGAAGAGGAGGCGCGTGACCTCCGCGTGCAGCAGCACATCGAAGTTCTTGCGCTGGCGCACCGGGCGGATGAAGGCCTTGCCCGTGCTGCAGCGGGCGCCGCGCCGGATGGTGCTCTGGGTGAGCATGAAGCCCGTCTGCTGGGCGCCGTTGATGTCGCGGTTCTCGTAGCCCATCTCCATGCCCGCCTGCAGGAAGGCGATCGAGAGGGGCGTGCGCCAGGGCGCCTCCTGGACGGTCAGATAGCCGCCCGTCTCGTGGTAGGGCGTCTTGGCCAGATACGGATTGCGCACGTCCTCCGACTTGAGGAAGTACTTGAGCATGCTGTCGTAGTCCCAGCCCGGGTTCCCCAGCGAGGCCCAGTGGTTGTAGTCGTTCTTCGAGCCCCGCACATAGACCATCGCATTCAGCACCGAGCTGCCGCCCAGCACCTTGCCGCGCGGCCAGAAGCAGCGGTCCCCCTTCATCGCCTGGCAGTACTGGCGCGTCGACGAGGGCGTCGTCTGGTACTTCCAGTCCAGCTCCGTCAGCTGCAGATACCCGGCCAACGCGGGCACATCCGATATCTCGGTCTCGTCGCCGCCCGCCTCCAGCAGCAGCACCGTCCAGTTGCGCACCTCGCTCAGCCGATTGGCCACCACGGCGCCCGCCGAGCCGCCGCCGATCACAACGAAATCATACTGCCGTCGGATCTGCAAGAAGGCAAAGAACGAGACATTAAAAGAGGGTCGCTGTATCCATCTGTTTGGGGCAACTTACGACCGATGGCTCCTGGACCTTGTTCTCGGGATCGACGCTTTGATAGCGGTAGAAATTCATGCCGATCGCCAGCAGCGGGATCATGCCAAGCAAAGACGTCATTGTGCCAAACGCCATGTTTCAGTAATTGTCAAATCCACGGATCTTCCTGGCAATGTTTCCCAGCAGAGGTGGCTGCCGAGCCCAAGCCCGATCCTGTTGTGCCTGCGGACACACTCGATCGCCTGCCTGGCCCGTGGCTGATGCCTGAAGCTGGCGCACTCGTCGACAGCACCGAGGGGGCGATGGAGACGGAGCTGGAGCTGGCCGCGTCACTGCTGGCCAAGATCTTTGGCGTGTAGTTGCGTATGCCACCGGGGCGGGCGGACTTGAAGTGTGCGCGTGCCCGTTCGTCCTCCTCCAAGATATCCAGATACGACTTGATGTACAGGTGGTGGCTCAGGTAGTGCGTCTGCTTGTCCAGCGATCTGTGCGACTTGCCGGACACCAGCGAGCTGGGACAGCCCCGGCTGGAGCCGCCGGTGCTGCTGCTGGCGGTGCTTCTGCTGCTGCTGCTGCTGCTCAGCGCCGAGAGCGAGGACACCGAGGAGCAGTGGCACGACGAGTTGTATATGCCGCTGTCCGAGCTCTGCGAGCAGCTCCTCTGCAGATACTTGCTGTTGATCTTCGCGTAGTGGGAGTCCGTGTCCGATTGGCTGGTGCTCGTGCTGCTGGCCGCGATCTTGCTACGTTCGTACGTCTGCTTGCTCAGATTGTATTTGTGGCGCAGTCGGTAGTTCTGATTGGGGTTGGGGTTGGAGTTATTGGTGCTAGTGGTGCAGCTGCTGGGTGTGTAGATGGGCTGCTGCTGTTGCTGGTTGCTGCTGCTGCTTCTGCCGTTGTTGTTGCTGTAGAAACTCTTCTTTTGTGGCAGTGGCAGTGGCTGTGGCTGTCGCTTCTGGTGCGCGGATTGTTGCTGCTGCTGTGGCTGTTGTTGTTGTTGATTTGATTGTTGGGATATCTCCTGGCCCATATTTTGACCGAAATATGCACAGAACTGCAAGTAAAATGTGGAAAAAAGGGAAACAAATTAGAGCTGTGCCTCTGATGGATGGGTCGTGATTGATGGAACCTATTCAGCTTGAGATATCACCGCATACACTGCCATGTGCGAACTATCCATTGCAATCTTTCGTCTCGAGACCCACTCGAGGTGATTATTCCTCCCACCCGAATCCCAGGGATTGAGCAACGCTCGTTTCGAGTGAGTTTCGGGCAGCGTGGGAGCTTAGCTCCAGTCCGCTCCAGTCCCCGCTATCGCTTGCCATATATAGGGGAGTAATTGATGAGCATTGTTGGGTTTTTTCTGTGTTGTGTTGCTACCAATGTTGCATGACTTGCAAACAAAACAAAACAGCGAATGAGACGACATGCAAGCGGCTTTCATGATTGTCCGTTTGTCTAGCGGAAGCCGCCAACTAATCCCAAACAATCCGATTCCATGCCACCATGGAAAAAAGGCGGGTGGGCTGTGGCGGGGGGGCTACAGCCAGCCATTGGCAAGCGTTGGCCCACAGATGGCGCTGTCGCGCACGCGCTCCCCGAACAAAAGACTTAGGCAACGAACTTGTTTATGCTTTTCGCAAGCAACAAAAAAAAAGAAGAAAAAAACAGAAAACGTTATCAAATCGCTTTGAATCGAAACCGAAATCCAATGCATAAATTTTCAAATGATGTCAGCTGCATCTCATTACCAAAGCCACTCGCGCCTCTCTCTCTGCCCGCCCTCCTCCAGCCCCTCTTCTGTGGCATTTGCATCTGCATCTGCATCTTTCTTTCTTTCGCGTCTTCGTCTGTCCCCAGCGAGTTTTTCAAGTTCAATGCCGTTTGCCAAGCGGAAAAAGCTAAAAAGTCTCTCGGTCTTAGTCACAGTTGAAGTCAAAGTCAAAGTCTCCGTTGCTGCTTGCTGATGCTGTCGCCGTCGCCGTCGCTGTTGATATTATTTTAAAATGCAATTTCGTTATTTTGTTCGTCTATTGGCGGCATCGGCATTAATTGCCGCCGTTGTCCAGCTTCAGCTTCAACTTCAGCTCCAGCTCCTGATGCTGATGCTGTTACTGTTGCTTTTGCCGTTTCTGTGGTTTTTCCAGTCCACCTCTGTGGCTCAGTCGCTTCCCCTGCTTGTCTCTGCGACTCGAAGCCTCGGCCGCAGTGAAAGCCAAGCGACATCCACATCCACGAGCTGGATCGAGCTTCCTACATAGGCCGCACACACTCGTCCGTACGTGCATGCCATCAGTTATGTTTGAACTGTATTTTGGATACCCTTTCGGGGGGTAAAGCTGCCTCTTTGTACCAGCGGAACTTGCTTATCCTCCTGTGCTGCTGTTAGCTAACTCTCACGTTGCATCTATCCAAAATGGATAACGTTTTATTCATTGTGGAGTGCATGCACTTGACTATACCACTTATTTATAGATAATTTATCAGTTCAAATGTATAAAAAAAAAATATATATATATATTTATATATATCCCTATTGGCCACATTCGACACGAACAGCAAAGTTCTTCGTCGTGCAAACGACATGTATTTTGTTTTAGGATTCACGAGCATTCTCCTTGGCTCGTTTCGCTTGTGCGTCCGTCAGCAAATGCGTAAATAAATGCAGAAATGCATGATAATGTTGCATATTGCCAATCAAATTATAGGTTATGCTTATATACACTTATAGGAAGAACTCATTTGTAACCACTCAAAAGTTAATCCAAGAAAAAAAAATACATTTTTCTAACTGCAAGGAAACCTTTGTTAGAACTCGGGAAAGGGTATGCACATAGGTTGGGATATGCAGTTGAAGTGTGAACAAATGGTTTGCCTGCTTTCTGGTTTTGTTGGGTATTTCAGGGCACTCACACAAGGGAAAAACAAAAGCAAAGGACGGAGCTGCGCGCTGCAACTATAACTGGGCACAGCTGTCACTGTCGATTAATTAACCGAAAATATTTGTCTATTTTTGGCTGCGCAAATGCTATTAACTAAATGGAGCTAGACATGTGTCTGCCCGCTTTTATATAAATGCACGCTCGTGTGTTTATTTTTGCTCGGAAGTTTCGCTGAGCAAATAAAAGCGAAATGGAGGCTAAAAAAAAGAAGCGATTTGGACGGCTCGACGGTTGCCATGTAACTGAGCCAACGCCAAACATCATCAGCAGCAGCAGCAGCGGCAGCAGAAGTCGTTTTTGGCGCAGCAGCGGCAAAAAATTAAATCAAAATTCATTCACTCAAATACCCGTTAATGGCAGACGCAACAGGTGCGTGCAACATCAGCAGCAGCAGCAGACGCAGCAGCCGTCTCAAGAAATCATCGACCAACGACCAACGATCGCCGCTAATTTATGCAGCGCCCTTGGGGCAGCCACAAGGGAAAATTTGTCTGGCTTTGAGTGTTGTTTGGGCCAACTGCCTAACCAATGTAGACCAAGCCCCCCGATTGATGCAATCTCCGAGCCAACAAAGCGCCAAACAAACAAGAAAGATAGTCAGAGATAAGGGCTTCGGGCGCCGAAGTCTCGGATACCCTGGCAGGCTGATTACTTCAATGGCAGTGGCCTCCGATTGTGGCAATATTTTATGCCTAAAACTGTCTGTTTTCTGTGCTCAAAAGGAAGGATTAATCGGATTGAAATGAGGGACCATTAAGAGGGCACAGAAGCCCTGCGAACGGCCCATAGAAAAATGGCATCACCAACTTTAATGTGCACCTATAATATGCCTATAATATAGTACCCTTTGCTAGGGTAGAAATACACCAAAATGTGGCTCATCTGATTTTCTTTACATCACATTGATGTCGCTGTCAGTACGTACGGCCGCCCGGCCGGCCGTTCATTCGTTGGATGGATGGCAGTTTCTCGGCGCTGATGGTTATGCAATTCACACATTGTTAGGAACTGGTCTCGGTCACGGTCTGGTTAAGACCGTCCAGTTGTCGGTCAATTATGATTCGACAGCTTTTAATTATGGCCACAGTTTATGCGGCATAATTGATGACATTTATGGACATTTTGAACCCCTGGCCCTAGACAGACAGAGCGGCTGGTCGGTCCCGGTACCGGTCCCCTCCTCTCTCATCAAGTACTCCTCCGGGTAATTTCCGACTAGTCTCCAGTCAACGCTTTCTCGACATTCGGCTGCGTCATGGTACCGTGACACATTAAAGAAGCTCAGCTCACACTTAGACCCTACACACACACACACACACACACACACAGTTGTCTGGCATACTCTAGTCGCATTTCCGTGGCGTGTGCGCTGCAGTTGTTGGCCATGTTTGTGCCACACAGCCTAATGCCTCAATTGGGTGCGACTGGGGTTTCGCTTTCGGCTGCTACACCGTCCACCAGGAATTCGGATGCACTATCTCGGCAGGTGCAGTCTACTTGCGCTGTACAAAATCTATTCCAGCTCTAACTTCAGAGCTTCCCTCCATAAGTATTCTTTAGATGAAGCATACTCTTCGCCTAGCCTAGCCTCTCTTTTTAAATATTTATAAATAAATCTTTATGTAGATTTGAACTCGAATGGCGAACCCTGTTACATGTGTTTTATCTTGGGGATTCCATCCTTGGAGTAGAAGAGGTTTTAAATGCTGCTGCTCTTCCATAAATTAATTTTTAAAGTATTCCCAGCCCTACAAAAATTCTTTCTTAAATATCTATCTTTGTATTCTTTTTCTTTGTTCTCTAAGTCATCTCTTAAGTCATCTCCGATCATCGTTTTCCATGTGCCCACGCCCTATAACCATTTTCTCTGTCCCATATCCCATAGGGCACTCTCAGTTCGTTGTGGCTGGGGCCATTTACACAGTCCCATCTGTGTACACACATATTTTATGGCCCCACCGCTTTCTGGCGCTTTCTGGCGGGTTTCGTTGCTTTGGTTTTTAATTGTTTTATGCATATGCAGTGGCAGTGCCAGTGCTTGAAGCGCCAGTACCAGTGGCAAGCAACACGAGCTCCATGATTGCCTCTTTATGGCCGCGACGTGCACAAATTGATAATAATTCGCACAGAGGTGTGAGGCGGCTTGGCGTTGCTTCTCTCGCTGCTGCCGACTCAACGGTAGAAAGTGTGAATATTCCACAAACCAACCGCAAGTCCACACCGAATGCGAGGCGTGCCTGGTAGGAGTCTTACATAAGAACGTCACTCACGGCAGCCCTCCTTAGCTTTCCTTACCACTATAGCCCACATACATATATCATTCCCCTTCTGCCTTTCCCTCTTTCCCTGGCTGTCCTTCTTCATGTCTCTTTCTGCCGCTCATGGGTCAGAAATCGGACTTGATTGCATAAGAAAAAAAAGGAAAAAAAGAAAACAAAAAAAAGTGAAAATGATCGCTGTAATAAGTACAGTCGAACTTCTTTAACTTGAACCATCATCTGCCCGTAACGAAATTAAGCAGCAAGCTCAAACGATTTGTGCTGCTTTTATTGAACATTTATCGGTAGATATAGTCAAGGTCGCATCTTAATGATATATTTTGAGTTTGAGCTGGCAAATTCTATTATTGCAAGTTGCAGTGCCAGAATATTCCACATTTTGCAATTTTCGACTGTGTTATTCATTTTTTCCATGGGAATTAACGCTCATATAAGTCGTATATTTTGCATCACAGATGAGGTTTTTCAGGGTTTATGTGCTCGGGATGCATCCGCATAGAGTTAATGGCAGTCACGTGCTTTAAGTGCATAAATATTTGAATTGTGACATCCATTGATTGGCACTTGGGAAGGGAGGCTGTTCGCCTAATGAGACTTTCACTGCCTGTGTGTGTTTGGGGCTGCTGAGAAGTGTCGTGCTCTAGGGGACTGTCCGTTCAAGAGAGCTTTCGAGTGACGTTTTCGTACGTCTCTTTCGTACATCTACAGCTGGATCTACCGCTGCATGATTCGATGTTGTGTGTGAGTGCAAAGATTATAATTGATCTATTGATATTGGATGGATAAATGTATGTATTTCTGTGTGCAGCTACATGCATATGTATCTGCATATCTATCGAGCTAATGGACCCATCTGCTGATGCATATATTTAGTGTGTTTGTTCCGATTTTGGGTGTAGACTTTTGGTGCACTTGCCTCCGTTTTTTGTGGTTTTTGTTGTAGCGGTCGCGCGTCGCTGTTGTTTTCTGTGGTTTCTCGCTGCGCTCGTCCGTGCGGCATCAAGTCGAACCCCACGGCTGGCCACTTTCCTTTGTCTCACACACGACCACCATGACGGCTGCTCTCTTTCATGGCAAAACACAAACAAAAATTGTAACAAACAAACAAAAACAAAAACAAAATACAAAAACAAAAGCAGAGTACAAAGTTCGGTTCGATTCGATTTGATTTGTTTTAGCAGCACAGCAATCACGAAAGTTAATTTGGCATTTGGGACTTTTATTTTATGTAATTTGATCGCGAACGATTCAACTGAATGATCGGTTAGAAAAATACACACACACACACACACACTCTGCGATGGGACACTCTCGAAACGCGGCTACTGTTCCCTCCTCTGATCTCTGATCACTGATGTCTGATATCTGATAGCTGGCTGTCTGCGATACGCACGCCACGAGCTCGTCTTGTTCAATGAGCAATTTGGCCAGGCCGCCGATTTTTTTCGGCTTTCGGCCTTCGAAAGCTTTTGGCTTAAAATGCAGACTTACAGCAGCAACACAGCAGACGCAGACGCAGACCGTACCCCGGGAGCAGTAGCAACACGAAAAGAAAGCTGGCTTCGCGTGAGACAGCTTTAGATACCCTTGCAGGTCCATCGATTCCCACATTCAAATTATTACAAGTACGACGAGCATTTCTTCCGAAGCAAAAAGGAAACTTCAAGTCTCCCAGCTAGAAGCCAGCTATAAATGGTCCAGGAATCCAATTTGTTTATGGCTTGATCTTACTTTGAGCCAATTCACACTCTGCTGTGGGAAGAGTATCGCCGGCAGAGAGCTGCTCTGACGCTGCTGCTGCTGCTGCTGCCATGACCAAAGTCCCCGACTGCACTTTCGTTTTCGTTTTCATTTTCGTTTCGTTTGTCTTTGGCTGTCTTCGGGTTGTCTTCGTGTCTTTGTGAGTGCTACGTGCTCGGCTCAACGTTTTGTGTGGGAATGGGATGGCTTTAAGCTGCTCCAAAAGCTCGCGGGCTAGGCGACTCAGTGGTGTAATAGTTGATGGCAAGAGCCTGAGGAGGGCTGAAGAGTGGAGCGGTTCGAAGACAGAGACAGTGAGAGAATGGAGAGAGTGAAAGAGAGAGAGAGAGTGGCCGGTTTGGAGGCTTTCTTTGGCTGAGCCAAAAACCGAATCTGATCATCCAAAGGCGATCGTTCGTTCGTTGGATCGATCGATCGATCGATCAATCGTTGGCCAACGATCATCGCTTTACAAGTCTGGCAATCAATTTACCGTTTTATTATTCACGATGCCCAATGCCCCGATGCAAGCGACGCCGAGGCCGAGGCCGTAAAGGTTTGCCGCAGAGAAGCCCCATTTAGGCTTGGGATTTCCGGTGTGTGTGTGTGTCTGTTTCGTACTCCATTTCCTATTCGTTTAATCGAATAATAATCATATTAAACCCGTTCATGTGTATTAGGTCTGTGCCCAAAAATATGTTCAACCTTTTCTCAGTCGTCTTAACTTTTTTCTGTTTCTTTTGGCTCGTTTTGGGGAATATTTGCAATTTTTGTACGTCCCTCAAAATGTAATGTGTCGATCCTTTCTTTTCTGGTTGGCTTCCTGGTGATTTTTTACCACTTGAAGTTTATTGAGCTGTAGCTTCTTGGGCTCAGTCTTCTCTCAACTACCATTAGCAGTTAATCCGAATTTTCCCTTTTTACCCGCCTCATAGCTGGCCATTATATGTTGATTGTTCGGTCGTCGAGGTGAGTCGAGGCCATGAAATGGTGGCAAGACCCTCCAGCACAGATCATTCGTTTATGCATTAATTTATTCATGAGCGGAGTCAAAGAGTTGAACAACTCTGTGAACTCTGCGCACATTATCGGGTGCAGTCACAATTGCCTCCCATTGAGGAGGAGCTGGAGCTCTCCAGCGCTATGCAAAGACCGAAAACAACAGACACCGAAATAAATGTCGGGCAAGGGGGCTACAAGGTGGTGGGGCCAGTGGTGCTGTAGTTTCACCCAACAAAGCCACAAGCTGGTTCCGCTGTGATCGTATTTACTTATGTATTTTTACCCATACCCCCGTACCCATACCCCCGTACCCGTACCCGTACTCGTAGTCGTACATTTCTTTTGCCGGCTTCCGACAACCAGGCCAAGAGTTGGGCCCCCAAAGGCAGAGCTTGACACAGCCTCAGGGGTCTGTCAGGTGGGTGCGGACTGAAATGGAGCTGGGAATCGAGATGGGGTTGGGGTTGGGGTTGTGGCTGGAACTGTGAGAAGCCCCCAACGACTTGGGCAACTTTCATTTTCGTCGAGATGGCCGCGAAAATAAATATATATATTTATTTCATTTTTGTTTTTGGACGGTCATTGCGCCTTGTCTGGAGCCATGGCACATAAATATTTATGTGTTGCACTTGAGAGCTCGCTGGAATGGGAGGGAATCTATCTGGGCAGCTTTGGGGGCCCCTCAGATTTATGGGCAGTTTCCGCGACCCGTCCACCAGCCGTAGCCATAGCCGAAGTCGTAATCGGTACAGTGCGAGTAATTAGCTGAGGTACAGAGCACCATAGCACCCGCACCCGCACCAGCACCCGCACCCTCCTCGGCTTGGCTTCTCTTGGTGCATTTTGTTAACAAATTATTGGACGCACACCGAAATGCATTATTCAATGCGAATCCGATAGCGGAATGAAATGGTATTCGCCGCTGCAAATATTTATAAGCCATTGTGTCTACGCACCGTTAACTTCTGCGCACCACCTTAAATGTGTGCCCGATGGCAATCATCAGAAAACAGCGTGTAATTGCACAAATTGTAATTGGCTTTGGGCACAAGGCGGTTCGGATTATGGATTATGGCATTGGCTTTAGCTCATCTAACCGCGTCTAATTGCACCGATACCGATCCATGAGTACGCGTATCTGTAGCTGTTGTATCACTGGACACAATGAGGAACTCCATTTAATTTGTACGAGTGCTTGGGGCCCACAAATAATTGCTGGGAAATACGATTAAAGGCAGGCAAATGGTCAAAGAACTTGGGCAAGGAAAGCGAACTACGATTCTGCTCTCAGCTAACCTGTTCCGCCCATGCAGATTCTCTGCCATCCCAAGTAAATGTAGGCCCAAGGTCTCCTGTTTTATGGGCTTGAAGAATTAATTCATGAAAACAATATTACAAAATATATTCCTTCTGCTTTATTTTAGTCATTCTCTCCCATAGTACCAATGTTTATATGTCCATCCTATCAGCGATTACAGAAACCTCTGCAGATTACACGTTTCAGGCAAAAATTGAATTTTTATTCGCATTTTTGGCATGGTTTTTTTTATGCGCATAAATACAGCTCCATCGTCTCTCTGTGGGTTCTTTTGATTTGTATTTGCATGATTTATTATTTTTATTTATTATTATTATTACTTATTTGTCAAATAATCTTTCATTTGAAACATTTTCCAGCTTTTGGTCTTGCATTTAATTGAATTTAGCGTCGATTATGTCAAGACAAGCTAAAGCTCCGTCATATTTGGCTTTGACTAAGCTTTCAGAGTTGTTCCAACCATTAAGCTTTAAGCTTACATTTTAAATAGTTCACCGTTTCTGCATTTGCTTTGATTACTAATATCTTCTCCTCTTTTCTTTCATTGCAGGTAAGCTTTTTCACGCCTTTCCAGCATATCAAACAACTTCTGTGGCTGCAAAACTGGCACCTGTTGAAACATTTATCGTGAATAAAAAAGATGTAAGTTTATTACGAGTTCCATGAGCTTTTACCAAAATGGGCAATCCATTGGGCTTTCCACTTGCAGGAAAGTACATATGAATACTTTATTAGCTGTGCCATTGCCATTACTGTCAGACAGTGGCTTCAAACCTGCTGATTCTTTAACTGTCAGAAACGAAATACGTTAAAGCTGTCCAACTGGCGATGAACACCTTATGTGGCTATTGAGAGGCTTCGTTTGAGTGGCTTCAAAACTATTTCACACGGCGCACTCTTCTAGTATCGAATTTCCTATTATTTCCTCTCGGCATGTAGGAAATATTAGTATGTTTTCGAACCACGAGGGTCTAACAAGATTAGTCGGGCTTACAACCACTAGTAGCTTCATAAACCATTTCCTGTAAACTGTACAGTGGCTCTTAAACTATATTAAAACTATATTTTTTCTCCATTTTCGGTATCAGTTTATTGTGTGCTCGCTTGAATTTATGACTCTATTCTAGTCGAAAGCAAACATCGAATGCTGCTCCAGCCGAAACTTAAAAACTAATTGAGGTACTCCAAGTGTACGCGGCTCCAAACAAAACGATAAAAATTAAATTCTAAGAGTTAAAAAAAAGCACATACATATATATAGCGTATATAAGTAGATTAGACACACAAGATACGACAAAAAAAAAGGAAATTACAAACAAATTAGCATAAATGACTCGATATTTACATGAAGCGCTTAACTAAGACTAAGTCCGATAGGGAACGTTGCTGGAGGAGGGGGGGAAGGGGTCGAGGCACTGGAAAGGGGGTAGTGGCGGGAAAGAGCGGAATAAACTAAAGCTTAATAAATTAAATTTATTCAACGACGCGAAAATTTGAGCTAAACTAACGGCTAAGGCAACGCGACCTCTCGCACTGATCTTTTGAGTCCCTTTCCCTTTCCCTCAACCTAGAACCCTAGAACCACCCACCCGTAAGCCCCCATTTAAGCCCCAATAGCTCTCAAAGCACACAGCTACGAGCTGGGCAACGGCCATTGGCGAATCGCCTCCACCTGGTCGTCGGTGAATGAGGTCGTTGCATTGCCCGACATCAGTTCCCGCTTGCCCCTCCATAGGGGTCGCGAGGAGGCTGAGCCCTGTGAAGGCACCTTTCCGAGACCCTGGCCCTGTCCCTCTCCCGCTCTTGGCGAGGGCCCAGAGCTGGGCGTCAGCCAGAGCTGCTTGATGAGATCGGCCCCCTTCTCGCCAATCATCACGACCGGGGCATGGATATTGCCGTTGGTGATCGCAGGCATAATGCTGGCGTCGATCACCCGCAGGCCGGGTATGCCGTAGACCCTCAGCTGGGGGTCCACCACGGCCCAGGGGTCGCTGGGCGGGCCCATCTTGGCCGTGCCACTCATGTGGTAAATGGTCATCGTGTACTGCCGGATGAAGCAGTTCCAGTAGTCGTCCGTGAAGAGGGTCAGGTGCTTGCAGTTGGGCAGCGGCTTGCTCCAGAAGCGGGCCCCGAACCGCTTCATGGACTCGGTCTCGCCCATGGCCACGGCGGCCTTGACGCCCTCCCGCAGCACATTCACATCGTCCGGATGGGTGAGGTAGTTGTGGTAGAGCAGCGGATACCGCAGCGGGTTCTTGGAGGCCAGCTTGATGAAGCCCCGGCTCTTGGGGCGCAGCATCATGGGAAAGACGCCGAACACGTCGCGATTGTTGACCTCCCCGAAGACCTCCTGGTAGAACTCGTCGCTCAGCCCGTGGGCGGTCTTCACCTGGGATCCGCCATCGGACATCACCGAGGCGGAGGTCATCATGAAGTTCATGTCCGGCCAGTCGTCGCTGGCATTGGCGTACTTGGTGTTGATGAAGGCCACCGCCTCCAGGCCGATGCTGGAGGTGAGCGGCCCGTCCTCGGTGATGGCATACCGCAGGGCCGTGTTGATGTTGACCATCCGCTTCATCACTATCGATATGGGATAGTCGATGAGGAAGGCGATGCCCCCCACGGCGATGTGGTCCTGCAGGTTCTGCCCCACCCCCGGCAGGTGCTGCACCAGGGGTATGCCGAAGCGGTTCAGCTCGTCCCCATGCCCGATGCCCGACAGCATCAGCAGATGCGGCGAGCTGATGGCCCCCGCCGACAGTATGACCTCCCGGGTGGCGTACACATTCTGCAGCCGTCCGTCCCGTATGAACTGCACCCCCGTCGCCCGCTTGCTGATGGGGTCGGTCAGCACCTTGGTCACGTGCGAGAAGAGGGCCACGTGCAGGTTGGTGCGCAGGCGGATCGGACGCAGGAACGACTTGGCCGTGGAGCTGCGCGAGCCGCGCCGCATGTTGAACTGATAGAAGCCGAAGCCCGTCTGCTGCTCCCCGTTGACGTCGACGATGTCGTAGCCCATCTCCTCGCCGGCCTGCAGGAAGGCCGGGCCCAGGGGCGTGTTGTAGGGCGAGTCCTGCACGGTCCAGGGGCCACCTGAGAGGAGAGGAGAAAGCAGTTTAGTTCAGTGGCGAACTCCTCTGGAGGGCAGATGATTACCTTGGCCGTGGTAGCGCTTGTTCCGGGCCAAGTACGGATTGCGTTGGTCCTCGGACTTGCGGAAATACGGCAGAATCTCCTCGTAGGACCAGCCCGGATTGCCGAACTCGGCCCACTGGTCGAAGTCCCTGCGATTGCCTCTGATGTAGAGCATCGTGTTGAGCACCGAGCTGCCGCCCAGCACCTTGCCCCGTGTCCAGCAGCAGCGATGGTCCTTCATGGCCTGGCAGGCCGTGGCCTGAGGTTGGGTGCTGAAATAAAATAAGGCAAATGTTTAGATTTTGAGATACAAAAATACATCTAGAGGCTTTGATAGAGGCAGATTGTGGCAGACAGACACAGCGAAAACAATTGGGGATTATTGCCGGCTTTATTGCGAGTATTAATCAGCAAAACAAGAAGCAAGACGGAGAGGTACGTAGGAAGATCAAAAAAATAATAATAAACAAGTCAACAAAGCGATAAAGCGACAATGAATGCCGCATTAGCCAAGCCCCTCCCTGGGAGAGCCGGTCTGGGGGCACCGAGATGTCGGATAAGGGGCGGACTCGGATTGACCAGTGGCCAACATAATTACGACACCGCCAGAGAAACGACAGCGACGGGCGAGCGAAGTGTTAAACGCTCATTAGGGCACTGCAAAATCCAAGCGGCAATGAACCAGTCGACCTCTGCTTGCGCCTCCCCCTCTTCTTCGCAATGGGTCTGGGGTATCCATCGAGTGGCATTTGGTTTTAACTGCTTCAGCAACTGCCTTGGGCCTTGCAAGTGGCTGGGAGCACTTTGTTAGATGTTGCCCAAGCGATTCACTCGTATAAGATGCAGACCAGATGGATAGAGGGCTAGATGGCTACAGCAGAAGGATGGATATTCCACAGTGGTAGAAGAATGGTATATAGTTGGATAGAATGAGGCTCCGAAAGTATCAAAGGAAGATGGAAACCCAAAAATAAAATTTAAAAATTTAATAAATAAACAAAAGTAAAGCGAATCAAGAAATGGAAAAGAAATGGTAAAAAATGCAGCTCAACAAAGTGAACTTGTTCTATATTTTAGTGTAAAATAATAGCCGCTCATTCTTTTCCGTTTCCCTTTCCCCTCCCGCCTGATACCGCAAGATCTTTGATTTTATATCGTAAATCTTTCGATTGCGTGAGTGCATCCACTGCAAACGCAACAAATTGGTCAACAAAACGCTTTGACAATTACGTAGCTGAGCATCTGGTTTTTTGTGTGTTTCTATTCCGTCCCGTTTCGTTGCGCTCCCGTTCCGATTCCGATTTGGTTTCCTTGGGAGCGCGCCCGATCGATCCCGCGGCATGAGCTAAAGACATAGGAAGACTTTTGTGGCAAACGAAGATACGAATTACGGGCGACAGGCACCGGCAATCAAGATGACAAAACAAACGGAAATTAAATAGCAGTTGCCGGAAAAACCCCATCGAAATGATGTGGCTAACATGCCATGGAGAAAAGCGTGCCCAAAGAGGGGGAGAGACAGAGAAAGAGAGAGATTAGTTTGGGGGAAAAGTGGTGGTGGGGCGTCTCTCCATGCCCCATCATTCGCTTGGATGGCATTTCCATCCTATCTGGCCCATTGATTCACACCTGCCAACGGGGTGCAGGTGCAGGTGGAGGTGCAGGTGAAGGTGGGGGCTGAGGGTGAGGCTAATTAGCATATGACATGCATTGTGTCGCATCGCAGCTCAGCTCATCTCATCTGTCTATCTGTTGCCCGGTGATTTATGCTGTCGGTGGATCGGCTATGAATATTTCCTATTGCCTTAACCCCGCGGACACCCCAGACCCGAGCCCCGGGGCCGAGCCACACGCGACGATGACGAGCCATTAATATCAATTCGCGCCACCGCCGAACCACAGTCCCACCGTAACCCCACTGTGCCACATTGCTCGGCATAGTAACTTATTGGCTACGTGCTCCACACAAGCACAGACAGGCACAGGTGCCGCCTCGCCTGAAGTGAAAAGCGGGAGAAAACAAGAGTGAAATGCCAGCTCCGGGGCCACGAATACTATGCTACCCTTTCCGGTGGATTGCCACTGCTAGCCACAGAGAACAATGTGCAAGGGTTGCTCCGGCCAAATGTCTCTCAACTTATGGCACGCCTTTGCCCATTTACGGAGACATTTTCTGATTAATGTCCCATCGAAGATGCTTCCTTCTGGACGTGGCCAAACATCTGGCCAAAGCCACTGTACCCTCTGCAAGTGTCGGTATTGAATACGAACAAATAGAGAAAGAAATACAGCTTTCGCCTCAACTCCGGCCTCGACTTCCATCAGACGCCCAACTGACGCAATTTGTTTTGTTTTGTTTTTTCCTTTTATTAGCCATTTAACAGTTAACTCACATAAACGATGCAAATTATTATTAGCTCATTTCGCTGTTGATTTACTCTGTGGCGGTGTCTAGATCCCGGTGGGAGGGAAATCCACGGAAAGCAGAAAAGCGGAAAATTTATTATATGGTTGGGAATAAATGTGGCTAACGTTCCTGTGCAGTATAATGATTGTCCATGCAATCAGACACATCTTAAAGTGATTAAAAGATGATTTGTAATTATAATTTAATTTAAATTATAAATATAAATATAATTGAATTATAATATCAAGGGGAAAAACGATATGAATTCGTAGATATCTGATACATGTTTTAAATCGAAACAGAAGGATCTTTGCTCCTGATATTTCATAACGTTTCTGATCGATCGTAAGAATTTTGACATTTTTGCACACCTCAGTCGTTCCATTCTCTATGAAAGGACTTACAAGAATTTTCTATGATCCACATTAATTATTATCAATTTGGCATGCTTCAGAATAAATGCAATATACGTAAGGTTGAGTAGCTCAGAAATTTTGGATATTTATCAATCAAATATGTGCTGGAACAGAGACAAAAGTATATACGAGCATATGAACATATCCACTAATCTGTATCTGTAGAGACATAAAGATCAGATCTGTACAGAAGAACATGCTATATGAATAGTATATAGTATATGTAAAGTCACAAAAGTCTTTTGAGAATTACGGAACTGGGGAATCGGAACAGGCATTAGGGGCATTCACTCACTTAGCGGCATAATTGCTGCTTGTGAAATGCATATGAATACCGAAATGAGAGTTGATTGCATTATTTTCGTAATTGTTTAATGCTCGTTAGTCGAATGTTGGTTAAGGCCTTTGTGGGGCTACCCCCAACCACGAATGGTGTCCGTGTGGGGCGGGACGGGGCGGGGCGGGGGGATTAATGCGCTCGCATGGAACAACTGTTGATTGCCTTATAAAATCATTTAACGGCTGCATTAAGCTGTAAACGGCACCAGTCAAATGAAATCAAACGATTTATTAATGGAAATGTCATTGAAGTCAAGCGATGATACGCGTCTGTGCCAAATAAATGATGAGGAAAATAATTCGTACATATTGCAAGATGGGGGGCTATCAAATACTAAAAGAGGTACTTAAATATGTGAAGCAACAACGATTATTTCGGTATTTTGTTGGCACATTTTGCAAAAGGTCAAAGAAGCTCTGAAGTGTTCCATGGAAGGACAACACGCTTAGAAGCACATCTTAGGGGTAGAATGGAAGATTGGGAAATATACACGCGAACAACTTTAGTTTTATGTCTCTGAATTCTTAGTATGGGCCCATAATATACCTAAACGACTCAACATAATATATGTACATAGTCTATAGCCTAAAGTGGTTATTCAATATTCATTGCGCGATCGGCGTGCCATTAAATCCCTGAAAATTCCATTTCTGTTGCTTTTTTCCCATTCATTCCAGTCGATTACATTTCTTTCAATATGTGATAATTTTTAACGCATATCTCATGGGTGTGAATTATATTAACGGCGCCATAAGGCTCTTACTCAGGGAGTGTTGCATGTATATTTATTTTTCGATTGAGTGAAATCATATTGCAGCATTCCCTGTAGCGATTATTGCTATTCTTTTTTTGGGAACTCCACAAAAAAAAAAGTTCATGAAACAATTATGGATTGTTTTTTTTTGTTTTTTTGTATTTTATTACTCAGTTGACACATATTGCGGTGGCGTGCGACATAGCCAGTGATGCCTGTCGCCGAAACTGGCTCACGTATCACGCATTGAGCGGCTGTTGTTGTTTCTTCTTTCGTCTTCGATTGGCAACAGTAGGAGTACGAGTGCGAGTACGAGTATTCAGGTGCAATTGCGCGATGCAAAGTATCTGAGCGTCGTTTCATTTCAATTCGTTTCGCTGCGTTCCGTTTCGTGGCAATTCCACAGCGGCAAACCTGTAGCCGCTTAACCCACTTTATCACGTCGGACAAGCCGGTTTGGCCAGCACTCGAAGTGCTATTGGAGTTGGGAAATTGGATTGGCATAGGATATCCCGACCTGAGAGCGGGCAGGCCGAACAGACATCCGCCTGCAGCTGGAATCCGAGACCGAACTTAAATCCGTCAAGGGGCGTGGACACCCCAACATTTATTACACGCGAGTGCCATGCATACATATGTACATATGTATATACTTATGTATATTTGGCATTAACGAACACTGCTCAGCGCTGACGATGACATTAATAAGCGTTGGCCTGGCCGTCGGGGGTCGTCTCTCCCGCTCAAGTTGCATAATTTCCAGAAAGTGGAATTTCTGTTGCTTTTGGGCTTTCGGGGGTTTAACGAGCCTCCGCCTCCGACTCTGCCTCCGACTCTGTGCTCTCACTCCTCTCCAAGTTCGCCTAACTAATCATCTCTGCGTGCCTCAAGTCAATAGTAGAACAAGTAAATTTTACTACTGTTGCAGCCATTGTTTGTTGTTTTCAGCCCCCCTCCCCGCCAAATGGCTGGCAAACGAGTTGCACATTTTTTATGTTTGTTGTGAAATATTTGCACTCTGCAAGTCGTAAAGTTTGATGTATTTATCCTGAAACTCTTCGGATACACCCACCCCATCGCTGGCTTTATTATCACTTATTCTCTTTCGGCTTGATTGGCACCTGCGGACCAGCGTAAGTAGAAATAACTCTGATGGCATCCCACCCACTTGTCGGATACGTAATGCAAATATTTTATAGCACTTCCCCCTAGTCGAATGCGTAAAATTAATTAACTACGTAACTCTTAACAAATACGTAATATCCTTAATATCTGTTCGGGAATTTACGGGTGGGTTTGATATTGAATATTGCATATTGATTGTTGTTTCAGCTGGTTCAATTTATGGCCATCCTTTGCAACTAGATTCATTCGAATGAACTCCTAAAAGTGCCCCTGCGCATTGACTGACTGACTCTAGCAGCGACCTTGAACCACACAAATTTGACACTGAACCACCGACAAATGGACAATAACAACAACAACAAAAATAAAGAGAGGCAAAAACCACAACAACTTGAAATGAATAAATTGATGACTTCGATTTGTGGCTTTCACATACAAGAGAAACTTTTCCTTTGCCGCTGAATCACAGGCATTCAATCGCCGACACCGACACAGAAACCGAAACGGGTATCAATCAAGCGAGTGGATCTGTGTGAGTGACGCCAACGAGCACTGCGCGCATTTCAATTTCGTTGCAGTTGACTGCAGCATACTCAATTTCCCGTTTTCTGCGGCTGTCTGCTGGACTGTACGCCAGCAAATGGCCAAATAAAGCGGCTTTTTAGACGCTCAAACATTCACCAATACCTGCGGAGAAACACTCGCAAATGCACCTGATCCGTCGAATTGCAGTGCAAATTTTGTATACCCTTGCAAAGGGGGGTGCTATTGTTTTCACCAGAAAAATATACGACTTTTAACCCTCTGTTTTTGAGCAAGGATCTCGTGATTGGGTGCTTGGATCTACTGGCATTGCTTTATTGAACAATTAGTAATGGAAACACTGCTGCGGAATTTCGCTGATTTTA
Source organism: Drosophila ambigua (assembly GCA_018150905.1). Taxonomy (NCBI): domain Eukaryota; kingdom Metazoa; phylum Arthropoda; class Insecta; order Diptera; family Drosophilidae; genus Drosophila; species Drosophila ambigua. The sequence continues at coordinate 153,566 of JAECWS010000027.1, forward strand.
TATATATTAATTTCGAAATTCGATTCAATACAAAAATTATGTTATGCAATTATTAATGCATTTTGATGTATTTTATGTATTTATAATATTTTTTTTGTAAGGGTATCTCTGCTGTCTCTGCCACTTGAGATCGATTTTCCCAGATCCCGTGAGCGTCACAGCTGACTGGCCATGGAGAGCGGGCCTGGACGAGAGCATAGATAGGGGCAATCTACATGCAGACGAAACAGGCACGGGCTCTGCTCTCCAACAGCCACGGACCCAGCCCCAGTCCCAGTCCCGGATCAGGCCACCCTGAGTGATGCAATGATTTAGAAACACACTCGTTTGTTGCCCCACACTCACTGTGCGGTGCACTTAAAATTTGTTGCCGTTTCTGTTTCAGTTTCCATTCCATTTTTCGCATGCACTCAGACCCGGCGATTGCATGGAATTACGCAAAACGAAATGGAATGGAACTGGAACACGAATGATAATGGGAATGCTAATGGATATGGAATTCTGAAAGTGAAACTACACGGCAGCAGAAGAGTTGGGTGGGGGGAGGGAATGGAGATAGAGAAGAAGATAAAATGAAAACAAAATCGCCGCTAGGCCTCGGACCCAGCCCAAACCATTAAACAGTTAAATGGATTACGGTATTGGTAACGCGCGTCTCAGCGAGACACGCGAGGGGAAACAAAACAAAAAAACAAAAAAACCAAAAACGAAAATTCCGAAAATGCCAAAAACTCATGAATAATTGAGCAGCAGCAATCGATTTTTGGTAGCCGTAGCAACAGGTGGGGACCATCGCCATCATCAGCTGTTCGCTAATGAAGCCACCGAAATGCCGTGAGATAGAAAATTGTTCAAATCGAAACCGAAACCCAAGACCCAGGTGGAGCCTTTGCCTGCGGCTTGGGCTCTTCCTAACGGTAGCCTGTTCTAATTTGAATCAGTCACAGCATCTGGCGGCAACAATTTTCCATTTATTGTTAACCGAACTGCCTGTTAAGCAGCCGCATAAGGCCACATTTAATTGCTGTTGGAAAGCACAGAGAGAGAAGATTTGATCGGCATCGAGATGATCGTGCTGAGCCGCTTGGTTTTTGTTTTTACGCGCATAATGCGGTAAATGTGGTAAACATCTCCGAATTTTTATCTAATTGGAACATTCTGGAGCGCGGAGTGGACTGGACTGAACTGAAGTGGATTGGGCAGTGGATAAAGTGAATGATCTGAGAAAAGGGAAATGGAAATCGAAATGGGAACAGAAGCCACAGATCTAAGAAGCTCTTTAGGAATGTTGTCAATGAAGCAAACGGAAAAGAAGCAACAGCAACAAGTCAGGGGAAAAAATATGTATATAATTTTCATTGAATTTGAACAAAGAAAGATTTAATTCGTTGGGTTTTTCTTGAAAGAAGAACCTGGGAAATATGCTTGGAAAAATAAAAAAAAAGATCGGAAATGTATTCATGCAAGCAATTAGCAATAAAACTCTAGACTCTAGACTCTAGAAGGAGCAAACTGAAGATCCCTTTAGATGATTTGATAGTGAAGAGTGAGCCAATTGTGTGGGCTCCTGGAAGAGTTGGAGGATATTGACAGCGATGAAAGAGCTGTGTGGACTGATGAACGATGCAGCAGCTGTTGCCATTGAAGAACCGAACCAGTGGATGGATGGGTTAGTAATGATTCAATATTGGCAACTCAATTAGTTCTTGCAGTCAGCAGTATCCTAGGAGATAGCCCACATCCGTTCAAGATCCGCTTATTGCTGTGTGAAATGTGTTTGAAATACTCGCATTAGTGACTCAATTTGTGTCTGCGTTTTCCCTTTCCTTTGCCGAGTGCCGAAATCGTTTGCTATTTGCGTGTGAAAAGAGCTCTGGCAAACACGAGTAATTTGAAATTTGGCAGGCAGCTGCTAACTAAACGAATCCGGCCTTCTGCCACGGGGCTCTGGCCTCCGTCTTGACGCGACTCAACTCCACGTGTCTTGGACTATTCCGCATGCAAATGATGGTCTGTCTCTGCACCCTTTGGGGAGAGATTTGCATTAGCTGCGGCCAGAATGGGCCAAAGTCATTGAATGGGTTCGGTTCGGTTTGGTTCGGTTCGGTCTCAAAAGGTGAGCAATGGGCGGGTGCAAACAAAAACGAAAACAGACTCAGAAGCAGAAGCAGACGCGGAAAACTGAAGGGAAACAGCGAACCAAATGTCAAGTGGCAACAGCTGAAACTGGGCCACTGCTAAGGCCAAGAGCCCGACCCATTTTGACCCGGCTCGGAGCCACTTACTCACCGATACTTCCAGTCCATTTTGCTCTTGTGCAAGTAGAGCGAGAGGAGTGGCACATCCGAGATGTCCGTCTCATGGCCGCCAGCCTCCAGCAGCAGGATCTTCCAGTGGCTGATCTCGGAGAGTCGCGACGCCAGCACAGTGCCCGCCGAGCCGCCGCCAATGATGATGAAGTCGTAGGCCTGGTCCACCTGCGGCACGTTGAAGGGCCGATTCTCTGGGTCGAACAGATCGTAGTTGTAGTACGCGATGGCCGCGATCAGGAAGGGCAGGATGGTCAGCTTGCCCACGCCCACGACGGCGGTGGCCAGCTTGGTGGCCGCGGCTATGGCCAGGCCCAGCGAGGAGACCCCCACGGCAGCCGCGCCCGCTGAGGCAGCGCTGCTGGCCTTGAACAGGAGCCCACCCACGGACAGGGCAGCGGCGCCCAGAGCGGGCACAACAACCATTCTGCTGCAGGAAGTTACTTGGGTTCTGAATCTGGGATGGGTTTCAGTTGGATTGGGTCTGGGATTGGGACTGGGATTGGATCTGGAGTGCTTAGGACGATGGGATGGGGACTGGACGGGGTGGCCTTCCACGGGCTTGAACTTGTTTTGGTTTTCGTTTCGTTTTCCGTTTGGCTCTGTACTTTCCCAGTCAACACATTTCCCGCTTAGAATGGATCGAAAGCCTGGCACACTTTCATTCGCTCGTCACGATCACAGTGACAGTCGGAGTAGCAGTCGCTGTCTCTGGGGCAGTCTCTGGGGCAGTCACGTTCACAATCACTTCTGCTCACTTTATTTATTATTGTTATTGGCGGCTGTGCACTTTCATTCAGGCAGCGACACACACAACAAAAAAAAGTACCAAAAAACGCACTCACTAAACACCAAATTCAACAGAAACAAAAATAAATATCAATTGTAATAGAAATTGTTGTGGCTGGGGGCTTGTGGCTTGTGGCCTGTGGCTGTTGTTGGCTTTTGGTTGTTTTTGTTTCGTTTGGGCCGCGCGCTGCTCTTCGTTTCGTTTAGGCCATCCGCCTCGTCTGGCTGTCGCTGCTCTTCTGAGCCACAAAAGCAACTCGTGTGCGACGTTTTGTCTTTGCTGCTTTTGGCCGGGCTCTGGCCTGTGGCCGGGACGGGACGGGCACGGAGTCCGTGGGCAGGGGGCAGGGGACTGGCGTCTGCCGCTTTGCAAGCTTTCTTGTTGCAAGGCGGCTACGGCACTGGCACTGGCAGCGGCAGCAGCAGCGGCAGCGATGCCAGCGTCGGACAATCAGTTGCGCATGTGCGATGCAGCAGTCGTCGCAGCTTGGGCCCCAGCCATGCGTTCCCGTTTGCTTTTGGCTGCTGCTGCCGCTGCGGTTGACGCTGCTGCTGCTGCTATTGGGAGCTCCTTTTGCGCTGCTTCTGTTGCGGTTGCGACGGCGACTGCGACAGCGACAATGACGGCAACTGCTGCGGTTGAGAGCGTGTGCTCTGTACTCTTTACCTCTCTCTCACTCTCTCTCTCTATCGTTATTTCTGTTTTTTTATACCCTTTCAAAGGGCAACTGATATTTCAAACAAACTCAACAGCCTAAAGATTTATGAGTATTTTTACCCGTTCCTTTAATACAAATCAAAATACATGTCTCATAGTCATCCATTCAAAGAAAGGGTATCAGCGGCTTCGTATAACTCTTGTTGCTGGTACCCTGGGACGGGGACTCCTTTTGTGCTGCTTCTGTTGCGGTTGCGGCTGAGAGCGTGTGCGCTGGCTTTGGCATTGCAAAACGCTTACCATTTTGGCCAATGGTGCTCCTGTCTGGTATCTGCCCCCCGCCCCCCTCACTCTTTGAATTTGTGTGCCTTTCCCGCGGCGGGAAACTAGTTATTCGTCGCTGAATCACAAGTTGCCCGGCCAATAGAGTAGTTCTTGCAGGCAGTACCAAAAGACACGAAACTCGTACCCATTGAGTGATGATCTGCTGGGGCTGAACGCCAGCCAAACTGACCACAGACCATTCCAATTAATATATATATTGGCAAATATGCAAAGATCTAGAGCTATAATGGGTATTATAGATTTATTTATTTATTATTTATTTTACTAAAAATATTTAACTAATTTAAATAATATTTATTGAGATAATATTTAAATATTTATATTTTATATATTTAATTTAAATAATATATATAATATAAATATTTATAATATAAATATTTTTATTTTATATATTTAAATAATATTTAATTATTTATATTTTAGTTATTTAATTTAAATAATATTTCCTATTTCCTTCAAAAATGTTTAAAATGAGGAAATATTAATGATAATTATTTGTATACATTCTGTGTACTCTCTGTCTCTCTGTGGGGGCTTGTGTTACTCCATAAAGAAATCTCCAGTGATCATTGATACTCTGAAACAATGACAATAATTTGTCCCAGACTCTTAGCTTGATATTTTGGTAATACTCGTGCCGAAACGAGTAGATCCCCAGATTTGCTGGAGACTAAGAATAATCTGCTCTATTCCTTCGAGTGATCGGAGTCACGTGTACACGTGTCCTGCTTGTATAACCCTCACGCACCTGGTTCCTGCTTGGATAAGCTTTCCCTCTTTGATTGGACTCCTGCTGGGCTCTCCCCCCGCGTCATATGACAAATTTTACGCATGGCGGTGGCATGTGCTCTGCCTCCTGTAGGAGCCAGCTACAAGCTCCCTACGAGTCACTCGAACGCGTCATATGATAAATTTCACCTATTTATTATTCGCGTATGGCGATGACATGTGCTCCTGTTCTCGGCGCTTCGACAACCTGCGTATGTAGCTAGCTGCCTGCTGCCGCTGCGGATCCTGCTTGGATAACGCTCTCCCTTTGCTTGCTGCTGGAGCTGCTGCTGACAGCCGTTGCAAAACGATAACCGATTGGAGCTACAGCTACAGCTCGCTCCCGGCCTCTCTCTCTCTCTGTCGCTATCTCTGTGCATTTATTTCTGCCCGGTTCCTTGGCAGTTTGGCAATGTGCTGTGGCGGTGGCTGCGAGTTGCGAAACGGTTACGCGGTGGACCACCAGCTCCTGCCTCGCTCTGGCATTTGCGGTCTTCCCGTGCCCTGCCCCGCGTCTTGTGACTTACTTCACAGACGACCTTCATGCTCGCTTGACAGTTATGTGCGCTCTCCGAAAGTGCAGCCACTCAGGCAGTCAGGCCGCCCCGCTGTGTAGTTGCTTTTGCTCACGTAAGCCACCTGACACGTGCAGACGGGGACCGAGAGAGAGGGGCAGAGGCAGAGAGAGCAGGCTTGCAGGCAGCGTCAGGCTGCTTCGGGCAGAACCAATATCCATGGCGTTTGGCATTGAGGAAGATTTCAATCAAAGCGGAGATTCAAGTGAAATTTCTGGCCATTTTTTCGAGTGGATGGCCTAACCGGTTATTTTCGGGTTTTTCGATTTTGGTTTACCCATCGATATGCCCCCAGCAGATCGCTCCGTAATTGACAAAGCTCCAGCCAAGCAATTGTCATCGCGAGCAGTACAAAATGGAAATTAACCAAAACTTGTTTTTTCTTTTTTTGTTGCTGAGTGAAGCCGAAATTGCTCTGGTTTTAATTTAATTATCGGGAAATGGGTAATCTTTGAAGACAGCCATCGCTGGTTTCCCCTGCTGAATCTGTTCCTGGTTTCATTGCTGATTTTTACTACTAATAATAAAAGCACAGGATTGGTATCCTCAACGCATGCAAGGGATATAGATCGATGCCTTGCAGCTCTCAATTATTATCAATTATCAAAATATCAATCCGAATTCAGCTTCGGTGGACATTTGTAGGCATGGATAGAGCGAGAGTGAGAGAGAGAAGAGCAGCCAAATTTGTGCCAGCGCTAGAGTTTCTATGGATTCGTTTAGCCCGAAAAAATATTCGTACAGATCTGGAGCGTGTCGATGCGTCACCGATGCGCCACGGTTCTGCGTTGCGGCGATTGCTCCCATGATCCAGGCACTGATCTATGGCTGTGGCTGTGGCAGGTGTCGAACCAATCGGCGACGTTAAACCATTTCGGAACCAGAAAATCAATTTCACAGCAATTCTAATCGCAAGCTTGTGCATCAGCATTTGATGTTTGCCTCGGACAATTGCTTTGGACTGTACTCTGTGCTGTGTGCTGTGTGCTGTGTGTTTGCTTGACACAATCATCGAACTCGTACTTGGGGCCATGGCTCAATCAAAGCGTATTTCACAGGTCCAAATTGGTCTACTTCCACCTACTATATGTCTGTCTCTCTGTCTCTTCTCTGCTGAATGTAATGACGAAAGTCGCACAAAATGAAATGCCCGCAAATTATCCGACGATCCATGATGTGACGATCGTTTGATATATCGCAAGTTCGTTTCTTTTTCTGTTTCTTTCGTTTCTTATCGCTAATGGGGCAAGGTCAAGTGAACTGCGTTGGACTGCGAGTTTTCCCGTCCCGAATCTGTTTGAGGAAACTCGCCCGCTGCCCCCCTTCCCGCCCTTACCGCTAAATAAACACAACTTGACAATAAAACCCAAAAATAAACTTGTCAAACTCTATTTTTTCCCCTACAATGAGTTGTGTGTCTTTCTATCTCTAACTTTGTTTGTGTTTTGTCTTACCTTGATGACACTGTTAGCTTAGCCCTAGGCGAGGCCCAGGCCCAGGCCCATCCCCAGGGCCTGGTATGGTCAAGGCCCTTGTGGTGGGAGCTGAGCTTTCGGGGACTCTAGAGCGTTGATTGATCTTGGGAATGCCAGTGATTGGATCTTGAGAGGTTTATTGCAACGAAGGAGTCGTTCATAAATAGCGAGTGGAATTTCTGACGAGTTGGCAGGCCAAGGAAACTCATGGGGTATGCCACGAATGGAGCATAATTTTGGAACTTATATTCTCTGCATTCCCATCCATTCTAAAGGCGCATTCTAGCTGCAATCCAGTGCAAAGACTCCGGCAACCCGCTCTTTGGGTTCCCAGAGCTCTAGGCCGCCCCAATCCAATCAGCGATTTCCGCCACAATTTCAATTTACACACCGCGCACTTGGGCCTTATGCCGGACAATTTCCGGCACTTACCGAGTGCTTAACGCGGCTCCACGCTTCCACGATGGAATGGTGGTTTGGTGGTATGTGGGGGACGCAATATTTCTCTTGGGGCGGTTGCTTCATAAACAAACGAAATTTAGCTCGAAGGCAATTAAAAGCGAAAATAGTAGAAGCCAAGACAAAGCTGGACAAGTGGGCCAAAAACCATGTGCAGAGGCGTTCAAGAGATCCACTCTGTGGCCCCCCTGTCCACCCCTTACCAGCATCCCCGCAGAAGAAAGATAACTGTGGGGGACGACATAACTGCCTTGCCCAGCCGTCCAGCGGTACACCCGTTCAGTGTCTGTCTGCTGTGTCTTATTGCTGTGTCATCTGCCCATGCACGTATGTATGTATGTACATATGTATGTACTGTGCCTGTGCCTGTGACTGTACTTGACTCACTGAAACAAAATGAACTTGATTAAACGACAAATACAAGAAACGAAGCCATGAACATGTGGAGTAACATCAGCAAGTGCGCCGTGCAACTCTCCTAGCGATGGCCTCGTGATTGGGCTTGCAATTACTGCCAGGGGATTCTGTCGATCCCAGGCAAGATCAGTTTCATGCCATGAAAAAGGAAGTACACAAGATGCCTCACGAGGTTTTTCTCTGCGAGGAGTTTCTCTCGACCTCTCCAACTTGCGAGGATATAGACACAATCCCACAGGAAACTCCGTGCTCGTATGATCATTTCTTTATTGCAGAACTACGTACATTAAATGTCTTATAATTTGTTCTCAAAACTCCAATTATTTCATCAATTATCAATTTCGTGTATCGATAGCCTTGTCACGCGCCCATCCCCAATTTCTATCTCGGTTCGTACATCTTGGCGGCAGTCGAGTGTGGCCGACTTTGCCCTACGTGTGCCATACACCACACACCATTCACCATTAGAGTACACGGGCCCATAGAGTAGCTACCTACCTATGTAGGTTGCCACGCACTCGGAGACGTGGATAGACAGCGGGCTACCTCAGCAGTAGCGCCACCGACAGCGGCAGTGGCATCTCTCATCTAATCACTTGCCTAAACTGCTCAAATGGTTGCTCTTTTTTTTTGGTACATTTTTTTGTGAGAGTCATTCGCAGGCCCCCCCTATCTCCGGCGCACATCTTGAGTGAATTCGTTTAATTGGATTCCGTTTGCTACCTGGTCTTGGTCAAGTGCAGGCAGGCGAGAGTCGCCTATTACGTGCCGCCTGCTAATTGTTCCGTAATGGTGGGGGGCACTGTAACACATGAAGGGCCCGCGGCATGGCGGGGTGCGGGGGCCTGTGCAGGTTAGCGGTACATGTAGGGGAGTGGCAACCTTTCACACTGAGCGTAACTATTAATTAAATTATGATTTCCTAATTGCATTTTGTCGCTGCGATGTGGTTCGGGTCTTTCTTCGAGTATTTTGGCAGACAAAATAGCGGAATATCCAACTGGACTTGAAGAACTTAGAACTCCCTCGCTTGAAGCCTTTAAGTGGCATTGCATGCTGAAATCTGCGTGGCATGAACTGGTGACTAATGCATCAAACACTGCAGTGAATTTCGCGGAGTATATTCCCTACCAAGCACTGGCATTCTGCCTCGCTATCCTTCTGACCTCTCCCCTCACTTTACATGCAAGAGGTGTGCCAATTGATCTGGTTATATGTAGCTGCATGCACGCGCTATCTTTTGTCAATCGGCAAAGCAATTCACACTTTCATTACATAATTGCGTCCCCTTTGGGCCACTTTAGCCATCCACCACCCACTGCCTGCGCTGGAAGCCACTGGGGGTCCCATGCGTCGCATCACTCGTCAACCACTTGGCCAACAATTAATTATGATTAGTTTGGTATGCACGGCAAAAGCCATTAGATGAACACCGAAAAAGCTGCGGCTCGGCACGCTCCGTGGCGCCTGAATTGCGCCCGCTGGCCAGTGGACAATGAGCAATAAGCAATCGGTAATCAGCTATTTGCCGGACTCCAGTTTGGTTAGCCGAAAATAAAATACACACACACACGAACCGAGCGAAAAGTGAAAGCTGTCAATCAAAATGGAACAAGCTGAGGGGCCAGCAGCGGCAACCAACTGAAGCCGCAAACGAGGCCGGGTATCTGCTGCTATGCAATGCTGATGGGACAGTTTATTCGCAAATAAATTCCACTTGGGGTTGTATTCCAGATCACGCAGCCTCCGATTAAGGTTCGGGGAAAGCTCAACTGCGTGGGTCATGATGTTGACTAGAATTTATTTTCCCGGTATTATTTATACATGCAAAAGGGTGCATTGTATTCTCAGAAGGTTCCCTAGATGGTTCGAGGATATTCCACATTTTGTAACAGCAATCAGAAGTAGCAGACAACTTATGAGCAGTCGCTAAAAGATTCTATTATTGATTTTAACAAGAAATTTCCCACAAATATACAGACATTTGCAATGGAGAATGATAGAGAGATAACATACAGTTCAGATGTTCTTTGAAGATTCGTTATACAAACCAATCTATTAATTCTAGTTCCCGTAAATCAGGCGCTAATACATATAACACTGCGTATACGTATTACATCAGCCAAGAAACAAACCATTGCAAAGCAAAGAAACGAACCATCTGTGACCCATCCACCTTAGCCAAGGTCTAAACCATACAGTTTGGGTTTGAGCAGCACTGAACTGACTGATCTTAGCGGATCATGTAGAATACATGTAGTTTCTGTGTAAAATAAATGTTATCTCTGTGTAAAATACATGTAGAAATTGTATTTTATGTCGATATGGTGATCTCCATGCTTTTAAGGCGTTTTGGGTCGTCCAAAATAAATATTTTTGATGGAGATCGGATCGAGATTTAAGGTATATCAGGGAATACCCTGGGAATCTCGAGTAAATTCACATTTGGTGGCATATTTTTGCAATCCTTCAGCTGTTAATTGTATATTTATTAATAAGTAAAAAAGACAAAAAAAAAACAACGGTAGATCTATGCTATGAATATCGCTGAGCTTATAGCTCGGTGTGCTGCTGGTAGTCCTCCTTGATCATGTCCGCGCCCTTCTCGCCGATCATGATGCAGGCGGCGTTCGTGTTGGCCCCCACAATGTCGGGCATGATGCTGGCATCGATCACGCGCAAGCCCTTGGCGCCATGGACCCTGAGACGGGCGTCCACCACGGCCGTGGGATCGCCGGCGGGGCCCATCTTGGTGGTGCCCACCGGATGGTAGACGGTGGTGGTCATGTGGCGGATGTAGCAGCGCCAGTAGTCGTCCGACTGGTAGGGGATGTCGTTGCAGGCCGCCAGATCGACCTTGTGCAGAGCCGCCTCGCGCTCGCTGAAGGCCTTCGTCTCGGGCAGCCGCTTGTAGATGTTCAGCGCCCGGATGTAGGTGTCCACGTCCCTCTCGTCGGTCATGTAGCCGGGATCGATGAGCGGGGCGTCCAGGTAGTTCTTCGACTGCAGCTCGAGGCGGCCGGCGGAGAAGGGCTTCAGGTGCAGCAGGTACGTGATGTACGTGTTGGACTTCTGGTTGGCGGACAGTATGCTCCTGGCGACGCGGTCGTTGAACCCGGTGGCCGCCACATAGCCCTTCAGCTCCGGACTCTGCATCAGGCTGAAGAAGTTGGTCGTCTGGATGTCCGGATTGGGTCCCTCCACCGAGGTCGTGTTGATGAAGCCCGTCAGGGCGGTGGCCTCGTGATGCAGCAGCTTGCTGTAGCGCCCCATCAGCAGGTTGTACATGGCGTCCACCAGCTCCTCCTCGGTGGGCTTGCGGGCCGTCGACTTGTCGATCTGGAAGATCACCGGCAGGCTGGCGTGATCCTTCAGGTTGTGGCCCACGGGCAGATCCAGTTGCACGGGGATTCCCACGCTCTTCAGATGCTCAGCGGGTCCAACGCCTGCAGATGCAAAAGCGATTAATATACAGATATTTATTGCGGAATAATACAAAAAGCACTCAGGCACTCCCCATCTGTATTACCCTCTGCCCACGGCTTGCTGCGGCATTCCCTTGCACCACTTAAACTTATTTTCTGGCATTATGGCTGACTGAATGGCTGACAACAGCTGAGTTCCATTGCCGAGTTCTTTGGCATTCTGTTGTCAGGGTCTTTGGTTTCTTTGATCGCTTTCAAGAGTCTTCGGCTCGCTTCAAGGCTCCCTTTTATTGTGTCAAACTTTCCGCTGCCTAATCTGCCCGAATCGAACCAAATTTCCACAATGACTTGTCCGGGCTTATCTGCACGGCGGAATATATAGTGTCGCACGCTCGAGTATGTGCACTGCCTGACCAATCATAAAACTGTATGCGCGACCTTGCCAATGTGACTCTTTGGAGCGGTGCTTGGGGCCTCCTATCAGATGCCATAAACTGTGCTTCAGCTATCTAATCGTGGGCAACCGAGCGAAGCCTGGGAACGAGGCCCAGCCCTGCCTGCATCTGGATGACTGACACTCATGTAACCTTGGCGGGGTAACCACCGGGGGACTGGGGGACTCACCTGAGAGCAGCAGGATCTGGGGGGAGCCGATGGCGCCGGCGCACAGGATGATCTCCTTGCGGGCGCGCACCGTGTACTCCTTCTTCTCGCGATGCACAAAGGTGACGCTCTCGGCGCGCTTCTGCTTGTTGAGGTTCAGCCGCTTGACGTGCGCGTGCCGCAGAATGTGCAGGTTGGGCGTGTCCTTGCGCAGGTGGGAGCGAGCGGTGGTGATGCGCCGCCCGCCGTCCTGGGTGCCCAAGATGTCCATTTGGCCGACGAAGGAGCCCTCGGTGAAGTCGGGGGCGCTGCCGTAGCCCATCTCCTGCATGCCGGCGCGGATGGTCGTGCGGAACTCGTTGTCGGAGACGTAGTTGTTGAGGATCATGGGGCCGCCGACGCCGTGGTCGCCGGGCGTGTAGCCCTCCCGGGTGGAGCGCAGGTCCTCGGCCTTGCGGAAGTGCTCCAGGACCTGGTCGTAGCCCCAGCCGGGGTTGCCGCGCGCCTCCCAGTCCTCGAAGTCGAAGCGCGTTCCGCGCGCATAGATCATCGCATTCATGCCGTTGGTGCCGCCCAGCATCTTGCCCCTGGGCCAGTGGCAGCTCTCGCCCTGCATGGCCATGCAGGCGCGTCCGTTCGGCTCCGTGTGGTACTGCCAGTCCCAGTCGGAGAACTGGGTGGCCATGTGCCAGGCGACGAACTCCGTCTCGATGGGCGGATCGCCGCCCGCCTCCAGCAGCAGGATGCGCCAATTGGCCTGCTCCGCCAGACGGCCGGCCACCACTGCGCCCGAGCTGCCCGATCCCACCACAATGAAGTCATAGTCCTGCTCGAAGTCGCCCGCCTGCTCCAGCCAGTCGCCCTGGTCCAGCGGCCACTGCTGCTGTCCGCTGAGGTCGCAGTACTTGGAGATCAGCGTGTGCACCAGCAGGGACATCAGCGTGTTGGCCGGACCCGCCGAACGGGCGGCGCACTGCGCGCTGAGGTACTCCATGTGTCTGAGTAGAAGCAGGAGCTGAAGCAGGAGCTGTCGCTGTCTGGTGAGTATCCCCGGGTCCCTTGAGTATCGTAGCTGGTACTGATTTGAGTATCAACCGGCGGTGACTGTGGCGTTCGCTTGCTGGCGTTGCCCGTGCGCGACTGTTTGGCTTGGCCACAGAACGCCCGGAATTTGTACGGACGCGACTCGGTGGGGTTTTGTATGCCGGCTGCGTCGCTGCCTCTGCTCTGGCCCCTGCCACAGCCCCCCGCCCGGCCGTAAATCACATTTGCATTTGTTGTTCCACATAAATTAGACGCACCTTCCCCCAGCGTACCGCCGCGGCGGCACTCCCCCTTATCAGAGTCTCAGAGGCAGAGGCAGCGGCACAGGCAGCGGCAGAGGCTGGCGGAAGATTAGCTAATCGGCTGTGATAAACCCCAGCGACCCAGAACAGAATTAGAAGCTCCACAGCTACTTCTGATAAGTGCCTCTGCGGCGTGCCATGGCTGGCTTTCGGCTATCTTTATCTGTATCTGTACCTGTTCTTCTGTATCTTTATCTTTATCTTTACGGAGGCCGTGCTATCCGTTCGGTTCGGCGACTATCGATGGCTGCCATCCACTCGCTTCCTGATAAGGCTTGTTTGGGGGGGATTGAGGGCCTGTGGCGAGTGGATTTTGATTTATCTAAATCTGCCGCGAGCTCCGCTCTAATCCCACGTGCAGCTGCCAAAGTCAAGGGTCTTTTGTAGGTGACCAGCTGACCCTTGGGCGTCCTACAGACCACCCCAGCAGAGCTGAGGCCAGATATCAGGCATCAGGAGTGACCTCTGCAGCCGCTCTGCTGCTCCCACGACCCACTCAGACGTCAGCATATCACATCCCTGTGCAGGGCTAGGCATGCACCAGCCAAAATCAGCTGACAATAATTAAGTTTGTGATTTGTTGGACACAAATAAGCTGAAACGGGTGCGCTGGCTTCAACGTTGATTTTATTTTACTTTCCAACAGCAACACACGTTACTAGACGCTGGAAATTGAGTAAAAATGCCAAACGATGCGCTGCCGTAGCTGCAATTGCAATGCAAACGACCAAACGTGGGGCACGGCCCGCACAGCTCGCAGTTGATTTGGATTCGGGGCACGCCATCGCGTTCGAAGGTTCTGAAGGATGATGTGTGGAAGAAGCCGCAGATTAGCTAGTACTCAGTTGAAGTAGTTCAATGCATGGATTTAATTGATATTTTTGCGTTAATTAATGAGCGATGGGAGGTGGAGAAGCGCTAAAGGTGTCGAGCGTGACAGTTAGGGCTTTATTGAAATATCGGAAATATATTAAAATATGTGCAGGAGATACACATTCATACATGAGTATACACTGAGAGAAAAGTGGCAGGGCAAAATATAAGCTACAGCCATATTTAAATTAAATATTCGGCTTTTAATAAGAAACATAACGAAATTAAATACGTATTAATTAATTATGGATTATATAATTATATAATATAATAATATAATATATATATAATATATATTATTAATTTTATAATTATATTATTATAATTATATTATATTTATTATATAAATTATAATTACTTATTCTAAAGTATTTTTAGTACATTGATTTTGGCCAGTGCCTTCTTCTAAAAATGGGGAAATTGCCAATTAAATTAAATTATTAAATAAAATAAATAAATAAATTAAATTAAATCTTCAAACTACTCAACAACCGACAGGTAACATTGCAAAGCACTCTGCAATGGCAACAAAAACCTTCAAAGATCTGCCCCATGTCTTGAGAATTTGTCGCCCTAACATCATTGCCAGCCACAACAATAACAAATAGTTAAGTGAGCGAGCAATTGAGGCGGCTAAAAATACAGACGTGAGTGGCTTAAGCTCCATAATTCAGAACCAAATCGTTGGTGCTCTGCATTCAATTAAATCTGTGGACAGTGTGAGAAAAGAAGACGTAGCCACTAATTATTGTTGGGATAATTATGCAGCTGAATTTTTAAACTCCTTTACTGAAGGAGCCGCCTGCTAGTCATCAGGCTTCGAAATTGAAACCGAAACCAACCAAAACTATGCGCTGGAACGCGCTTGCTGATAAGACAGCTGATGAGTAATGTGACTCACGTGCCGATGTGAAATTTGAACTATCTGTGCTTGATTATCACTCTGGAGTTCGTCTGAAGCAGTTCAATTGGGGCGCCAGTGTCAGATATAAGCGAAAACTATTAATTAGTACGATTTAAACTCGCGGGGAATGTTCTATATCTGTGGGTGCATATATTCTACAGAGTCCATGGATACTTATATTTTAGCTATTACTCAAATGCGATAATCACTCGACTCTGTGCAGCATCTGCCTCTCTCCCAGTGGTGCCGAGTGGCAGGGTAAAAGCGGAGCTCTCCGCTGGCAAATGCCAATAAAAGATACAAATTGTGTGTGTGTTTTATTTGGGGTCACAGCTCTGCTTTATTGAAGGTATTTTTCTATTATTAGTACATATAATTTTCATTGGTAAGGTCGGGAAAATCGAACGCCAGCTGTTCATCCAGGTACAGCCCTTGCTGCTGCTGCTGTTGCTGTTGTTGCTGCTGCTGTTGTTGCTGTTGGTAAGAAGGTGGCTTGGGCGGTAGCTGTAGCTTCTGTGGCGGCCTTGGCATCAGCATCTCCAGCTGTTTCATTTGGTTCTGCAGGGCCTGTATTTCCACGGTATTCTTCTGAATTTTCCTTTGCAGCAGGCGTATTTGCTTGAGTCTGATTTTCTTTTGCAGCTTGTGCCTTATGAGTCGTCGCCTGTCCTGCTGGTCGAGCTCTTCGCTTATGTCCTCGTCGACGGGCATCTGTGGCGGGAGTGGGGGCGGCGCTGGGTGCAGCTCGTGCGGCGTCGTCTGCAGTGGCCACAGCGGCAGTCCATATTCGCGCACCGTGTAGTGGTACTGCAGGTGCTCGGGTATCTGGGGCTGCTGTGGCTGCGGATAGGGCGGCGGACGCTTGAACATGTGATCCGCGAAGGGAGGCTCACTCAGACTCTGACTCTGACTCTGAGTCGCACAACCGTCCTGCGCGCCACTCATTTTCGAAGTGGTTTCCGCTCAAGGTAAACGTTGCAACTGACACATGTGAAATGCGGCACGCTTTGGCCCATTTTCTGTGGCATCCAGCCTGTTCTTTGACTGACGTACAACATTAGTGGCGCCGCGCATGCTGCGCTCCATCTCCGTCTCCCAGCCCGCTCTCCCGATGATTTTCGTGCTCGCTCACCCGTGCGGCTCACGGGCTTGCCTGCACCCCCAGCGGCGCCGTGCCAACTCCCTCGCAATCTGCGCGCTGATTCCCAACCAGTCAGTCAATCAGTGAGCACATAATAGAGTTATTTATACAGCATATATCCCGCGAGTGCCACAACGTTCGATGGACTCATTTATCGGCCACCCTCACACGATCACTCCGAGCACCCTCGAGCTTTATTCCTCGCTTTAAACACAACAAAAGGCAGCAGCACACGACCCACCAAAGTACTCGCTAATAACTACAACTACCTGCACCACCCCCCCGAGTGATAAGGCCGCAAAATGGGCATGTCGGACAGCTGATGGAGGCGCGGGACACCTGACTTGACTACAAACCATCCGCGTGCATGTGCTGCTGCTGCGGCTGCACCTTTGCCTGCTGTTGCCGTTCCGGGTGCCAATCCTCGCGGATAAAGTCCGCTGCCCGTTCGCCGATCATCACGGTGGCCGCGTTGGTGTTGGCACTGACCACATTGGGCATGACACTGGCATCGGCGACGCGCAGGTTGCGCGCTCCGTGCAGCCGCAGGCGGGGGCTGACGCACGCCTGGGCGTCGGCGGCGGGACCCATCTTGACGGTGCCCGTCTGGTGGTAGCAGGTGACCGTGAAGTGCCTCGCATAGCAGCGCCAGTAGGCGTCGCTGCGGAACTCGTGCCGCGAGTCGCACTCCGCGATGGGTATGTGGGCCATCTCGGCCAGCTGGGCCCTGAACGATTGGGTGCGCTCGAGCGACTCAATGTAGCGAATGCCCCGCAGCACGGTGGCCACGTCCTCCCGCTCCGACAGGTAGTTGCTGACGAGCAGCGGCGCCACGGACGGATCGGGGCTGCGCAGGCGCAGCTCGCCCCTGGCCTGCGGATGCGAGAGCAGCAGGAACACGCAGAGCAGATCGGAGCCGCTCAGCAGGCCCTGCAGCTGCTGCTGGTACTGCTCCTGGAAGGACAGGCCGCGCAGGAAGATCTCCAGCATGTCGTGGCGGCCGCGCCGGAAGAACAGGTGATGGTTCTCCACGTCCGGGTAGACGCCGCTGCCATTGGTGTTCACGAAGCCGACCAGCGAGGCCGTGCTGTGGGTGGCCAGGGCGCCCCTGCGGTGGATGAGGTAGTCGTAGATGCTGTCCAGCATCTCCTGCGGGCTGCTGGCCGCGGCTTCTGGCAGCTGGCCCGCGTTGAGGCGCAGGAACAGCGGGATGACCAGATGGTCCTGCAGGTTCTGGCCGACGCCCGGCAGATCCCACTGCAGCGGAATGCCCAGCTGCTGGAGGTGCTGCCGCGGCCCGATGCCGGAGCGCAGCAGCAGGGCGGGCGAGTCGATGCTGCCCGCCGAGAGCACGGCCTCCTTGGCCACCTCGACGCGCTGCAGGCGGCCCTGCCGCTCGAAGCTGACGGCCTGCAGCAGGTCCCCCTGGAAGTGCAGCTGCTTGACCAGGGCGTGCTTGACGACGTGCAGGTTGGGCCTCGTCCCGGCCACCGCTCCCAGGTAGCCCCTGGCCGTGCTCATGCGCTCCCCGCGCCGCACTGTGCCCGGCACATGGGCGTAGCCCGTCTCGCTGCCCTCCGCGAACTCCGCCACATTGGGCACGCCCAGCTCCAGGCCGCCCGCCAGGATCATCTGGTGGATGTCGTCGTCCTGCCGCTCGAACGCATTCAGTGTCACGTAG
This sequence comes from Drosophila ambigua, assembly GCA_018150905.1. NCBI lineage: Eukaryota > Metazoa > Arthropoda > Insecta > Diptera > Drosophilidae > Drosophila > Drosophila ambigua. The sequence goes on from JAECWS010000027.1 coordinate 171,334, forward strand.
CCCCTCGGATGGCTCTCGTTGCCCTGGGCTCGCACCGAGCGCTCAAAGTAGGGCAGCACCTCGTCGTAGCTCCAGCCGTCGTTGCCGAGGGCCGCCCAGCCGTCGTAGTCCCGCCGATTGCCCCGCAGGTAGAGCATGGCATTGGCCGAGCCCGAGCCGCCCAGCATGCGGCCGCGCGGCCAGTAGGCGCGTCCGTCCTTCAGGCCCCGGCTGGCCAGCTCGCTGGGCTCCGTGAAGTAGTTCCAAGTGAACTCCGTGTGCTGCAGGCCGAAGAACATGGCCGGGGGCTGTGTGGCGAGCGAGTTAGAGAGAAGATACGCAGACTTTGGACCGATTGACTCACCGCAGCCTCCACGGGCGGATCGCCGCCGGCCTCCAGCACCAGCACCCGCCAGTCGGGATTCTCGCTGAGGCGACTGGCCACCACGGAGCCCGCGGAACCCGCTCCAATCACCACAAAATCGTACGGCTCGTCCAGATCGCCAGCGTAGTCGGCGGGCCACTGGCCGGCGGGCGACACCTGGCACTGGGCCGAGAGCAGCGCCTGCAGCAGTAGGCCGACCATGCCGCCGAAGAGGCCAATGGCTGTGGTGGCTGTGCCAGCGCACTGGCCCGCGGCGAGGGCCTCGCTGAGATTAAGATTGGGGCTGGCTGCGTGCGGCATCTCGCTTCGAATGTATCTGAGTGGCAGTCGCCGCTCGCGATCTGCTTATATAGTCAGCGATAAGCGGGCAGCGAGCAGGCCCTGCCGCGGCAGCGTTGCCACAGTGGGCACTCCTCGCTGAGGACGTTGACACAGCAGCCCCAGCGGCCGCCATGCGCGGTGCCTGGCATGTGCCTGGCTCTGGCTCCCCCTGCCACAATCTCGTGACTCGCCGCTGCTGATCCCGTGCTCATGCCTCGCATGCCCATAATGCTGGAGCTATTGCTTCCTGGCATTCCCCTGGCACTGACTGTCCGGACTGTACGCGAAGTTACATCAACTGTCTGATAGCAGTGGGGCAGTGCGAACGTGTCGCAATGCCAAGAATACAACGCAGACAGTCTGCAGCCAGCCAAAGCTTCGAATACCCTTTCCCAAGTGCATGGAACCTTTGGCTAGTGGCTAAAGGAAACGGACACGTACAGGTCTATAACAGCTGGTTGGAAGGGAATAAAATGTTCTCCGTTCTGCCAGCTGTCCACGCACTGCACTGCATGCGTGCCCAGCACTGCTTTAAAGCAGTGGGCGGGTGGCTGTGCTCTGGCAGGCATCGATCTGCGCACTGCTGCCGCTGTGTCTTCTGCCTAGGGTACTCCGAGCAGAGTATTGTGCGCGCCAGAGCGCATTTATGGCAATTAGATGGCAAGAAAAAAACACACACACACAGGCACACACACACACAGACACAGAGGGAATTTGTGGGTCTTGACTGCGCGCTTTTATCGCTCCACCGAAAGGGGTAATCTGTATCTGATAAAACAAGTTTTATAAACTCACTTAGCACACACGCAAAAACAAAACATAAATAAAAACAAAATAAAAACAAAATAAAAGCAAAACAAAAAGGGAGAAAAGTAACACTTAAGAGCGACACCTACAAGCGATTCAAATGGGTGGGTGGGGGCGTGGGCGGGGGTCAGAGGCCGCTGTTCATGGCTGTCCGTATGAACTGCACGGGCGCTGGCAGCACGGAATTGGCCGCTGCCGCAATCAGATTGGTAATGGGCAGCAAATTGAGGCCAGCACTGAGATCTGCAAGGAACGATTGTTACTCCGTGGCTCTGTTGCCTGGTGGCTGGGGGGGCAAGTACTCACCGGAGGGATCGTTCAGGGGCAGCGGTCTCTGTGGCGCCTCTGAACCCGGGGATATGTCCCCTTGGAACACGAACTCCTGCGGTCGGGCCAGGCATACGGGCAGCAGCAGCAGCATCACCATGGCCATGACCATCATTATCCTGCTGGACTCCACGATGTTCATCTTGAGCTGGTGCTGGATGTGGTTTGGGTTTGGGTTCGGGATCTGTGGAACCTCTTGCGCTCAGTGGCGGACGTGAACTGACCCGCGCTCTGCCAGCGGCCAGCCATGAAAAGCAAGTCGCGCAAAAACCTTTTTCTGCCACCGTGCCCAAGCCATGGCCCACTGGGGCACCGAGAAAACTGGTCAAACTCGTAAGCGTCGCGTCGCTGTTTGCCATTTGGTTCAGTGTCCGCTCATAAATTACATCAAAGTCAGCGCAGTCAGGCACAGCACAGCAACAAAATGCACAATAAATAAATAACACAGAGCACAGGCCACTGGGCCGGGCGGGGGCTGTGGGGTGCTGCTGCTCAATGCTGGGAAATTCGTTCAATGGCAGAACAAAAGTCAATTAAATACCAGTGACGGCGAGACGAGCTCTGGAGTCCGCCTCAAGTGTCAAATGCATTCCAAGATCAGCGGAGAGCAGCCTGGAAAATGCCAGAGTGCCAGAGTGCCAGTCACAGACACTTCCCCGAAGCTCCAGTTGATTTATGGACTGCTAATCACAGTGCTCCACGGGCTGAGCTGTCACTCCGAGCGGCCTGCTGAGCGGTCGCTGGCATTAGCCTGGAGAGGCAAACAGTTCCAGGGGGAGATCCAGCAGACTCCATTCTGTATGAGTTGGATACCAGGCAGAATTCAGGGGGAAAGTTCTTTATTGATGCGCGTAAGGAGCAAAAGCTAAGACTAGCAGCCTACCAGCCGCCGTTGGTGTAGTGGCGCCAGTCCTCCTTGATGATATCCGCACCCCGCTCGGCCACCATGAGGGTGGGGGCGTTGGTGTTGCCCGTGGGGATCGTGGGCATGACGCTGGCATCGATCACGCGCAGACCCCGCAGGCCGTGCACCCGCAGGCGGGGATCGACGACGCCCGAGGGATCTGAGGCGGGGGCCATCTTGCAGGTGCCGACCGGGTGGTAGATGGTCTGCGAGTAGAACCGGGCCAGGCACTCCCAGAAGGCGTCGCTGAGGTACTCCACCTCGGGACAGTTGCGCCACTCGTAGATGTTGAGGGTGGCGTTGAGGGCGACCATGGCGGGGGTCTGGGTGAGGCGGTGGGCCAGCTTGAGGCCCTCCACCATGACGGCCATGTCGTGCGGGTCGTCGTAGTAGTTGGCATGGATGCGCGGATGGACGCGGGCGTCCGCGGAGCGCAGCTGGAGGAAGCCGCGCGACCGCGGCCGCATCAGCAGGGGCGCAATGACGAACGAGTCCTGGTAGATCACCGGCTCGAAGGTCTCCGCATAGTTCTCCAGCGTGATGGCCGCCCCGCGGCGGCCCACCATGCCGCCGTCGGCCCCGTAGCCATAGCTGCCCATGAAGAGCTGCACGTCCGGCCAGTCGAGGCGGGCGTTCTGGTAGCGGGTGCTCACGAAGCCCATCACCTCGTTGACGGGCATCGCGTAGAAGAAGCTGTCGGCGCCCCGCAGGAAGGCGGCCACCGACTCCTCGGTGAGCATCTCCGGCACCAGGAAGGACAGGTGCCGCTCCTGGTGGGCGTCGAACGTGTAGATGGCGCCCGAGGTGGAGATGTGGTCCTGCAGGTTGCCCCCCACGCCGGGCAGATGCTGCACCACCTCGATGCCCAGCGGCTGCAGCTGCTCCCTGGGGCCCACCCCGCTCACCATCAGCAGCTGGGGACTGGCCAGGGAGCCGGCCGCGAGGATCACCTCCCGCGCGGCCCGCACCGTGTGCTTCGCCAGCCCGTACTCGAAGACGACGCCCAGCACGCGGCGCGACTGCGGCTCGATGAGCAGCCGCTCCACAAAGGCCTTCAGCACAATGTCGAGGTTGGGGCGCTGCCAGCTGCGCCGCATGTAGCCCTTGTTGGCGCTGCACCGGAGCCCGTCCCGCAGGGTGCCGTGCGGCGGGGCGAAGCCGCTCTGCGTGCGGCCGTTGAAGTCGCCGTCGGGATGGGCCAGGCCCAGCTGCTGGGCGGCCCGCATGAAGATGTCCAGCAGCGGCGAGGGGAAGCGGTAGCGCTCCACGGAGATGGGGCCGCCGTGGCCGTGGTAGGGGCTCTGCTCGTAGCCCGGCACGCGCATGTCCTCCGCCTTGCGGAAGTAGTGCAGCACGTTGGCGTACTCCCAGCCGGGATTGCCGAGCGCCGCCCAGTGGTCGTAGTCGCGCCGATTGCCGCGCACGTACATCATCGCGTTGATGGAGCTGCAGCCGCCGAGGAGCTTGCCGCGCGGCCAGAAGCAGCGCCCGTCCTCCATGGCCAGGCAGTAGCGGTCCGAGGGCTCGGTCAGGTACTTCCAGTCCCAGGGGCTGCGCATGAACACCGGATACATCTGCGGCAGGTCGACCAGCAGCGGCTCGTCGCCGCCCGCCTCGAGCAGCAGCACGCTCCAGTGCGGGTTCTCGGAGAGCCGGGCGGCCAGCACACAGCCGGCCGAGCCGCCACCCACCACGATGAAGTCGTACGCGTCGCGCAGCTCCTCGATGCGAATGGAGCGCACGCGATGCGGCTCGTCCACAATGTCCGGCCGCTGCTCCAGGATGCCCTTGTTCAGCAGCAGAATGACCATGGCCGAGGGCCCCAGGGTCAGCAGGAACCGCCACATGGTCACAAACGTATTGATCGCCGTCATTGTTCGGCTTGCACTGATCGCCGCTCAGTTGGTGTCTGCCGCCGCCTCGGGCTGGCTGTCCGTCTCGCTGAGCAGGCAAACTGCCGGAAACTGCTGACCCCCCAACTCTGGCTTTGGCTTGAGCGAGTGCATTGACCAGAGGGGAAGACTCTCCTCCGCCTGCCCAGCTGCCCTGCAGGCGAAGGTCATGTTTGAAGGGTGCGGGCCAGCACAGTGAATCCCATGGGATCGCACCACCAGCCCACAGCCCACAGCGGATGAGCGCCACTAAAATCTGGAAGATTGCCCGCACCCACTCTGGCCCCTCTGATAGCTGCGATAAGATTCGGCGGCAGCGGCAGCGGCACACCGGCCATAAACAGATGGGCCGATACAGAAAAAGTCCCAAGCTAAGCAACGGCAAAACACCAACAGCAATGAGTGGCTTCAAGCAAAAGCAAAAAGCCCGATAAGCACATCAGATGGAAAATTGTGGACACACACACACACACACACATATGTGCATCTGTATCTGTATCTATAGCTGTGTGCTTGCTGTTTATAATATTCGGATGTTCAATTGGTAACAGCTCTTGGCTGACTGTGCACTTTACGGGGCCGCCTTGCCGTGGCTTTCTTGAGGCAGGAATCGCCATAAAGATTACATGCGCATACGCGTATATATAATACGCGGCCAGCTACTCGAGTGTGTGACTTGTGCTTGGGCAGGGAAGGTCTTGCCGCGCAGCGACCAGCGTTGACATTCTCTTTGGGCAGATAAAACTCTGGGATGTTGCTGTCTCCTTCGCGGGCTCCAGGGGGGAAGCAGCACCAATCATGGGAAGTTAGCCGCGCATAAACCCGGCACTGTAATTATTATGAGTTTTATTCAAAAATGCATGCAAAAATGATTCGTTTTAATTTTTATTGAACCACTCACAAAACAATGATTAATCAAAAAATAATCATTACTTTTTGAGTTTTATTTGCTGCTCACCAATAAAACTCAAGTTGTAATATCGAATTTCCTTTTCCTCAGGGAATTAATTACATATGGGCACATGGGCGTACCGTCAAAAAGTGCACTAGGCCAAAAATCATGAAAAGTCAATAAAAACCGATTTCCAAATAATTTTTTCCGCATATTATTTTCTAAATTGAAAGTTAACAAATTTACTTTATTGACACATAATTTCATTAACTTTGAAGCCAAAACCTTCTAATAAGTTTTAAGCAAAAGTTCACGTTTATGCCATTTTTGGTATTTTTATAGACATGTTTTCTTTTACTATTATCTCCTAGGAAAAAGATGATTGTTGATAAAAGTTTATCTTCAAAGTCTTTCTAACAATTTGTACTATCTAAGAAAATTATCACAACATTTGTCCAACTTCGGTTATCAGTATATTTTTGGGCTTTTATTCTTGCGGAATTTGGAAACGGCACGCCAGTAACGTTCGTCAATTGCCTTCGCGTGCTTATAAAAAAAAACAGAGAAGACTTTTACATTAAATATCTTTAAAAAAAGAGCACTAAATATTTCATATACACTCACCAAAAAGTTGTATACAGATAGACCTAACCAATTCGCAGAGTTTTGCCATTTTGTACCCCGACCTCGAAGACCACTTTTGTTTTATGTCACGCAATTTTAGGTCATATTTTGGGTAATATATTTAAATCCGGTATGCTCGATTATTGCCATTTTTTGGCTAACCAATTCATATATTTTTCACATTTTGTCGTACGAATATAACCTAACGCCAGACAGGAGCTGCCCATATCCGCGGAAGGGTCTACTTTGCGTACGTTCGCGGCCGCATGTGTTTTGCAATTAATATTATAACTTAAACTCGATGAGCAGTTCCATCATTTTTCTCTAAGCATAGAGCCAACAAAAAGCTATTTAAGCGCAAACAAAGGAGCTGGGAAAGTTTTCTGTTTAGTTTTCTATCTTCTTTTGTGCGGATATGCCCATAGTCTGTTTGTTAAATGCCCACAAACATTGCGAAATTAAATGCAATTTGCTTTGATTTAATACAGTGTCTGTTTCCCTTTGAAAGCAGATCAATTGGTACATGGAAATGGTACTATACTATGGTATATATACTTTATATTTTTAACTTTTAAAATAAAAGTTACGGAATAACTCTTATTTTCAACTTTTAAAATAAAAAATAAAAAATAACTTATTTGTGATTTTTGTTATAAAAATCATAATTAATTCTTATTTTTGATTTTAAAAGTATAAATTAAAAATAACTCTTAATTCTGATTTCTATTGAAAAAATTAAAAATAATATTAAACAAATTAAAATTCGTAACTTGTATATAAAAAAGTTTAAAATAATTCTCAGATTGCAATCTTCACTTTAAAAGTTATAGCAGTTACGGTCTCTGGTACCCATTTTAGAATCTAATTTTAAGTATAACAATTTTGGGGCTTTTTTCTCCGGGGCTAATGGTGCTGTGGAGTCGGCTTAGGCCTATGAATATAAATGCATTTTGTATGGTTAGCTGGATCTATGGACCCATGCTTAGCCCCCGCTCAGAGTCCCTCACAAATGGAACCAGAAAGCACTTCTCAGTCAGCTACTGTGGGATTCCTCCTTCCTTGCCAGCTGCCTGTATGCCAGGGAGGGGTGGATCAATGGATAGCAAGATGACTTAGAGACCATTCAGCACCTCGTTGGCCTGCTGATCCTCGATGATCATGCGAGCGCCCTGCTCACCGATCATCATGGCCGGGGCGTTGGTGTGGCCCGCCGTGATCTCCGGAATGACGCTGGCGTCCACCACCCGCAGGCCCCGCACCCCGTGCACCCGCAACCGCTCGTCGACCACGCCCCGCGGATCCCCGGCAACGGCCATGCGGCAGGAGCCCACCGAGTGCCAGGATCCCACGTAGAAATGCCGGATGTAGCAGAGCCAGAACGCGTCCGAGTCCTTGGCCAGCTGCTCGCACGCGGCCAGGGGGGGCAGCCAGAGCTGGAGGCCGCATCGGCGGAAGGACTTGGTCCGTGCCAGGCGCTGCACGTAGCGCACACAGCGGAGCAGCGTGGCCCGGTCCTCGGGCTCCTCGCCGAAGTGGTTCTCGATGAGCGGCGCCTGCGCGGCATCCGCACTGCGCAGCCGGAGCACGCTCCGGGACAGCGGCTGGAGCAGGGAGCCCATGATCTGCAGCATGTCCGACTGCAGGAGCACCTGCCGCTGGGCTTCCACCAGCTCTGGCCGGAATCCCAGGTAGCCAAAGCTGCCCGCGCCGCCGCGCGCCATCAGCGTGTGAGCCACCAGCAGGAGGTCGGGCTCGCCCTGGCTGGAGGCGGGAGCACTGGAGTTGATGAAGCCCATCATGGAGAAGCTGTTGGCCAAAGGGCCCCGCTGGCCACTCAGCAGGTACTCGGCGACGGATGCGGCCGAGTAGGCGCTGGGCCCCGCCTCCTGGGTGCTGTTGACGGCGCAGTGGCGGGTGAGGCGGAGGTAGAGCGGCAGCATCCCGTGGTCGTGCAGGTTCTGGCCCACGGGCAGCTCCCGCCGGGGTCTGATGCCCAACGGGCGCAGCTGTGCGGCGGGTCCGATGCCGGAGAGCAGCAGCAGCTTGGCCGAGTTGATGGCTCCGCCACTCACGATGACCTCACGCAGCGACTGGGCGGTGCGCTCCCCTCCGCCCGGGCCATCCAGGGAGTAGACCACGCCCTTGGCCCGGCCGCCGCCCTCGTCCAGCAGCACCCGCTGCACGCGGGCGCCTCTGACCACTCGCAGATTCGGTCTCCGACTGGCCTGCGGGGTGGCCAGGTACAGGCGCCCACTGCTGGCCCTTCGGCCCGCATTGAGGGTCACTGGCACGTGGTGGGTGTAGCCGAAGCTCGAGCCGGCCACCAGCGGCTGCTGCATTCGCGGCACGCCCAGCTCCGAGGCGGCCGCGTAGATCAGGTCGGAGAGGCGCAGGTCGAGGGGCTCTGCCTGGAAGTAGCTGAGCTGCAGGCGCCGCTGCAGCTGCCTGTAGGCGAGCTGCACCTGGGGCCAGTCCCAGCCGCGCAGATGCAGCCGCCGCCGCCATCCGTCGAAGTTGGCCTGGCTGCCGGGCACGAAGATGTTCCCGTTGAGGGCCCCTGTGCCGCCCATCATGCGGCCGTGCCACCAGGAGCAGCCGTGCGGCGGCTGCATGGCCAGACAGCAGCTGGGACTGGGCTCGGCCTCGTCCAGGTACATGTACCGCTCGTCGTGGTGCATCGTGGGACTCAGCGCGAAGATCTCCGACTCGAGGGGCGGCAGCTGTCCCGCCTCCAGCAGCAGGACCCGCACATGGGGCGACGACTCGCTCAGGCGACTGGCCACAATGGAGCCAGCACTGCCGGCACCCACCACAATATAGTCGTACGACTCGACCTCAGCCTGCTCCACGGGCGGCTGGTGCTGCAGCGGCCAGGCCGTGTCGTTGGCCAGCGCCAGGCTGGAGGCATTCAAGGCCGCGGCCACAGACTCCATCAGGGCCATGCCCAGGCCATTGCTCTCCACCGTGAAGAGGCCCCGCGCGGTGGACACTGCCGCCAGCAGCAGCAGCAGCAGCATCGCCCCGGCGGTTCCCAGCCTCGCTGGGGGTTGCTGTACACGCTGACCGCTCATGATGGACTGTGCCGCGTGGGCCGACGCTGCGTGCCATGTTGCCTCTCCGGGCCGCAGCACGCAATTCTGGGCCCGATAAAAGGCTAACAATAACACAGCGAAAATATATAATACACATCGGTATTATTACTTTATATTTCACGTTACTTTCTGTTTGCGCGCCATAAACAAGCGTACCCGATGCCCCATGCCCGCCCCCCCACTGCATTCCGTGCATCCATAAATATTTATAGCGTAACTCTGGCACACACTCACACTCCACGGCTGTACGTGGGTCTGTACACCTACAGGCGTGTGTGCACTGTGACGCAGTCCCACAGGTGGCGCTGTGAATGAACTCCAGTCAGCTGATCGCTCTGTTAACCAAACTAACGGAATAACAGCTCACGGCAGGCAGTTAAAAAGTGCCAACCAAATAGCGAGCTACGAGCGTCTAATATATACGTACATATGTATGTATGTGTGAGCCAGCGTTGATCAATATTGAGTATAATGGATATGCCTATGCCTGAGTAAATATAATTATGTATTTGATCTTCGTTTGGATCCTAAAACTATGCACCCAAAAGAGCGCTGCTGCCTTGATAGTGCTTGAAACTCTGGAGTTTCACTAATGAGCCGCCTACCTATACCCATGCTTCTGCAATACAGCAGATCCAGCAAGTCGGGTCTGGCGTCGATAGGGGGTAGAGCCAAGTTGGGCCCAAATGTGCTCCCAAAATATATTTATATATATATAAAATGATTTTAAGGTGCCACGGATGTCTCGTAGCAGCATTCTATTGTCGCGAGTCTTTTTGTGGTGATATTTCTCCGATAACAATCTAACATTTGTCCAAAGGGGAACAGTGGAATTAAAACTGAGCTTGGCACTGTGAATGCCTTCAAAATTCGCAATTTCGGGCGGCTTGGGAAAATGTGTCAATATACAGATGAAAAAATGAGTCCCCAAATGGTGTAACCATTTCTTATGTCGGTATGCAATGTACCAAAGCGATTTCTATGTCTGTCTGTCATCAAGTGGCCCATGCGACACCAAGCCGAAGGCTGTTACGCGCGGAACCCAGGCAGAAACGCGCTATATGAGATACGTATTTATATTCAAATTGGTAGTTTGCTTCTCTTTTTGGTTCATATTTACATGGAGATATTTAATGTTTAGACACAGTTAAATTTTTTTTTAATCTTTTGCCCAAATAACGTTCAAGCTTGGGCATATTATGGCTGCTATTACGGATCGCATGCTGCAGATAATTTGCAAATATTATTTGGAATTATATTTGGCGTACATTTTAACATATGTAAGTTAAAATATGCACTCCACCCTTACACCCATAAGATCCTCGAGATATTTTCTTAATCTTTGTGCGTCAAAGACTATCCAGAAAGAAAACGAGAACCCCATTTTGTTTTCTATTATCATTATCCTTTTCATTTGAATCATTTTATTGTACATAAAATTAAAATAAATACAGGTTTCTTCTTAAAATTTACAAAAAAAAAAAACTAAATATGTCAAGGGTGGAGGAGATGTCAATAAATATAATTTTGGATAAAGTCCATCAGGCTAAGAAGCTATACAACTAAGGCATTCACACATGCACATCAGACACACACGCACACACGCACACTCATCCAGACTGACACACACACTCACGCAGTAAACTGAGACACTCACTGGGGGCAGACACGCGGAGATGAATGCGACTTAGACGATGGTGTTCTTGATCCAGAACTCCTTGATCATGTCGCTGCCCTTCTCGGCAATCATGATGACGGGGGCGTTCGTGTTGGCGGACACCAGCTTGGGCATAATGCTGGCATCGATGACGCGCAGTCCCCGGATGCCGTAGACCCGCAGCTTGGCGTCGACCACCGCATCCTTGTCCCAGTAGGGCCCCATCTTGCAGGTGCCCACGGGATGGTAGATGGTCGAGGTGTAGCGCCGCACCATGCACTCCCAGAAGGCGTCGGTGAAGAGCGGCACCTGCTCGCAGCCCGGCCAGCGGATGCTGGACAGCCGTGAGCCGAAGCGCTGCATGGCCTTGGTGCGGGACAGGGCCACGGCGATCTTGACGCCCTCGATCAGCGTCTTCATGTCGAAATCGTCCGTCAGATAGTTGGGGAAGATGTACGGGTAGTCGAAGGGGTTGCCGCTGCGCAGCCGGATGCTGCCCACGCTGCGGGGCCGCAGGAGCATGGGAATGATGCTCCAGGCGTCCCGATTGTTGATTGGCTCGAACACGGACCGGTAGAAGGCCTCCGTCAGCCCGTGGGCCTTGCGCAGCTGCGACCCGCCATCCGAGTTGGTCGACCCGGAGACAAAGTGGAACTCAATGTCCGGCCAGTCGAGCGTGCTGTTCGCATATTTGGTGTTCACGTAGGCCAGCCCCTCGACGCCGCCCAGAATGGTGAGGGGTCCCTGGCCGAAGACGGCGTACTGCAGCACCGTGGACATGGTGTGGAATCGGCTCTCCACAATGGACACCGGCTGGTTCACCAGGAAGGTGAGGCCGCCCAGGCCGATGTGATCCTGCAGGTTCTCGCCCACGCTCAGCTCCTTGATGAGCGGAATGCGGTGCTTGGCCAGCTCCTTGCGTGGACCCACACCGCTCAGCATCAGCAGCTGGGGACTGTTGACGGAGCCGCCGGAGAGCACCACCTCCTTGGTGGCCCGCACATGGAAGAGCTTCTGGTCCTTGACGAACTCCACGCCGAACGCCAGCTTGCTCACCGGATCGATCATGATGCGGGTCACGTGCGAGTTCATCGAGATGTGGAGGTTCGGTCTCAGCCGGGCGGGCCGCAGAAACGCCTTCGAGGTGGAGCAGCGTGAGCCGCGTCTCGTGGTTCCCTGGGCAATCATGAAGCCGGTCATCTTCTCCCCATTCAGATCCCGGTTCTCGTAGCCCATCTCCACGCCGGCCTCCACAAAGCTGGCCGCCAGCGGCGTGTGGTACGGCGCCTCGCCCACCGTCAGATACCCGCCAGTGGCGTGGTACGGCGTATTGGCCAAATACTGATTGGTGTTGTCCTCCGACTTCTTGAAGTAGTACAGGGCGTCGCGATAGGACCAGCTCGGGTTGCCCATCGCCTCCCAGTTGTCGTAGTCGTGCTTCGATCCCCGCAGATACAGCATGTAGTTCAGCACGGAGCTGCCGCCCAGCACCTTGCCCCGGGGCCAGTTGCAGCGACCGCCCTGCATTGCTAAGGAATACAAGAGAAACGAGTTACGAGATTATAGCGATCTCCCTTCCAGGGCTGTGAAGCATTTCCCTTCGGCTGTCAGTCCACTCACCCAGACAGGATGTTCCCGACGGTTCCGTCTTGTACTGCCAGTCGATCTTCGACAGCTGCAGATAGCCAGCCATGAGGGGGACATCCGTTAGCTCCGTCTCATCGCCGCCCGCCTCCAGGAGCAGCACATTCCAGTTCTCCACCTCCGTGAGCCGGTTGGCCACCACGGCCCCCGCCGATCCGGCGCCTATCACTATGAAGTCATAGTGGTCGAGTATTTCGTCGCCGCTGACGTCGCTGGGCTTCGATTCGGGATCCATGATCTCCTCGTACTGAAAATAGGCCACGGCCGCCATTAGCATGGGGATGAACCAGCTGTTGCTGGTGGCCGCTGTCACCGCTCCGCCGATCGCCGACGCGGCTCCCACAATTGCCGAGCTCATGTCTCTGGGGATGCGATCTGCGTATGTGGGTCGTCCGTCGCTTCGTTCGCTCGTTCGTTCCTCTGGCTGCCTTCCAATTCCAATTCCAAGCGATCTACGATCTACGCTATGCGATCCGATCCGATCCGATCCGAAACGTGTCTGTAATGGCAATTGAAAATTGGGTAGAGTGAGCAGTGAACAGTGAGGAGTACTCGATTGCAGTCGAACAGTGGACATGACATGAAAAGTCGCGTAGTCACTTAGTATGTAATCGGGTTAGGCGATCGCCAGGGATCGTGGCAGCGGGGTATCGACAAGGAGCCGATTTTCATGCTTCCATATTTCAATCACGATCTCGCATCGATTCAAAGATTTCGTAACTTGCATTTGTTATGCATACACTTGGCTCTATCTTCGTCTTCGTCTTCGTCTTCACCTTCTGCGCTGTCTCCGACTCCGACTCTAAGTATTACAGGCCCAGATAATCGTGATCGTTAGATCTGTAAGCTCATTTGTAGGCTTGATGGTCGCTGATTAGCACGCATGCCCATTTCAACATACTCGCACACCCTTCGGAAGCCATGGGAGAGAGAGATGTCCATGGCAGTGGCGCTCTCGAAATCAAATAGATTTAGTTTTCTTATCTTTTAAAACTCCTCTGGTGAGACTCCCTTTTCGAATAATAATTCTATATGCACATCTGAGTATTACGGAATACTCTGGGGCGATCTGCAGCACATCTCTGTGATGCGGAGATATTCATTCCAAGCTAAACTTCATAGTTATATTCAGCTATCAACATGTTTGTTGGTGGCTTAATAATCCTCATATATTTCCTGATTTTACAGTTCTCAAAGAGTGAGTCCATATGTTTTACCCTCGTACATAAGCACGTTTGATAGCTTGTTCTCCCAGCTCTGCGCCACTATAGCTGCCCCAGCATGCACTTTGGTTAGGGTATCTTTCGGCCGACTACCTGCAACCAAATGCATCTTTATTGTCTTATGCAGCGATGGCTTTTCTTTTCCAATTGTTCGTTGCACGTGTTGCTGCTTAGCTGTGGAAATATGTGTGGAGACGGCTCTGGACCCGAGGGGGTCTCGTCTCCCGCATAAAAGTGAAATCTCCATCTCTATTATAAAACTTTACAAAAAAAAAGAAGAAAAACCGAAAATGCCAGCTACTTTTCTTTCACTCACAGGCGAGTGGCATGCAACCATTTTGTTGCACACACACACACACACAGACACCAGACACACACACTCAGCTGGAGAAAAAGAGAGAGAGATGCCTCCGGCGCTCACTTGCAACTAGTAGGAATGCTGGATGCATCTGCGTCTGCCAGCTTTCTGCCACAACATTTCCTGTCGCCAATTTTTGCATAATCTGACTTTCAGCAAAACATTCAATGTGGATATCGATGTTGTTGTTTCTGTTGCTGCTGTTGCTGTTGCTATGGATGTGAACGTGAATGTGGATGCTGGGCAATTACAAACATGTTGCTCTTGTATGCTGGCAGTGGACAGTGGCAGCTGTAAACTGGTTGGCCCTCTGCCGCTGCGCTGAGAGTTGAATGTGCGCTGCCGCTGACCAAGTTCAAGGTACAAAAAACGACAAAACTAGCCAATAGCGCAACTGCAGCGGCTGGAGACCAAAATGCGAATTCGAGTGCGAATGGCGATGGAGATGGACATGGGAATAAGCTGCTAAACAGTTTGTTAAACACCACCAAAGTGAAATGCATAACAACAGAATAAGCAGAAGCTAACTTCCTCTGTCGAAGCTTGAGATACCCCGCAGCTACACACATATGGTGTGTGTGTGTGTGTATGTACGAAGAACAGCCATCTAATTCCATTTTGCAATGGATTGTTTCTGTTGCAGCTAAATAATGTATTGATGCAGTGCAGCAGTCTGCACTAAGAAATATCTGGAAACAAATGGATAGCTCCGCTCCGTTGCAGAGATGTGGCGAAAATGAAAACACCCTCCCTGCCAGGGTGTCACAAGATGTACAGCTACTTTAACAAGAGAGTAGAAGAGCGCACGCAGGCCATGAATCACTTTCGTTGAGAAAGCTTCTGCCTGCGTAGGCGTCGCAGTCGTCGCTCGCTGTCGCAGTCGCCGTTGCGCTGCCCGCTCTGCCTGCTGTCTGTTGTCACCGTTACAGCCGGCGTCGCAGGCCAGAATTTTTCGTGCGTATTCTTTTTTGGAGCCTGGTTCTTATTGACTTTGATTTCTTTTTTGTGATTCTTTTTTTTTTCGCCGTTGGCACACTTTTGCTCTGCAGTGCTCTCGCACTCTCTCAGCCGCTCAGCCGCTGCTCTGACGGATCTTCGTACTCACTTGGGGGGGGGGATGGGTGGATGGATGGACACAAAGATAGATTCTAGGAGCTAGGAGTGTTGGGTAGAGTGTAGCGCGTTTTCTTTGACGGATTCGTTTGTGCTTTGCGTGTACACTTTCTTTCCGCGTGTGCTTGTGCGTGGTTGTGCGTGTTTGGATATTCGATGCGATGCGCGGCCGCACGTTGTGAGCTTCGGTGGCCAACTGAGCAATGAATGGAGAATGTAAAGAAGAGGGCCACGCTGGAGAAGGCCTTAATCCACGCCAGTCACGCCACACACTCTTTCTTCCGCTCTCTTTCACCTTGGGCTCTCTCATGCTCTCTGGCTCATGTTGGCCACCTCTCACTCGTTGGCTTTGAGAGTGCGCGTTGCGCATGCGCAGCCTGCCTGCATATACATGCATACATACACACAAACATGCATACATATGTATGAATGTATGTACGAGTATGTCTGGTGCATGGGCTGGCGAGCAGGTGGAAAGGGAGGGGCCCTTGGACACTCTGACAAGGTGTCCGATAGTTTCCACCTGAAATGGCCAACTGGCTGCACTTCCTGTTTGGCTTGTCGCTGGCACTTCTTCTTGGTTTGGGCCAGGTATTGATGGCTCTGACTCCCCGACGTGTTTGCCGGCACGTAGACAACACTTACACACGCACAGCGCCGTCTAGTGTGCGTGTGGAGAGTGTTGGCGAAATGCTTTCACTCTTATTTTATGGTCAACTGGCCAAAAGCTCGCCCCGACCAAAGGTACGTACACCTCTCTGACAACACCTTTTTGTGGGTCACTGTGGCCGCCCAGTGACGTCAGACAGTTGAATGCGTTCCACAAATAAAGGGGCATACGAAGACGGCAGCCCACCCCACTGCAAAGTTTATTGAATCACCGAAGAGGAAAGCCCCTAAAAAGCTTCAAAAACAAATACCTAAACACCTGTTTATTAGTAATAATCAAAGTTATACCATTATTAAGGTACTTAATATCGTTACCGTAATATATCGTTACTAACTGTCTCTCTCTCTCTCGTGTCACTCTTTCAGGCGGCTGCTGCGGCTCGACGAAGAAGCGAACCATCGTCGGCGGATGGGCCTGGGCCTGGTGGCTGGTGACGGACGTGCAGCGGCTCTCGCTGAACGTGATGACCCTCAATCCGATGTGCGAGAACGTGGAGACGGCCCAGGGCGTGCCACTGACCGTGACGGGCGTGGCCCAATGCAAGATCATGAAGGTACACCCCATCGTTCCCACAGCGCACCACCCCACCCTCTTGGATTTTCTCTTTTATATTATTTTGTTTCCTTCGGTTTGTTTGTCGAGTACTCTGGCAACCCTTTATTCTTCTGCACCACGAATCGAATCTGAACGAAAGTGATTGAAGCTTGGCCCCCGTTTTCTTTGAGTTCTGTATGCTAGATTTTAGTTCCTTTAACGATTATCCCGAGCGCGCATCCCCCAGCCATGTAGAGAGAGCCCCAGCCCCCGGGGCTGGTAGCAACGTAGAGAGTTGGTATCCCGCTTGCATCTATTGTTTGAATGCATAGTCTAGCCCTAAGCCGCATCCGTATCGAACGTATTTTAATCCAACATTTGGCTCTTTGTTTTGTACAAATTCTTTACTGTTTCGATCCAAACCCGCCCCAAGCAACACCCCCCAACAATCCTAATCGAATGCATATTTAGCCCTGCAAGCGCCCCAACCTTGCCCGACACCAAGTAAGTTGAGATCACCCATCCCAGTGGTCTGTTCATGTAGCCCTAGCCCTAGCTCTAGCTCTAGCACTAGACGTAGATGTCGCTGTACACTTATTTACATATGTACTTATATTTAGCAGTAGACTTCATACCACACTTGCTTCTTTTGTTTGGTTTTCCACATGATTTGTCCTTTGGATTCCCCCCCTGTTATGTGGATATTTTTCTTTTAAGAGAATTTATTTAATTCAGTTTTTAGTTCTGTTGATTGTGTTATCGCTTGGGAAATCCATTGTTCAATCAAGCGAATTCCCAAGCTTGTTATTATTTGATATTCCTTTCACTGGATCCCAGCCCTTATTTGTTGATTCGATTGCAAGAATTTCGAACCAATCATTATGTTCCATTTGATAGCTGTCCAAACTATTCAGCAATGCTCTCAATCGATTACTCGTTATCACGTAATAAATTAATCCTCAGTTTATCCATTTTTAACTCGATCACTCGATATCATTCGATCGACCTGCTTACTAACTCATTCATGTGATGACCCGATTATTGGATCACTGCAATTTCTCGTTCATAAATGCACACGTTCGATCACTCTTCCGACATTACCATCGTACATATCAGTGATCTCTGATCTTCACTGCACCACCTGTGACTTAGGCACGCGAAACACAAAGCACTTGACTCGATGTCTGATCGGATCTGCGAGTATGCTTCCGTTTGGTCTGACTTATGATCGATGCATTCGTGATATATGTAGATGTTTGCCTCCAAATTATGTTCCATGACTTAATTATTTCAATTCGATTTTGCAGTCATCTTCGTATAAGAATAACGATTATAATAACGACGAGGTATGTTTATTATTGCATTTATTTGATTTCACATTAAAAACTTTAATTGTCTTTGGCCTGGTTTCGAATTTTGTTTAAGTTTTTGCCATTCATCTATTGGGCTTATATTTGTTTTCTTTATTTTTATACCCGGTACTCAAAAGATACATATAGTGGAATATAGAATATATTCATGATCAGCACCAATAGCCGAGTCGATACAGCTATGTCTATCTGTCCGTCTGTCTGTCCCAATGAGCGCCAAGATCTCAGACACTATCAAAACTGGAATAACCAAATATTGTATCCAGCCTCGCGTGTTATCTGTGGCATCCACTATTTGAAGATACGAAAAAGCCGAAAACGCAGAATCCGAATTGACATTCGAGCATAACTAGCTCTCGTCGCTTCTCTCTTTCTCTCTATATTAATATTTTATTTTTTACCCAACTCTCATTGGGAGAGATCACGCAAATCAATTCGTTTTTACGAACAGCAATACCAAATCACAGAGAGAGATAGTGAGAGAGTGCAGGCGGCTGTCATCGACTCTGATACGGATGCTGCCTGAGTACCGGGTATAAAAGTAGAGCCTCGGCAAGGGCCGCGGCTCACAGCGTTACCTCTTTTTTTTTTTTATCAATCACTGGGACACTCAACAGCACCCACATACACACACGCACACACATAGGGAATATCATTTTTCGTTCCGTAATGTTTGATGCATGTTTCCATTTCTTTGGGCTTGGTTCATTTGATTTTCGTTTGATCGTTTTCATTATTTGTATTCCATTTTGTTCAAAGTCATTCAATCATCATCATCAGAAGATGAGGAAGAAGAAGAAGAAGGAGAAAGACAAGTACAGTCTACAAACAATTACAAAAACAAACAATTAACAATTAACAAAAAAAAAAAAAACAAACAAAAACAAAACAATAAATGAACGAAACGTAAACCTTGTTGACCTTTGTGTTCTACTCTTTTTTCTCTACTTTCTTTTCACCAACCACCAAATCAACCAAAATCAACCAATTACCCTGCCGATCGATCGTTCGACTCCAACTCAACTCGAACCAACTCGAATGAATCCACTCGAACTAACTCGAATCAACTCATCAAACTAATCCGCAACTAATTGTAAATGATATCGACCAAATTTAACCACACACACACACGCATCAATTAAACAACAACCAAAATCATTTCGAATTGAATTGCGGCCGCCCTACAAACGAAACAAAAAACAAAACAAAAAACAAAAATAATAATAATAATATAAATTATATGTATGGTCTACTCGAAAACTGCTCCCTCTACTACTACTACTACCGTTACTGCTACCGTTACTGCTACCGTTACTGCTATATGGTTACTGCTGTTACCGTTAATCCATGTATCGCTCTCTATTCTCTTTGTCTCTCTCTCTCTCGTTCTCACTGTCGCTGTGTCTCTATGTGTGTGTGTGTGTGTGTGTGCGTGTGTGCGTATCTATGTGTGCATGTGTGTTTGTGTGGGTGATCTACATCGTATGCGAAACGAAACGAAACCAACCAAACAACAACAAAATATGCGTATACTCCTCCGGCGGATCCAACACAACCACAACAACAAAATCAATCGATTAATCGAAAATTTAAACAAATTCATCAAACAACACACACATACACACACCACACACCCACACACACACCACCCACATGCTTCCACGCTCACGCACAGATGATGAATGTATATTATTTCCATCATCAGGCCGACGAGCTGCTGGGCACTGCTAGTGAGCAATTCCTGGGCAAGAGCGTCAAGGAGATCAAGCAGACCATCCTGCAGACCCTCGAGGGACACCTGCGCGCCATATTGGGTAAGTTCAAAGCAATAATGCAACGCGATATTGCGCGGCTTAAGCTGGGGGTTCGCAATTCGTCTAGTAGTCTGGTTCGCACTGAATAGACCACTAAACGATTCATTGATTCTTTAAGAATATTTATGCGGGACAAAATGAAACCTTTGGACCAGAAAATAACTAAGTTGTAGGTTCTGTTAGTACTTAGATCCATACTCAGAAGTTTTTTTTAATTCGTAAACCTCTATTTGGTTTCTTTGCGCATCTTAATAATTTTCACTTCATTTTTCCACAGCGCAAATGTTTTTAATTTACTTGCAAAGAAAAATGTATTAAACTTTTCTGATTATTACAATGCGCAAAACAAAATTGGATTGATTACAAATTAAATGCTTACCTCGGCCTTTCCGTAGACTATTCCTATAATGAGAAGCTTGTTTTGTTGCTAATACAAGCCTGCAAAGATATAAAGGATTAAGAATAAACTTTTACACACAAAATAAATCTTTGGAATGAATCAAAACTCACATGAAAATCCCTTAATTTCGCTTTAAAGCTCATAAATTTCAATGAATATCACCGTTGTACAATGAACAATATTTAAAAATATTTTTAATTTTAAAGAAGATTTTGGATTTATCCAGCTCAGTAGTTCTTCGTATGGGGATGAAAACTACTCAAACAGGCCTCTCACAGTGATATGGTTGGGTTATTAATTGGAAGCAAAACGCTAATTGCCAATAGCCAATGTAATTGGATTTCTCAGTCACTTGGGCTGCATCCTCATCTAACCTTGAAACGCTGTTTCAAAATGTTATTAATTTCTTCTAAATCGTCTCTCGAGTCTCTCTAATAACAGTATTTACGACTTAAAGCTTTAAATCAGTCGCATCTATACGATCCCTCAACGCTTCAGTGATGAAAGCTGAATAAAAGGAGGCTATCAGATATAGCCACAACCAGGAAAAGACAGGACCCAGACCAGACCCGTCCCTTCTTTTAATGGTCACTGGTTTCTGCTGTTGTAATTGCCATTTATTTGAAGTGTAGTGAATCGTTTCATATCTTCTGGTGAGGCATTTGTGCTCGGTGTTTCAGCTGGTGTTCAGTTTCTGTTTTGTTAGCTTCGTGTCAGTGTATGCAACCTTAGTCCTCTTTGTGTCATCTTCTATATTCTGTGTTAGTGTGAGTTTGTTTTGTGTTATTTGAACTTAATTTGTGAGCTGCTTGGAGAATAATTCAATTTTGGATACAACTATAAAGAAAAAGAAACTAGAAACGTCAACGTCAATATCAAAGTTAACGACGATAGTAGACGTTGATGTTCGGCTGGTCGAACATATTGATGCTGTAGTCCAGCTCGTCCAGCTCCCGCTCGATGTCGATCTTGCGGTTGCGCACGCGCAGCGTGGGCACTGACACGGGCAGGTGGTTGTACTCCGCGATCAGCTTGTCGTACTTGAAGCGGGCCTCCTCGAGGGCAGCCTTGCGCTCCGTGCTCGTCATGGGAGCGTAGTTCTCGTAGCCAGCCTGTGTCTGTGGCTGTGTCTCCTTCTTGGGCTGATTGGCACCTGGGTCTGGCATTATCTCATTCTGGGAGTGACGACTGGCCTTGGCCCGGACGGAGTTTTTCTTGTACTTCACGTCAGCGGCACTGGACTTTGCAGTGGCGCTTGACTTGACTGTCGCATTGGACTTGACCGAGAGGTTGGACTTGGTTGAAGCACTTGTCTTGACTGTGGCGCTCGACTTGACTGTGGCATTTGACTTGACGGTCTCCTGGGATGGGGATCTCTTGCTGTGGCCACTCTTCAATGTGGCCCTGGATATCACGGTCTTCACAGAGATATCGCTACGTTGGCTGAGCGGAGAATCGTTATCGCCGTCCCCGTCGCCGTCGCCGTTGCCGTTGCCGTTGCCGTTTCCGCGCTTCGATTTTGTGGAACGGACGGAGCGCTTTGAAGCCCTGGACATGCGCGAGCACTGGGACACATTATCGGCCATGTCCCCACCACCATGGTTACGGTCCTTGTGGCACTGGCACTCCGGGCAATACTGGCCCGGGCGGACATGGTCGATGCCATGGGGCTGCGCCAGACCGCAGCGCAGCTTGCTTGCCTCGTACTCGGTCGGGTAGCCAAAAGCTGGGTCGCGACGACGCATCTGTCCGTGGGGGAGCAGCTTCTTCGGATAGTGTAGGACCACGGGGCGCCAGAGCGGTGCCCGAAGATTCGGAGAAGGCGCTTGATTGTTCATTTCCGTCTTGGACATGTTTCGTTTCTACCTATGGCCTGGCGGCAAACCGTCGAAAAGAGACGCACAGTTTTAGAAAAATCTTGCCTCGTTTTGTTTCGAAAAAAAAAAAAAATATATATGTATATTTTACCTTGGCTTACTTTCACCAAAAAGACCGAGAAAAATCCGAGAATTTCAAATAAATAGTAGAGAGTTTTTTATACGTGTGCGTTCTGCTTAGAGTGTAAAATTGTACTGAGCTCTCGGGGCTGGCTGCCGCACACATCAGACAGGGATAGAACTTAGAGGCAGTGCCTGCTTTAATTCGTGATTTTTCATTCAAAGGAAGTCTGTGACGTTGCTTTAGTGATGGAAACATTGAACCCTAATTAGCATTGACGCTTATCGATGTCTCAAAATAAAATCATGTGTACTTTTTAATTATTTAAGCCTCACGTGGATCTACTCTTCTCTGCTTGTTTTGAACTAGACCTTCGTATTTTATTACTATCTGCCATGGTCACGTGCAAATTGCTGCAGAAACACAGAAAACATTTTTGTATTCTATATTCATTGAAAGATCTAATGAACGGCGTCCAATAATGTCGTAGTGGTCATGGTGTAATTACATAATAATAAAAATAAAATAAATTGCTCAATTTTATTGATTTAATTTAATTTAATTTCTTGCATTCTTTGGTGCAAATTGAGAAACAGCATTGCCCCATTTACTGTCATTAATTTAATAATATATGCCGTCCTCTTAGTCAGCCACAGTTTTATGTTGCCTTGATTTCCGTTCGTGCGAAGACTCTTGAAATTGGGACGAAAAGAAGGCCACTTCTGCGTAAATTCTCCTCATTTGGGCCTTTATGAGTCTTAGTCAAGTTTGCCCGTCGAATGATGCGAATAAAGTTGATTTGCTGTGACTCGCAAATTTCCCATAACAGAAGGGACTTTATAAAAACGGGCACGAATGATTGCGGTATATGTATTTACGCTGAAATACTAAAAATATATCTATTTGGCGTTAAAATTACAGGAAACAATTACTAACGAGAGGGAACGTTGTGAGTCGCTGCTATGGCCGCGACTCTACTTTTATACCCGTACTCAGGGATTTTATTTTATTTATTTTATTTTATTTTTTTCTACATCTGTCATAAACATCCTCAATACAGATGCTACATATTCTCCCGCGAAAGTTCGCACATTGCATAGCGCTGCATCCCTAGAAGGGGGTGAGGTAGCAACTGAAAATTAATTTCTTTATTCTGGCTATAATCATAATCCGATCTGATGCAGATTCAGCAAACTGGTAGATATGGTCATTCTGTACGAGAATGTATTCTGTTTTTCGTTTATTCAGAATTGTAGATGCCACAGACTTTCGTCCTTTGTGAAGGCGGAAGGGGGCATGGCAAAATTTATATACATACACTTTATGGGGTCAGCAACGTTTCCTTCTGTGCGTTACACACCTCCACCTTTAGCATCACTTTTAAGAGCTAATTTATTGAGCGAAATTTCTTTGAAATTTGACATTTTTGGGTCTGTTTGAACACAAAGCGGAATTCAATTTTCTTTCGAGTAACAGCCCAGTGGAAACATTGTGGTATTGGACTCGACTATCGTTCTATACTCCACCTAATCAACATGGACATAATCGATATTTTCTCAATAGTCTTCACTGGTTTCAGAATTGTCCTTTAACATTGACCTTTAAGATTTCCCCTGAAAATTGAACTTGAACTGTAAAATTTTAACAATCCTTGTGTGCTCGCTTGCAAGATGAACACATCAGACCCTTTCGAAGCTCAGCACTCGGCTCAAGGTCAAGACATTTGCCAGTTCTATGTGCAGGGAAATTGTGCATTGGGGGAATACTGCCGCTTTTCGCATGACGTCAATGTGGCCTGGCTCGAGGCTGATTACACTGGCAGGGAGGGGCCAAGTACCGGCTGGGTGTCCAACCATTTGGGATCATTTGCTGTGTCCGCCCAGAATGAGGAGCAGGCGCTGTGGGAATCCAGCAACCCTGCATCTATGACCAACCCGATGGGAACCAAAGTGGAATTCAAATTCTTGGACTTGCAAGAGGACGAAGAAATCAGTGCCCCGATATTGCCCCGCCCGCTGGGATCTGTTACTGGATCTGGCCAGACTCTCTGCGAGCAAGAGCAGGATGATTCCCCCCTGGCGTATGTTTCCCACAGAAGGGAAAATCAGGAGCAGGAACAAATAGAACCTGGAAGCAGTCAGGGACGGACCTGGCAAGTGATTCTTTGGAAACGAGTGATCCTACTGGTATGCCAACAGGAGAAGGAGAGCTCACGTCGAGCTTCCTCAGTCCAGCCAACGGATAATAGTTGCTAATGGAGCACACAAATACATAAATACATAAATATTCTGTAGCATTTTCCTCCCCTAAACTCGTTTAAATGGCAAACCCGTGTGTGTGTGCATGTATATTGATGTGTGTAGCAATAATAAAATAAATACATGTACATTGTACATCTGCTTGAATCGGGTTGCATTCCATTGCAGGGAATAATACTCGGTTTATACTATAGAAAGTCTTGTAGATCGGGATGTGAATATTTATTTCCATGCTAATTGATTTGCCACAGCCTCGAGGCCTCTCTCTAGGCCTCTAGATAGATATGACACAGAGTTCAGAGACCTTTAAGTTTCAGCTTTCAGTTATTTAACATGAAATACTGTGTGCTGCCCAGCTCTATCTATTAATCTCTCGAGGCAGGCCTTAACCTTGCTCCGTCCATAAAAACTGCTGGACGAAAAACTGCTGGAGTATCTACGCTGCTCATTGTTAATTCAATAAATCAGCAGGGAAGGGAGGCTTGTTCTCAACTTTTCGCAGCGCGTTTTTTCTATGTCTCGAAACCTCCAAGCCCTAGACCTAGTGACGACCTTGCTGCTCAATCTATGGCTTTCAATTAAACCAAATTCAAGTGTAGGGCTTGCGGGCTGGGCTCGTACTGGGACTGGGACTAGGCAAAGTGAGCAAACTTTTACGAGAGCCGCTCTCAAGGTAGTTTTCATAAGCGCGATTCGACAATTACAAGGCAGACAATTCAAATTTGAGTGCGAATACTGAAACGATTACAAAACTACATAACTACATAACCAAAGCCGGCCCCGTGCTAGGGCCCCACAGCTGGCTGTGGGCTGTGGGCTGCGGCTGGGCTGTGGCTGGTCTGGGTCTGGGGGTGTCTCTGCCTCGCTTTCGATTGCGGTCCGATGTCAGTTGCGCGCTCAACGCGACACGCTCTGGTCGTGGGGTCTCTCCGGGTCTCCGATTCCAATCGCGTGTGAATTATATAGCTACGAGTACACTTCTGCTCTGGGTAGTCGACCGGGGGTGACCTTGATCACACGGTATGAGAACTGGCCCCCCAGCCAAGAGGATTTGATCGCTGCAAGTCCCTGGGAGCTGCAATTGGATCACACTTCGGTTCGAACTTCCATGAGTGACGTCAGTTGGGCTGTCACTCTGATAAGGCCAGCGATAAGACTGCGCCAAATGACGTCAAAACGCAGGCAGTACAAGAAAAAGCTTTGACCGAAAGATAGATACTCAGATAGATAACCACAGCTGTAGATAATTTCCGAGCCAATAAGTAGACCTGAGCCTCCGTGGCGCGACAGTTGGCTGGCGACATGAACGTCGTGTGGATGGGCGTCTTCAAGGTGGCCATGATAGTGGGCGTCACCAGTTTGGTGGTCAGCCGGTAAGGCAATCGATTGATTCCATCCAACCCTGCCCCACCCCACCCCACCCCACCGCCGTTGCCGTACCCCTACTCATGCCGTTTGTTTTTGTTCCATTTTGCAGGAACGCTTACAGTCGAAGAGGTGTACAAAGACCGCGACCAGTTCGCGGCCTTGGTGCGCGAGGTGGCCGCACCTGACGTGGGTCGCATGGGCATCGAGATACTGTCCTTTACCATCAAGGATGTCTACGACGATGTGCAGTACTTGGCCTCCCTGGGCAAGGCCCAGACCGCTGTGGTCAAGCGGGACGCCGATGCCGGAGTGGCGGAGGCCAATCGAGACGCCGGCATACGGGAGGCCGAGTGCGAGAAGAGCGCGATGGATGTGAAGTACTCGACGGACACCAAGATCGAGGACAACACGCGCATGTACAAGCTGCAGAAGGCCAACTTCGACCAGGAGATCAACACGGCCAAGGCCGAGTCGCAGCTGGCGTACGAGCTGCAGGCAGCCAAGATCCGGCAGAGGATCCGTAACGAGGAGATCCAGATCGAGGTTGTCGAGCGACGCAAGCAGATCGAGATCGAGTCGCAGGAGGTCCAGCGCAAGGACAAAGAGCTCACCGGCACCGTGAAGCTGCCAGCCGAGGCGGAGGCCTTCCGACTCCAGACCCTGGCCCAGGCCAAACAGTGAGTCAAACTGCCTTCAAAAGGGAGCCCCTGCTCATGCCCTGCATATTCTTATTACCCGAACAGATGCCAGACCATTGAGGGCGCCCGTGCCGAGGCGGAGCGCATCAGGAAGATCGGCGCGGCCGAGGCACACGCCATCGAGCTGGTCGGCAAGGCCGAGGCGGAGCGCATGCGGATGAAGGCTCATGTCTACAAGCAGTACGGCGATGCTGCCATCATGAATATCGTCCTCGAATCGCTGCCCAAGGTCTGTCCACTGAAAAAAGTGTTTTTCTTTCTTATTTATTTTGGAAACTGCAAGAAAGAGTTGAATATTAATCGTAAACTGTTCCACAGATTGCTGCCGAGGTGGCTGCTCCCTTGGCCAAGACGGAGGAGATAGTCCTGATCGGAGGCAACGACAACGTGACCAACGATGTGACCCGCCTGGTGGCCCAGCTGCCGCCCTCGATCAATGCCCTCACCGGCGTGGATCTGTCCAAGGTGCTGGCCAAGATACCCGGGGCCAAGGCGTGAGACCTAATGGAATGGGACATCCAGCAAATGGCAATGACAACGTAACGCATCGCAAAGGAATTTTAACTGACAAGGAACGGAGGAATAGAGAAAGAGAGAGAGAGCGAGAGAAGATGGAGCTAAATAGACAGAGAGAGAGATGATACGGAGGGGGAGCAGGCATTTGTTAGAGCGAGACGCCGTGTGGAAGCAGCATCAGGAAAACGAGAGGCGATGCCGGTCGCAGCAATCGAATCGATAAACGCAATCGAACATAGCAAAATGTACTCCGATATTATATATTTATATATTCAGAATGCATGCATACGCACGTGTATGTATGTTTATGTACCCATACATATACTGTGTGCATGTGTCTGTCTGTGTGTCTGCTGTGTGTGTGTGTGTGTGTCTGTGTGTGCTTGAGTTATGTAACAATCAAAAAGGATGAACGTTAATCTCAGCTAAAGTTATTCAATTTGTACGCAGCATTTTGTGGCCTTCTCTCCAGACAACAGAATCAAATACAAAACAAAAAGAAATGAAATGAAATTTGTATAACTTTAACAAGCAACAAAACGAAAACAAAAACCAAAACCAAACCAAAATACATACAAAGAGAATTGTGCAGAGTCTTAGCTACTTATATATATATATTTACATATTTACACACATCTACTATACATATACATACTATATACATACATCTATACATCATACTTATACCTAAACTACGAAACTGTTCTTCGAGCCCACGGGGGCTGACATTTGTGAAGCTTGCTTCCATTGCCAAACAGTGTTGTGTCTGGCTCTCTCTACCCCACGAACTCCTTTTGGTTCGCTTACTCACACTGCTCACAGCAGCATCTATTGCATTTCGCAACTGTTCAAACTACTGAAACTGCCCTCGAACGTGACGCTAACTAATGGAACAAAGGATAGACAGAGAG
Organism: Drosophila ambigua; assembly: GCA_018150905.1. Classification (NCBI taxonomy): domain Eukaryota; kingdom Metazoa; phylum Arthropoda; class Insecta; order Diptera; family Drosophilidae; genus Drosophila; species Drosophila ambigua. The sequence goes on from JAECWS010000027.1 coordinate 199,029, forward strand.
AGAGAGAGAGATACAAGTGGTTATGTATCACTTAATGACTGATCTATCAATTTCTGATCCTTGTCGCTTCACAACACTGTTTCTTCTCCAGGACCGCCGCAGCTTGAGCTCTTCCAACACTCAGATACACACACACACACACAGAAAAACTAGCACACACACACATGCACCCAGCTCGAATCGTATTTGTATTCAGTTTTTGTGCACAAAAAGAGAACAAATTGTACGTACCACTTTACGTACAATCCTATCCATATATGTATGTACGTTTTGTTATAACCCAGTGAGGTCCGATTCAAGATATTCGTCTCACTCCATACGTATTTTTTTATTGTTTATTTTTTGTTCTCTTTATATTAATATTAATATTACTATGATTATTATTATATATTTTACATGCACGAGTATGTATGTAAATCGATGCATTTAACAACTTTTTGACTTGATTCTTACACCATTTAGCAAAACTAACAAAAATATATACCAAAAAATAAAAAAATTAAAGACGGGGATCAGTTTTGTTAGATATATATGTTTACACTTAATCTTAATTTAGTTAAAGCAATTTTTGTGAGTTTTTCGAGACCCGATCCTTTTGTTTTTCTAGCGTAATTAAGCTTAATTTGTTTAAGCAATATCCCGAACGAGTAAACAAAATAAGCAGACATATGCATATGTATGTATGTGTCCACACACACCAACACACACCCACACACACACACACCCATTAGACACACACACTAACAAATATATACATACATCTATTTTTTTTCTATTGTATATTAACTGCAAGTAATTTACATAAATCGTAATGCAGCGTACAAGAAACAGCTAAAGTGCAGGAAAACATCTAAACGAAGAAGAACTAAACTAAAAACTAAAACTAAATAAATCAAATCTTAAATTTTGTGTATTTTGTCGTAAATAAATAAATTGAGAAATAAATCTAACGATAAATGCTTTGAATATCTGCTCAAATCACATGCCCATTCATATGTATCCAGCCACATAAAAGGAGTGTCGTCTGGTCGGATTTTAGACAGTGCCATCCATCTGTCGCACTCCAGAGCCCTTTCATCGGAATCTTTTTTGAAGTCTAAGCCACACTGTCAAGCATTTTTACATGGTGTTAACAAGCATACATACAATTGTCTGTACAACATCTTCGGAATGTCACGACACTAATGAGCTTATGTGTAGGTACTACAGCATTGTATGTAGCATTTGCATTGCATACAAATTACTCGAACATTTTTCAACATAACAAATTTGATGGTCTTTAAGTCATTTGATGTTCCGTAGGAACCCCTCATTGCTTTTGGGTCAAAGAATCAACCCATTTATTACTTATTCAGTTCTCATTTAGATGGGGACCACCTGGCTCTATAAAGATAGGACTGGCCTACACTGTAAGCCCTACGGTAACACTCATAAAAAGGATAGTAAACCTTTAAGCGCTAAGTAAGCAAAACAAAACCGTATAAGTGGCATATTCGCATTATGAGTAAGACTTCTCTTAGCGTTGCTTTTGGATTTTGACATCAAGTTCGTCAATCATAAATACATACCTACGCAGTGTATATACATATAGAATGACTCTCAACTTTACCAAACAGACATTTTCATTTATTTTGTGGTGACCGCTTCTTTATTTCCATCTCCTGCTACATATTGGTGTTGGTTTATTTGAGTACACAAATGCACACATCACAAGGAAGGGTGCGTGAGGGAGAGATAGTGGGAGAGCGCTTGGAAGGGATAGCAAATTTATTTGTTAGTTCTGGCTATAGTAATGATCTGATCTGAAGTCATCAATTCGTGGTATTTGAAATAAAAAAAGATGTTGGGGGTATACATTGAAATTCGAAGTAAGAGAAAATTATCTACATATTTGTGTCTCTTGCTACGTACATTAAAACGTTTGTATTTTGTCGCACAGTGTACCTCCCTTTGGTTATATTTGGTATACTATGCAGATGGATAAAATTATTGAGAGCTGAACGCTGGTTCCTTATCCAAGGAATTTCTTACGGGTATTCCCGTATTTCCATGTTCGCTGTCCCGACCGATAGACAGACAAATTTCTAAATTGTTTCATTCCGTCTTTATTCTCAAACATCATAGCATACATATCATATATAATCATGGATGCATGCCGTATCCAGCTTCTCGTTACCATACATTTAACAAACAAATATATCTTAAAACACTAGACAAAAAAAAAAAATTGTGAATATCATAATTTCGTCTTTAAACTTTGAAATATCAACGCTCCAATACGATCTGGGTCCGTCTTTAAGTATATTCAAACGATCTGATATACATTTATATGGTGTGATAGATAAGCAGTAGTTGTGGGGCATATTTTGCATGTATGTGTGGTGGGGGGAGTTGGAAGATGGGGGGGTGGGTGGGTGCTTACACTACGAGTTCAGCCTATTCTACTCTTAGAGACTATGGACCAATCGAATGACTAGTCGAGACCTACGTCTAAGTCTAGGACTAAATGTTTCCGATGGTCTAAATGCAATGCTTACACAAGCCCGCACCGTAGCGACATTCCAGACCAGGGCCAACATTGATGGATATCGTACACTTATTAAAACAGACAAAAAAAAACGATTGCAAAATATATACTCGCAGATCCCAATCTGGGGAGGATTGCCAAGGGCTCAGTCCGAGTACTGAGCCTTCAGGTCCTTGCGCAGTATCTTGCCGGTGGGATTCTTGGGCACCTCGTCCACGAAGATGACGCCGCCCTCGAGCTTCTTGTAGTGGGCCACGCGCTCGGCCACATAGGCGGCGATGTCCTCGGCGGTCGCCTCCTGGCCCTGCCTGAGCACGACAATCGCTCGTGGCGCCTCCCCGTTCAGCTCGTGGGGGATTCCAAAGACAGCGGCCTCGAGGATCTTCGGGTGGTCGCGGAGTACCGCCTCCAGCTCGGCTGGGGGAACCTGGAAGCCCTTCACCTTGATCAGCTCCTTCATGCGGTCCGTAATGTAGAAGAAGCCGTCCTCGTCGTAGAAGGCCACGTCGCCAGTGCGCAGCCAGTTGCCCGGATAGAAGGTGACCTGGTTGGCCTCCTCGTTGTTCAAATATCCGGACATCACCTGGGGTCCGCGCACGCACAGCTCGCCCGTGGTGCGGGGTCCCACACCCTTAAAATCACCGCCATCCAGGGGCACAATCTTGGACTCAGTGGAGCCTGGAAGGATGCCCGTGGAGGCGTAGCGTGTATTGCCCTCTGGCGTAAGCAGCACCACAGGCGAGGCCTCGGTCATGCCGTAGCCCTGCTTGAAGGCGGCCTTGGGGAATCTGCAAGAGGAATCGAGAGTGTTAGTTTAGGCATAAAATATAAGATGGATGGCCTCATGCCTTTGGCTGGGGCATGCCACTCACTTCTGCAGGAAACGCTCCACGTCGTGCTGGCCAATGGGTGCGGCTCCGCTCATCACAACCCTCAGGGCGGGGGCCGTCTCCTGAGTCAGCTTGGGATGATTGATCATGAAGAGAGCTGGAACAGACAGAGGATAGAGGATCCAGTTAGTAATCAACTACGAGTAATTCGCGTTCATGGACTCACCTATGGGAGGAACAAGATTCAAGATGCTGCCCTTGTACTGGTCGAGGGCCTTCATGAAATCGTCGGGCTTGAAGGCCGGCATGGTGGCCAGTCGGGCGCCCTGGCCCAGCTTGGAAAGCATCACCACAGTGAGGCCGTAGATGTGGAAGAAGGGCAGCACTCCGGGCAGCGTGGCCTGGACGTCCAGGTCCAGAGGCAGGGCGGACTGCACCTGTTCGCAGTTGCTGGTGATGTTGTTGTGGGACAGCATCACGCCCTTGGGCAGGCCCGTGGTGCCCGAGGAGAAGGGCAGGAAGACCATGTCGTCGGCAGTGGCCTCCTTCGACACCTGCAGGTCATCGTAGCGCACGTTCTGGGTGCTAATCAGCTCGTAGAAGTCGATGGCTCCCGCGGGCAGGGCCTCATCCTGCCGGCTCCGGATCACGGCAATGGGCAGCCGCTTGTCAGCCAGCTTGCAGGCCTCGCTCAGCGTCCCAAAGTTCTGCATGCTACCCACGATGAAATTCGCCGCGCTGAACGTCAGCTGCCTGGCGATCTCATCTGCAATTCATAAAATTAAAGCAAAGACAAGTGTTAGTGTTGATCTCTCGACTTTGGACCCCCAAAAACAGACAAGCACAGATTTCCACAATATTTATTCCCATAAAGTTGAGTGGGTACTTTCGTGATAAGGCACTCGCCCTGCCGCCTCTGACGCACTTGACAGTTCCCAAATAATAATAATTTTTCCCGAAATACATACGTACATATGTACATTTGTGCTCACTGCTTATGGACATTATATTTAATGTCAAGATTGAAATATATAAATTAATACAAAAATCTAGATTTTACCGCTTTCAGTGGCCTAAAAGGCCTACAGATTGCCATGGAAGATTCATCGAAACATAAAGAGATACGAGTATGCATACGTATGTATGTACATTTATATTTAGATGCCTTATGCGAAGTTTGGTTGGATTATCCATTTATCAAAATGGTTGCTTTTTTGATTATTGATTAATTGACTAAGAGGCTAGAAACAAATTTCCCATGATATGTTGTGTGGTATATCCACGTAGATAAAAGTAAAGTCAGTAGATGTAATCCGATATTTTCGGCTGAATATTGCACTGCTGGGAAACAGTCATGCGTGAAGTCAGTCACATCCCAGTGGATAACGGTGGAACCACCAGCATCCGCGAAGGTCAATGTGCTGCTAATGGAACTACCCACTCAAATTTTAATGATAATTGCCAAAATGTAGGTACTTTATGGGATTGGACATGCCAAATAGTTGTTCTCTAAACATCCCTCATTATTATTTATTTAAATTTAAATTTAAATTGTATTTAAATTAGAGAGAGATATCACCAGAGCGAGCCCGCTTACCCGCAGTGTAGATGGGATTGACGGTGGTCACCGTCAGTCCGGCCTCGATGGCGCCCAGCGTGGCGATGGGGTACTCTGGCATATTGGGCAGACAGATGGCCACCACGTCTGGCTTGTGCAGATTGAACTTTGTCTGCAGGCGCACCGCAAAGGCGGCACTGGCATCCCTCATCTGGGCGAACGTATACTGGCGATCGGTGACGACGCATACCTGAAAGGACGATGGGAACATACAAAAATGAGTGGGAGTTTATTATTATATATAGCCCCAAAGCTAAACAAATCGCTGCCCCAACTGATCGTACTCCAAGTTATATTCATAAAGGCCCCAACCTTACTTTGTCTTCCCTTCCCTGCCCTTCCCCAACCCTGCAACCGGTTCGGGGCTAAGGTGAAGGTCACCAACGTTTGCAAAGCGACTGAGAATCGGAGAGGTGGAGACCCCGTTGAGTGTGCGGGGGGGTCCGCCGGTGGGGGTGTGCTGATTGCAGATTGTCCACATTAAATTTGCGCAGTCCGAAATCGCATATGGTTAAAAATAAACATTATAAATAGCGACAGTGCCTGCCACAAACAAATCCAACAACTAAAAGCATATCAAAACATTTTAAATTTAACCAAAACGAAGGAAGGGGTGCCGAAACTTTTGATACCCTGCCAGGTTGATCCGCCTTATGGTAGCTATCAGATGTAATCACCCGAATTGGATTAAATCTACCTGGTTTATTTGTGTAGGAATATCTTTACAGCCCAGGAAGTTCTTCCCATTTTTCGGCCGATATTTTATTTGATTTAGGATTCTGATCTTGATCAAATTTCTCACTATGCTTGGGAACTGGACAGGAAGGACTAAAACTTCTCATGAGGTCTGACAGACATCCAGACTGATCTGTTCGAGTTCATCATACCCTTTAAAAGGGTAGTGCAACGAAAACACAAACGAACACACACAAGCACACACACACAGCCGTCGTAAAAAACACAATAATAAGAGAATCATTTCGTGCATTTGTCGATCTCCGCTCTGCGCCCCCACTCCGCGCATCAAGCAACGCTTCGCTTCGCTTTGTTCGGCTGTTTGTGGGGGGACAACGACGGTCCAAAGTTCAGTGGGGCAAAGTACAAAGTCTGCAAAGTCTAAACGAGTCGTGGCGCGCCTCTCTGTGCCTCTCTTTACATAGACCTCTCTCACTCTCTCGGAGAGCGGCCGTCTGCCATTTGGTATCTCTTCTGCTCTGCTTTCGCGCGACGGACGCCGCTGCGTTTGTTGACTTTTCATGCCGTTCATGCCGGCAGAGGCTGGACCCCATTGACTGCTGCTGCTGACGTCACAACGCAAACAAAATCATCAAAGATTCAACAGAAAAAGAACGGAAAAACAGAGAGCGTAAATAATTATAAGAAAATCATTTTTATGAGCAGCGGCCAGCCGGGAATTTCGACAGCGCTCAAAATGGGTGTGTACCCGCGAACTAACACAAAAATCGATCGATTGGGGGGCTAAATATAGAACTGCATTCAATAGTGTGTCACTCAAATGCAGTTATCAGCGAAAATTGTTAAACAACGAAGCAACATAGACCTCGTCCGACCTGCTGGATCGTCGGATCAGACATCTGCAACTGTTCCCTTCTATTCCCTTATAAGACCAACAACCGATTAGATCGCATAATTGTGAGTGTCTTTAGTTTATACAAAAAAAGATGGGGCCCAAGAACAAGTCTCGCTGACAAATGCAGTCTCTTGTATTTTATTTTTGTTCGAGCATGACTCAATAGAAATTTGATAAAACAGGCCCACTGTGTACATAGTCGCTGTCATGGGTAAGATCGATCTGTAGTAGGTGTTTAGAGGCTTGAGCCCCGGGGCCAGAGTTTTTATCTTATGGCATTGTTTCGCCCTGGGGGTGGTGCTGTGGGTACGCAGGGCATAACTAAAGGAACTTTGGACCGGGCCTGCGGGGCCTGGCGCTTTTAATTGCATTTAATTCAACAATTGGCCCCCAGCTCTGGTTACGCCAGCCCCACCACACATGTGCGGCTGTTCGTGTATGTGTGTGCTTACAGGGTGATTACTCGGTTATATCAGCCCACCCCCCACCCCTTACGGACTGGCACCTCACCCGCACACTGCACACACTGCAATGATGGCAATAAATTTCAATAAAAATTATTTGCACTTTGATTTGCACAAGCTGACTGAGAGAGGGAGAGAGACACAGAGCACATACATTGTGGGAGAGCAAGAGATAGACATCGAAAAGTGAAAAGTGTAAACATTTGTCGAAGGTCATCGCCGCCTCCCATGTACACATGTAAATGAAGAGGGGTGAGGGTGAGGGGCACTGCTTATGCAAGTGCCGCCCGAATTCGAACACTATTCTGGCAGGGGGGGGAGGGGATGATCTGTCATACGAGACTCGCTTTCCACTGTGTGGACGCGATTCGTTTAATCGGGTGCCCCCCTCCATGGACAGCGCTTCTTATCTGCTTTCTCAAGCAATTTGCCACCGGGCACTACTTGACTGGCACTCTTTGAGCCGTAAAAGTACGGGTACATGGCGAAACAAGAAGAGATTAGAATCGGAACAGGAAGGAGTCTGAATACGAAACCATAATGCGAAAATAGCACGACCTCTGCCGATCTTTGGGGGGGTAGGCCTGCCCCCCCCGTCCACATAAAGAGTAAGAGTATGTTTCACTTTCGCCATTATCATCTGCTCGCACTTGTACTGATAAGCCGCCCGAGCTCCGTCCGAGCACTACGCTTGTCCGATAAGCTGGGGGGGCATTAATGACCCAAATACTTGGCCAATGATATCTCGCTGATAGCGAGTAATCAGGCCGCTTACACTTGCTTATAGTCAGATTGGGCTGACATTGTCAGAATAGGCGTGGCGGGGCGCGGGGGAAAGACGCAAATGATTTTGAAAGGCCAAATAAAAATCAATTTGTGCTCTCATATACATATAGACAGGCGCGCAGGTTCAACAGCCCGCCATAAACAAACAAAGGGGGGTCTGGTCTGGCCTCGCATTGCGATTCCTTCAACTGGGAATAGTCTCTAGTGATTCGTGGGCCGATTGGGGCAGGTTCCCTAACAATCGGATCAGGATCATTAGAAGGACGATTACCCAGAGAAAACACACTTTTAAATATTGTTTAAATTTAAGATAAAAGAAAAAGGAGCTTAGAAATAGGTTCAAAGAGGAATATCTTCCCTGAACTGTCCTTTCAAGGAGATATTTGTGTGATTGCTAAAACTTTACTTTAACTTTTACTTTGATTTGGAACAGCTCAGAGGGAACCCCACTTGAAAGAGCTCCACCAAAAGTTGAATTTAGAGATAAAAGAGAAGATCCACCAACGGTTTTAGAGGAGCGATGTGGCTCCAGGGAAAGCACTTCACTCGAGATTATAGCAAAGAACTAAATACACATGAGTGCATCTCAGAAAATTGCAGCACAACACTTGACTTTGGATTGCTTTACACTTGATGGAAAAGTTCACACTGGGATTATTGTCAAGCACTTACCGCTGCCGTGCGGCGCTCCCACTTCTTGAAGTCCCGCCAGACGTACTCGTGCAGCGGCACATTGGGCACTACGATGGGGTCGTAGGGGGAGGTCTTGTAGTAGCCATCCTCGGGGCTGTAGTGCAGGAACTTGTCCGTCTCGCTGTCGCCCTGGGCCCGCGCCCTCTCCGCGCTAACCGTGCTGGTGTTCCTCTGCCGGCGGTTGGTCGTTATCGAGCGGGTGGCAGCGCTGCCCAAAGCGGTGGCGCTGCGCAGACGCAGCAACTGAGTGGCTGGATACATGGTCTCTCTGTGTGTGTGTGTGTGTTTTTGGAACTGGAGTCGAGTTTGGAATTTGTTTGGGGCTGCTGCTGCTGCTACTTTTCTTCTGAGTTGTGCCTAACGTCTGCTGCTGTCGAGTGTTGAGACACGACTGTCGGCTGGCGTCGCAGTGCGCCGCGCAGTAAATGCCTTTCGCTGGCACACCGACACACCCACACTTGCACGCTCACAGACGATCGCGTTGGCGTTGCCGTCGCCGCTGCGTCCTCTGCTTTGCCCGCACCCAGCTGAACTCTTTAGCGTCTCTATCCTCCTTCGCAATGTTGCATTACACGTTCTCTGCTCGCTCTCTCTCTCTTTGGCACTCTCCCGCTGTGGGACTCTCAGCCGGCCGGCTGCGCTGTGCTCCTCTGAAACTTCTGCATCTCCCTCTCTCTAGCACGCTGGCACCTTCTACCTGTAACTGTAAGTTGAGAGAGTTCTGTCAATTAGAGTGTATTAATATTATTCAACAATGGGACGAGAGAGTGTGGCATGCTACTCGATCCCAATAAGCTGAAATGCCTTACAGCACCCTCCATTTCCACACCAAGTATTCTTTCCATGATGCACTTCCCATTCCCTATTTTTCACGTTTTGATGACGGCAAATCGTCCAGTACGCCGACAACACATTGCTCGCATGATAAGGAAACGAAACGGTGACTGGATGGGGGTGGGTGGTGAGTGGACTTCTGTATATGTATGTACATAAGTAATACCCCTGAAATCTGGTGTGTTGGCTGTTCGGTGTGCATTACCATCCAGCATTCTTGTTGTCTGCGCATGACTGGGCAGTCTTTCCTGTTATCGCTTCGGGGAATAATACGCAGAAATGTTGTACCTTGATCGCCGCGTGTCGGTGACTCCGAACTGATATTGGTTATCCCGAACACCTGCACCTCCATGTAAATCACAAAGAGCAGACACCAGCTCCAGCTCCCCCCACCGGCTGTCTCTAGCGAGTGCATTAACCTCTGCATGGGGAATTTCTGTGTTTGAAGTGAAAACTTTGTCATAGAAACGAATTCATTTCCAACCGCAGCCAAAAGCAAGAGAACAACCACTGCACTGGCAAGAGGACAGGAATTCTATAGTTGAGTGACGAGCCTTTTGATACCCTCGCAGACAGGTCATTCTACCAAACACACAAACATATTATTAGAAATTCATAAGATTTACAATTATTGTTACAAATTCATTGGATTTTCCTACAAAAACTATTTTGAGATTTAAAATAGCTTTTAAAATGAGTAACTGACAGACAGACAAGTGTCTATTGATGTGGATCAAGAATATATAGATTATGCACATACAAGTGATGGGGCAGAGCTGTTTACTTCTCTGCGTAACAAAAACATGTTCAGTGTCATGATACTCTCTGCCAGGGTATAAGAGAAGAAAACAGAGGAGACAAGCAGCAACAGTAACAGCAACAGCTACAACGTGAGCTTAGCTCAAGGCCAGAATGCATTCCCTCTCCGTCGCACTAATATGGCGCCCACATTGCATTGGCTCTCCCCTTTCCCTTCGCACCGCGATTTGCATATTATCATGTGTACGTCTTGCATATTTCTCTGCTCTTGCGCTCTTCGACCGTCGCACTGTCTCTCTCTCTGCTGTAGCGATCCGCTCTCTTCGTCTCTCGCATGCAGTCTGAACGAGCGAATGCACTGACTCTGACAGTGGTATTTGGCGCTTAAAAATTTAAAAAAAAATCAATATTCAACTGTTGAATGTAAGTCGATGTAATCGCCAGGCTGTACTTGGGGCCAGCTGTCTTATCACCGATTACTAGAGGTCTGTTTGCATTTGATTTCCACTGATATAATGCTTGTTTTCCCACGCTTTCCACTCTCTTGAAGAGAGTGGCTTGAAGAGCATGCGAAATGTGTGCGCCTCACTTTTCCACTCTCGACCTGTTTACTCTGGCTGCAAACCGTCGGGTGAACTTTGTACCCAAGCTCAAAGTCTGCGTCTAAATTGATGGTCCGTCCCACAGTCTATGCCGCAGCCGAAGCAGGAGAAAAATCAAAACCAAAACATGCAAGAAAGGCTCACTGCGGATGCCGAAGCATTAGATACCCTTGGAGAGATTCGATTTACATAAGATTTAGTTATTTTGGTTACTTGGAATATTTATCCATTTATCTAGTCCCAAATGATGTACATTGGACATTCGGCTGAGCTTTAAATTTGGGCCACTTTGTGGAAAGAATAAATTAAATATGCATATTTTTTTTTCCGCACTGCCAACATATTGTCAAAATGATGATACCCGCTTTTGGGGAACATAAATATAACAAAATCCAAAATGTTTATCCAAGCAAACCAGTTTTTCTTGATTTCATTGATGTTTTGCTTTTGTTGTTGTTTTCGATGCTGCTTTCGGTGCTGCATTTGTTATGGGGCTTGTGGCCTGGGGCCTGCCTGGTACTGCAATACGAGCGCAGCTCCATCTTGTTTACTGTTGTTTTTCCAGCTCCACACGAGTACTCAGATTCTGTCCACGGGTTAGCTTTGTTTTCGGAGGGATTTAGTTTTAATGGGGTAGAATGTTCAAGTTTCGGAGGCTTTATCAGTATTATTATTGCTATATGAGTATGTGCCTATTTGTTTATTCTTACCAGTGTACCAGTATATAGGTGTATGTTTTTATATATACACTTAGCATATACAAAGATTTGCCACAGGTTTGTCTCTCGCACAATCGCACACCCATACGGGAGCGAAGGTCTTACGAGTTAATTTGATAATCTCCCTTTTTGGGGTTGTGTCGCGCTCAATGAGTGTTTTGGAACTGTGCCAGTCCACGGCCATGTCCACCACGTTCACCAACTTGATGCTTTAAAAGATGCACGGCAGGGTCTGCATTGGGGGTTGGTTATACCCGTTACGCACAAACGACGAGGGTGTACTACTTTCTCACACGTGTTTGCAACAGCCAGAAGAAACTACAAGTGTTTCCTGGTCAATCTTATGCTCAATTTGTTCGTGGAAATGTACCTATGAATACATACAAATGTAAATTAATTTAGCATATTCAGCATCTTTAGAAGTTGCATGTAGATAAGCGGTAAGCCAGATAAGAATCACATTCCGTGCTGTATAAAGTTTCATTGCATTTTGAATTATTCCAGTATGCTGGAGAACTGCATATTCGGTGAGAACTCTATGCTTGCAACTTTCTACATGCCAAAAATAATCCCAAACCAAGAGCGATCTTTCATCGTAGATGCCTCCATTGGCGCCAGTACCGTTGACAACTTGTCAGGTCTTGCGGAAAATAAGATTTTAACATCCCTGGCTCCCAAAATGTATTGTTTCAATGGGCATGGAACAGACATACTCTACAGCGCCTCGCAAGCTCCGAGAAGCAATGAAGTTTGCAGTTTGAAGTCAATGCAGTTATTCGCAATAAATAAATATATTTAAATTCAAATTTTATAATAAATCAATCTCGAAAATAGTGAATTTATAGTATTAATAATGGATACATATAAGATTAAAATAACTTTTTGGACTAGTGCCGCAAATAGAAGAAACTTTTATAGCACTATGGTACTGTAGGATAAATAAATAAATAGCACACAATTAAGGGATTGAAACTAGAATTGTTTTCGGATCGATATAATAGATATACTATATATACATTTTATACCAAGTGATTTCAAAAGTTCTAATTTTGCCGCACACTGTTACAATTCTTTTATTGTAGCAAACGGATACTTTGCCATGTAGCGGGTATCTTACAGTCGTAATATTGGCTTTCCCTTGATTCAGGGTGGGATGAGGGTGCGTCTTGGCTGTTCCACTCCCACCGCCGTTCATTGACGCCGACGCAAAGCGGGGCAGTGGCAATGCAGTGCCAGGTGGCGCTTCACAGGAAGCTCGCTGGAACGCCGAAGCTCGGCTCAGAGCGGGGAAATTTATGTTGCGAAATGGAGCTTGTTCTGGAGGCGAGCTTTTTCCCCAAAAGCCCCGCTTCAGGGGGCTTTGGCGAGACGAAAAGTGTGCTTCTGAGAATATTGCCCGTTCGATGCCGCCGGAGCACGCGACGAGTTCGTAGTCTACTTTTAGGTGCGTAGTCGCGCGCAACTCGCGTCGGAGTCTCGGGGAGTCTCATACAGCGGGAGACATACTTTAAGAAAATAAATCAAATAAAAGAGCAAAATAGGCAAACATTTTTGTGTGCTGTCATACGCTGTTGTTGCCGTTCTTTGATGTTGTTGTTTTTTTTTTGTATTTTTTTTGGGTATTTTTGTTGTAATTTTTTTTGCGAAGAAAGTGCATTGCAACGGAATGAAATGAAATTGAAATCGAAACGAAAGTGCAGCACAGAGCGGGGCGCGCACGTGCCAGTGGGATGAACGGATAGGCGGAGGGACGTCGGCACCTGCGTGGTGGTGGTGGTGGTGGTGGAGGAGGAGGCAGAGGAAGAGGAGAAGGAGGAGGGTGTTCAATAGATCCGGATCCGGAGTCGGGAGAGGGAGCGGGAGTCCGGCAATTGTTGCACACACTCTTTACCCTACCATCATGTTATTTCTTGTTTGTTGTGTGTCTTTCGGTTCCCTCCGTTAATGCTCCCCCTTTTCTCTCCTACTCACACTCTCTTTTATCTCTCACCTCACCGCCTCACCTCCTCTCCTGCAGTGCAAACAGTGAAATGCGGAAAGCGCGTTAAAAGTAATCAAAAATTAACAAAAATAAAATAAAACCGAAAGAGGAAAGGGAATAAAACCGAAAAAGGGAAACCAAAACACAAAGTGCAGAAAGAGTAAAAGCAAGAGAAGAAAGCTGAAAGGCGAAGCAGAGAAATAGGAGCAGAAGAAAGCAGGAAAACAAGCAGAAGAAATCAAAAAAAGGAGAAGAAAGCAGCGGAAGAAGCAGCAGCAGAAGTGGAGCATCGGCAGCCACAAGGAATATTACGGTACATCCACCCAAAAAAAAAGGCAATCAAAGAGCAACACCAACAACAACAACAAAAAAGGTAAATCCACAAAGAGAGCGAATATTGTGTAATGAAGTTGAATTTCTTTTGGGTGGAAAAAAGAACACACACACACACACACACACACACACACACGCACACCACGAACAATCAGTATGGTTGTGGTTGTGGTGGGGTGGTGGGGTGGGTCAGTGGGTGGGTTGGTGGGGCGAAGGGGGATAGAAGGCAAATGCGAAAGTGATACGCGTCATGGGGATAGACTGGAGGGGGAAGAAAGCTTACCCAGAGCGCTGCAGAGAGAGAGAGAGAGAGAGAGAGCGAACGGCCAAGAGAGCGGCGGCATAAACACACTTCTAATTGTAATTGTTGTCTGCTGGCATTGTCTGCTGGATTTGCTGGCGTTGCTGTCGCCGCCGCTGCTGTCGCCTGGCGCTGGCGCTGTCTTGGCTGTCTCTTCCTTCTGGCTCTGCTTCTTGTGGCGCTATTTTGACTGCTGTCTCCGTTGGAGCCGCATAAACGTTGAGCCTTGAAGCACGCCAGAGAGAGAGAGAGAGAGAGCAGAGCAGAGCGAGAAAGAAATCGAAGTTGGTTCTGGCAGAAGCAGAGGCAGGGGCAGTGGCACTGGCACTGGCAGCAACAAAGAAGCACGCCAGTAGGCAGGCAAAACCAAGCTATATTATTATGCGGTAAGGCCATCGCTGACGCTGCTCAACCGTTAGTTGCCCATTGCCAATCTGAATTGCGTGATATCTCCTCATGTAGTGGCAAGAAGTAAAAGACACAAGAAAGGGCATAGAAAACCAAGCACTCACCTTTCTATGAGTAAACCTTGGGCGAAACGAAGTTAAATTTGCGTGCTGCCTGCCATTGTTGCCGCTGCTTTTCCTTCTGTCGCTGTCCCTGCTCCTGCTCCTCCTGCCGCTGCTGCGAAGCTTGTTCAAAATGTGTGTCAGCCGAAAAGAATGAACAAAATTCCCCCAGCTCCCAACTTCTGGCTTTCCCCCGCACTCCATGCCCCCGAAGCGCTCCTTTTGAATGCGCAATTATGTCAGCGTTAGAGGGAGATGATGAAGCAGCGAGAAAGAGAGGCAGAGAGGAAAACTACAACAATTGGTTGCTTTTTCAAGTGCAGCACTCACACACACAAACAAATACACATGAACGGGCCGAGGCTTTGCTTTGCGGTTGCATAAGTGTCAACCGCAAAACACGCGTACAGTTTGACAGCCACTGGCACACACACACACACACACATATGCAGAGGTGTGGAGAAAGCAAGAGGCCGGCGCATAGGAGCGGAAGGGGTGAACGAAATGGCACCTGCCGCCTGCCAGGACAGTTGACATCGACACAAGATTGATATTGATGCCCTTTACACCCACACAAACACACACACATACACAACCATACAGGTATATACTCTCGCGAAGAGAGACCGTGTGGAAGAGAGACAGAGTGAGAGCAACAGGAAACGGGCAAAAGCTACTTAAATATTTAAAGAAATTGCAAAAAGGTAAACGAAGTGCTCGGCATAGAGGGAGCGGGAGCGGGAAAGGGAGAACGGAGAATGGACAAGGCAACGTGAAATTGAATGGTTCCGCTCTCACGAAATACAACCAGCCCCGACCCCCTCCCCGCCATAACCGTTAGACATGCGGCAGCGTCGCAAATATGCAAACAATGCCGAATGGCACCAACACAAATGTCGCGCAAATCTTAAGCAAGTTTTTCCACCCCATCCAAGAGAAGAGCATGAGAACCCAATGGGACGATATGGTCGATTATTCCGACTATTGCATGCCCTGTACTCGCTTACGAGAGCGCAATGCCAGGGAAGAAGAAAATTCTCAGTTCAGGATTCCTTAAAAGTGGAAATACTTGTGTGCCTCTGGGCCTTTCCATGGAAAGGCTGAGGCCGAAAAATGTAAAGTCAATAAAACACACATTTCCATATATTTTTGTCCCTATATTACTCTCAAAGTGTACTGAAACCTAACTAATTTAACCTATTGATATATTTAATTTCATTAAACGTGATGTGAAACCTCTTTACATAAATTATCAAAAGTTAATGGTTTCGGTATTTTGTATTTATTTATTTTATTATCATCTTCAATAAAAAAATGATTTATGTTTCAAAGTCTGTTTTCCCTTATTCAATATTATTTTAGAAAAAATCTAGAACTTGTACCCGTGGGAAATATATTTAGGAATAGTTGACAGTGATGTGTTAATCCAACTTCAGTTTTCGTCCCATGCGAATGCCTTGGCTGTTGCAATTAACTTGAAGAATCAAAAGTTCCCTAAACCATCCTGAGCACCAATAACAGGGCTCATTAAGTTATACGATAATTAATTGTATTTTATAAATTTTAAATGCCCATGGAAATGGCCGTAACAGGCATTGATAACTCTGTCACACAACTCTTCCGACATAGCTGTCGGCATTGCATTTCTAAAAATAGATAAATACATAACAACTGGATAATAGTGATGTTTATAACTGACAAGCCACAGTCCAAAAATTAACCACATTTCCACAGAAACGTTTGAATATCCGCTACTAAAATGTCGACACTCCCAAAAATGGAAATGTGCAAAAACCGCAATTGAAGCTGGCCACAGGAATAAAGCTAACAATGACAGGAAATGATGTGGCTGTGGCAATGAAGCCCTTGTGGCAAGAACTGCACAAAATACACACAAATGCTTGAATTTTGTATATGCATGTGGCAGGATGCTCTTGGTACACTTTGCGATAAAAAACCTGCCCGTTGATGCAACTTCACTGAACGTACCTCTGAGAACATGTGGAAATAGAGTCTCTCTTTGGCTCGGGGCGGTGTGGTACGAATGCGTGGCCTACACTGGCTTTCACTTGCATAAATCTGTACTATATATAGTGCATGGTAGTGTTGCCTAGGGTTGGCTGTTGACCCTGATCCGGAGTTCATATGGTGTCAGACACACTTCCCGCAGGCTGTTACATACACACATCTAAGCGAATCAAGTACACCCTCGCACTTGGTCTCGTCTCGTATCGGGCATAAAAATTACCAGAAGAGCACAACAATTTTGTCACGCATGTGTAGCTCTACACATGAATATGGCTGTGTGAGTGTGAGTGTGTGTTGGCCAAATGAAAAGAGCCAAAACATTAAAAATGTACCAGCAACAACAACAACGAGGTCCAAGCTGACGGGCGCCGCAATTTGCTGTTAACATAAAATAAATAAAACGAAGAAAAGGCACACACTGACACTCAAATATGTATATGTATATGCATGCATGAGTATGGGTATGTATGTGCGATGTACCACTACACACGAGCATAGAATGCCGCTGGCAGTTGACTTTCGGCGTTGACTGTGCCCATTGCCATACCCACACCCACACCCCAATCTCCGTTCGTTTGCTGTTTGACTGCTTTCGGGCGGACATTTTCAATTTTCAATTTTCACTTTTTGCATATTTAATGTGACAAATCGAAAATAAGATTTGCAGCCAGGGAGAGCTCCTGTGTGCCCAGATTGAGTGGGCGGGTGGGCCTCTAAGTGTTCTACTTTCGTGGCTAAACGTTAATGAAGCGTAGAGCCTTCGCCTAGCCGGCCGCTCCATGGGAGAACTCAACACAACTCAAGTCGAGTCGAGTCAAATCAATCAGCGAGATTGATGGGGCATGTGCCCCAGCTTGCGACCGATTTCGGGGACCAGGCAGCCGCACTGGGATTTATTTCGCCTATGCATCAAATCGAAAATGAGTGAAATTTCCAGCACGTGCAAATGCTATACCCTCATACATACATATGTATGGATATCATAATTTTACAAGTGAAAAATAGCCGCTGGCTTTGATTTTGCTGAATGGATAACATTTGCAGTTGATTTTATTAAATTCGTTGAATTTATTTGCAGAACAAAATGCGCATAAATATGTACGGGAAATACAATATTTAAATTAATTTATGCGCTCATTGCAGCAATTGTTTTATGTCTGTTATCCGCTGGCCATGCGGCTTCCGTTTCCGTTTTATACGGATCCGTTCGCACCCTTGGATGCAGAACGGCATTTATCGATAGCCAAAACTGGAGCTGGACCACCTGCCGACATCCTGTTCTGAGTGCTCGTCCTCGTTGACCTTGTGCTCTGGTGGCTGCCGCTGCCGCTGCCCAAGATGTGCCTGTCGTATCAAAACAAGTTTATTAACATTCCACTGACTATCAAATCCACTCCGACCAGGGCTAGTGGCCCATGACCCGTGCCAACCCCCCAGACCCACGGGCAGGCATCTGCCAAGTTTCCTGGAACAATTACATATGTAAAATGTTGGCAAGCAACCCGGGCACAGGGCAGGCACACCACTACACAGTTGGGCAGCCACTGGGCTTGGGTTTGGGCTCTGGGTCTGGTTCGGGTTCGGGTTCGCTTTCGGTGTCGGGTTCGCCGCATTGTCGCCTAGTCTTTGGCCATAAAATAAAATAAAGAATCCCTAGCCTGCCTCCGGTCCGTAGCCAAAGCCAGAAGCGGAACCAGAAGCTGGAAGCTGGAAGTCAAAGGAGAAGGAAAAGCCACTGCCACTGCCAAAGCACGTGCGCAATATGTAAATTTATTTGTTTTTTTTGGCATAAGTACGCGGCGGCACTCGCAGAGTGCTTTTTGGGTGTATTGGATAAGTTATGGTGTATGTATCAGCCTGAGGGATGCTTCCCCGACGATATACACCCACGATTAAAGTACGGATCGGGGTCAACAGACGGGCCGTGTGCATGTGTCTACGCCCGCAAGAGCTAGACCCAATCAACGGTGGTACTCGTATGGCCCAAGGCACATTCAAATTTCTTTTGCTTGGATTCGGTGGACGTACGCTTCAGCCACAGATCTGACCAGATACATGGACAGCGGGTAATAATTGTTACGAGTATTAGTTGTGAGAGTGTTTGTTTTTTGGCTCTCTTTTATACGCGAAGAAGCTGTGGCAGAATCATTTCAGATATGCCACTGTCTTGGCACTTCCCTTCGGACTCTGCAGGGGATTGAATATTGTCTTAAGCGGGTACTACATTGTCGGTAGTTAAATTGTTTTTGTCTGCTTTTCGTTGGCTTTTTGGTTGTTGCTCTCCCATTTTCCGTTTCTTCATCCTTTGGCCTGGGCCTGGGTCTGGGCCTGGCTGGTGCTTGATGTCGTTTTTATGTTAATGTGCGTGGCCAATGCCTGCCTCCGTGTGTGTGTGTAAGTCCCTAAGCGGAACTTTCTTTATATCTGTCTGCCCTTCCCCATCCGCCGGCAGCCTACAGCCCTCAGTCTGCTGTGCTGCTCTCCTGCTGTCCTGCTCTCTGTTTGTCTCGCTTCCATGTGCCTGCTCATTGCTTTTAATAGCCAACATCACGCCATGCATTAATTTATGAATTTCGTGTTGTTCCGAGTTGCTTGCTCGGCTGCCGGCTGCCGGCTTTCGGCTGGCAGGCGTGGCCCTGCCGCCCACCCGGAAAGCTTTTAAAGAAAATGCGAACAAGCCGCAAATATAATTAAAATCAGCCAGGATTCACCATTAAAAAGCTGGCGGGGGAGAAGGGAACCTCCAAAAGTGCTCGCAGACAAATGCAAATAAATGAGTACCCTTACCTGTTACACACAGCCTCCGCCATGTGTATTCCCCCACTGCATCTGTTCGCAGGCGTAGTACATCCACTTTCGATTCACTTGACATATTATTCATGCCGAATTGCTGCCTCCCTCTCCCTCTCTCTCACACTCGCCTTATCTCTCCACAGTTGCTGTCCAACTGTCGACGCCAGCATGTCGTCCGCCCAAATGTCGCAGCATACTTTTCGGCTGGCGCTGTAAAACTATTACAGTTATTTCTGCTCGACTAGCGCTGGAGTCGGAGCGAGTGAGAGAGGGATCGATAAGTAGGGCATATGGGGGCCGGCCTGTTTTTTGTTGTTTTTGTTGCATGTCCTTCTTCGATTTTGCGAAAAGATTATTTTAATACCCTAGAGAATCGGTGCGGTTCTATACGTTTTCATTCATCCAGAAGTTTGCTGCCAACATATCAACAAACAGATCATTTAGGTACGATGACGACCCCATCAGAACCAGCAGTAAAAAGAACTCCTTCTGTCCGCGTTTCAATGGTAAAATCTCTCACAATTCAAAGATGTATTTTGGACAGCAGTCTTAATGTTTGAGTATTTCGTACACGATCAAAAATAATACTAATAAATTAGAACGTAATTTGGGTAAGACTTTGAGCTGCCAGGATCGCTGTATTGCATACTAAATACTATGAAATTCATTAAGTTAAAGTTGCTTCAAGGCCACAGAACGTTTTTAATTATAAATCATATTATAAGGAAGTGATATTCCTTCGGAGAATTGTTTTCGAGACCACTTTGCTACTACTTCATGAAATCAGACTGCATAATAATATTCGAATAAGTATAAATAAAAATGTACGAGTAGGCAGCAATAGTTCAAGGGAGTTGCCAAGGAAACTGTGGCCCATCAAAATATGTTTCTTGGGCTAACCAAACTCTCTGCCTGCTGCTGTTAAATGAGTTCTACGCTTCTACATAATCCAAACCTCTCTGGAATCACTCTGCCGTAGCGCTGCTCCCAGCCAAGCTGGAGCATATATTTCTCTCGCTCCCACTGCATTCTCTTGCCATAGGGCTATTTCTCTTTTTGGCTATAAAAGAGATTCAATTATTATTACTTATTATTGTTACTAGTTAAAGGTAACTCATGCGCGCCCTCTCAATTGTCGATTTCTACAAATTTCTTTAAAATTTGCTACTTAATGCCAAGTTATTTTGGAATCTATGGACACGGCATGGTGGTCGTTGGATCTGCAAGGGTATTTGCAGCTTCGTTCCTCGAGCTGCGGCTTTCCTTCCATGGTATGGTATGGTATGGTTTGGTTTGGTTTGGCTTTTCTTTTCATTTCTTTGCCATCTGTGTGGGGGTTGGTTGTTTGCCTTGCTTTGGCCTATTGTTTGCTTATCATGCTCATGTGTGCTTGTGTCTGTGCGAGCGCTTTCTTACTATGTCAATATTTTTTGGCGTAAGCTTTGCTTTTAGCCATGACAAGTAAATATGCCAGCCAGCAGAACAGCGGAATAAATTGGCCAAGTCTCAGCTTCAGTCTGGTCCTGCTTTCAGCTCCCCGGTCCAGGTCGAGCTCTCTCTCTCTCTCTGTCTCCCTTTCTGTGGAAGGACAATGCTTCCTCGCTACAACTGTCCCCTCCTGCTCCTGCTCCTGCTGCTGTCCCTCTGTCTTGGCCTGGTCTGAAGCTCTCAAGTGAACCGATTGCTGTTGTTGTTCTTCGGTTTGGTTGCGCGTCGCGCAATCGAAAAAGTTTTTATGACACAATTTCCTTTTGTTGCCATTTTTCTTGCGTCTTGCTCCTTATTTTTTTTTTGCGCTCTCCTTCTTGGCACACTTTCGATTTTCGATTTCGCACGGTGTGCTGCGGAGGGTGGTGGGCAGGGCAGGGTAGGGCAAGGCAGGGCAGGGAGAACTGAGTCATTCCGTGTGGGGCGGAGGGGGGAACGTCAGAACTTCAAATGGCAACAGGAAGGAAAGGGGTCGGGCCTGGAGACGGGGGCTGCTGCTGCTATATTTAGAATTTTCGGAGGGTCTCTGTAACTGGGTCCCCTCCGGTCACGCTGGGGGAGGGGCACGGGTGCACGGGTGGACGGGTGTGATGTGGAAGCGGCACAAGGATACTTGCCACTTGCCACTCCCTCGTGGCGGGTGCTGCATTCAATGTAAACGAAGTTGCATGCAGCAAATGCCATGCAAAGTGATTGAACATGGAGTGCTGCAGGCGGGCAGGGGGGCAGGCAGCGGCACGACTGAAATTATGTGTTGCATACTTACGTGCGCCGCACTGACCTTGCGTGCTGGGCTGAGAGGGTGCGGGGTGGGTGGGTGGCTGGCGGGTAAGCAGGTGGCCGCCAGAGGGAATAGCAAAGTACGCGAAACGAGCGCCAGAAGAAATGTGAAAGGAAAGCAGGCAAAGAGGTTGCAAGAAGCAGCGGCAGCAGGCAAAGACTTGGCCCGCTGCTGCCGCTGCTGCTGCTGCTCTCTCCTCCTCCTCTCTCGCTCTGTCTGTCTGTCTGCCTGTCTGTCTGCCTACATGTGTACTTCTACTTCTCGCTCTCGCTCTTGCTCTCCACCTCTTTTGTTCGCCTTCCTGGGGCGCTGTGTGTTTTATTGCATTGCCCGTTTTGGGCACCAAAGTCTAATTGGATAGGGAGATAGCGGCACAGAATGGGGCAGGTAAAAGGACGGCGAAGACGCAGCCAGAAAGGCACACAGATAACGAATGGCCCAGAGAAATGGGCAGAGCGAGAGGCGGAGAAAGCGCCGGCCTAGACCAATTTAATCGATGAAAAAGATAAAATTCAATTTGCCACAGTTCCGCAGAAGCACCGAAAGCGACACAGGGCTAAGGGCTAAGGTGTGCACAGGTAATGGGTAAAGGGCGTTAGAAAAGAGCTCTAAGCTAGCGGCGGAAGGTGGGACAGACAGAGAGAGAGAGAGAAACAGATGGGAGGCAGGGGCAGTCAAGTCAGCCGTGAGCTAAGGGCAAAAGCTGATAAGCCGCCGCAACAATAAAATCAAATCACATCTGCCAGCCCCCAGCCCCCAGCCATGTTTGCGCGGGGAGAGGGGTGAACGGCAGAAGCGGGAAAAGCAGGTAAAAACAGTAACGGCTAACGGTTAATAGTGGCAGCAGCATTTTGAACAATTGCTGGACTCAAGACTTTGATGGGGAAACGAGAACTCACCGATTCGTACCCCGATTTGAAATCATTTCAAAAAGGATTCATAGCCCAGAATATTGCCGATTGAAGGGTTAAACGGAGAGCAAACCAAACCTCAATTCGATTTGCAATTCCATAACATTCAAACATTAAGTAACTGAAATACATGTGCAATATATTCAACCCAGTTATTGCTCAAGGCTCACGGCTCACCGCTCACGGCTTCTTAGCCGGCTCAAGTCTGACTACATTTACATTTCATTCCTCGCAATCCTGACTTAATTCCTGCTGAAACCAGATTAGCATTTAACCAGTGCATAGCCGCTACAGGGAAAATTCTTGTACACATGTACGAATCAATTGCTAAGGCCAAGCGGTTCACATCATATTTAGGGGAAAGGTGCCTGTTGTGGACAGGGTTTGGTTCTCGCCTCATAACTTTTGACCAATTGAATATTATTAAATTATAATATAGGTGTACCTATTAAAACTTAGGCAACTGTCAGTGAAGGATATCACGAATTTAGTGGTTACCATTTAAAAAAAAAGAAATTAAGAAAAATCAGCGTGAAATGAGCCAGCAGGGCTCCAGCTCGTGGCTGATTTGCAAAGGCTCCTCACTATGAAGGAGTAGCAATATTTGACGTTTCTCCATCTTAGAGGCTCCCTCTTTTCATGTTGCTTCCGCCTCCCGCTTCCGCTTCCTCCCCCTCCCAGGCACTCTAATATTTTAATGAGTCTTAATTTGCATTTGCAATACCCTGCAGAGGATATGCTCATTTTTGAGCAGAGTCTGTCTAATATTTGAATATTATAATATTCATGTTATAATGTTATTAACACTGTGGACCAGCACTAACATATTTTCCATATCCAGCCTGTGGAATATTCATCTAAAAGATCGTGTGTGTCCCTTCGCTTATGGGAAATTCAACAGCGGCGAGTCAACGAGCCCCCATGCTGCAGGCATAAGGAAAACATTTCCCTTCTCCCTCCATGGCTTTTATAGACATCTAGATGCTAATTTATATGATTTTCTAGGAAGGGTATCAAGAGCCGCAGCTCATTTGGTTTCCCGCTTTCGTGTGCTTTGGCTGGGAGTGGAACTTCAAGAGCTCTCGGCTAAGGCGGCGCCTAATTAAGTACAAAATTATGAATAAAAATGAGCCATTCAGCGAAGCACAAAGACAAATAGAGCGCATTATTCATGGAATCCGAGGCATTAGCCGGAGACAACGCAAATGAAGCGACTGAGTATTGGGGTTGGGGGGCAGCCAGAACTGGAAGAACTTGAAGCTGGGGGTGGTTCGGTCTGGATCTAGGCCTGGGTCTGGGTCTGAGCCTGGGCTTGGGCCGGAACAAAGGATCGATTGTCAAGCAACTAGTTACGTACATAAATATGCAAGCTTATCCGCATTCAGCTTGGCTGCGGGACCAGCCAGTGTGCAGTCACTTTGGGCCGAAATGGTCCTCTTTAAGGAATGTCGAAGCCGAAAATAGACTTTCTTTTTTGCACTTGTTTCGGCTTTGTTTTCTTGTCTTGGGTTAATGAAATGGCTGCCCTACTTTGCCTGTCAGTCCAAGGCGCCCCAACTTGGCACGCAAAAGCCAGGCCCAAGAGAAGGCTGAGGCCCACGCCCGGGCCCGGGCCCGAGCCCCGGGGCATGGGCTGACTGACGACTTGGCAAAATCAAGGTTAAGTATATGTATTTATGCGCATATACAAGTAGAGCAGTGGGTCTTCCATAGAGCGCAGATAGCACCCGGGGCGGGGAATGGCAGGTCCCGTTCTTCCTGCTCCTCGCTCCAGCAGGAAATGTCAATCAATTAGCCCAACCCAGGCCAACCATTCCCATCCCAGCCCCGCTTCAGACCCAATCCCAATCCCGACCCAGTCGCCAGTCGCCTTCGCCTTCGAATTTGTGTATCTTGTCTGGGCCTGTACCCGGACTCGGGCTCGACTTGACTTGACTTGGGTCTTTGACCAGAGCTGATTGCACTCGCCTGGCCGCCTGGCCGCCTGGTTGCCTGCGCTTCTGTGACTCTTTAGCTTTTGGTATGAATTTCCATTTGTGACCTTTTTGGGCGCCACAAACGGAGCGTGGCAGCGGGCTGCACAAGCGCCAGCCAACCTGTTTGACTTTAATTTATACGCGGGCTCCTGATGGCTCCGCTTGATTTACTTACCAACCTTTTGCGCCCCCAAAAGCAAACCTGGCAGCCATTTTATTGATTATTGTGGAAGCTCTAAGACAGACCGATTCTTAAGTGACTTTTAATCGATTCAGTTATATATTCGTGTGTACTCATGCCTCAGTTTGCTAGCCAAGATTTTCCCCTCCAAAAATAAACGTTTGAGTTTTCAGAATCTTTTCCATGGCTGCCACATGCCACATCACGGGACGCCAAACTATTCCCAGACCCATTTCCCTTATTGATCCGAAAACCCAGCTATAGGCACACATATGTAGGTACCATGTACCTTCCCATGTACTCCCGTTATTTCGATTATAACCATTATAATCCATTCATATCCGAATCACTCTCTCCCTTCCCTCGCTTAGAAATTACAATATGAATCTTACATGATGAAGCCATCCCGTGCAGGCAAAATTACAATATGATTTGTATTATGCTGGCAGTCATTCCGCCCGCTCCCCGGCCCTCCTCCAGCCCGCCAATCAGAAACGGAACCCAATGCGAGTATTAGCCCTCCCCCGCCCGAATGGCTGCTCCTCGTCGTGTTCTTCTCGTGCTTCTTATCTCTCTCCAGCCCAGAGTCCATTGTACTGCGCCCATCGAATCCTTGGTCTGTCCCCCGTCTGCTCTTGTTGTCTGCCGAGAGGTCTGGGAAATGGTGGGGCGCCCCACTCCCTCTCCCACTCTCTGCCCTGCTCCTGCCACCGTTCGGAGGCCTATTGTCCCCCTGAGCTTTGTTTTCTGCTCGCTGTTTTTCTTGCCATTCTCCTCCTCATTTTTTTGTTGCCTATTTTTTCCACCCATTTTCCCCCCCTTTGTTTGGGCTTCCTCCGCATTTGTGTTTGTGTAATTGTTGCAACAATTGTGCTTTCCGAATAGGATAGAAAACCAGAAGCGGATCCAGAGCCCACGTCGGGGGGCATTGGGGTGGCTGGCGGCTCTTATATGACGACTGAAGCCGAGCAGCGACAGCAGGGACAGTGCGGGGGGCCCGGTAACAATGTTTTTCCCAAAGAGCGTAAAATTCGTTGTCAAAGCCAATATCGAGGAAAAATGCCAGGTCCTGTCTGTGCCGCCCTTGGAACGCCACGGACTGACATGGAATGCACGCCAAATGCCAAACCCACGGGATGGTTTACTTCACGGGAAACGCATTTAATGAAATGTCCAACACGTCGAGCGGGGAATACGCGAAATAAATGCACGAGCGTGGCACGATGGCCACAAGTAATTAGCAGACTCCAAATGAACATTTGTTGCACTGCAATTTGCCTGCCACCGCCATCGCTTAACCAAACACGAAAAGGGACATTTCCCGCTTAGATTATTCTCCTTTTCCATCCACAGACCCCCCCACAAAAAAAAAGGGAGTGGATACCAAAGCGCATGGCAAAAAGTTTATAAATTTTTGAATAGTCCACAATGGCACAAAGTATCCAAAGGTGAGCGCCACACACACACAGAGAGACACAGAGAGACAGGGAGAGAGAGAGTGAGAGGAGGGTAGGTGATCCAGGAGGGTAGGAGCTTCAGACTCTATGTGGTGGATGAGGCAGCTTCATTTTCTTGATGACACCATCTCATTAATAATGCCAGAGCTCTATTAATATTTGAAGCCAGAACGCAGCACACCGGAAATTAAATCCAAATGACGGGAAGGGGCGCAGAGAGAGCAGCGGAAGGGGCAACAGGCGCAACAAGGATGATTCTCTGCTGTGCCTGTTCCTCCTTTATTCAGCTTCTAAAATTATGCAATCAGAATGAATTGCTGTGCCACATACACACTCGTGTGTGCATACACTGTCAGATGGTGGCATTACGAGCATTATCGTACTTGTACCTCAGCAACATAGAAATAAAATGGAAGCCTTTAATTACTTAAAGTAGACAACAGTCTTAGGCTGGTGTTCTATGGTGTCCAATAATCCAGGAAGTCCGCTTTTCCATATTTTTCCAGGCCTATTGTCTTTTGGATTGAATTTTATATTTCTATATATGCCAGCTTGCAGGAGACATCAGAATATTGCCAGCAAAAAGATCTTTTAAATTCACCAAAGCTTAATTTTTGATGGATTTATTTTGAATTTGTATTTTTGTTGCCATGTCTTTTATTTGCATCTTTTTTAAGAGAGACGATTCTTAATCAAAGTTCCTCCACAAAGGAGGAAAAGTTCCTCCTCCTTTCTTACGTATTCAACTATCTGAAAAAGAGCCATGAGAGATTGGAAATACACGGAAGGAAAGAAAGAGAGGAGAACCATTCTTGCATTCCGTTTCAGACAGTTAGATATGGCAATATCGTTTCGGCGGCTATTGATGCTCATATAGAATATATATATGTATACTCTCTGGGCCGGAAAAGCTTCCCTCTCTGCATCACACACATCCACACCCCGCAGAAAAATATTATATCCCTAAACTCAACGAGTGCCTGGTTTAAAAATCCCTTAATCCTCTTTTGTTTATTTTTTCTTTACCAAATTATCAATCAATGTTCAGCCACTTTAATTCTTTTAGATCAGAAAGGCGAGTGGCGAGTTCCCTGTGTTCGTGCGGATGTGTCCTTTCACTTATGGCAACTTTCCTACAGCAAATTGCATTAGTCGGGAGTGTGCCCTGCTTACTCCATCGGCTTTTCCTTTCTTATATAAATAAACACATGTGTGGGTTGTGCCCTGCACTTCGGGCTGATGAGATACGATTCGATTGGATGCGCTGTCAGGGACCCAAAGGGCAACCAGTCCGCCACGCAACCCTTCCGTCCTGCACCACCACCACCGCCGCCCCTTGGATATGTTCGTGTTAATTTTTATGACGTACTTGAAGCGAGCCATAAAAAGAGGTCCGCCGAAGCAGCTGGGAGGGGTCTGGGGGCCGAGAGCTTAGAGCTGAAACATATTAAAATGTACATGCAGTCACCTCGAAGCGCCAGCCCCAGCCCCAGCCGCAGCCGCAGTCCCCTTTATGGAGCGCCTGCACCATCTGCGCTTTGTGGGGCAAGGTGAGCGTCATCCTGTGGCAGCGTTTGTACTGTTATGTTCTACGTGCCACCTTGCTGGCCCGTGTGCGGTCGGTCACTCGCTCGACAACGTCAGCAGGCCAAATCCAAAGTAGTTGCCGCTGCAGCACTGGCGCTGGCGCTGGGGTCCCTGGTCCTTGGTCCTTGCCACACAGCCATCAAAACTCCTCTCGTTTTTCATGTGTTGCTGCGAGGAGCCCAAGCCAAGCCCAAGCCCAAGCCCGACCCTACCTGACCCTACCCGACCCAGCCAGGCTTGTGGCAAGTGTGTCAAGCCCGCGGAGGGGCCTTTATTAAGGGAGGCTGCGGCTGCACTGGCAGGGGGCGAGCCAACCTGCCATTTATTATAAATAGGCGACTGCTGAGAGGCTTGACTCTTCTGCTCCCGTCCCCATTATCTTTTGCACTTCTCCTCCGTATTTCGACCTGTGACGTCAGCCATGCGTCCGGCACTCTGGTCCAGTGCGTTTCGAGAACGTTTCGAGTGGCACCATTGCTGATCAATCTGGGACCGGCAGCCTGCCGCAGAAACAGAAACAGAAGACACGAACCCTGGCAGAGACTTGCAGGGGCATGCCAGGCCGACTGGCAGACACCAGACACGAGAGAGAACTCAATACAGTGCCTGCCCACAGAAAGTGCACTTCGCCGGTTACATTTGCAGTCTCCGCGTGTACAGTGCGTTTCGCAACGTGAGTGACACTGCTGGAATGGAATGGAATGAGCATGGGCATGGCTAAGAGCATGTGCATGTGCATGTGACTGCCAGTCGCAGAGGAGAGTGTTTCGGCAGAGATAGCGGATGCAGTTGGTTGGCGCTTTGCTGGCCAGTTAAGGGCTAAAAATAGCAGAGATTGACGCAGGTATGGCTTAGGACACAGACGAGTAATAACCAGAGGAGATGTGTGTGTGAATAGCTCCCGCACTCCACAGCTGGACTGACACCTACCCAGCACTGGCTGTGGAGCAACTGATGCACGAGGAGCCTGCGAGTGCGGGACTTGCACGTATGAAACTGCCATGAATATATTACGAGAGAAAAGATTACTTCGATTGGGGCCACACAATGCCAATGTTGCCAGGGAGCTGCGAAAGATTCCGTCCACACATGCCCATTGTTTCGGCTCTGAATGGAGCTCAGATAGAATGTCCCTGTGCAGTTCATTGGCTCTCCAGCCAGTGGATAGGGCTCTGGCTCTGGCTGTGGGTTCGGTTAGTCCTGCATTAGTCTCCGTTATTGTGCATCCATGGAGCTGTAACTCGCAGCTAATTATATGCATTACCAGAGGCGGGACCAGCAGAACAAGGAAACTTGTGTCGGGCTAAACCAAGGAATAAATGAATGCAGCATTGTTCGCAAAGTTTCTCCGGAAATTCTCCCCATTCGCTCGATGCCGCTATCCATCCAGTCCCCAACTGGGCCACTGGGGCAGCTCGATCTACTGTCCCTTGCTGTGGTCCTTCTCCTGCAGCTGCTGCTGCTGCTAGTTCTGGCTCAGACTCAGGCCCAGGCCCTGTTGTTCCTCCGTAGCTACGCATTAAAGTCAGAAAATTCATAAATGCCTGAGAGCGTTTCTCGTTTAGGTTGGAGTGTGCTGCCTCTAATAAGCACTTACTGCAGCAACAAGGATGGCAGCAGCAGCAGCAGCCACCAGGACTCTGCGGCAGGCACAAAGAAGCTGTCTTGGCTGTAGCTTCAATTTTAATGAAATTAAAGATTACTGAGCTCAGCCATCTGAGACAAGCGAGGCAAGTGGGGCAACTGTGCAAGGAGCCGGCGAAGGGGAAGCAGCAGGACAGGCAGCAGGGCCGCAGCATTCAAAGGGGTTTTGCTTTCGGTTCCCAGCACCAGCACCAGCACCGAGCAACAGTTGGGGAACTTTTCCGAGGAGAACTTTAATAGCGTTAACTTTCGCAGCTGCAATTTAAAATGGCTAATGTTACCTTGGATAATTGTGCTATGGGTAATCTGCTCATGCAAAATTAAACCCTTCCTATGCACCTTTCCAATGGATAACCAAACTGTGCATATTGTAGCGCACGAGCAGATGCAAAAAAATATAATTATGCTGTTGATTATTTTCTATGAATAATCTTTCCAAGTTCTAGAGTTTAAGAGGTTACATTCTGCGCTTGCAGCTGTTCCCGAGGATGTTTCCCGCTGGATGGATAACTCTTTTGTATTCATTTATGTGTGATGGCAAATATGGATAATTTTAATGTGTTTCCTTTGTATCATGGATAACTGAAACTTTTTGTTCGGATGAGTTTGCCATGAATTTTATTTTCATTCGAATTTTGGGTTACTTTGCCCCATGCACTATGGTTTATTAACCCATATTTCCAGCATGGAGATACCAGAGAATATTCCAATTAAGTTGCCCATAGCCAAGTGTGGAATATAAAAATAACTATATATATTGGCTTATTTATTAGAATTAAGGATGAGTGGTTTGAAGTCACAGCAGGATAAACAATTCAGAAAACTAAAAAAAAATCACCGCACCTCATCATTCATTTTTTGCGCACTTTTCATTTTATTTTTTGGTTTTAAGTCGTAAGAAACCTACGATTTGCCATAGCCGGAGCATGGCCAATAGACAGATCTGGCTTTTTCTCAGTTAGTTTTGTTGCATTTAGTACTAATTATTGGAACTGTTAGACTTCGCTAGCTAGTTTACAATTGAAAAAGCCTGCCCCTTGTGCCTTAATCCTTCGGCTTAGGTCTTTAAGCTCTGCTTAGCTTGATGCTTGATGTAAATTCTGATTTGCTTTGTTACTACTTTGGGCTGTTCTAGTTGGTAAGCCACCACTCCATCCACTGCTCGCACACCAACTGATTCTTCCCTTTCATTTCTTATCCGCCTCATGGCTGCTCCTCTAATTATTCTTCTTGTGAGGCCTCCTCCCTTGGACTCCGTCGTTGTCGTTATAGATTTTGCCGAGTGTGCTTTTTTGGTTCACGTGTAGCCTTCTGATTCTGCTCCAGTTGCTCTTGGCTCCGGCTCCGGCTCCGGCTGCTGCTACTCCTCCTGCACCTTGCAATTAGTGCGTCTTTCGCTTGAGTGCGCCGTGCTCCATTGCTCGGAGCTGACTTTGTTATCCTGTCTTCGGTGCGTAGTGAATCTGTTGATGCACTCAGTCCAGCACTCAACAGATTCACAGCTGCTATTTATAATTGCTGTGTATTCAGGCTTGCACAGAATGTAACCCCAAGCCCAATTCCAATTCCAACCCCGAACCCATCCGCACTGGGGACTGTAAAGTACATGGATTGTTCAGTTAGGTTTCCTAATTGGCAATACGAGCCGGATAATTGACAGTGCTAATTGCCGGGCAGGTTGAGTGCCGCTCAGCCATCCCGAGTGCAGTCGATCAAGGTGGCAGGGCCCTTGACTCTGGCTGTCTGCTTTCGAGTGTTCGATGGGCTGCCTTTGCCCATGTTCAGGCGGGAATAATCACTCGATCTGGTCAATTTATGCTTTATTGTTTTGTATTTAAGCCCGACCTAAGCTCCTTTCGCTCCCCCTATGCCCCACCCTGCTCCGTTCCCAGGCAATGCACACACTACGCATACGACTGGGTGTACACACACGAACATATTCCATAATTAATTGCAACAGTGCACCTTGGGCCAGTCAGCCGCTATTTCGGCATGCACTTGAACTACCCATAGAAAAACAAATATTATTTTAAGGCCTGCATATTTTCGGGGATGTTAATTCAGCACTGAAACTATTGCAGGCCATTAATGTTTGATGTTCCATCAGCCACGAGCTGCTGCAAAAAAGCGGCCTGCTTTCCCTTGCCTTTGTGCGCTTGTTAATTTCGTAAAAGATAAATATAAATATGGGCAGGGCTATTTAGACTGGCTATATAAGAGAAGACTTTGTTCGCATTTGTTAGATTTGAGCGACAGCTGAACCCACTCGCCTGCCTATTGTACCAAAGTGTAACTACGCTAAACGAATGTGGAAGTGGCATATTTGCCAGTGGACTGTAGCTGATTAATCTGAAATTAAACTCGGCTAAAGAGCATATCATTACAGGCGACTGCAGCCACTTTAAGGCCTGCAGCCGTCGGATGTCTGGCCCATTGGGCAGTGGCCTGAAACTCGCTAACATCGGCGGCTGTATCGTGGCGGGGCGGGGCAAAGGTCACGGGGATCAGGGGCAGTACAAGCGCTGCGTGTACTTAAGCTGGCCAAACACAAATTACATAAATTGAATTATAAATCCGATTTGACAGCACTTTGCACTGCATTCGGAAAACCATAATGGCAGCCGGACTTATCGCAAAATCTATTTAATGTCGCTCAATTAAAGGCCATTTGATCAATTAGGCGATAGCGTTTGTGCTGCAGGCTCTCATTAGTTTTAATTTGCCGATTGATTAAACTGCTCCCATCACAATGGAATTAAACCTTCACCAGTGTCAGCCAGCTGCAGCTCGACTAGTACTTAACTTATTATCCCACGTGCTTGTATTTACTGTATAAGGGGAGAGATAATCAGCAAGAAGTTCAGGGCGTTCGACTCAGCTGTAGGACGAGCTTTTGATTGTGATGTGCAGCTGCAGAGGTCCTTTTTGGCTCATGGCTTCTGGCATTTACTTATTTATAACCCAGAAGAATGGCCACAAGTGAATGCCTCTGGAAGTGTCTTAGTAGAACAGCGGCCAGGGGCAGCCTCAGTGCGGGTATCTGAGAGCTATCCAAGGTGAGACCGAAGCGGAGAGCAAGCAGCATAACTTCTGGCGTAGCTTTATGTTCTACGAAACGAAAGCCCTCCGCAAACCAGGAAATTCCTGCCGATTAATGCTTTAAGTTTTTAAGTTTTTCCATTACATTTTTAAGCTGCAAAACTCTTTCTAAGTCTGCGTTGTTTCGCTGTTTTTCTGTTTTACTTGCAGTGCCACATGCAACCGATAAGACTGCGTGACTGGTCAAGTGGTGAACAGCTCCGACAGCGGCGGATCACAGTTGTGGAGGTCGCCATCGCCATCGCCGCGCAGCGACTGTCGAGCGGTTGATTGAGAAGTGGGAACGAAACCATCGAAATGGCGGTCGGTCGGGGCAGCAGAGTTGCGGCGATGCCCAGCGATGTCGTCGTTGCCGCCTCGGACAAATGCTGAAGCGGAAGCGCAGATGAGCCGCCACACCGATCAATAGCAATCGAACACCAATCGATCCAGCGGACGAGCGAACGCACTGCGACGACCATCTCACATCCTCGAGCCAAAAGACATCCGATATCCGCAGTCGGAGTCGGAGTCACTGTCACCGTCGCAGAGGCACAGACTTTTCATCGGAGCAGCTATCCATCTATCCATCAGCTGACAACTGTCACCCGTCATCCGTCAGCTGTCAGAGCGACTCGCCGGGCGGACTAGGCGACGGCCCGTCCAACTGTCATCGGCAAGCGGAAGAGCAGCGCACCCGGACAGCATAGCGCCGTACAGGACAGGACAGAACCGGACGGGACAGGACCGGACGGTGCAGTGTCGAGCAGTGCCGGACAGCGAGGGCGCAGCGTAGCGTGTAGGCGGCAAAATGCCTGGCGGACGACGTGGACTGGTTGCGCCGCAAAACACATTCCTCGAGAACATCATCCGGCGCTCCAATTCGCAGCGTGAGTATCCTGTTCTTTTCACAGCTCCCCACAACGAATCTCCCCGCTCGTTCCGAATAATCGATAAGGCAGCAGGTTGCGGGGCGGAGCTTTATTCGGCAATCGTATTGCCCGTAAAACGGAGAATAAACCACAATTAAATCACAAGAATGACTGGCTCAAGTGCGAGTCTATGTCCATGTATATCGGCCATTGCTTGGCCAATGTTTTCCGTGGCGGAACTGCCCAAATGCACCCAAACATGGGTGGAGGAGGAGCTGCTGCCGAACTGTTTCGGTTATCGAATAATGTCAATTATTCCAATAATTACAATGCCCGTTTCCACATGTCCAATTATCGTTTCTCGGTTACCTGGCAATGCGGTTGCCTCCGTAGCAGGGGGTAGCAGGAGGAGCAGTGGCAGCTGGAGGCTGCCGAGTGGGTGGCGTGGCGGAGAAGTGTGAAATGAATTT
Organism: Drosophila ambigua; assembly: GCA_018150905.1. Classification (NCBI taxonomy): domain Eukaryota; kingdom Metazoa; phylum Arthropoda; class Insecta; order Diptera; family Drosophilidae; genus Drosophila; species Drosophila ambigua. The sequence goes on from JAECWS010000027.1 coordinate 232,842, forward strand.
TCCGTTAAGTTGTCAGTGCGAAGAGGAAACTTGGGCTCCCTGGAACTGGGTGGAATGTGGAGAGGGCAGCAGGTGGCAGGCGTCCGTGCAGGGTGCGGTGTGGTATGTGGCGGCAGGGAGGAAGGGACTCCGATTGCTATAAATAGAGCAAACGCTCTGCCCCAGCAAACCGCACAAACACACCGCTGACTGACACACAATCAAAAGGTGTGTACGTGAGCCCGAGAAATGTCCGTGCTGCGAAATTGAATTGTTTTGGTCTCCTGAAACAGAAGCAGAAGCAGCAGCAGCAGCAGCAACCAGTCAATGCGGTCAATGGCAACACTTTCAATTAGGGAATGGGCAAGCAGCTCCCACTGGCTCCCACTGGCTGCCACCCACTCCGGTCCAGTGAGTGGATTCGCCTTTGAGGATAATTGTGGTCTAGGCACGGTCCGGGACTGGGAAATACCTGATGCGAATGCGATTGGCTGCCTGCACTCAATCCGATGGGGTACATCAGTGGACATTGGTTTTAACGGGAAAACAGGCAGCAGGCAGCGGGCAGCAGGCAACAGGCAACAGGCGACCGGCAGCAGCAACATTACGGGCCAGCGACAGTGGCCACAGCAGCAACAACATGAGCTCATAAATTGCCCACGACCATGGGCAAACAAGTGGACTCCAGCGGACATATTGCATGTCCTGCAGCACACATGGCCATGGAGTGCCCTGGCCATAAACAAGAACTGCAGCAGCAATGGGATAGTTTGCAAATCTGAATCCACGAACCCATTCCATCCGCTTCTCTGCACACCGCCCTCCAGGCCACTCTTTCCCCGTTTTGGGTCTGGTCTGGCCACAGTTTTCGGTGCCAGACGACGAGTGTTCAGACTGCAGATAAGGAGCTTATTAGTCCAGGGACAGGGTGACAAGTGACAGCAATGGAATGACACAAATGGCGTGAGATACAGATGCAGCAAGGGCAGCAAACAAGATAGAGCGCAGAGACAGAGAATGGGAGTGGGAAGAGAAATTGTCAAAGAAATTGATGCATAAGCGGCGCATGGAATTGGCAAACTGCAGTCAGCCAGAGCCAGTGGATGCCCCCAAGTAAGGCATCAAAAGATGAAAGATAAATAGGGAAATGGGAAATGGAAATGGGAAATGGGGAAACTTCTGCATTGATCACAAGCTGAACCCCAATTACTGGGATTTGTGATCGATGGCATCCCCGGGACTTGACTTGACTTTATCCATGAATTGAGCTTTCGGTTTGAATTCTTTTGATATCTAATCACTGCTTTACATATGCGAGTATACATTGAAGTGTTTGGCTCCAATCGATGCTGATTCTAATCGATTCTGCAGTGGCATTCGGTTAAAGGTCCGGTGAGCAAAGGGCGCACAAAGGCATTTGCGGGTTTTTTTCCCCCGTAAATTAAATACTTTGTTTATATGCTGAGATTGATTTAATTTAATCAGGTTTTTCTGTAAGATATTTGTATAAAATAAGCAGTCATCTGGCACTTTTTTCGAACTGTTCTAAAACGTCTTTTTGGAGTTATGAATTTGTCTCATTTACCAGGCGTTTGTGTGCGCAATCCCATGAAGTACAACTTAAATATCATAACTGTTATTAATTTAGAATATTAGACTTACCACTCAGGCCTGATTCAGTCATCGTAGCTCAAAGCCAAGTCTTCATTCTTCTCAACGGTAGCTGCGGTACGTGGCAGCGCTAGCAGAATATTCATTTTTGGGTAGCATTCGCACTCTTTGCATGCACAAATCAAATCAGCTAACGTGTGTAGCCATCCCATATACTCGTATCCCACGTTCAATTCCGTGCAAATTGTAAAAATCACTCGCTGCAGAAATGTTTGCCATTGCCCGGATGGAACTGCAGAAACTGGGATAGAGAGCAGATAAAACAAAAGAAATATGTGGAATGTTTTGTTTCTGCAAATCTTTGCTTCTCCGATAAGTGATTAGATAGTGTATGTGAGTATGGAAAATATATTGCTAGTTGGTACAGATTTGAAGGGAGGATTTGCTCTTCGCGTATTTGCTAGCTTAGAACCACTTTAAGCACCTTCAGCTGAGCACTCAATAGTGTTCATATTTTTTGATTTAATAATAGCTGCCAACCCCTGCCCACCCTGGCTAGGCCTTTGCCTGTATGTCAGCCAGCCTATTCGATTCAGTCGCTTCCTAAGCGCAGATCTCCGGTTCGATTCCCACCCTCAACTGGGTTTATTAGGTTTGTTGAGTCTTCATAAGCTCCTTTTGAGTCAATTTCCAGGGAACAATGGCAACAATCATCGATCGATTTGGGTAGACGGAGACGGAGACGTAGACCCAAATGAGGCTTCGCAGCTGAGACCTGACAGTTCATGGAGCCCAGCGCAGTCCAGCCCCCACTTGCTCCGACACTCTGCGCTCTATTAGGCATAGATTTCACATGCTCGGGCGGCTCCTACACGACTCCTCCTCGTCCTGAGCTGTCGAAAGCGGATTACTCTGAGCAGCAGTCGAATGAGAAGACATAAAGCCTTTTCCAAAAGGATTTCGTCTGGCAGGAAAAGTGAAGGGAAAAGTAAAAGAACAGCAGGGACACCAGGGACAGCAGGGACACCAGGGCAGGAAAAGCAATGAGCCAGCTTTTAGCTAGCTGCTGGGACTGGTCCATGGACTGGGATGGACCGGCATCCGCATCCGCATCGGCAACAGCTCCAGCTCCAGCTCCTGCTCGTGCCGTTCGTCTGCCGCTCCGCATGGAAATGTGAGAGCGTAAAGTGAAAATGCCATAAAGGAAATGCACACAGGCGGAGGAGAATGGAAAATGCCGGGTACTGGGTAACGGGTGTCGGGTGTCCGGGTGCCGGGTGCCGGGACCGGAGTAATGCTCACTGAATGTGTAAGTGTAGCATATTAAGGCGGGAAATTGCGTTTATACTTGGAGGCCCAGGGCCAGAATGCAAATGGCTGAGGGAACGGGAATGGCAGAATGGGAATGGGAGAATGAGAAGGGGAAAATGGGTCGTCAGGTGAAGCAATAGATTCTAATGTGATTTTCATGCCAGGCACAAAAAAGTCGAATGATACTCGTGTGTGGGCCGCGGCTCAAGTGGAAAAGGTAAAAACTGACGGGCAAAAACAGCGGGCGGGGCTGGAAAAGGTGCAAAGCGAGGAGCAGAGCATTCAAAAGCAGCACAGAGAAGTCCCAAAAAGACTAGTATGTATAGCATTCCTACTTATATATATATATATCCTCTCATACCCCGAATCCCTGACAAATTGTGACCTTCAGGTACGGTCTCAAATTCGGATTCGTCGTGGGCCAAGGATATTATTTCCTAAGCCACATAACTTTTTCTTTAACTCTAACCAGGCTATACAAATTCGGCATAAATCAATAATAATAGATAAAAACATAAAAAATTAACCTTTTGTTATATCATGAAAGGAAGACTAGCCTTGAGGGTCAAATATTTTGATAGAATTGCCTCCGATCAGTTAAACTTTGCTTTATTTAAGAGCCTATATATCAGATCCATCTGAGTGAAAGTAAGCCAAAATAAAGTGAAATTTGAGTATTATTTGTTCATGCTAGTCATGTCCAACTTATAAGCTTTAATTTGCTCGATTGCTTTATTTAATTGCTGATTATTTTGCGCAATTTTTCGCAAACATTGTTTTGGCTCTACCCAAACAGGATATATACGTTTTTATTTTATGTAATTTAATGCTAAGCTCATTTCCGCGGGACATGGCGCGCGGATTACTAAAACCTAAACAAATATTGCGCGCAATTTTTCTATGATTTTGCATATTCGGACAGAATGTGCACCATGCCGACAGCATTAAAATTCAATAAAAATATATTCCCACATAATTTGTGAGGATATTATTTAGTTGAAGCTTTCATAAACAATTGGCTGTGCGCGTCTCTATTTCCTCTCCCACAGATTTAGCTTAGCTAGGATAAATTTATTGTCATCAGCCAGAGCTACAAAGCGTCCAACAGGGATTATTGTTTTCCTGTAGAAACTATAAAAAATATTCAGAAATTCGAGACTTATTTTTGCTTGAATGCGAACGTTGTTCAGCCATTAAATCTGTTATATCTGTTGTACAGATATCTCCCCAATTTGTTTATCCATTTATTAATGTTGAAGAGCATTCGCATTGGCCAAGTATGACTGCCAATTAAGCGAACACCCCACTTATGCGACTGGGTATCCCTCGGACAAACTTCCAGTTGGCGTTATTTCGGCCAATCGTTCATTGTCGAAATGCAATTTGACTCCTTCGGCGAGAGTTTGTTCCATGCATATACCCGTGCATGGACATTGAGGAATGGGCCCATGGAATAAGCAAGTACTTCCCCATTTATCTTCTGGGGCTCGCTCTGCTCTCCTTTTTGCCACTCTTTGCAGCGTCTGCTGTTCATTTGCATAAACCAATTGCATGTTGAAGGCAGCAGACACGAGACGCTGATAAGTAGAGCCCTTAAAAGAGCTCCCATCTCGAGTCCCCCCACTGTCCTTTGGGGTGGGGATGGCAGGAGGCCAGACGTCCATTCCGCCGGCCTGTTTGCTTTGCGGCGATGGCCGCCTCGAAGTGTTTTCCCTCGCCGTTATCCCCAATTTGCGCCAAAGACATAGGAAAGTAGCAAGCCAAGCCGGAAAGGCAGTGAGGAAGGAGGAGAAGAATGGAAGGCTTGGCGGATGGGACAGATTTTTTAATTAGTTGACTTTAAGCCGGCCCGTGAAACCCCTTTCGGGGCGATCGATTGGTCCACAAGTTGCAAATAGGCAAAAATTTGTGTGGTGTCCTTGTTTGGCAACAAACTCATTAAAATTGAAGGAAAATCCCCCCCACCCGGCCAGAGGAAAGCGACCGAAAGCCAAAATCCACAAGAATCCCGCCTGGTCCGGTGGCAGGCATTTTTTTTCGAGTGGTTTATCTGCGGCGCACACAGAGGGAGACGGCGAGCGAGAGATTGTCATCGCTCTTCGGCCAAACAACTTTGCCCTTGTTGCTGTGTGTTTTCTGCCCCTGTTTGCCTTTTTTTGGGGTTTGTCACTTTTGCGGTTCGCCTCGCACGTTTATCTCGAGTGCGCATTGCTCTGCCTCAGCTTGTGCCCCACTTTGGCCCACTCGGCCTGCCATCCCGCCTGCTGCCATGCTGCCCCCCTCTGCAACGACCTTTAGGCGCTCGCAGCTCGACACTTGGCGTGTGCTGTTTGATCTTTGTCGGCAAGCCAAACAACATTAGCAAGAACAACATGAACAAGAGACAAAACGACAGCATGGAGGCCTGCCCAGCCACACGTATCGAAGCGGGAGGCACCCTCTACGATTAGCCCTGATTGATTGATTGGATAATTTATCAATGGATCTCGTGCTTATGGCTCTGCCTCACATCCACAACAGCTAATGAAAATATAGCACTCAGATATGGCGCGATTGATATCTATTCAATGCAGAAAGCTGCGCACATCCATGCGGATCGGGATATTTACGAGTAAAGGTGCCGTCCAGGGTCGATAGGTCCTGCCTTTCCATGTGGCGAGGGTATCCCAAGGGGCCTGGATAAATACCAGGATGGGACAGGGGCAGGGACAGGCGCAGGCAGGACACTCATCGCTTGGCTTTGAAGTTTGCTCGCTGCTTTATCCCATTGTTGTTGTTGGCGAGTGGCAAGAGATGAGAGCAGGCACTCGTGAGTGTTTTCCCTGCCGTTGACAATTGATTACGCATACGCCGCGTGGTCCCCCCAAAAAAGAAGAAAACTTCGTTCGATATCCATCACGACCGGACCGTGGCAGGGTTGGATGTGTTTGTCTAGGTCATCGCCGAACGCTGAACGCTTCGAGATGGCTTTTGATAACTGAATAAGCGATGAATCAGCAATGTGAAAGCGGCCAAAGAGGAAGTGGGAAAAAAGTGAAGGAGCCCGATAGCAGCTGAATATAAATTGGACGAGAGCAAAGACAGCCAGCCAGCAGCTAAGGGAGCAGCAACGTCGATTGGCTGCAGAGAGTCGAAGTGCTTCAGAGGCCGAATGGAAAACAGTCGCATACGAGGCTCAAATGGAATCGTCGGTTTGGAGGGGACACCAGGAAAATGCACATAAAATAGTGGCAGAGAAATCTTCCAGCATTGCCACAGGAGCCGCTAAGGAAGCTGGTTAAGGAGCTGGCACAGGAAAGTCGCGAATATATGCATGTGCGCAAAGTCACCGCATCCGAATACCCGGAAGAGAAATGTCAAGCAAACAGGCATTATCATCCATTACACACACGCGCAGCGGCACTCACATACACACACTCGCCCACACAGATGCACAAGCCACGGAATTCCTGCCACATGCAACAAGCCGCAACGCAGCATAATGGCCAGGGCTGGGCAGTGCAGGCAAGGGCACGCCCCCGCAGGCCAATCGGTTAACAATTGCAATTATGCACAATCATTGTCTGCTGTCAGGCGGCACGGCCACCGCTCCACGCTCTGCCTTCCCGACCGTGCATGTTATTGATTTTCATTTTTCATTTCGTTTGTTTTTGCCCTCGGTGTGTACACCACACGTCCAGAGGGTATGCCCGATCCGACAGCTGCCTGGCACAACATTTCCGAGTGCATTCCATTTGCGTATACCAAAACATTCCGCAGTACTCCATGCCAAGCTGGTGGTTCGGTTTAACAAGGTTAGATTCGTTGTCTCCAGTCTTTAGTAGCTGGGAGAAATCTGTCATTGAAATTAATAAAGATAAATGCGCCGAAAAATGCAGTCATCGATGGATAAATTGGCTAAGGCGCGTGCTTCGGCTTAAATAAGTCCTATGTGGGTAATCGGTGAATAGAACCCACAAAGAGGCATTAAGATATAGAATTTTGCAGGTCTTTTGTGCCACGAGATACAGCAATGGGATTGCCACATTGGAGTTCTGATAGTTCTCAAAATATGTGCTACGTGCCATCGAAGCTGATCGCAGCTTAAGCAGAATCGTTGTAGGATGAGCAAAGCAGTACCAAAAATTAAAAGCCAAACAGGAAATATTATATGTTTAATTGGAAGTGGGGAGCTAATTACATTTGCTGTATGCACAAATGTTTATATATTTTCCAAGTATTTTTGGGAATTGTCCTGCTTCCTGTACACTGAGCAGTTGCCGCAGGAGCGATTGATCAATCGAAGGGTATCAAAAGCGTCGATCAGCGAGGCCAGTCCTGCTGCATGTTGTCTTTTGTTGTTGTGTTTGTCGTTTGTTCGTGTAAATTAACGCTGAAGGGACCGGGCGGAGGCGTGTGGGCGTGGGTGTGTAAAAAGGGCAAGGACGTGGGTAGGGGCGGTGCTGGACGGCGGGGGAGGGTTGGGTTTGTTTTGCCATTACATTTATTGATTTTGGCACCGTCCGCTTGCGCTCTTCCTCCCCGCGTTATCTGGCTTTGCTCCCATTTGTTACCTTTGCGCTGTTCTCCTCTCTGCGCTTTTCCCTCTGCCTCGACCGCTTGCTTTCATTGCCTTTGCCTTTCCTGCTCTCCTCCTTCCCTTCTTGTTTCCGCTTTCATTCGACCGCACTCTCTCCCTCTCTCTCTCTCTCTGCCTCTCTCTTCGGCTGTGCTCTGCTTGCGTTTTCAGTTTGCGACACTTAACATTTCACAATGTTTGCTGTTGGCTGCTGCTTCAATTTGGAATACCCTTGAACAGGGTAGGCGGGCATAAGGGGCTCTCTTTTCGACCACGAAATGCATCAACATTGCCAATGCTGATCCACATACACATATATATTTATGATTGTCCATAACTGTCAGTGGGGGAAGTGCACGTCTGTCTCCGGATTTCCTCTACACTGTCTGCCAGGCGTACAGAGCTGGGAGGCTTCAGCATGAATAACATTTCCCTCAGGGAAAGGGAAAATGGAGAGTGACCCAGCCTCACCAGCCCATATTTAGCGACAATCCAGGCGAATGTTATTAGCAGAAGGTGTGCCCGCAAACGTTTTCTGACAGGGTATGCGAATATTTGGCTTTAATCGAGGCCAGCTCTCCTTCCTGTGCCTCAACCTCTGGCTGTTGTTGCGTCTTGGCCGGTTTCTTGTGGCCGGAAATGCGCGAATGCACCCCATTACTCAGCGGCCCCTGCGGCCGCCTACAGCTTGGTGCCTTACAGCCGCTTGCCGCTTGCCGCTGGTCGGTCGGTAGCCACTGTTCGAGGGTCTGGGGCCGCAGACCGCGAGAAGGTCAAAGTGGCGTGGCACCCTCAGAATTATCCAATGCAAAGCGAAAGGAACAAAGGCAATGGCACTCATAAGAATAATCTGCCCTGACCTGCCGGAGGCGGCTCCACTCGAATCGACCTGGACTGTGGCCTGTTGACACGGACTCGGACACGGAGGCGGACACGAACATGGGCTCGGAACGGGGAACGGACTCGGACTCTGACTCGTACTTGGACTGGCACTGGGACTCTGGCGTGCAGCATTAAATCAGAGCAAAAAGGGGAAGAAGAGAAGCAGGGAAGCAGGCAAAGGGTGAGGGTGAGGGTAAACCCAAATAAATATGAGAAAGCAAGCAAAGTTGTTGTGCCGCGTGGTGCCGGGGGAGATTTCGTGTCATTCGGCTATTGTGTGGTTGCCAGGTAAAGTACGAGTACGAGTATATTTCGCGCATTAATCATACGCCATGTTGTCGCAATGGCCTGTCGGAGCGGCCCCTCCAGCTCCAGGCCAGGTGTAATCATAACAATCGAGCCGCCAATCAACGCCCCACAAAAGGAGTGAAATGCCAGGGTAACAAAGAACAGAGCTGAGCTTATGCAGTATGCCGCATTGAGATCAGCTTGGATGTGGTTATGGTATCAGGAAGATCTAACGAACCACAAAGGCAGTGTTCCTCAGGATAAGCAAACAATGATTTCTGAGGACAAAAAGTAGTGGAGGATCTCGTTCAATCTCGTTTATTTGTGGACACTAACGAACGATGGAACCAGCCTAAACATACTCACTTCTCCTATTAAATAAACTGAAATTATAATTATAACTTCCTGCTTCTGCATTTTACTCAATCGAGAGGCATTCACAAGTCGAGCCCCTCGGCTCTGTGCCTATCCTTGGACGCTTTGCTTTTGCTTTGCTTCTTGGTCGCCTTCTTGCTCTCCTTGTGCCGCTTCTTCTACTGCTTAGCTGCCTCTTGAATATTTTTTGGGGCTCGCGTGCAGCTTTGACCTTTGCGATGGAAATTCCATAGAAATCAATGCGCAGCTCAGGGGCTTTCAATGCCATTGGATGCCGCCTGACCATCCTGACCAGCTGGCGATAATTGTGACCCCCCCGCCCCAGCACCTGGGCCAGCCACCAGCCACTCCAGCTTAAACCTTGCGTAATTCATGGGGATTCCGTTTATAGTGCACCAAACCCACACGATAATGTGGGTGTTGCTGCTCACCCACAGGTTGCTGGGTGGTTGCTGCTTCCTCCATAATTTTCTCAAGCCTTCTCTCTTCTCGTTCCCTGTGCGAAAATCATATTTGCTCTTGGATATGCCACACACACACACGCAGACCAGAGCCAGTGTGCTTTAATTACTGAAAAGCGCGGGCTCCAGGCAAGAGAGGGTTACAGACACGAGACAGAGCAAGACACAGACCCAGAGACAGACCCAGCGACAGATACTACTGGCAGCAGTCAAACGACACTTAGAATTAAGTAAAAGGCCATTTAAGAATGGTCAGCGATTGGGGAATGGGTAAAGCGCAGGCCAGGGCAGGGCTTAGCAGGGGCTGGCAGCGGCCGGCAGGGCTGGGGCCAAGTCCAAGTTTCGCTGCTGTCCCCAGTCAAATTGGATTAAGTTCTTGTAGTTTCTCCTTTGTTTCGTTGTGGTCCCACTGCACGTGTGCGTCTGCAGCTGTGTGGGTCTCTGTCTCTGGCCAGGTGCTGGCGCTGCTGCTGGCGCTGCGCAGGGTGGGACATTGCAGTGGGGATAGCAGCTGACAGACGAGACCACATCAAAATTAAGAAGCAGCCCGTACCCCCCGACAGTGCCCAGTGCAACCAGCATGAAAGTGACCTTTGCTCACCGAAAGTTGTCTACCTCTAGCTCTGAGAATACCCGAGTTTATCTGTCTACCTGTTTATCTCGTCTGAGTTTTCCCCAAACAAATTGCAGCCACATCAGATCCGCACATCTGTTTTTCCACTGTCTAATTTGGATATCACTCTTGTGTGGACAACTATTCTAATGCTCAATAAGTAAATATACAAATATTATGTATGCAAATATAGCAATTTAAATTGAGGAATTAAATTATATAAGTCGTAGACAAATAGTCAGAAAATTAACACACAAGTTGGGAATTGATAAAAAGATACGTAAATAAATACAAGAAGAGTTTAAATAGAGGATTAGTAAAAAGAATCAAATATTGATTAACCCAAACATAAAAGATAGATAGATCTTACATTGAGCGCTTAATATGTATTATTAATGGAGATATGCATGTACATATGTACCGATGCATGATATATGCATATGCACAGATATATGAATAGACAAAGCGAGATTATTTTTCTGTTCAAACAAATAAGTTCGGATTAGATAAAAGATAACTAGATAAATCGAATGATGCAAGAATCTATATTTTGTAAGTTGTTTGTTGGTATAATTACAAGGGATTTCCACCCAGGGTTTCCCAAAGCGGGCCAGATTATATTGCCCCGTAAATTAAATTCTGGGAGTTCTGAATTTTTCGCCTTTACCCGACGTTTGTGTTCACAATCCCATGAAGAACAACTCAAATATCATAACTGTTATTAGTTTAGAATATTCGACTCACCATTCAGGCCTGATTCAGTCATCGTAGCTCCAAAGCCAAGTCTTCATTCTTCTCAACGGTAGCTGCGGTACGCGGCAGTGCTAGCAGAATATTCATTTGTGGGTAGAATTCGCACTCTTTGCAAGCACAAATCAAATCAGCTAGCGTTATTTTCCGACATAGTGTGTACCTGTTCCCCATGCCATTTATCCCACTTTCAATTCCGTGCAAATTGCAAAAATCACTCGCTGCAGAAATGTTTGCCATTGCCCGAATGAAACTGCATAAACTTGGATAGGGAGCAGATAAAACAAAAGGCTTCCATATGTTGTTTCTGCAAATCTTTGCTTCTCCGATAAGTGATTAGATATATGCCAGCTAAATATATTGCATTTCTAGTTGGAACAGAATAAAATAGAATAGAATGGATGCTCCCTCGCTGGGTTCAATATTTGCTAAACAGTGTTCGCTTTTCCCTCTCCCTGTGTGCCTCTCTATCCCTTCATTTTGCTCTTTCTATTTCAAGCTTTCTCCGCTTGTCGCTGTGAGTGTGTGTGTGTGCTTGGCTAATTTGCCTTTTTATCAATAAAAAGTGTAGCACGCTTTTTGGGGCCACTCGCAGCACGCAACGCGCCAACAAAACGCAAGGCGAAACTGAACTTGTGGCCAAAATGCAAACGAGAGAGCGGCACCAACAGAGGGAAAAACCACATACACTCACACTCGTGCATATATATGTACATGTGTACATAAGTATGTACATACATATGTAAATTTGTATATTTGAAACTAAAACTCGATCTTGCACTTGGCGAGCCAAAGAAAAGTTGGCAGCTCTGGGGCCGACCGACTTTGTTGCTGGGCGGGGACCGAAAGTTGAAAGTTTACGCAATCAACTTTTTCGCAATTTTTTTTGTATTTTACCAGACCCAGTCAAGGCATTCCCCCACACACACACACACAGATACACACTAGTTGGACACTAGTGAGAGAGAGAGAGAACGGAAGAGAGTGCTGGGAGAGGAAATGACGATGTCGACGACCAAAACTTTAATGTGGCATCAGGAAAAGCGAGTCGGTGGCATCGCAAGGCGGAACGAGGCGGAGCGTGGCAAACCAATGGCGCCAACAGCCCTCCAAGTGTGTGTTAGTGGGTTGACCAACACTCACACACATAGAGCACACACGTACACGTGCACACACAAACACACGCAGAGCAGATACAGTCACGTCTGCTGGTGGAAAGTCTCCGAAATGCTGGACAACATTTTAAGCAGAGAAAAAAATATATTGGAATGGCTGAATCGGGCCGCATGCCCCGCGGGAAATATTGAATGAACCTTCAGTCAGCGGTGGTGGTGGGTGGGGTTGGCTTGCGTTGCGTTACGGTAGAAGTCGGGTTATTGGCGCAGCAACTGCACGAACACACAATTGACCTTGAAGTCAAATGTCCAAGCAGCAGTCACAGAACACGGAAAGACCCAACAAGAGGTGTGAAGAGGCAGATGGAAATGGGGCAAAGTATAAAGAATAGTGAAGGGATCCTGGGATACCTTTGGATTTTATGCGCTTCTGATTCTGATAAATAAATTGCTGCAACTACTCTGGCTCCATTTTGCCGTTTTTCGCTATTTATTCAATGGTTTTTCTTATAGAAAACACTGAGAAATGTAGTCTAAGCCCATTTCCATTGCCAGAGAATATTTTTCATCGACTCTGAACAAAGTATGTCACTTCCATCAACTCTTTTTCCGATCCTCTACTTACCCACCTTTTCCCAAACTTGCTTTCTTTTCCAAGTGTTTCCTTTGCATTGAATAAAATAGCTTTAAGTATTCCAAATATATACTTTAATTGCGCAAAGATATCTGCGTAGATATCTTTCCTCTTTGACCCCCCTCTTCTCTCTTTCCATCCATCCCTCTGTTCCTCTGATTGTGGCGCTGTGAGGCGCGTGTGGTTGAGTGGTAGAGTGGTTCAGTGGTTGGATCGCTGCTTCACACTTAATTATGCAAATTTAATAACAAATGCCAAGTGGCGCACACAGAGGGGGGGGAAAGGGGCGCGCAGAAGCAGAGCGAGAAAGTCACAGAGAGATGCATGGGGGGAGGGCTGCGTGAGGTTTATTATTAATGCCATTATGCGACAAGTTGAAGGGGGAGTGGCAGCGGCAGCGGGCGGGTTGGCTGCGGAGCGGGACTGAGGGATGCGAAAATAGGATGGCTCGAATGAAACTTTGTTGCAATTCTTCTGAAGCATGCCCCAAGGAGCCGTAGCAGCAGTAACAGGGTTACCTAATCAACGCGGTTTGGTCGCGTTGTCCCCTCAGTCCCGCCCACCCTGCTCCCAGCACTATCTGCCTTTGTCTCTGTCGCTCTTTGTCTCCGTGCATTCTCCATCTGGCGCTAATGTAATTAAATCGCAATGCTGACAGGGCCGCGCCTCTTTTTCACTTTTCGGACAATAAAATTTATTCACTCGCCTGTTCCGAACAGGACTAAGCAGAGGCAGTGGCTGTGTTTGGTCGCAGCGAGAGAGAAAGGATTAGGGGGACCCGGACACGGACCCGGACACGGACACGGACCCGGGCCCAGAGCGCAGCAAAATGACATTGGCCATCTGGCAATCTGTGGCCTAATCGCAGCCCCAAAAGGGGGCTGGTGTGGGGTGGGGGTCTAGAAGGGGTAGCTGGCAGATACGGGCGGTTGGGTTGGGGAACATTAGGTGTGCATAAAGGATAATTGCAAGGACCGTTGTGCCGCTTCAACCGTATAACGGTCGCCATTCACACTAATGTCATAAAAAGCCCCGCTTCGAGTGTGTGTGTGTGTGTGTATTGGCGTATGTGTGTGTGTGTATGTGAGTGCTCTTGTGACAAGCTCCGAACAAAAGCAACGACAACAACGACAACGAAAATGGCAAATGCAAAAACCACAAAACAATAATGAAAAAAAATGGCCAGAGATAAAGCCAGAGAGAGAGAGACTGGCAGAGAGAGAGATAGAGAGAGAGAGACAGACCAGAGACAGGGGAGCGAAGAAACAACATGAGAGCGGAGATTAGGGAGATTGAGAGGAAAGCAAAAGCAAAAGTAACAGAGCAGGAAGGCCGTGCACAGTGGGGCCACGGCAGCCGGACAAACTCTGAGCAGCGGCTGTTGCTCCCATCGGAATTCGGAGCTCAAGGAGACTGGACTTGTAGAGATTAAGCTCATGGTGCTTGCAGCAAGGATACTTTGTAGTGGCAAAATCAATTTGGGATTCGTTTACTCCACAGCCGACTGGCCCAAGGTCTGAGTGAATATCGCTTCTAATGAAATGCAGGAACAATGCCCTTTAGCGCCGCTTTGGCACCACTGTACGGCGGCCAGGCGGAAATGAAAGTTTTGCAAAAATTGCAACCACATTTGCATGTATATAAGTGGGTCCCTGTGTGTCCCTGTCCCTGTGTGTCCCTGTGTGTCCCTCTGTGTGTGTGTAGCTTTGGGTGCCAGTGGGCCATTGTGTGGGAATGGTTTGTTCATGGTGTATTTAGTTAATGGACTATTTTTGTTCTATCCTTCGGAGGACAACTTGCAAGCGCCCCTCCCCCTCAGCCACAGCCTGCCCAGGCCAAGGCCTGTAACAAATCCACTTAGGTGGACTCTTTTCGGGCTGCGGTCCACCACATACATCCAAATCAATCAACGACAGCAACGCGCCCCAGCAACAACACCAAGAGTAGCTTTCCCTATTCTCTCTCTTTTTTTTCCCCTCTGTTTTTCGTCTTTTCGGTCAGCTTACAACTGTAAATGCTGCACGGCTAATTGGCAATGGGTGGGGAGTGGTGGCGGAAGGGGACCGTTCAGCGGTGCTGCATCATCAATCATCGTGGAACATGGACCGCCTGCCGCGAACAGGAACGGTGCCCAGACCCCAGAGAACCCGGAACCCCGAGCCCAGGCTCCAAGTACTCACTCGTATTCAGCTTGCGACCCATTAATATTTCAGGTTGAGTTGTCAACGAATCGCAAATTACCAAGCAGCTTATCCGAGTGGCGGCGCGCTGCCCCCCAAAAGGTACTGCGGGCAAGTGCTCGGTGCCGATTGTCTCTGGCTTGCCTGTTGGCTTTTGTCCGCTTTCAGCTGGGGCTCTTGGCTCGCCGTTTGCTTACTTTTCAAATCAAAACCGAAAAATCATTAATTAAAATGTAGCTTTCCCCTGCTCTGCCCTTGCGCCTTGCCCTGCTGGAGTGCTGGGGGGTTGGTAGCTGTCAACGTTGACATTTATAATGCATACATCATCCATAATCGAGCTCATAAATGATTGGGCAATCAGGGCCCGTCGATGAGGGGCGGCGCCAAGTGCTGCTGTCGGACAGCGGACATCTATCGGTTCTCCGACCACTGGAATATTCCCTGGCGGTCGCTGCAGCTGTCAGTCAGCTGTGATATATGCCCACACAGGATATCTACAGTGTTACCTCTCTGGGTTAGACCCATTCAAGCTCTGACGGCATTAATGCGGCCCATTGGCGGCAGAAGCTGATGGGTTAAGCGGAGTACTTAGTGCAGGTATTCTGGAAATTTGAGTCGGCGTGCAGTCACTTGATTCCTGGATGTTGAATAACCGCCACTCAAGCAAGCAACATTATTATTTCCACATGTATGTACATAGGTATATGCATATATGTATGTAGTCCCTGCCATCTTATTCGCTGTGCAGCTTGTTTTCAATTGGATTTCCTGTTCATCTGCCGCTGACACCGGAACAGATTCCGTTTGCCGTTCGCCACATTCCACTTGGCTCCGCTGCTCCACTTGAAGCCATAATCCGGTTACCGTGACTCCACTTTGGGGACATTACGGGCTGCGGCTGGGCACAGAATGTGCGGCTTAAAAAGAAATCGCGGCCGGGCAGAAATCGCCCAGGCAAATTGCAAAACTTTGCGCGCCAGCTTTGAATGCCATTAAGAGCTGTAGCCACAGGGACTAGGAGAGAGGCGAAGGACTAGGAGTGGTGGCGGCGGAGGGGGAGGGGGCAGGCCCACACACGCATACGGAGACAAACACATTGCCTGCCAAGTTGGCATATTTAGCCATGGGTTCCCCGGCTCCCCGGCTCCACGCCACCGCCCAACCGACCGCATTCCCAAGTAAAATATTGTGACGTTGACATAATGGCAAAATCAAACACGCACACAGCGCCGAGGGGTTTATGCGTTGCCAGAGCAACATTACAAGAAATCAGGATCATGATTAGACATCAGTCATAAGTCACATTGCATGGCAAAGAGCTGCTTGGGACAGGGAAGAACAAGGCAAGACGGCACACTCCAGGCATCTGACAAAGGGGGATACGGGATATTTAATTATTTGTTACACTGCCATGTCCACAGAGCAAAATGTTCATCGGTGTCTCTGAATATACATAGCAATATACGTAGCAAAATATAAAAATATGCATATGCCCGTATCTTGGTGGGAGTATTCCATTTAATGGACCACTACAGAAACTATCCCCAGCTTGAAATCGAAGGAAAACGAAACAATTATGGGGAAAGTCATGCAGAAAACTAACGAATAAAATTTAATTTGATTTAATTTTTAATTTAGTTTAAATATATAATAACCATAATAAAAATAATAAAAATAATAATTAAATATATATGAACAAAAAGTTTGAGTATTTAAAAGCTAGCGAAAGTGGCCATAAGAATTTTATATGAAATATGAAATGCGAAATAAATAAATAAAAATATTTAAAACAGTTTGTCAGCCCAAGTAGTCGCAGGGGCGAACTTCACAATATTGCCACGTATAAACTAGTTGGCACCCTCTCGCTCCACGTTTACCTTCGCCTCTCCATCACCTTTCAGAGCGTAACGAGATTGCCGGCAAAGCCACCCACTGCTCCTGCCCACTCCGTCGGGGCAAATGTTGACACTACAAAGTAGCAAAAGTAGCAAAAGTTGTTGCTGTTGCTGTTGCTGTTGCTGTTGATGTCCTTGTTGCTGTCGTAAAACAGCAGATGAGTCCATGTGTGTGTGTGCAACACATAAATATGCATTTCCATTTACCAACAGCAGCCATCGAGCCATTGCATGTGAATATTTTTATACATATTCATTGGCTTGGCCATGTCCATGTCAATGTGGGTTAGTGTGCTCCTGCTGCAGCTCAAACTCCTGCTACTTCTACTCTCTCCCACGGCCGTGTCTGGCACCTGCAACACGCAACTCTGGCCATGCCATGGCTGCATGCCCATGCCCCATTTGCATACTTAGCTGCTCACCTATCCCACCATCCGTGCTCGCATGCCCCTCTCAGCGCCGCTCGCCAGTCGCGCCTCTCCATACAATGTCAATAAGAGGCAACAGCAACCGATTTCGACTCCGCTCTGTCGCATATCGAATTAAAGCACGTTGCATGCCGACTCAGAGGCAACTGCAGGAACTGAGACCAGACTCAACTGCAGCTGCAAATGGGAAATATAAAATTAAATAACATCAATCGTATATGTTTGCTGAACATCTTTATTAAAACAATAGTTAGATGACTGAAGAAGATTCATTGGAAACCTGTTGAACAGTTGAATGCCAGGGAGGGCAATGGATTGGGGCGGGCACTTAAAGTCCTCCGTTTTAATCTTATCAAAAGAGAAAAGTCTAAAAATAATAGAAAATATCTTGCTGAAGCAACGAACACGAATTTGAATACAGAACAACAACAAAAAGTGATACGACACAGAACAAGGCAACTGCAAACAGACAAATAAATAGTAAATCAACAAGCTACATATAAAAGAGGAGACAGAGGGAAATATACAGGGTACAGGGGACAGGGTTTCCCCTGCAGGTCGATGCCATGTCCGTGTCCATGTCCATGCCGTGCGATGCCAGCGCGTGGCTTACACATGTTGCCTGCTTGCAGCCCACCCGTTCAGCAGTAACAACCGCCATTAGTCGGCCGACTGACTTACTGACTCACTGAGCCACTGACAAGCATACCGACTGACGCACTGAATGACTGAGCACTCGAGTGCCACTCGGTCGATGTATGGGACGGGTGCAGTCAATAAAACGATATTTATTATGAATGACAACATTTGAAATGTTCCAATTACGGCCCAAGTACGAGTACTCTGATAAACTCCAGCGGATACGGCCATTCAACTAGATAACTTACCCACCCACTGACAGCAGCCACATTGTTGCTGTGGCACACTGCGAGCATGCGAGTCGATGGCTTTGTATGTGTGGAAAGGTATCCATGAATATGTAGGTGGGCTGCACATAAAACGCTCCCTTTGCGGGCTTCATTTATCAATGGGTTGCTTCCACTATCGACATGTGTCCTATCCCTCCCATATTAAGTGTTGCTTGCACATAAATAATAATTATAACAGCAAGAACTTTTACGTCGGTTTACCAGCTATGCAAAGTCAAGCAACCCTTGCGAATGAAACGGGAACTTTGTCCACAACTAAGCCAAAACTAATAAATTATAAATTAAGTTTAGAGTCGAAACCCGTCGAGTTGCGGGTATAAAAAGCCCTTCGAGTATGTCCTGAGTACCTGCAAAATAAATGCTAATATTTCTCACTAACAGAAGAGATTCACCAAAAATAAATAGAGTGCGTGGTAAATTCATATCCATTCAATATAGATAAGCGAATATAATTATGTATCCTATATATTTTTATATATATTTTATTTGTTTTGTAATATTATAAATCTTCATTTCTCTTCCAGCGGACAGCTCGTTTCTTTTGGCCAACGCACAAATCGTCGATTTTCCGATCGTCTACTGCAATGAGTCCTTCTGCAAGATCAGCGGCTACAACCGGGCCGAGGTCATGCAGAAGTCGTGCAGGTATGTGTACGTATTGCCGATTTATTCTCACTCCGAACTCGCTCTGTTCTCGTTGTTGTTTCTTGCTGTTTCTTCCCGTTATTTGTTCTCGTTGCCGTTGCTGTTTTCATCACGTTTTTTCATCTTATTACTGTTTTTGATGGTCCTTTGGGTGTTGCTCTATTACTATATTACATGTGCATACACGCGCGTATGTACGAACATATTTCATTCGCTCAATTTCTTTCCTGAGATATTTGGATACCTTAATGGTGGCACGAACTAAATGCATGCATGATGGGGCAAAATAATCGGATCCACAGAGTCTACTACTTAGCTGACAAGTCATTATTATACCCGGTACTCGAAGAGTTTAATGACAGCTGAAACGAATTATTTATGTCTGTCTGTCCGTCCGTCTTGTTGCCGGCTAGTTCTCGGAAACTACCAGAGCTAGAGGAATCAGATTTTCTTTTCAGGCTCCTGTGGCACAAAATACCATCTCTCATGGAGAGAGTGAGCAAACTGAATATAGATAGCGGAAAGAACGGAATAAGTATGAGGTATAAAGGTAGAGTCGCGGCCACAGACGCGACTCACAACGTTCCCTCTGGCATTTACTAGCTACATGTTTGTCGTGCGGTGAAGAGTTGATACACAAAGCCATCAAATGGTCCATCAGTCAGTCAGACCATTTGCCTGTCACTGTGCAGACATGTCGGCTTTCATACCACGTTTCACTGTGTTTAAGTATCGCATAACTGTCACCAGCACAAGCGACCGTCAAGGGTATCAAGAACCCTGGCCTCTGAAGCTGAAGTTTCCCTAATTATTTAATTTATTTTGTTTTATTTTACTCCTTTTCCCCAGGCATTTTATTTAGTTGTACTCGTAGGCTAGAATATAAGCATATAGCCCTGCCTGCCTCTTGCATTCTGCTTTTCTGTTTAAATATCTCTTTGCTTTTATCTCTATTAGCGCTGCATGTTCATTTCGTGTGTAAATATTAGCTTTCTAGCTGTGCTGCTCAAACTGTAAGCTACTTAATCCTGCAGGAGGAGGAGGAGGAGGAGGAAGTCAGAATCAGATTCAGGGGAAAGTGGAAACAGCTAGAGGGGAGTGGGAGTGGGAGGTGCAGCTGCCAGCTAAGAGGATTGCCAGCGATTGTAAGAGATTTCTGCTGCGACGCCTCCCACACTGTTGTACTCCCGCACTGCCCCACTTCACGGATCAGCTTCCATCCACACTGTCTATCCTATCATTAACAGCATGCTTACGCACCTGGCCTACCCCCACCGCACTGCACTGCACCGCAGCCCACTTCCACTTCCCCTGCCCTGAGCCCATTAGAGCCCCATCCATCTCGGGCCGTGTTCATCTGCTTAACGGCTTATCCCCAGCTGTTTCTGGCGAACAATGAATGTGAAGTTCATTTATTGTTTTTCGTCTGCTCGCCTGCCCGCCTGCTTGGCGTAGTTTTCCTTTAATTAATTTACCTTTCGCTCCCGTCAGGCCATTCGAGGCGACCATTAAAAATCCATTGTCGAACCTTAATGCACTTTGCTGCTTAATGCAAATGGACAGCTCCTCCATTCACTGCCTCCGCCTCCGCCGCCCCGTTTGAGTGGCCTTTGTCTATGGCGCAGTGTGCAACAATTACGGCAGCTGCAACTGGATGCTGCCGTCGAAGTGTGGGTGGCTGGCTGTTCGAAGGTCGAGCCATGCAGTTCCGCGAGCAGAGGAGAGAGAGAGTTCGCCCCAGTTAAGGATGGGATGTTTGTGGTTATATTTTGTGTTCTTTCGGGGGCTGCCTGTTCCCTCGTCCATTTTCCATTTCCCATTTCCCATTCCCATCTACATTTCAAATTGCCTTCCGGTCTGGTTGCGCACAAAAATAAACCATGCAGAGCTTTGGCGATAGATGCCGCGCTGGGCAGGGAGACAGACCCCAGACCCACACACAAGTGTTAACTGCATTTGTTTGCTTTAATTTGTGAAGAACTATCCCCGCCACGCTCTGACCCCAGGCAGGCGGCTCGTAAATCAACAAGCGGCGCCCCATCCAGAGGCCCGTGGATGCCGTGAATCTCCCGAGAATTGTGTGTAATTTGCAGGCCAAAAAATTGCCACAGCCACACGGGCCAACACACACAAAGAGAGTGGCGTAGAGCGTCACTACTTACCTCACCTCACCGCACCCCACCGCACCACACCTACTCGACTTGCAGCATCAGCGGAGGATTCCCCAGTTGCTTGGCCCCGAATAAAAACCATAAACTTTTTAATGCCAATCTACCGTTTAGCTAGAGATATGCATACCCATGCCCCCCTACCCCCACTCCCTTTGATTTGCCACTCCTCTCTCTCGCTCTCTTTTCTCCTCTCTCCTTAAGTGCCAGTGTGTGCTTTTTTGACCTACTTTTTTTTTGTTTCTGCTGTTGCTCCGCTCTGAGGTTGAGTGTGAGAAAAAGGAAAAAGATTAGCGAAAAATAAGCAAAAGAAAACGAAACTGAAGCAGAAACGTTGACCAACGAAAACCAAACTCAAGCAAAGATAAAAAGAGATGCAGAGAGAGGGAGAGACGGAATGGCAGATGGGAAGTGGAAAGCGGAGGAGTAGGAAACAGACATACATAGTATGAGCGGCTAAGTAATCGTTCACAGATTCCTTTGATGCCTTTGCCCAACTGCGTGCCTTTTCCATGCAACTTGCAACCACTGGGGGCAGCAGTCCTCTCCGAACAAATCCCCCATACAAATCTCTGCACGAGGGGCAGACAGCAATCGTTTAAAAGAAAGACGTCAGACTGGCCGATTGGATGCCTATATACTATGGAACCCGAACTACGAACCCAATTGAGCTGTCTTCCAATATAACTGCAGTGGATGGGATAGCACTCATTAGCCTCCATGGAACAGGGAACAGATTGCTCAGCGAACCAGCACTGCACCCCTGCCGTTCGACGACCATAAAAACTTTATTTGCTCTACTTTCCACTTTCAGCTCAAATTCGATTTGGCAAACTTCCCCTGCACAGATGGCACTGCACACCGAACATAGATTTAAGTGCGCCAGAAATAATTACACCGACTTATTGTACCCGCGGCTTGGCCTCTGCCCGAA
This sequence comes from Drosophila ambigua, assembly GCA_018150905.1. Taxonomy (NCBI): domain Eukaryota; kingdom Metazoa; phylum Arthropoda; class Insecta; order Diptera; family Drosophilidae; genus Drosophila; species Drosophila ambigua. The sequence continues at coordinate 254,598 of JAECWS010000027.1, forward strand.
CTCCAGCCAATCCGAACCAGAATCGGTGGCCAAATGTTAGGATATCTGCAGAGGCAAAATAGAAATTTCTCACAAGCATAGGATATAGAGGATAGGATGTATACAGCTCATGCTTACGATTCTGAAAAGTAGAGATATCTTTCTAAGCAAATTTAGCTAAGAACCAGACTGACCAGCGACCAGCGACAGCGCTAGACAGACTCCACCTGCCATCTCGAGCGAGCAGACTAGGCAATGGGTGGGATCGGAAATGCTTTCTCCTGTTTATCAGAAACAACTGAACAATAACCAACACCAATAATGCCGAATAATGCCGAATATATGGCATGTAGCAGACCAGCAGCATAAAGTGTCTATGTATTTCTAAGCCATGAATTATTTCGCATATTCCGTATTGCAGGATTCTCCTTGGAATATGCACAATTCCACATGCACAACTTCATTCCGATCCGAAGGGGCGGTACATATCTGCCGCTGTGGCGCTTCCACTGCATTTGTATGCTGCTCACATATCCATGTGCCATGTACCCTGCTACCGGGCTAGAAATGTTTGCTTTTGTAACCCAATTTTGTTTTGTATTTGGTTTGTTTGTTTTTTTTTGTCTGGGCTTATGCCACATACACCCATATATACAGACTTGCACACACACTGCACTGCACTGCACTGGGGGGGGAAACTAGTTGTCGAGCTGAGCGGAAATGAGGCGCCCGCTGCTCTGCCGCAGCCCGTGACGTCGCCGCGCCGATTCGATTCGCCCGAACATAGTTTGTTGAACTTTTGTCATGGCACACAAGCATTGGCGAGGCAAAAGAACAAAACAGAAATTAACTGCTCTTCCCCGTACTCCCCCACCGCGCGTTGGGCTTCGTTCGCTCTTGTTCCGTTTTTGTTTCATTGCCGATTCGTTTCGTTGCTGCTGCTGACGTCATGGCATGCGATTCCCAGAAGTATGCAACGCTTTTTGTGCTGCAATTGTTCCTTCCCCCCACAGCCAGCAGATGCGATCCGATCCAGTTCACTGGTTGATGATGGTGATGCCATCGCAGCGCTGTTTGTGTGTGTGTGTGTTCAGCTCGACAACGGAATGCCAAGCATGTTGCAAACTTTCCCAAGCAATCAACATGAAAAGAAGCAAAAGTTTCGCCTCAACTTCCACCGAAAACATGAGCATTAAATATTTACTTTTCATGGGAAATTATCCCAAAACGAACACCAGCGGCCAGGACACCCAGACTGTGTTCGGTTCGGTGCGGCCTTTGCCTAGATTTCGTACTGCATTGATTGGCCGCACAGTGACAGCTCCACTGGGCAACAGCTCTCTCACCCTCTGGGGTGGCCATGCCTTGGTGGTGGGAGTAAGTATTCCCAGGACTGGACAGCCTTCTGGAGTGTGCCTACAGCGCGCTTAAAGGCAAACTACTTGCTGTACTTTCTGGTCTTTCTGCTCTCTAATTGCTGCATTTATGAATACTAAAGAGGTTGCTTTCCGCCCCGTTGACACTTCACTGTAGAATACACACCGGAATACTTTCCGAATCTGGACTCGACAAACGTTTACTTAACCTCAGGGCAACCTGAGAAAGTGTTCAGCTGGACACTGGCACTCGGACTGCTTAGTGCCACTTGGCTGGCCGCCTCGATTGGGGCAATAGTTTGGCACTTGAAAGCAGTTAGTTCCCTTTAACATTACTGGCCCTGGAATGCGTGTACCTGCATCCAACCCCATCCATCCATCCATCCCCATCCATTCCGGTTTGGTGCGGCACTCTCCGCTTCACTTGGCGTCTCGCTGCATGTTTTCCGTTCCGTTTTCTGTGTTCAGTTTTAGCTTTTGCGATTTCTTTGTGCATGTGCATGTATCTGTTGGATCTGTGTGCGTGTGTGTGTTCGTGTGCGGCATGCATCGGGCTTAAAGCTAACCAAGAATAATACCTCGTCTGCTCTTTGCAACTCTCTTTGCGCCCTCCCTCAACCCATCCAGATGCGGCTTCATGTACGGCGAGCTGACAGACAAGGAGACGGTGGGACGGCTGGAGTACACGCTGGAGAACCAGCAGCAGGATCAATTCGAAATATTGCTCTACAAGAAAAACAGTGAGTAGCGTGAAACCCCTAGCCCCTAGTCCCTGGCCTCTAGCCCCTAGCCACAGACCCAGCCCCAGCCCCAGCCCACGCCGTAAATCTAGTCCGGACTCCCATTCGATTTGTGCGTATGCTAAATGGCTTGTGTCAGATCTCCTGGTAGTCGCAAGCCGAACCCAAATCAAAGTCCTGGTTGGGGCATACTCATACATTATTTGGATCTTTGCTCGTTATAAATGGCTGCAGTGCGTAGACTTCATCTCCGGCCCCTGACTCCGGGTCGCAACCTTTCATAATTCATTCGTTTCCAGCCACCTGACCCCACACCACACCCCCCGCCACCGCCTTTCCCCAGCCGCCTCTAATGCCAACAAATTGGGTCTGAGTGAGGCGCATCAATCAACCCCAGCCGAGCCGAGCCGAGCCACACAGTTCCACAATCCAGCGACCACCTGCCCACCCCCGCCTGTAATCCTATACGTATATCCCCCAGCCAACTCAAGTGGAATCAAGCGTAGGCTAGTTATTAGGAAAGAGCAAAATGAACAAGTAGCAGCCAGCAGCCACCCAACCCAGCCACCTCTCACGTGGCCAACGAGAGGGGCCCTGAATCGGAATTGGCAAACTTATGAAATAACGCCTTCGAGTATCAATTTTCAGATGTGCAGTGTGGCTGCGCCCTCTCCCAGTTTGGCAAGGCGCAAACACAAGGTATACCCACCCTCACGTCGGCAGGCTTGGCAGTCCGCCCGTACCAATATTCGTACTTCCTGTTGCATGTGGGCATGGGCACGGGATGGGGTCAGTGGGTGGAATACACGAGAATGCTGAGGAGCATTAGTTATGCATAAATCAAGTGCAGCCACTGGAGCATCAACAGATGGAGCAACAACAGCCGCAGCTGGACCGAGCATGGAGCTCAATTGAAATGGAACTCGATTCGGCACCAAAATGAGTTTTCAATCTGGCGGCCAAGGCAAACCAGCAGCAGCAGATCTAAGCAAAACATTTGCTTTGTTGCTGCAGGCCGCGCCAGTCTTATTGGATTCGGGCCAAGCGGGGGCTCCACAATGGGAAAACTCGGCGGCACAAACAAAAGCACGGAGCTGCGGGAAAGCCAACAGATTGAATATCGCTGACAGGTGTCTCTGGAGGGCGACTGCGGCGGATGCGGCGACTGGGGATGGGGAATAGGCTATGGCAATGGCAATCGCACGCTTTGAATGAGTTTGGACAGCTGACAGCCACGGGAGCATTTTTGTTTGTGCCAGGGGCAATGAATTAAATTTGTGCGGCTCAATCAGCGTTTAATAAGAACCGGGCAGGGGGTATGGGGTATGGGGGAACATAAACATTGGCCGGAAACGAAACCGGAAACGGAAGCAGCAAATTGCGCTGGCAATTAGATAATAATTATCCATTCCCGCACACACTCTCACTTACGCACCCGAGCGGCGAGAGCGTCCGTCCTGCCTCCATGGAAATCGAGCTGCAATTATTTCAGATGCCAGTCACGCCCCCACGAAGGGCTCCCCCACCCCACAGACAGTGCCGCACGAAACCATCAAAGCTCAATCAATCCAAAGCAGAGTTGACTCCGATGGGGGGACCATTGAATCCGCCTCGTAATTAACGAATGAGGCAATCGATCAGCCATCGGCCTGCGACTATGCAACGCACTGTACATGCATGCAATTTCCATGCCACACTCCGCCCGGCCATTTGTCTGCAATCGGCATTTGGCATTTGGCATTCGGCACCCAGCATACATTATCGAACGTTCCATATCAATAATTGCAATCCAATGAAATGTTTGTCCGTCCCTGATCTGTGGGTTGGGGTCTGGGGGGGCCTGTTGTGACCTGAATTCGAATGGGATTATCTATCTATCGTTCGGAAAGCGCAATCGACTGTGGACGGGCAGTAATGCCGACATTATCATGCCCCATCATCATTATCCCCCCCACCCCTTTCGAGCTTATGGACAATTGTTATTAATTCTGGCCCTTTTTGTTCCGTTGCCGCAGAGACCCCGCTATGGCTGCTGTTGCAGGTGGCGCCCATACGGAACGAACGGGATCTGGTGGTGCTGTTCCTGTTGACCTTCCGGGATATAACGGCCCTCAAGCAGCCCATCGACAGCGAGGACACCAAGGGAGGTAAGTGGTTATCGCCTCGCGACCTCGACACCCTCCGATATACACACACATGCATGCGTACATATGTGCGTCTGTATGTATGTATGCATGTTTGTGGATATGTATGCATGTAGCATCCGATCTTACTATCCGATCCGATCTGTTCCCAATCCAGTCCCTCGCTCTGAGGGAAGGGCATCCATTCCGCACTCTCTTATCACTCTACTGTTCTGCTCTTTCTTTCCATGTCTACACACGCACACACACTTGCACCCCACACACACACACAACACATACACACAATACACACACACACACACATGTATATATATTATGCTTACACAAATTGAACAATTCAACAACAATTCAACAACAAAAAAACTCAACGAAAACTCAACAATAAACCCAATTCGATCTGCAAACAATCTATGTATCCGTATACGTATCCGTATCCGCATCGTACCGTACCGTACCGTATCGTATATCTCTGTCTAACTCTATCTCTGCCGTTATTTTTTGGTTCGTCTCGCTCCGTTGCGCTCTCGGTTCTGTTACGTTTCTTGGTGTCTGTGTCGGTGTTGTCATCCATTGTAGCGGTTAATCTATTTTTGCCAGTTTTAGGTCTCTCCAAGTTCGCCAAGTTGGCCCGCTCGGTGACGCGGAGCCGCCAGTTCAGCGCCCATCTGCCCACGCTGAAGGACCCCACCAAGCAGTCCAATCTGGCGCATGTAAGTCCATCACACCATACACTCTACATACATATATATATATCTCTGGCTATTTGGTCTCCTTCCCACTGCAGATGATGTCACTGAGCGCGGATATCATGCCGCAGTACCGACAGGAAGCGCCGAAAACGCCGCCACACATACTCTTGCATTATTGTGCATTTAAAGCAATTTGGGACTGGGTGATATTGTGTTTAACATTTTATACCGCCATCATGGTGAGTGATTCTCCAGCTCTGGATCTCTGCTGCCCGCTCCCTTCAGCGCTGACTCGTTGGGAAACCCCTAACCCCATCCTCTTGCCTCCCTTGCCCTTTGATCGTCCATCAAATCTATTCCTCGCTCGCTCTTCTCCCTTGGCCTTCTGCTCTCTCTCTTCCATCTAATCTCCTAATTTGCCTTTCTTGTACGCCATTTATTCCTCCTTTTTTATCAGCGCCCAGCAGCCCTGCTCCCCCTGCTCACAACCCCAGCATTATGCATGTTAGACAACGACTTGAACATACTTTTTGACATGGGATAGTCGACTTCCAGGAGAGCGGAAAAAGCAGGGCGTTGCCTGCGCTGGGAGCCCCTGTTCCCCTGGCATTAGAGTGCCCATCACTCAATGCGTGGCACATATGTTTATGTATGCGGCATGCCATGCCCCGTGCCGCACAAAGCAGCCTCCGACGCCTTTTCATAGCCCCTCGTCGCTTGTCTGCTCGAATTGTGTCTATTTCCGTCAAGAAGATGTTAACATTTTCGCTTAAATTGCGCCCTGCCCTGCCCAAGTTGCCTCTGCCAGATCCGCACCCGCAGCCGCATCCAAGTCCTCATCCACATCCGCACACATGTGGCCCCTGTCTCTGGTTGTGGTCCCAGCATCCCCCCACTAATTCTCTGTTGTCCTCCCAGCCAAAGTTGCACTTTGCCGTGCCGTGGTTGTTTCTTGTTTCAGTTTTTGGGCTGCACAGTTTTCGTTCTCTTATTGTTTAATGATATTCTGCGGTGCGAGTGCTCGTACTTGCTGCAAGTCTTCTTCCCGCCTGGTTGCTTGTGGTCTCTGGCTTAGTTGCTGTCACAACTTAAAGATAAACTGACGTACAGCCCGTACATAACCGAAGCTCTGCCAGTAGCTGCTGCTGGTGGTAAATTACTCCTAGAAGAGTACAGAAACAATGCATGGAAAATGTCACTAGTAGGAGGAGTAAAACACATTGGAGGAAATGTCTCTTCCAGCAGAAACAAACGAGGGATGGAATGGATGGAAATTCACCGTCTGATTCTATTGATGACTGACCAAAAGCAACTCTTATGGGGACCAAAGTTGTACTCAATCTTGAGCTGGAGCTGCACTCTGTGTGTTTCGTTGGCCTTATCCTAAATATTCACAGAGGATTCGCATGGTGTTTGCAGCCATAAAATATGCTCCTATTTGCATTAAATAACATCTCAGATCTGCTCTCCGTTTTGCCGATGGTAGCAGCCGATTCAATTGGCCCTTTGCTCACACGACACTGCAAATTTGCTGCAACAAATCCTGCTACGTGCGACTGGCTGCTGTGCAGCAGCAGCTAAAGCCGAACGCCCCGCAAAGCTCCATCTGGCACAGAGGCACTTGCCCAGGATGGGATCGTATGGGGCTCGAGTGCAAGTCAAGGAATCAGATAATGCTCTTGGCCAGACATTAACGTTCAGACTGGGTGCAAAAGGGGCAAGCAGGAGGCAGACAAGTGCACACATTTACATGACCAAGTGGCTGCTCAGACACTGCTCTACAGCCCTCCTCTGAACACCAGTCTGCCACCTTATGCTAGCCCCAGCCGTGTTCGAGCCCCAGCTTTATGGGGGCTGGGGCGAGAGGTTGTTATGTTTTATGTGCTTAAATTAATATGCTCAGCTCTGTAGCAGTGGCAGAAACACAGGCAGGCAGGCAGGCAGGGAGGCAGGGCAGACAGACGCGTGTAATCCAGGCAGCCCCCAGCCCAAGCCCCGCCATGATAAGAGGCTTGTAACTGCCACTTGGGGCAACAGTTGAGAAAGCAACAATGGGCCAACTGTTGCGCCTGCAACGCAGATTCAGAGCCAGGAACTACAGCGACAAATCTTCAGTGAACAAAGAGACATCCCCGCCCCAGCCCATGCACCTACTTTCCCTCCTCACTTGCGTACATCTTCATGCATTGCTCAATGGATGGGACGACTGTATGCGCCGATCCGTGCTTAGATTTATCCTAGCCCTGCTAATCCTTCCCCCAGTCCCTGTCAGCCCAGAAAGTCTTGGGAATCGGTTAACTGACTCCGTTGATTGCTTGCAGGTGCCATACAATGTAGCGTTTAAAAATAAAACCTCAGAGGACGTTTCCCTTCTCGTGGTCGACTCGATAGTCGATGTTATATTCTTTATAGATATTGGTAAGTGGCCGTTCTGTATATACCGCAGCCATCAGTGATCCATTGATGCTCTCTGTGCTCCATTTCAGTGTTAAACTTCCACACGACATTCGTGGGCCCGGGCGGCGAGGTGGTCAGCGATCCGAAAGTGATACGGATGAACTACCTCAAGTCGTGGTTCATCATCGACCTACTCAGCTGCCTGCCATACGACGTCTTCAATGCGTTCGACCGCGACGAGGACGGCATCGGGTCCCTGTTCAGTGCCCTCAAGGTGGTGCGCCTGCTGCGCCTGGGCCGGGTTGTGCGAAAGCTCGACCGCTACCTGGAGTACGGAGCTGCCATGCTGATCCTGCTGCTCTGCTTCTACATGCTGGTGGCGCACTGGCTGGCCTGCATCTGGTACTCGATCGGGCGCAGCGATGCGGACAACGGGGTAAGGCCCCATGCCCCATGGATGCCTCATCTCCGAAGGATAATCTATTTCTCTCTCTGACTATGCCCAACCCCATCCGCACACACAGATCCAATACAGCTGGCTGTGGAAGCTGGCGAATGTCACGCAATCCCCGTACTCCTACATCTGGAGCAATGACACTGGGCCGGAGCTGGTGAACGGGCCGTCCAGGAAGAGCATGTACGTGACGGCCCTGTACTTCACCATGACCTGCATGACCTCGGTGAGCGGGGCGCAGCCCTGAACCACACTCAAGCTAACCGCAAATGGATTGCTCAACTCTCTCTCCGTATTTCTCTACCCCTCCACAGGTTGGCTTCGGCAATGTCGCCGCGGAGACAGACAACGAGAAGGTGTTCACCATCTGCATGATGATCATTGCAGGTGCTGTGTCCTTAACACGTTCCGTTGCCGCGTCCAAGTTTCTGAATACCCCGCACACGCGTCACGCTTTTAAATAGAACTCGATACCGATACCAATACCGATCTCGATCTCGATTCTGATTCCGATTCTCGCAATCATTTAAAAGCTAAGCAATCAATTTGCGCCGCTAGAACTAATAAACTGCTCCAGTTGGTATAGCCTCATTCAGCCACACCGTTCTCGATTGAATTCTGTAGCCATGTCCATGTAGCGCTCGTTCAGCATTTCAGCATCCACCTCGAGTGTCCTTCCTCATCCAGCTGCACACTTCTTCTTTATGTGTTTACTCTAAACTCGTTACTCGTCACTCGCTACACGTTATTCGTTCGTTATCCCTTCTATTTTACCCGTTAATCTGTAATCTTTGCAAGCGCATTGTCCCTGTATTCATTCCCTCGTCTCTCCTTGGGTCACTGCACAGGCACAGCACTCCATCAACCAGAGGGAGGCAACGACCCCAGGGAATGCTGTGCCTATGCAGTCCCTTGCAGATTTCCCTCTCATGCTCCACCATACTCTGGCTACCATTTCTCTGTCTCTGTCATAGTCCATTCCATGTGTGTGCTAGTCCAATCTGTGGCATTTATTAACGTTCTAGTCGCGCACCTGTGCGTCTTTATTTTTTCGCAGCGAGTAGTTGAATCAGCGAGTATCAGCGCACACTGATTACCAAACTATACTGCATATATGTGTCTTTCACATCGCACACAAACACCAGAGGCCTGACACCCAACACCGACACGTCCAGTGTCATCTAGCTGTGTGTCTACAACCAGAAAGAAACTATCAAATCATACTCTGTGTACACTCCCAGCTTAATCTTAATCATCACACTCTCTCTCTCTATCTCTCTATCTCTATCTCTCTTTATGTATACGTTTGGTTGCGCTTACAGCTCTGCTGTATGCCACAATCTTTGGTCACGTGACCACCATCATACAGCAGATGACCTCGGCGACGGCCAAGTACCACGACATGCTCAACAACGTGAGGGAGTTCATGAAGCTGCACGAGGTGCCCAAGGCCCTCAGTGAGCGCGTGATGGACTATGTCGTCTCTACGTGGGCCATGACCAAGGGTCTGGACACCGAGAAGGTGAGTAATTCGTAGTGCGTTCGCATCCAGCAGTAGCCGGGGATCATGCCTGCTGGCTATCTATCTGGGAGATCCCCCAGTGCAATGACTCCCTTAGATCAAAAAGATCCCACTCTCAGGGGGTTGCTTAAGCCTTTTTTTACCGCCAGCCAGCTTTCAGCTCCAAGCTTCATTCCAATTGCATCCAATTATGTTCAGAGAAAGGACTGAGAAGACTTTTAAGTGCGGTCAAGCATTACCCCAGCTGCGATATTTGCATATTTTGAATTTTGAAAGTTCCCAAATGTATGGGATCTCGATATTAATAAGTATTGGGCCAAGGGCTACCCCTGTAAATACCTTAGCTAGCTACATTCTATGGCCTACAGCACTTCAATCTATCACTCTATCCAAAGCACACTCGGCTTACACACTCACACGTTTGCATTAATGTCCACATTATTCATCCATTCACTTACATATGTTTGTATGTTTGTATGTTTTCCTCCATGTGCCAGTCGCTACTTGTTACTTGGTGCCAACGAATCGTCGCTATCATCCATTTCGCACACTTGTTTTCGTACTTTTTGGTTTACTCGTCACTTGAGACACGTGACTTGTCTCTTGGTTAAATACAATTAAATAGATTCCATCTCCATCTTTTATTTTTACTACGATGCAGCTTCGGCAGCTTTGCTTTCGTTACTTGCCACTCGCTGTAAATTTATTTCTCTCATAAATTTGGTGTCACATCTGTCTCATTGCAGTGTTTGCTGTCTACTCACTTTCCCTTGCTTATCCATTTTAACTTACAATTTATGTTACTCGCTACTTACATCCGCCACTCGCTAGTCTTCATAGCCCAATGTACAGATACACCAAACACACCTAGAAACACACTGCACATACATTATCTGTCTCTCTCTCTCTCTCGCTCCTTACCTCTCTGTCTAGTAGTCTCGTCATATCCACTTTGGCGCTGCTTTTCCGCTTTGCTTTCCGTTTTATTTTGAAGCCGCTTCTCGCATTACTAGGCCTAAGATCAGAAACGCTTTTCCGGGGAACGGGCTCCTCCCGACAAGAGAAAAGACCCAGTTGCATTTCAAAAACACTCGTATTTATAAACTGTTTGAGAGCCACAACCGCCCACCCACAGATGCAGGTCCGAGGTAAGCTGTGTGTGGGTTCATCTACTTGTGTACATATGTATCTGGGAGCATCATTTAAGCTCTCTCTCTCTCTCTCTTTTAAACTAACAACCATTTTTGACAAAAACTTTAGCTAATCGATCGAAATCTGTGTTCTCCACCCACGTGTTTGTGTTTGCCCGCGAGCGAAATCCGGGCCAAAACGAAAAGCGTCCGTCAAACTCATGCCTTTAGATGAACTTGAACCAAACAGCGCAGCGCCCCCTCCACCGGCCCCACCTTCCCCGCCTGCCTATTCCCAGTTATCCCCGCCACCAACCACAACCTGGATGGGGGTGCGTGCGCCCATCAAACTGATGTCAAAAGTGTTTGGTTCAACTGATAACGAGAGTTTACCCAACCAATCGAATGCAACGTTGCTCAAGCCAAATAAACTGACCTTTATACCTATTTCGTTGACTGTAGTTTGTGCCGCAATTAAGTTACCCCAACTAGGCCCCCCAATGCCCCTCCTCTGGCCCAACGGGCACGGCTGCTTCTGTGGGGGCAATCTCCACGAAGCAGCCCCAAAAGCACTCAACACACACAGCCACACACACACAGTCACAGCAACTCCCACACACACACAGAAAGACAGACAGACAGACACACGCACACACCTGTTTAATATTGTATGTGTATTTGTGTACGTGTACGTGTACGTGTTCGTGTGTGTGCGTGTCTCGATAGCCACTAGAGCCAATCAACTCCCCAAGGAGCCATCCCGTCGATGAGAGCGAGCCCGGTTGCCACACTGCCGCCAAAATGTAACCATAAAGAGATGTTCATTATTCATTAATATCCTAATAGAAATTTGAATACGAATAAACTCGATGGAGGCGCCCCATTTATTCGACGGCGACCATCTAATTCGCTTCCACATGCAAAGACTCAAAATAAGTAAAATATTTAAGCTCGTTGGTTTCTTTGGTTAACTAATTCAGGTGGCAGCCGCGGCCGGTTCTGGTCCGCACACAAAGCACATGTGTATGTCCTGGTCAAATTTCTTCAACTTAATTACCACCAGCATAGGGTTTAGGCCAAGCCAAAGCCAAGTCAGAGCCCCTTAGAGATGGTTGGCTAACACAACCCAAACCCGTACCCAAACCCAAACCCATAGCCACACCCAAGCCAAGCCAATCCAATCCAATTCGAACCCAATGAGAGAATGCCACTCGCAACTCATTCACAATTCGCAGGTACTAAACTATTGTCCGAAAGATATGAAGGCTGACATATGTGTTCATCTAAATCGCAAAGTATTTAACGAGCATCCGGCATTTCGTCTGGCCTCGGATGGTTGTCTCCGGGCTTTAGCGATGCACTTCATGATGTCCCATTCGGCGCCGGGAGACCTGCTCTACCATACCGGCGAGAGCATCGACAGTCTCTGCTTCATTGTGACGGGAAGCCTCGAGGTGATACAGGACGATGAGGTTGTGGCAATACTGGGTAAGATCGATCTCCAATTCCATTCCGACCGTACTTTTTCCCCGATTCCGCCTGCACTTTCGTTTCGGTTCCGTTGCAGGCAAAGGCGACGTCTTCGGCGATCAATTCTGGAAGGACTCGGCCGTTGGCCAGAGCGCGGCCAATGTGCGCGCTCTGACCTATTGTGATTTGCATGCCATCAAACGTGATAAATTGCTCGAAGTCCTCGATTTCTATTCGGCATTTGCGAATAGCTTTGCACGCAATCTGGTGCTCACCTACAATCTCAGACATCGACTGATTTTTCGCAAGGTGGCTGATGTGAAGCGCGAAAAAGAATTGGCCGAACGGCGTAAGAACGAGCCGCAATTGCCACAGAATCAGGACCATCTCGTCCGCAAGATCTTCTCCAAGTTCCGGCGCACACCCCAGGTCCAAGCCGGCAGCAAGGACATTGTCGGTGGCGGCACGGGCTCCGGCCAGAGCGATGTCGAGAAAGGCGACGGCGAGGTCGAACGGGTTAAGGTTAGTACAAGAGCTTTCTCTGCTCTCTCTTTCTCTCTCTGTGTCTCTCTCTCTCGCTGTGCATTGTGCTTTCGATGTTTTACAGTACATGCTTTACGTTATTGTTATCGTTGTCGTTATTGTTATCGTTATTGTTATTGTCATTGTGTAGTGCTCTCTTTATTTTTAACTTTTATTTCCTTTCTTTTTATCCCCGTGCAGTGGGTCCTTACAAGTTTTCATATGTGTACAGTTCCTCCCCCATGTCCGATAGTGAAATTATGTAATACGCCGACTTGTCTCTTAGTTTGTAAAGCCTAGAACTCAGATCCGAACACCTCGCGAACAGAATCAGGGCTGATATTCGTATGAAACCGATTTTTCCGGGCAAATAACTGTTTTCTAGGCTCTGTACTCAGTACTCAGATCAACAAAAAAAGTTCGATATATACTAGAAAAGTATTCGAAGGTAATTGCTGGTATTTTTCTACCCCCCTCGAAATTTAAGTCAATTTGAAATATTTTACCATCTGCTGCTGCTGATAATCAGACACATTACCTGGCCAATAAAATATTGGCTTGCCCAGGATATGCCTGGGGAAGAGCGACCCCAGCCGAAGAACTGCATTTTATTAACTTTAAACAAAACCAAGCAGCTGTCTGAGCAGTGAAACGTTACGAAGTGCAGTTCACACCTCTGGTCACACCACTGGCCGCTAGAAGAATATATGACATTTGTTTCTGGATCTGAGTACTAGGCTTATTAATCAAATGGCCATATTTGTACAGCATGAGTCTTTTTAGGTTTGTGTGCGCAGACAGCAGGCAAAACGTGCAATTTTATTGGTACCATTGGATGAATTTACAGCTTGTTAGCACTTTTTACAAGATGAAAAAATAACTTTTCGCCTATCGATGGCAAACAGCTACCTGTAAGGGCTGTTAATTTAACAGTAGCGCACACTGTTAACTTTTTGTTGCGTAACATTAAAGATCAATGTTATTCGGGCTACAAATATATTATTTTAACTACTTTTGAAAAAATGAGTTTAGGCCAGAAAAAGTAGTCAAATTTCCCATAGTTCACTGATACAGTAATACACGTGTACGTGAGAGGCAGCGCAGCAGAGCGGCAGCAGCGCCTTTTCCTACACCCATTAGATTCTGCCTCCCTCTTTGATTAATCTGCAACTTCGGTCCCCGAAGAGATACTTTGCATATGTATCTTAATCTCTTTGTGTTTGGTTTTACTTTTACTTTGGCTTAGTTTTGTTTTTTTAGAGCTCACGTGTGGGGCATCCCAAAGCTGTTTAATTCTATGTGTATTCCTCGTTTCGTTTATATTCTGTTAGCGGCTATGTTTGTGTTCGTTCTGTACCGCATTTCCAGTTAACCAAGTAATCAAACTAACATTTCTTTCGAAGCATTGTCGTTAGCTAACCACAATTACACAAAGCTCCAGCCACAGCCCCCAGGCGATCGGCAGACACAGCCGCAACCACCCAGACGTGGGCCGAGTGGAAGCCACCGCTGTGGCTGGTGTGTTAGTTCTAGTTCTAGTTCCAGTCGTTTGACGTTATTCTCGTTGAATTGCTTAACCAATACTATTTACCAATGATGTGATCTGTATTAAAAGTGACTTATGCTCGTTGTGTGTCTTTCTTTGTCTCTGTCTTTCTTGACCATGCTTTCTCGCATAACTGTTTCCACTCACACTCACTCTCACTCACACTCAACCATCACCCAACACACACACACACACACACCACACACACATGCTTTGCCACACAACTGTACTCTCTCTCTTCCTCTATATCTGATGTGTCTCTGTCTCTGTTCTTTACATGTTGCATTTGATTTGTGCTTTCTTTTCGACTATGTTCTCTTCCGCTGTACAAAATTGATTGTGAATTTGGCTGAATTGAAATCACCTTAACCTCAAATTGAACTCAAATCAAATTACTAACGGAAAATTCTATATTATTTCCCCTCCGCCCCACACACACACACACACACACACAACCGCGATCATTAATACCCAAACAACACACAAATGAAACTGCCAAATGAAACCGCAACTCCTGTAACTCCTCCTGCCCTTTCCCACAACCCAACACAATTTGTTCTTCTTATCTCTATCTATCTGTCAATCTATCAATCTTCTTTCTCATGTCTCCCCGCTTTTTCGACATATCTTGCGCTCGACCATCCTCCTACCAAACCAAACCGAAACAAAACAAAACCAAATGCTCGTTTAATCTAAAACTAAACCAACAATCTGCAACCGAAAACAACATATACAAGAAGCTACCAGCCAAACTGACATTAACCGAGGACTCACGCATCCTAACGACCGCCGCCGTACCATCACCATCGCCATCACCCTCGCCCTCATCGGGTCCACCATCTGCGCGGAGTACCCGTGCCAGCAAGTGGGGACGCCTTCTGGGCAGTTCAAGCGTCGATTCAGCTAGCGACACTAGCGCCAAGGTAGCCGTCTCGAGAAGTTTGAGCGCCCGCGAGAGTCTCCGTGAGAGCACCGCCCAGGCGCGGCAGAGTAGTACTTCGAGTAGCAATGGTGGACAGGGGAACAAAGTAATTACCGCTAATCGCTAACCCTTAACTGCTCAAAGCTCAACATAAACAACACACACAACAACAATTCGAAGATGAACTTTTCGAATTACTTTCAAATTTTATATATTTTCATTGATATTTTTTGATTTTGAGTCCGAGTTGATTTTGATTTGATAATCCATAAGAATATACACACACACACACACGTCCACACTACTCATCCATGTATACACGTATACATGGATAGGTGCAAACATACATACACACATGTATTCGATTGTCTATCTTAGGTTTCCATTATTAATAATAAACTCTGTCTGTCTTTTTTTTGCCATTCGTTTGCTCTTCCCCAATTTGATTCCGTTACTAATGCCGAAATCCGTTCATAACAACGATTCCGGTTGCGCGACTCGCTACTCGTTACTCGCTCATTTTGCGTTCATTTCGTTACTTTCTCATTTCTGATCAACCATTGACAATTGCTCAATCCAATCGATAAGCATTTACAATTAAGCAAAGTAAGTTCTCGAACAATTAGTTTACTTTTCTGTTATGTTAGTTGGCTTTCCCACACTCTAGCACAAAATTGACAGCGATCGATTGGCCATCTAATGGCCATCGTTGGGCGAAAGGGCGGGCCAATAAGTGCGTGACTGATTCAATGAATTCCAGCGCACTTTCCACTTGCTGCATACAAATTGGTTGGCGTACTTTGCCAGTAGATATTCCCATATCTTTACCTATTTATGACTTTTGCGATTCTTATCGAACTGTTGTGTGGATCAATCGGTAATGATATTTCGAAATTTATTAATCTAAACGCCCTTTTAGCGCTATATATCAAACGTTTACTGTAAGAACTCCAAAGTTGATCTAGCCACACGTCTCAATTGCTGTTAATTAGTTTAATGTTAGCTATCACAGCTATGTCAAGCGCATTCTGGCCAGCCCCGCTCGTCGCTCAATTTTAATGTAGTGCGCTTAGTGATGAGCCCCACGCACCACCCCACCAATGACCCACACACACACTCACTCACACACACACACACACCTGCCTTTAGAATGATTACTGCGATAACTGATGCCACAATCAATTGATATGTTTTCTATTCTTCCGTTTATCGTTGACACTTTTTCTCGTGCAAACACAACAACAACAAAATAAATAAATAAAAAACAAAAATCAAATATTGAAAAATCCACAAAACATTGCTTGCGACAACAACAACAACTGCAATACAAAACAAAAATGTATAAAAATCCTTCAACAACAACTCAAAAATGATTCCGAATTGGACTTGAAATCGATCGAACTACTTGCCACTCTGTAACCATGCAACCATGCAACACAACCTGCAACCGATTGGAAACCAAATTGCACCATCTGCCTTTCACACTGCAACAATGAACATCTGCAACAACTTTCAACAACCAACAACAACAAACCGAATGAATGCTTCAACAACAAAACCCGAAACCAACTTTTGCAACTAACCCAAAACAAAACCAAAACAAAAACCAAAAAACAAACAAAATAATCAAATTTAAATCGAAAAACAACCTAAACACTTTTCTCACTTTTCTCCCCCAACCGAACACAACTCTACCTCTGCCTCTACCTCAACCTGCCGCCTCGACCTCAACCTCAACCTGAACCTCGACCTCGACCTCTGCCTGTAACTTTAACTGTAACTATACCTATCCGAACCTCAACCACTCTCTACCTGAATCTTCACCTGTCCTTCGCCTACGCCTACGCCTCCGCATCTGCATCCGCATTGGCAATGCCCCCTGCATCCACATCGTTCCATTAAACGTCACCTTCAGGTTTTCCCAAAGGCGCCCAAGCTGCAGGCGAGCCAGGCGACGCTCGCCCGTCAGGACACCATCGACGAGGGCGGCGAGGTGGACTCCTCCCCGCCCAGTCGCGACAGCCGTGTGGTCATCGATGGAGGGGCGGCCTCTGCCCCCGTGGTGGCCACAGCAGCAGGGACAGCAGCCGCAACAGCAGCGCCAGGAGTTGCGGCAGTCACGGGCCCGGGCTCATCCGGAGCTGGCGGCGGGACTGGAGCGGTGACGGCGCTGGCGAAGGGAGAGCGCAATCTGGCCCTGGAGCGAGAGCGCCAGATCGAGATGGCCAGCTCGCGGGCCACCACCTCGGACACGTACGACACGGGCCTGCGCGAGACGCCGCCCACGCTGGCGCAGCGAGATCTCATCGCCACCGTCCTGGACATGAAGGTGGACGTGCGGCTAGAGCTGCAGCGCATGCAGCAGCGGATAGGCCGCATCGAGGACCTGCTGGGCGAGCTGGTGAAGCGGCTCGGGCCGCAGCAGGGGGACAACAGCAGCGGCCAGACGACGCCCGGCGACGAGATCTGTGCGGGCTGCGGCGCGAGCGGCGTCGCGGCAGGGCCAGGACCAGGGCCAGGGCCTGGGACGGGCTCGCCCACGACCCCGGCCACAGTGACGGTCACTACGCCCGTGGACACTGTGATAACCATCTCATCCCCCACGTCGGCAGCGGGACCAGGGGCTGGCGCTGGCAGCGGTCTACTAAATCCAGGCCTCCCAGTTGTGTCGAGCGCGGGAGGCAACGGCCTGGGGCCACTGATGCTCAAGAAGCGACGCTCGAAGAGCAGGAAAGCACCGGCGCCTCCTAAGCAGACACTCGCCTTGGTCGGCGCGGCCTCAACGACCACAGCTGTGACGGGCGCCGCTGGATCTGGTACGACGAGCGTGGCAGCGTCAGCATCACCTGCAGCGGCAGCAGCGGGGGCAGGCTCTCCCAGCGGTGCCTGTCCCACGGAGCTGCTGCACCTGCGCCTGCTCGAGGAGGACTTCACGGCGGCCCAGCTGCCCTCGACACCGGCAGCCACGACCCCGACATCACTGGCGGCCACGCCTCCGGGCAGCGGCACGCCAGCGGCTGGCAGTGCCACCACCTCGCCCACGGGGCCGCCACCCACGCTGCCAACGCCCACAGGCAGCAGCGGTCCCAGGAGCGGCAAGCGAGAGTTCCTCTAGCCCAAGATTCTGTTGCGGCATCAGTCTTCGGCCTCGACTACGGCTACGGCTGCAGCTTCGGCTTCGGCTTCGACCTCGGCTTTGGCTTCAGCTTCCGCGGAGAGCAGCAGCATGGAGCAATAAAATAAGCCACTCGGTGGAGATGGAGAGGGAGCGCCACCCAGCCATGCCCCATGCCCCATGCCCCATGCATATGCTTAGTTAGACTAAATATATATTAAGATAATGAATGCTGTAACCTGTAACCTCAAGAGCTAGACTAACCTCCAAAAAGCTCACTGCTCCACTCTCTCTCTCTCTCTCTCTCTCTCGCGCTAAATCTATCCTCTCTCTCTCTCTCTATCTCTCGATGTAAGAATACCTTCCCAGAACTCTCCATCTCGCTTTTCTCTCACTCAATCCCAAACACACACACACACACACACACTGAATGGAAGTGCTCGATACTTGATATTCGATACTTTAGCCCATTAGCCGATCCGCGATGATTAGCGATAGCGATAGAGATAGCGATAACGACTACAATTAAGGCAGAGCATATTGCTTACGATTTTGCTACATTTACTGCAATTATTTACCTTTATACATACATATACACGGATATACTAGAAGGGGATATTACGTAGCTAACGCTGGACAACTGATGGATAGACCAGGACGATGCGCAGATACGGTTAGTTGTATATACATGGATAACTTTGTGATAACTGCTGAAGTGAGAGGCGGAAGGTGGGAGGAAAGCTTACGACAGAGATCGAACAATGCCCGTGAATTGTACATAGCATAGCCCATAATCATCCAGCGAGTAGCCTAGGATTCAGACTCACACAGAACTTTCACTCCAGCACACACACACACCCACACACACACACACACCCAAGAGAGAGCTGGAAGAGATGATCGCCCCCTAGGGATTGATTGCACTAGCTGATATGTACATACATACTCGTATGGGTATCTAGCCCGTCCTATAACTTAACGAAACGCGGATTGAGGAGCACTCTCGCAGCACTCGCAGCACTCGCTTGGCCTCCCCCCGTAGGCTTGGGCTTAGTTAACTCAACGAAGGTAACTCCCAGTAGGAGTTCGAGATACACTCACGAAAACATACACTAACAAAAAGTTGCGACAATCGACAGACCTAAGAAATGAAATATAAGAAACTACATTTTAAAAGAAAGAGAAAACCTCTCAAAATAAAGGAGCAAATCTATAAAAAAGAAAACACATTTATATAGAGCTTGTAAATATGTATTTGAATTACAATTTGGAAAATATGTTAATGTTCATTACACTCACACACACACCTACACCTACACATATTTTGTGATAAAAATTAGCTGAAAATAGTACCCAAACAAAAATGGAAATTACATAAACATTTGTTAACGCTTATACCCGACGCAAGAGCAGGAGCAAGAGAAAGGCGCAAAGGAAATTTGTTAGAGAGGCATGCTGCAGACGCGCATGTAGCATAAAGCAAAACTACAATATACTCGTATGTATAGCGGTACGGATAATGATACAAATATACAAATACAAATACTAATAGAGATGGGTCCTGAGCAGTGTAAACTTTAAAGGCAAGGTTTCATTACGTTTAAGTCGCCAGAGTCGCAGTTCACGCGCAGTTCGTTCTGTTCCTGTTTGAGGTTCGATTTTGCCTAGAGTTTAATATTACGTACATATACTGTAGAGATCGGCAGCAATCCCCCTTCCCCTTCCCAAAAGCAATACGAATACGAATACGAACTGTCTTCCTGCTGGAATTGCTGGAAGTGTGGGGGCGTGTGGGGGCGTGTGGGGGGTCTGAGGATATATGGGTTGGGGCTGCTGCTGATACTCGTACTAGTTACTTAGTTTTAGTGCGATTAGTAGTTTTGTTCGATTACTTCGACAGCATTTTAATTCTGAATTTTGAAATCCGAAATCTGAAATCAACAAATCAAAAAGCAATTGAAGTGGTATTACATGTTGACTAACTAACACACTCCCACACATATACAGACACACACGTATAGACATATAGTTCCAATACTCCAAAATGAATCAAAACAAAATTTAAGTAGGAATAGCGAAAACAAATTTGTTGCATACGCTTAGGCGCTCATTTCTAGTCGAAAGTTGAACGAACGGGGTCTAACTGTACATAGATTTTTTTTTAAATATAATCATAGATACATATTTGTAAAGACTAAACATTTATTATTAGGCGAACCGAACTAACTAGAAGAGGGGAAGGAAACGAATGGAAAGAAAGGAAAGGAAGGTGAAGGTGAAGAAGAAACTAGACATCGGATGATCCTCAGATTCGGTCTGATTAGTGTTGATAAATTTATAGCCCTAGCTTAGTATTTCGATGACCCTTGACTTGGACCTGACGCTAGACACATTATATAGATCATAGACTGGAATTTTGACCTCATTCAAGGCTTCCTCTTCCTCTACATGTCCCTCGTTATCTTGTTCCCAATCGCTTCTGACCCTTGGTTGGTTTTCTTTTGGGTGTCTACTAGATCTTAACTACACAGAGCCTTATACATTTATGAAACAAGCAACTAACCTAAAGCAACTACAACCAACTCAAGCAGAATTCAACAAGCTAGAAACTTAAACCTATACCAACATTAACATTAGCTTTAGCTTTAATATTAAAACGAAAACAAAAACGTTAAAAGAGAATGTGACAGTGAAGGAAAATTAAGAGTAAAACTAATACCGAATGTAGGTAAGAAAGGTGCAATTACAATTTTTAGATCAAGCTAAGCGAAATTCGAGCAATTTAGTCGAAATTTATATTGAACAATTTATATACATATGTATGGCTACACGAGTATAAATATGTATATGCTTACAGACGAGGAATCGCGAGTCTTACAAGCCCACACACACATTCAGACAGAGCTGTACATACATACGTGCATATATAGTATAGTATAGTATACTCCCAAGAAATAAAAGCCACACTTCACAACACACCACACACTACACACACACACACACAAATGTCTAATGGTGATGTCCTTGCCTTCACTTTCGCCTAAAAAAACGCCCCAATTCAGTCTGATATATATATATAAAGAAGGAGAGAAGGCAGACGTAGGTCCGTTCAGTTCAGGTCAGGTCGGGTCCTGTGCCGGGACATTCGGTTAGAAGAGCCAAAGAAACTGATGTAGTCGTATGAATATATATGTATATGCTTATACATACAGATGTACATATATACATATGTATGTACGAGTATCTTCAAGATTACCTCTAGTTACACCTAGAACGAGAACGAGAACAACCTAACAAAATTAAGCTTTTATACGCCAGAATTTTTTTCTAAGAAAAACAAACAAGAAATTACTCAAGAATATACATAAATAAAAAAATAAAAAATTAATAATAATAATATAAATGCGAGCAGAACAAAGCAAAAGCCAGAGAAGAGAGAATACGCCACTCAATTAAAACAAAAAGAAATACCGTAAATGAAATTAATTTAATTATACAATACACATAAACCAAATAGGTAAAGAATGTTATACATACATACATACATACATACATAGACGAAAGCCTTAACCCAAAAAAGAAAACAACTATTACTCGCGCCTCCCTACTTGTTTTTATTTTGTAAGTTCCACAGCAAAGCTAAGCAAACCAAAAGTACGAGTACTATACTAAATATACCGACAACAAATACCAAACAAGCAACTAACTTAGCATTATGCTCTAGATTCTAGAACAAAGAACCAAAATTTTACAACAACAACAAAAGCGAGTAAGCAATGTCAAACATTTTCCACCAATTTGAGAAGCATAGTTGTTAAAATACCTAAAATACCTATAAAATACTGAAAACGATTTCGTACACGCGCCCTTTTGTTTTTAAAACGTCGTAAAGCTGCCTATTTATATATTTACAAACAAACGAAGAGAAAAACCAATACAAAAAAAAAACATATAACAACAAATTAAACAAACAAAAAAAAAACAAGAAGAAAAAACAAACAGAAAAAGTACATATTAAAATAGCGAAATTCCAAGTAAAGTGAAAGCCTTACAAAAAGTGCGAGAAGAGGCGAAAACATAAACAATTAAAAATAGTTTGAAATCAATTGAGTTTTTATTACTTAGTGAATCGAAAAAGAAGGCTTTGCTGAATATACATGCATAGAAATACATGTATGTAGATATGTATATACATATGCATATGTGTATGCAGATTATCCCATTTGAAGCTTTCTAGGGATTCATAGAACAACCCCAAAAATCGTGAGCATAAATAGTTGTAACATTTATTTGAGAACCGATGGATTAATTCCTTTATTTAATATGTACAGTTACTTGATTATTGCCCTACATTAGACGAGACCACACAGCCATACGGGACACACACACACACACCTACAGACACAATAACACACTCATATTTGAGGTTAGTACAGATCGAACGAATCTTAAAAGAAACCCCTACAAAGAAGAAGCAACAAATAATAATTTGCAACATTTGCAGAAAGCGCAGAACAGAAAATAAAACACAATACGCGAATGAAACAAAGAAAAGAGAAATACATACATAAATGTTTTTTAAAAAAATCCATCAAATTGTTATTATCTATATATATATATATCACGGGTGAATATCATTCCAGTTACGGTAAGTTTTTACTTCAAGAACTGCACAACTGCATCTGGAGCGCTTTGAAATGGACATAATGAAAGGTTCAATTCAAATGTGTGATATTTTTACCATTTAAAACATGAAAAACGAGAGGGAAATTGTCAGTCGCTGCTGTGGCCGCGACTCTACTTCTATACGCGCACTCAATCAGTATATAAGTGAGCTTGTGATTTATGCGGAATTTGTAAATGTTTTATCTGATGAAATTTGTTTTCTGCGTCTGTCATCTACATCTACAATGTAGATTATACATCTCCTCCGCCAGAGGGCGCATGCACAACATGGGTTAGCAACTGAAAATGAATTTCTTCATTCTGGCTATAATATTGATCCGATCTAAATCAGATTTGAATATCGGGTAGAAATGGTAAACCTATACGATACTGCATTTTCTCTTTTCTTGTATCTTCAAAGTTGTGGACTTGGCTATGGATGATGATCAATAATAAATATACATTATGGTTTTGGAAACGCTTCCTTCTGTGCCTTACACACAGCCAATTTGGGTGGCGTGTCTTGAACTATGAACAAATAATGAAAAAACGAAGAAAAGAAAATCCAAATGGCAGAATGGAAGCGCAAAGCAATGACAGAAGCAGATGCAGATGCGAATAAAATATAAATGCTTCCGAATGCTTAAAAAGAACACAAATATTTTCGAGTATATTTTCGAACATATCGCTTGACATTAAAGCTCAAAGATCCCTAAACTCTTCGAATACCGTTTATAATTAACACATTAATGAAGCGCTTAGTGTGTTCGGTTCCAGATCAGCTCCAATGTGCGTAGTGCGTAATGTGACCTGATAAATAAACTAAAAAAAAGAAGATAGCGATGGGCTACCGATATTCGTGTTATCTACAAAACATGACTAATGGGCCAGCGATCTACTTTGGGTTGTAAATCACACTGCCATTCGTTCTCCTAAGTATTTCCTAGGATCGACTTTTGAGGATCGAAGCGAACGCGCTTAGTTTGCCAGGTTGAGCAGCTTCCACAGGCCACAAAGCGCTGCCAGTCCGAGGATCTTCCAAAGGGAGAAGGCAGCCAGGCGAATACTCGCGGAGCTCATTGAGGCGAACCCCAAACGATTGTTGCCCAAATCGAACTCGGTGTAGTAGCGGCCAATGAAGATATCGCCCAGAATCCAGAAATCTACGCCCTGTATATACTCGATGCCCAGGGTACAGGAGCCATCCATTTCCACGATGTACGCACTGGGCGGGATCTGGAAGGGCACACCGCTGATGGTGATGGTCAGGGTGGGCAAGGCTGAAATGTCAGCGCAGTTAAAGTCCTGATACATGATCGAAAGGATCGTCTGGTAGATGTCGTCCGGAGCAATGAGCAGCGAAGTGCCCGTATCGGCCACTGCCTGGCAGTCCGTGCACAAGGTAGTGCTGCCCAGGGTGACGCCGTCCATTTGGAACTGCCAGTAGGTCTGGCTGGAAACGGGAGCATAGACGAGCTGGCCCGAATAGAGCGATGCATCGGAGCCGCCAAGGATGAGCTCTCCTCCGTAGCTCACCGCCTCGGTGCCATTGGTTGCGAGGTAGAAGGAGAACACGGGCGCATCCACCAGATTCTGGCTCAGCAAATTGTAGAAGGGCGGCGGCACCCCGTCAACAGCCAGGCTGGAGTAGGCCAGGCCAAATATGCCGTCGAACGAGGCGTCCCCCATGCTAGTGCCCGTTTCCGTGGTGGTCTCCGCGAACGTTTGTCCTTCAATCGTCAGTCCAGCCACCTCCACCACATCCATGGAGAGGATGCCCGACACGCTGCCCGAGCCATAGTTGATAGAGATCGCGGTCCCATTGACCTGATACGTGCTAGAGTCCGCGGAGGTGTACTGGTTATGATTGAGGCAGTCCGCGCTGAGGCAGTTCACGCTGGGAATCCACAGATTCGCAGACCCCGTGTCGAACTGCACCGTGAAAGTCTGAGGCGGCGTTCCAATGCTGATGCTGCCGAAGTACTGAAAATTCATTACGTTTGACAGGATCTCCACGGAGTAGTTTCCAGCGGGGGTACTGTCGTTACTGGTGCTGGCATTGCTGGTGTTGCTGCTGGCGTTGCTGCTGGCATTGCTCGGCATTAGGTTGTATTTCCCCCACACATGCTCCCGTTCGGCCAAGAGACTTTGGCGGGTCCGCACATACTTCTCCGAGCGGCGCACGGGTATCCGATGCAGGGCGGCGCATGCTCCTGCCACCAAGCCCAGTAGGGCCAACCAGACCAACGCCTTGACCTGCCTGCTGCTGCCGGTCATGTTGCTGCCACGAATGTATTCGACCAACTTCGACTGGGGCCGCTGTATTTCTGGGCCTTTATAGAGTCGTGCAGGCAATGGGCTTTTCGTTATCGCCGCCCACTGCGATTCCGGGAATCCATCAAAGCGTTCTACAGTTGTTCTTCAGATAACATTTCGTTAATTGTGGAAGACTTCAAAGCCGCTTACTGGAGGTACTGCCCCCCCAGAGTCATATGTCATTTGATGCATATGTTCCACACTCGATCAGTGAGTCAATAAAATTGCGAGTATTCGACGGATTTAGATAGCGGGAAATAGATAAAAAATGTCCAAAGGAAAATCATTTCCGAACCTTGTAAGAGAATTCCAAGCAAGGTCGAAAAGTTGGCCAACGGAACCGAACAATTCTAATTGTTCACACACTGCTTGAAATATCGAACTAAAAATAATCCAACCATCAGCATCCACTGGGAAATATTAGATAATTGACACAGAGACTTCCTCTCCTTCTACGAATATTTTCTGTGAGGTAATAAAATAGATGGCAACAATTTCTTACTATTTAGATATCTATTTATGTGGCACTGAATCACTGCCCATCCACATATTCGACATGGCATCTGGATAAAGGGTTAATTAACTAATAGAGAATATAGAGAGAATTTCAATGGATTGGACTAGGAACAGGAACTAGGAACCAGTACCAGTGCCAAGATGCGTTAGTGTGTATGCACAGAGCGAGTGTCAAGAGCCAGGGCAGGTCAAAGGACACAGGGCAAAGCAATCACAGGCAATCACCGCACGTATGTATTTTATGCAGCCTTAGCCCTAGATTTAGGGCCGACATGACCCAGTGCTGCACTACACACATGGACCCATGATGTGGCTGCTTTGTCGCCCGTGCGGCGGGTTCAACCTGGATTCATGGCGCTGCCAGCTAAATATGTCGAGGCTGGAGCTTGGCACCAGTCCAGACCTCTCTTCAGCTTCCATTTCATTTCACGCTGATCGATTATTTCGCGCAAAGTGTGAGGGATCCAGCCTACAGTCTATATTAACATTAATATTTCTGACTGAGTGCTGATACCATTAAAAACCCAATAAAAGATGTCAAAATAATGATCATACGATATGCAATTTAATTTAATTATTTTAAACTGAAACAACTTTGAGCTTTGACCATTGAATATTAAACATATCGCAGACAACAAGTTGCGAAAACGGGAGCACCTAAAAGTGAAAACGGAATGAAGTGTAAGCCAGAGCCCGCCTGCTAACATTTTGAACTGTGCATCCAGGCTACAGAGACACACAAATTGTTCAGAATCGAAGCAGAAAGGAGCCCAGGGAAAGGTTAGTGCCAGATTTGTCAGTACTCCTTGTGTTAATTGTTACTCGTAGTGAGAGGAGAAAAGGAATCCCATTTTGCTGTCTAGTCCGAGCCGAAAATGTCCCACAAATACTCGAAAAACAACCAGAATGGCAGTGATCCTGCCTCTGCCTCTGTGGCCGTTGTCGTGCGCGTTCGTCCAATGGCCAAAGCGGAGTTGAAGCGGGGCTGCAGCGTTGCGGTGGAGCGAGCCACGGACGGGTCGCCCCAGATCTCGGTGAATCGGAAGAAGTGGTTCAAGTTCAACCACGTCTTCGACCACACTGACACGCAGAAGGATATTTTCGAGACCTGTGTCCAGGCGAAGGTGAGGAAGCTGCTCGACGGCTACAACGTGACCATCCTCGCCTACGGGCAGACCGGCTCGGGCAAGACCTACACCATGGACACGGCCTGCAGCGGGGTGCTGGACGACAGCATGGGCCTGATCCCCAGGGCAGTGCACAGCATCTTCCAGCACATCGGACTGCTCAAGGATGAGTACGAGTTCAGCGTGGCCTGCTCCTTCGTCGAGCTCTACCTGGAGCACTCGTTCGACCTCTTCTCCCCCCGCAAGAGCCCCGTCAAAATGCACGAGGCAGAGAACCGAATTCTCATGCCCGATCTGACGAAGCTGGAGGTCAGCTCCGCCCAGGAGGTGACCAGGCATCTGATGAAGGGCTGTGCCAAGCGGACAGTCGCCTCCACGGCGATGAGCAGGAAATCCTCCCGATCCCACGCAATCTTCACAATCACCATCGAGGCCAGGAAGTTGTGTGGAGGAGCAGACTCCGTGACGACTGCCAAGTTCAACTTGGTGGATCTGGCCGGCTCGGAGCGCTGCACCAAGACTCTGGCCAGAGGCGACCGCTTCAAGGAGGGCGTCAACATCAACAAGAGCCTCCTGGCTCTGGGCAACGTCCTGAACGCCTTGGGCTCCGCCCAAACTCCGCCTGCACACGTTCCCTACCGACAGTCCAAGCTGACGCGCCTCCTGCAGGAGTCGCTGGGCGGCAACTCCATCACTCTGATGATTGCCTGCGTCAGTCCCTCCGACTACAATGTGGCAGAGACCCTGAGCACCCTGCGCTATGCGAATCGAACTCTCCAAATTAAAAACAGGCCGGTGATCAACACGATCCTGCCTGTGGACGAGTTCGACATTCAGCAGCAGCGCAGGGAGCTGCAGGCAGCCGGAGAGCCACGCCCCAAGAGTCCCACCGACAACATTTCGGCAGCGACTGAAGACCAGCAGGGCGGGGAGGATGGGGGCGTTGTCGATGCCCTACTGGAGCAGGTGGAGCAGATACAGCTTGCCTTCCACGGTCTGCAGCTGCACAGCCAGGAGGCCCGGCCCCAGTTGAGCGATGGGCGCGGGGACGAGGTGCCGCTGCCCAAGCTGCTCGGCTTCCAGGCGGAGAAGATCACCAGCGGGCAACTGGTGCTGATCGACGAGCTGCGCACCCTCAACCAGACCCTGGAGCAGAAGCAGCTGCTGTACGACTTCATCTGCTGCAACTACTCGGAGCAGGACTGCGACGACGGGGCAGCTGGCGCAGCTCTCCTGGCCAAGGGGCGCGTCCTGCTCAGCCAGCTGCGCAGCATGGAGGGGAGGGACACCTCGGGCACGTCAGCCGAGAAGCGCCCCAAGCAGATGCAGATGCAGCTGCTGAAGGAGCAGATCATCAGGCATCTCACCCTGGTCGAAGAGCTGCGGATGCGCAGGGAGGATCGCAACAGTTTGAGGGAACTCCGCGCCGAAATGAAAGCCATAAACGAGTCCAAGGGGCAGATTATCCAGCAGTACCGCCAGTCGAGGATGGAGGGCCAGCCCGAGACCAAGGACCGTAAGCCGAAGGCAAAGAAGACCAAAAGGTGCGAGGATGCCCAGGCCACGCCGCCTAAGGAGCAGCTCAGTCATAGCGATGCACCCGATGGCCAGCTGTCGGCACAAGACAAAGGGAAAAGCATTGAGAAAAGCGACTCTGGCAAGTGGATCGATGACGAGCTCGATGTCATCCTGTCCCTGGTGGACGCTGAGCACGAGATGGCGGATCGGGAGGCGATTACCAACGAATACAATGACGTGAGGGAGCAGCTGGCAAAGGCGGACTTGGAGGAGACTAAGAAGGCCAGATGGCTGGCGCAGATCGGGGAGGAGCAGAAGTCGCGCGACGCCCACTTGGACGATCTGCAGCAGAAGGCGAGCATCAAAGACTTGGAGAGTCGCCTGCGGGGCTTCACTTCGGAGAACATCGAGGAGTTGCGAGAAATCCACAAGAAGACGCTCAGCGCCCTCGTCCTGCAGCGGCGCCAGCAGGTGGTCTGGCAGAACGAGCAGCAGGACCTGGACGACGAGCAGAGCGCCCTGCAAGAGGAGAAAGACGAACAGATCGAAGCCCTGACCAGGCACCTGTCCCAGGCCAAGTCACACAAGGAAGAGCTGATGCAGAAGGTGCGCCTCCTGCTACGCTCCCACGAAGCCCTCCAGCGGAGGGACGAACACCTCAGTGAACATTCCGACGAGAGCGATAACGAAGAGTTCCCCCAGCCCACAGGCAAGTCCCACGCCATTCCCATTCAAGCGAGTCTTGAATCTTTAATCTTTAACTGAAATTTCCTTCTCTTCGATTGAAATTCTCCCCCGTGTAGGAAGCTCGGAGCAGGGCAGCGGCGGAAGCGGAAGCGGTGACAGTGGCTCAGAAGACAAACCGCTCTCCACATCGCTGACCCAGGATCACGGCAAGGCTAAACGGACGGATTGATCTTCACGGAAACGGAACAATTCTCTCTTCTGCATATCTTTCTGCCGGACTGGGATCCGTCGGAGTTGGGATCGTTCCATTGAGCTCTCTGGGGTCTGATCCGATCTTCCTCCTCGAAGAAGACTCTTCGGCAGCCTCTTAGTTGGATTTGGTTTAGTTTTCGTTTCAAACTACTTCAACGATTAAATTCTTTATATATTTTGTTACCAACCTGAATCACAGGGGTTTTAATCACAAGCATCTGTAGGACAGTTATTGCCAGGGACCGTAAATAATGATTTTATTTGTTTTCTCGAAAAATCCACTTAAAGTAGCCGCACCGAAGAATTAAATAGACCAATAGACTGCTCTAAGCATAAACTTTGCAAATCCACCCAAAAAAATTAATTTTCAGTTTTTAGAATAATCATTATTGATAATAACTATTTTTATTATTAATGATCATCCATAATAATTATGTTTGAGCAAAAACAATAAAACTCAAAAATAATGATTAAACTTTGATTTTTTTTCGCTCAAAGATAAAACTCAAAGTTAAATAATGAAAATATCATGGGTACCTGAGAAAAATTGTATACTAATTATTACCATGTTATTCAATAAAAAAACTTCTTATATATTTATGAAAATCTGTATAATTTTTAAGATGTTGAGGTTGAACCATGATGTATGTATGTATGTGGAAAATAATACAGGTTACATTTTCGTTTGAGATCCAACCATTTTTGTTGAAGAATAATTGCATTTTAATCATTTTGGAATCGTAAACCTCTTTTTAGGACCAAGTTTCTTAACTCGTTTCGGTCGCTTACTTTTTATGGCATAGTCGTATACTTAGTCCTGCCGATACATGACAAATAAAAACATTACATGAGATCGCGACCTAGAAGTCCGAGTCCAACCTGTCTTTTACCTGCAAAGGCAGCAACCCTTAGCCGTCACCCACCCACAAACCAGTCAAACCGGTCAAACAGGACATTCTTTTTTAATAAAACCCGCTGTGAAGGTCTCGTCATTTACTCAGTCCCTTTTTGTGTAGTTTTTTATTTATCTCTGCTGTGTGCGCCTCACATTATTACCTGCCATTCCCTTTATTCTACTCTTCATTTTAGCAGCAAGTAGGTTTCAAGTAGATAAATAGAGAGTCACTTGGAAAAAACCCTTAGTCCTCTTCTGGTAGTGGAACTGGTCGATACAAATCAGAGCAAAAACGGTGTAAAAATGGCAGCGGAAATAGTATGTGACCTCTGTACTGAGACCGTCAGAAGCATGCAGTTTGTCTCCCATTATGAGAGATGCACGGGTTCCCGAAATGCGTTTGATGTCATCATGGACAAAGGGTCGACTTCAAGTGGTCTCCACCAACACCCACAAATTCTCTGCTCAGTTTGCGGAGAGAGCTACCGTTCAGCGCGGGGAATCCGCCATTTGATTTCGGAAAAGCATAGGAATGCCCGAGCTGCCCAGCTATTCGGCAATAAAAATATAACTTGCACTCCCACGAGGTGGCCACACCGATTGAAAACATATCGTGTTCGGGGCGATACGAGTGCCCAGATCGATTTAAGGGAATTCTATGAGCACTGCAAAAAGGATTTACTAGAAGTGTTGCTGCACGGGCTAAGTGAGTTCAAACACGTTCAGTTTTATTTGAAAGTAGTTGGACCGTACGTCAAGCAAACTGACGCTCAAACTACACTGGAAACATCGATGCTCTACGTGACGGCAATTATTTCTATCTACGACAATGAATTCGTCATTCGAATACTGGATCAAGCGCTCGACAATTTAATAACGTCGAGCAGTAAATTCCAGCAACAAAATTCAGTTTGGGCCATACAAATTTTTAAATATTTTGAGCTCACCATAACTAAATTGGACAGCAAAATACCTGGATATGGACACATTCCAGCACCGCCAAAAATAAAATCCCGAAATGCATTAATAAATGTTAAGAACGAGGATGCTTTCTGCTTCAAGTGGTGTGTTTTAGCATCATTGGCGTACAGTAGGCACCTGAGAACTACATTCACGACGGCAGCCCAAAAAAAAAAAGCCCGAGTAATACTTTCAAACCGAGAGTCCTATGTATTGGACATCAGTAGGGACATCATTTATTATGACGGCTGTAGATTAGACTTTTCTGGTATTGAGTTTCCAATAACAACCAAAGGAATAAAGCGATTTGAGCTGAATAATGTGGATTTCAGCATCAATATATATAGAGTTGATGCTAACAATGGCCATCGTGTGATAGGACCTACAACACGAACGACTGAGGTTCGAAGCCGACACCTAAGCCTACTGGGCATAAATAATGGGTACAAGCAAATTGCGCATTATGCCCTTATAACGTGCATGAAGAAGTTGTTGTACTCACAACATAGTAAAACGCATTCTTCAGCGTACTTTTGCCACTACTGTCTCAGGTTTTATCACACCATAAATAAGAGCTATAACGCTCAGAAGTGTAGAAATTGTGCTGCCTCTCAACGGAAGTAAGCCCCAAGAGTGTACTTTAATCGTTACATTGTTACACTCACTGATGAAATGGAAAACATATTCAATATATTACTGGCCTATAATGCAACAAATTACTTTTAATAAACAAGCGAATTCACGATAAAGTGGAGAAGTAAGAGCAGAGGTCCCACACTTTACTTATAAATTAATTATACCGATGACAAAATATTTGTATTAACTGATAACTCATAGCCACTTTGAAACTTCAAATATTTTAGATAATGGTAACAAATAATACACAAAATATTCAAAAGTAAAACACATTAAAAGTATTTTCAATATTAGCCATAATGCATTTGCAGTAAATAGTAATGTAACTACTAGCGGGATAGACGGACGAGTGACGAGTGACGAGTAACGAGAACTTAAACACAAAATTTCTCGCCTGGTTCTGAAGGGCAGGGAGCAACGGTCGGGGAGTACCTTCAGGAATTTGCGAATAAATAGAACGATTCACGCCTTGTAGCATATCACCTATGCAGTCGAGCTGGTGGCAGTTGGATCGGACTCGATCGCACGTGCTGATTCCGGCTTCCAAGTTCAGTAGAGTAGGAATGGGGTCCCTCTCTCGCACTATGCTATGAAGGAAATAGATGGGAGAGGGAATAGCTGCGTCTACAGCAGTGCCTGACGCCTGCCTATATCCCTTCCCGCTCTACGGGGAACGTAGTGCCGTTACGGCCGTTCGGCTGCTCCAGTTGAAGCTTCCCTATGATGACGATGATGGGGGCTAGCGCTGCCATATGCTGAAGCTGCTGTTGGCTGGCTAGTGCTGCTCTATGATTACAACGGTCTTGGGGCAAGCGCTGCTATATTCATTTTTATTAAACGAGACGCTTTGAACATTTCTGAACTATCAACTTGTATCGAGCGCACACTTCTTCAATCTTTGACTCCTCATCGGCAACTCTCGCGCCTCCTTCCTCGTTCAAGTCTCGATCTTTCGAGCCTCTCCCGGACCCGATCCAATTTTGGGGAAATTAACTCCTCGGTACTGTACTTTCTCACTCAATTAGGCCGAGAGAAAGCCTGCCAAAAAGATAGCCATATTCCGCCACATACTTTGAGGCCGCCAAAAAAAGCCACTTCACATAATCAAAAGCAGAATCCATTAAATATAATATAATAAACGTTGCCACAACTACAAATATTACAAACTAACGTCGTCTTGGGCTTTAACTCAAATCAGTGCAAGAACCCCGGGCCACACATGGAGCATAACGATGATACCCATTAAGCCCTCTACTAGACAACGAAATGAAGTCTGTCCTATAGATGGCTGTGATTAAAACCCCTGTGGTTCAGGTTGGTAACAAAATATATAAAGAATTTAATCGTTGAAGTAGTTTGAAACGAAAACTAAACCAAATCCAACTAAGAGGCTGCCGAAGAGTCTTCTTCGAGGAGGAAGATCGGATCAGACCCCAGAGAGCTCAATGGAACGATCCCAACTCCGACGGATCCAAGTCCGGCAGAAAGAAATGCAGAAGAAAGAATTGTTCCGTTTCCGTGAAGATCAATCCGTCCGTTTAGCCTTGCCGTGATCCTGGGTCAGCGATGTGGAGAGCGGGTTGTCTTCTGAGCCACTGTCGCCGCTTCCGCTGTTGCCGCTGCCCTGCTCCGAGCTTCCTACACGGGGGAGAATTTCAATCGAAGAAAAGGAAATTTCAGTTAAAGATTAAAGATTCAAGACTCGCTTGAATGGGAATGGCGTGGGACTTGCCTGTGGGCTGAGGGAGCTCCTCTTCGTTATCGCTCTCGTCGGAATGTTCACTGAGGTGTTCGTCCCTCCGCTGGAGGGCTTCGTGGGAGCGTAGCAGGAGGCGCACCTTCTGCATCAGCTCTTCCTTGTGTGACTTGGCCTGGGACAGGTGCCTGGTCAGGGCTTCGATCTGTTCGTCTTTCTCCTCTTGCAGGGCGCTCTGCTCGTCGTCCAGGTCCTGCTGCTCGTTCTGCCAGACCACCTGCTGGCGCCGCTGCAGGACGAGGGCGCTGAGCGTCTTCTTGTGGATTTCTCGCAACTCCTCGATGTTCTCCGAAGTGAAGCCCCGCAGGCGACTCTCCAAGTCTTTGATGCTCGCCTTCTGCTGCAGATCGTCCAAGTGGGCGTCGCGCGACTTCTGCTCCTCCCCGATCTGCGCCAGCCATCTGGCCTTCTTAGTCTCCTCCAAGTCCGCCTTTGCCAGCTGCTCCCTCACGTACTTGTACTCGTTGGTAATCGCCTCCCGATCCGCCATCTCGTGCTCAGCGTCCACCAGGGACAGGATGACATCCAGCTCGTCATCGATCCACTTGCCAGAGTCGCTTTTCTCAATGCTTTTCCCTTTGTCTTGTGCCGACAGCTGGCCATCGGGTGCCTCGCTATGACCGAGCTGCTCCTTAGGCGGCGTGGCCTGGGCATCCTCGCACTTTTTGGTCTTCTTTCCCTTCGGCTTACGGTCCTTGGTCTCGGGCTGGCCCTCCATCCTCGACTGGCGGTACTGCTGGATAATCTGCCCCTTGGACTCGTTTATGGCTTTCATTTCGGCGCGGAGTTCCCTCAAACTGTTGCGATCCTCCCTGCGCATCCGCAGCTCTTCGACCAGGGTGAGATGCCTGATGATCTGCTCCTTCAGCAGCTGCAGCTGCTTGGGGCGCTTCTCGGCTGACGTGCCCGAGGTGTCCTTGCCCTCCATGCTGCACAGCTGGCTGAGCACGACGCGCCCCTTGGCCAGGAGAGCTGCGCCAGCTGCCCCGTCGTCGCAGTCCTGCTCCGAGTAGTTGCAGCAGATGAAGTCGTACAGCAGCTGCTTCTGCTCCAGGGTCTGGTTGAGGGTGCGCAGCTCGTCGATCAGCTCCAATTGCCCGCTGGTGATCTTCTCCGCCTGGAAGCCGAGCAGCTTGGGCAGCGGCACCTCGTCCCCGCGCCCATCGCTCAACTGGGGCCGGGACTCCTGGCTGTGCAGCTGCAGACCGTGGAAGGCAAGCTGTATCTGCTCCACCTGCTCCAGTAGGGCATCGACAACGCCCCCATCCTCGCCACTCTGCTGGTCTTCAGTCGCTGCCGAAATGTTGTCGGTGGGACTCTTGGGGCGAGGCTCTCCGGCTGCCTGCAGCTCCCTGCGCTGCTGCTGAATGTCGAACTCGTCCACAGGCAGGATCGTGTTGATCACCGGCCTGTTTTTAATTTGGAGAGTTCGATTCGCATAGCGCAGGGTGCTCAGGGTCTCTGCCACATTGTAGTCGGAGGGACTGACGCAGGCAATCATCAGAGTGATGGAGTTGCCGCCCAGCGACTCCTGCAGGAGGCGCGTCAGCTTGGACTGTCGGTAGGGAACGTGTGCAGGCGGAGTTTGGGCGGAGCCCAAGGCGTTCAGGACGTTGCCCAGGGCCAGGAGGCTCTTGTTGATGTTGACGCCCTCCTTGAAGCGGTCGCCTCTGGCCAGAGTCTTGGTGCAGCGCTCCGAGCCGGCCAGATCCACCAAGTTGAACTTGGCAGTCGTCACGGAGTCTGCTCCTCCACACAACTTCCTGGCCTCGATGGTGATTGTGAAGATTGCGTGGGATCGGGAGGATTTCCTGCTCATCGCCGTGGAGGCGACTGTCCGCTTGGCACAGCCCTTCATCAGATGCCTGGTCACCTCCTGGGCGGAGCTGACCTCCAGCTTCGTCAGATCGGGCATGAGAATTCGGTTCTCTGCCTCGTGCATTTTGACGGGGCTCTTGCGGGGGGAGAAGAGGTCGAACGAGTGCTCCAGGTAGAGCTCGACGAAGGAGCAGGCCACACTGAACTCGTACTCATCCTTGAGCAGTCCGATGTGCTGGAAGATGCTGTGCACTGCCCTGGGGATCAGGCCCATGCTGTCGTCCAGCACCCCGCTGCAGGCCGTGTCCATGGTGTAGGTCTTGCCCGAGCCGGTCTGCCCGTAGGCGAGGATGGTCACGTTGTAGCCGTCGAGCAGCTTCCTCACCTTCGCCTGGACACAGGTCTCGAAAATATCCTTCTGCGTGTCAGTGTGGTCGAAGACGTGGTTGAACTTGAACCACTTCTTCCGATTCACCGAGATCTGGGGCGACCCGTCCGTGGCTCGCTCCACCGCAACGCTGCAGCCCCGCTTCAACTCCGCTTTGGCCATTGGACGAACGCGCACGACAACGGCCACAGAGGCAGAGGCAGGATCACTGCCATTCTGGTTGTTTTTCGAGTATTTGTGGGACATTTTCGGCTCGGACTAGACAGCAAAATGGGATTCCTTTTCTCCTCTCACTACGAGTAACAATTAACACAAGGAGTACTGACAAATCTGGCACTAACCTTTCCCTGGGCTCCTTTCTGCTTCGATTCTGAACAATTTGTGTGTCTCTGTAGCCTGGCTGCACAGTTCAAAGAGTTATCAGCGAAGGACGAAGAAATGCGCGAATCAGTGCGGCCTTCGGCTATTTCAGCTTGCCAAATTAGAAATTAAAGTCAGAAGGAAAATCTTCTTAAGTTAATCTAGAAGCTTTGCGATAAATTTTCAAAGTCTATCTTCGATTCCGGTGCATCTGGGCAGTTCCGACAGGCCAAAAATCATGAAAAATCAATAAAAACTGATTTTTATATATCTACTTATGTTCAAATATTATTTTCAAAATTTATTGAATTAACTAATTAACCCAATTGACATCTCATTAATTTCATGCAAATAAAAACTATTAAAATAAGCAAAAGTACACCGCCTTCGGCAGACTTACAAAAACAAAAACAAAACAGGACAGGTTTATACATTTAAAAACTATGAAAATTTACACTTCATATTTCATATTTATGCACAACAAATTTGTATGCAGATGGTCCCACCCAATTCACAGAGTTCTGCAATTTGTGCCCCAACCGCGAAAACCTCAGGTTACATTTGGCTGATATCTTTAAAGCCCTACGCTCGATGATTTTTTGGTGAGTTTCGGGCTACTCAATTAAACTTCAACAAGGAAAATCCTTTCTGCAAATTTTTGGATTTTTCGCTTATTCTTTCAACATTTTTTCGTAAGAATCAAACTTAACTCCAGAATGGAACTGCCCTATTTGCCATTAAAAAAAAAGGAAATATTTGTATTTAATTTGATCGATAAAGAAAGTTTAATAGCCAATTTCATTAATCGTAATAATTTGTACAGTAATGGAATTAAAAGCCGAGACTGGCAAAACACTTTAATGTATAAGGAAAATAAATTTATTGTTGCAGTCATTGTCAACGAAGAATCTTCGTCAATAATAATTTGCGCAGCGAAGGCAGATGCAGTGGAGTAGCCTGGCAGAAGATTTAAGATGTACCCACATTTAATGAAATATGAAGGATAAATTAAATTAATTAAATAAATCCTTAGCCATTGAGAGGCTTTGGTAAATGTGTGTGTCGCCCCAAGTGCACTGGACAGAGCGACATTCTGGCACAGCGCCACAATTCCGCTGCGAATGGCCATGGAGAAGTTGGCCAAGCGCTCCATGGGGCGCTCCTGGCAGGCTGCTACGGGCCTCAGTTGATGGATTTGAGATCCATGTCAATGGTTTGTTTATGTTACATTTTTAGTAGGCTATTCCAGCCGAGCCGATCAGATCTGGCCATTCGAAACCTTTCGCTGGGCGTCGGACGGACTCGCTCGCTCTCAGTTGATAGAACACCTTTTTCGCTTATGTACACTCTATAGAACACTCTCTATATTTCGTAAGTTCGTAGCCCATTCGGCAAATCCAAATACACCCAAAAACCAACATACAAAGAGGCAGCTACAATGCAGCCAGCGATCAAAGGCCAAAGTGGGCAGCTGCCGCAGCCGCAGCCACAGCCCCGCATACAGTATGGCGCATGGGACGATCCCGGCGTTTCGATCTTTGCGGTCGTCTCCCAGGAGCCGCTCAGCAATATGCTGTCCATGATGAAGCCGCTGCCGATCGGGACCAGCGACTTCGACAAGGAGGCCTATCCCATGATTACGAAGTCATCGGCAGCCGAGAATGCGGTCTTCCGCACCGTCAAGTTCCAGGTGGAGCAGCTGGCACTCAATCGCAGAATGCAAATGCGTCCCAAGGAGCAGCAGCGGCGCATTGAGGCCGAGCTCATACGGGCCCTGGTCCAGGAGCGCAAAGGCGAGATAGTGGCGAACAGTCGCCGCGTGCAGCTGCAGCGGAATGTGCCCGAGCTGCGCGACCTGCAGGTGGAGGTGAACGGGGCCAAGACGGCGCTGATCGTCAGGCAGCACATTCAGTCGGAGGAGAAGGCGAAGAGCGTCGACAAGCAGGCCGAGCGGGAGGAGGCCCTGGCCCAGCAGAAGCAGCTGGAACTGCAGGTGCTCAAGGAGCAGCTGGTGGCGGACCAGAAGGCCAGCGCCTTCCGTGAAGCACTGAGGGCCCAGATTGCGGAAGCGTCCACGAAGCGCCTGCGGGAGCAGCACGAGGCCGAGGTGGAGGGGCGACGGG
This sequence comes from Drosophila ambigua, assembly GCA_018150905.1. Classification (NCBI taxonomy): domain Eukaryota; kingdom Metazoa; phylum Arthropoda; class Insecta; order Diptera; family Drosophilidae; genus Drosophila; species Drosophila ambigua. The sequence goes on from JAECWS010000027.1 coordinate 292,621, forward strand.
AGCTGATGGAGTTCCAGAACCAGTACGCTCTGGAGCAGCGGCAGGAGGCCGAGAAATTGGCACTGCAGCGCAAGGAGCTGCAAGAGTCCCTGAAGAAGACCGCCGACCAGAAGCAAGCTGCCCGCGAGGCCGAGGAAAAGATGAATGTGGGCCGCCCCCAGCGCGGCATTTTGGACTCGTTCGGGCCGAAGACGGCCGCGTTCGTGGCCAAGGACATGAAGCGCCGCGCGGACGAGATCCAGGCCAGAGAGATCAACAGCGCCCGGCTGGGCTTCCAGATCAGCCAGATCCGTCACGACCGCGAGACGCGCGACGAGCTCTTCATCGACCTGCTCGAGCGCGAGTACAATGCCAAGGCGAGCAAGAAGGCCCTGGAGAAGATTCTCACCCAGCAGGCCGCGAGCTATGCGAACCGCGACCAGGTGAGCATGCAGCGCAAGGAGGACAAGTACTTCCGCGAGCAATGGGCCACTACCGGGAACGACATCTCCCCCGACCCGACCTCCTTTGGCGAGCGCCAGCACCGCCTGTACGCCGACCGCACCGCGACCATGTACAAGAAGAACATGCAGAGCCACCACGAAATGGTGCAGCTGGCCATCGCCAACCAGCACCGGCGTAAGGCCGAGGTGGAGGCAGCGCGTAACCTTACCGCGGCACTGGCCCAGCAGCAGGACGCACAGGATGTTGCCGTCGCCGAGGAGCGACTCCGTTTGCTCCGCAGCCAGCCCCAGGAGGTGCTCAACGCCATGCGACCGTTCACCTTCACCGCCAACGAGCACAAGGTCCTCAATCTGGAGACCAGCAAACACATCTGATTTGCCCTATTCCTTTCCTTTCCATTGCATTGCATTCCATTCCAATAAATGCTTCAACTAGCAGAGAGTGTCCTTTGCACCCAATCCCATTGGGGAGCAGCTGCTCCTCAGTCTACAGTGTTCAGCCTGGCGTTGTTCAGTTTTTCATGTTTATTCATCGATTGATTCGTTTAACAACTACATAATAGTGTACACATACATAGATCTCGATTCGGATTCGGATTCGGATATGGTTGTATCTTAGCCTAAGAGTGTCCCTAGACAATTTAGGGATGGGTTTTTTTTTTTGCGGGTGGGGTGTGTGGGGGTGGTTGGGGTTTTGGTTGCTTTAGTCACAGCTCTTCTCGCGCCGCTTTTACCTCCAAGAAGACAATCAGTTTCTATTCGCGATCCTCGATCCTCGATCCTTGACAACTTACATACTAATAAATGCATTTCGCCTCCGGTACGTTTTCAACTTGTTCCAAAGTTTTTCTTTTCTTTTTTTTTGTTTTTGTTTTTTTTTTACTCTTTTAGTTGGTAAATTTTTGAATTGATTTAGATACTGCTTGGAAGTAAAAGCGCAAAAAGTTGATTCAAAGCTTCAAAAAACAAGCAAAAATTGAAGAAAAAAAAATACACACTCACACACAAAAAGAGATTAAATAAACGGAATGGAAAAAAAAAAAAACAAAACAAAATCCAATATACTTATATCATTCAACCGGTTGGAATATGTACAATAAACAAATTGAATGGACATCGAATCCATAATATAAATAAATAAATATACAACTAAATGCAACTTAATCGAATGTTATTTAGACATCTCTATAGCGACCCTCGTCTTATCGGCAGACATCTATCTATCATTATAGTGTGCAAATAAATGCGGATAAATGCACGCAGCGCAACAAACGAAACAAAATTCGAGCACCCACACAGACATACACACACACACACACTTTCCTCAACTAAATCCTACTAATACACAGCACAGCACAGGGGAAGGGGAAGGGGATTGGATAAGGGATAGGGGACAGGGGACTGGGGGTAGCTGGGCTGCTTAGTCAATCACCATCGACCAGGGATGATCCACCCTGCCGTACTGGATGTCGGTGAGCGTCCCGCGGATCAGCTCGTGCACGGGCTTCTCCTGCTCCATGGTGGGCACGTAGAGGTCCTGTCCGAGATAGTTGATTCGATTGACGGGACTAACCACGCACGCAGTGCCCGCGCCGAAGAGCTCCAGCAGCTGAAAGCAAAACGAACGACGAAAAACCCAAATGAGATTCAGAGTTGCGGGGGGGCATCGATGTGTATTGGGATCTCGGTGCTTACCCTTCCCTGGTTGAGCAGCTCACAGACCATGGGCATGGTGATGTTGGCCTCGCGCACCTTGAACTTGCCCCACTGGCGGGTCATGTTCAGTATGGAGTCGCGTGTAATGCCTGGCAGGATCAGGCCACTCAGTGGCGGCGTTATCAGTTCTTGTTCTGCGAATTTCAATGAAAACCAAATGTAATGAACCTGTTGAACCTGACAGGCCAGGCGACACGCTACTCACCTCCTTGATCGTTCACGTAGAACATGAAGATGTTCATGGTGCCCACCTCGGTCAGCTGGTGATCCTCGCCGTACAGCCAGAGCACCTGCTGGAGGCCCCGTGCCGCCGCCTCCTTCTGCACGTTGATGGTGGGCGCGTAGTTGGAGCCCATCTTGCGATTACCGACGCCGCCGGGCCAGGCGCGTGTGTAGGCGGGATCGGCCAGCAGCGAGACGGCGCCCGTGGAGCCCGTCTTAAAGTAGCTGCCCACCGGACTGAGAATGGTGTAGAGCAGGGCCGAGTCCGAGGAGGCCACACCCAACGTGGGCTGTGCGCGGAACATCAAAGATTAATTAATTGATCAGGGATCAGGGATCGGGGGGCAGAGATCAGGGCTACTCACATCGATGCCAATGAGGGTGGGGCGGATGTACAGGCTGGCGGTGTCCGTGTGCGGCACCCACTCGGAGTCGATGGAGAGCAGGCGGGACAGACACTGAACGAACTCCTTGCCCTCGAAGGTGGGCAGCCCGGAGCGCTGGGCGGCCAGGTTCATGCGGGCCATGTTCATGTCCGGCCGGAAAATTCGGATCTTTCCATCGACCCCCCGGTACGCCTTCATGCCCTCGAAGAGCTGCAACGAATCGATCGATCAGTCAGTCGCCTGATAAGACACCCTTTGGCAACAGCCAGCAACCAGCAGCCAGCAGCCGGTACAAAGATCAGATGATGATGAGATGAGATGGGGACGACGATGGCGATGGCGATGACTCGACGTCACACGTGTCGTGTCGTGTCGTGTTGCTGCTGGGTCATCCAGAGATTACGGTACGGATGATTGTGGGTGGGTGATCGGGTGAACGAAGGGTGAGTGGAAGAGCTGAGCCTGGAGTGGAGAGCGGTTGGGCTTACCTCTACGGCGTAGTGCAGGACCTTGGCAGCGGGATGCATGACCAGGTTCTCCAGCGGCGTGATCTCTGGCTTTTGCCAGCCGCCCAGGCTCTTGTGGTAGTAGATCTTGAGCATGTGATCGGTGAAGAGGCGGCCAAAGCCCAGCTCCTCATCGTTGTCCGGCTTCGGCTGAAGCTGCTGGGGCGTCGCCAGGCGCACCGACATCTGCGAGGCCTTGAACAGATGGCCCAGATCCTTGTCGTGCTTGATGGGCTCCGGGGCATGTGTGTACTGTGTGTCCACCGAGGCGGTGATCTCAAAGTCCACCGAGGACTTTTGCTGCTGCAGCTGCTGGGCCGCCTGGGCGGCCTTCAGCGACTGATTGCTGCACAGGCGGATGGACTGCGCAATGAACTTGATCATTCGATGCTGGTTGCGGAAGATGTCCTGCAATTGAACAGACGGCACACGGTCAGAATGAGCTGAGTTGAGTTGAGTTGAGTGACACTAATGAGCCAATGATTTTGCTAATTATGCTAATTTAGGTCTAGACCCGAAATGATTTCGAAATCACCAAATTAAAATCCATTTTCGATTTGCATTCCAGTCCGTCGCCAGTCGCCGTTCGTTCGAGGCGATGCGATGTAACCCCCAGAGGAAGCACCGAGCAGCAGGCCGAATAGGCTGGCTTCACCTGTCTAGATTCTGGGTCAGCTTTGTGTCGCTAATCAGCAGAGTTCGGCGACTTGTTTTGCTGATGCCTGCCCTGCGCTGATCTTCTGACTTTAAAGCTGATGAAATACCCCAAACTATAGACTAAGCCTTTGCCTTTGCTTTGCCTCAGTCGCTGCCAAAACTAGTCCGAAACTGCCGTCAGTTGTTGCTGACATTGCATCAGCCCAAAGCCGAGTCGACAGCAAAGCCAAATATTCGAAGAAAAAATAAAATAATTAAAAAAAAAATAAAATAAACAACTACGTGCCACATTAAATAATAGAGTTCAGAAACTGGTCGACTAAATGTCTGCCAGATCGAGGCTTATCACGCCCTCCCCCACCAGCCTTACCCCGCGATCTAACCCCAGAGATTACGCCCGAGCGGGCAGTAGATAAGATGTCTCCATAAATGCCCAAAATAAAGCATTTGTCCTATTTTAAATGGAACTGAGAGTGGGCAATGCCTGAGGAATCAATCATAGCTAAATGTTAACTAGAAAAACTCTCCACAGGGCTGAGCAGGATTTAATGGAATGGAATTTGGAATTAGTGGAGCTAAAATTTGCATTATTTTTGTCAATGGATTGCCTCCAGATACTTTGAGAAATTCAACGCAATTTAATTAATTTCTATAACGAGCCCAGTACAATTCTCTACTGAACTCCCATTTCGATTAGGGAGGGGGCTTCCAGTTCATTCACTTTGTTTTCTAGTACATATTTTAAGTGTTTTTGTCTGAGTTTGCTGCTGTTTTGGAAACTGATAAAAATAAATCAGTCGAGCGTCGTGATTTGCATTTAGTAATATTCACAATAATAATTCAAACAGAAAAGAAACAACAAATACAGATTTCAGACTGTTGCTAACTTCTTACAACAAATTTTAATTGGGCGGCGCAAAGAAAACATAATTTATGACTTGTCTAAATTTAGCTAGCAATATTATTAGATTTAGATGGGCTATGGGTTCTATTGGGCCTGGCTTTTATAGTGTTCCGATTAGATTTCGATTTCGATGGTATTGCCCGAATAGTAGCATAATTTATGTATTCGAATTCGATTAAAGTTTGAACGGAATTCGCATTGTACAAACCTTTGCGTTTATTGCCATTTTGGTAGTCATGTTGCTGGGCTATGAACTTTCTTTCCCGTTTGCTCCGATCTCGCAGACTCTCTTCGCTTCTTCTCTTCCTTGTTGCGCTCTTTTGGCACAGCGTCTTTCGCACTTGGTCAAACGGTATTTGAGTTTGCTTAAAAGTTCACGTTCTCACTTGCGGTCTGAGCCTGTTTGTTCTTTGCACCTTGTATCCCCTGGATTTATTTATTGTTTCGCGTTCAGGGAATCGCACTTTACCACACTCGTACACAGCAAAAAAATAAAATTATATTTCACTAAGTTTATATATTTAATTGAGTTTCGATCTGCTTCGCTTCTCTTCAGGTATTCTTCTCGCACATGTGTGTCTGAACGAGTTGCTGCAAGAAATGAGCTGCTGGCGCAGTGCGCTCCTCTATCTATAGCCGCCGCCGCCGCCGTCGCCAGCATGCGGGTGTGTGTGGGCTTGTGTGTGTGTGAGCAGGTCGTACGATTCTCAGTTAGAGAATCGGAGGAATTGCTTTGGAAGAGACAGCGCTCGGCGTCAGAGCGCCTTGTTTACCGTTGGAACGTGGCAGTCGGCCGCTGATTAAGAGAATTTGCACATAAAGCGCACAGCCCAGTGGCCGGTCCCAAAAGAGAGGCACCCAACTACACTGCACTAACAAAGTCGGATAAAATGAGTTGAATATTCTAATGTTCTATTCTATTTTATGCTCCTTTGAATTGTTTCCAGCTATTTCTTGCGAATTCCTAATTCCCACCCGAAAGTTTTTCCCGAGTGGCCAATTTGCGTGTTGGCCAGTGTACCCCAGTCAGACACAAAGCATAAAATCGAATGTTTTCTTTCACTGCCTCTCTGGCTCTCGCGTCGGCTCCCGTTCGGCTTGTGTTTTCGAAAACACGATTGACGGCCTCTGCGGTGGGGTGGTGCTCTGGAAGGGGACGGTAACAGTACCCCCCATGGGCTGTACGTACTTATTTGGACGCACCGATCCGACGACGATCTTTGGTAGGCTACAAATTTTTTGTGTTCTTTCATTTTTTTTTTTTAGCTTTTTTTTCGTGGACTTTTTGTTGGTTTTTGGGAACCGGCGCAAAAGCCAATTTCAGGCCATTATTTTCAGTTCATTTTGGGTGACAAATTTGTTCGAGTTGAATTTTTTGGGCGGCTTTTTCTCTTCTGGGTTCCTCTATGTAGTTCTTTCTTTGTTTGCTCGGTTTTGTGCCTGTGCTGTGTACTTTTCCATTAAATATGTATATAAATAAGCATGTATGCCCAGGTACATATGTACAAACGTATGTATTTGTGGAAATATCCGTTTTTCAGCTACTTACATACATTCATATATCTATTGACATATGTTCGATTGGGGTTTTTCCAGTACAACACATAGATAATGCGCCGCCAGCTGATGAAATCGTGCATTAAGTTCATTGTTTTTTTACCTCCACCACTATCTCCGTTCGTCCCAGGAAAGCTACGGAAATGATCGCGATGGTAGGGAAAATTGCTGTCCAAATGACGCGCACACGTGTTATCGCCTCTTCCTCTCCTACTACCTGGCCAAGGAACAGTTCCGTTTTTTCGAGGCTCCTGGATTCCTCCTTTTATCATGCGAAAAAATGGTGTGGGAAATATACGAAGGAAGATTGTTTTTCCACTCAGCAGCTGAACAACATGACGCGCACATTTCGCTATATTTCTGTCGTTTCCCTGTTAATTTTTTTATTTTTATTTGTAGTTTCCCAAAACTGATAAGGCACGAACTGTTCCCCGTTTTTTTGTTGTTTGCCAAGAAACAGATTGTGCAAAAAAAAAACACACAACCGTGAATGGTATGTAGACTAGACACCAATTCGAATCCTGGCTGATGCAATATCTAAATCGAGTACATCATGATCATAGCTTTTATGCTGTCGACTGCCATGTGCTTTGGCTGTAACTTAAGAGAGCAGCGATAAGAGCAAAGGTGAAGAGCAACCATTACATTGCGCTCTCTGTACGTCTCTCTCTGGCTGTTTTATTTCTCTTTGGCTGCTGCGCGGCTGATTGATAAACAAATAAATTAACGTTTTCCTCATCGTCTTCCTCGCTGCCTTATGCCTATCTATCGCGCGATACAAATACGAATAGTTTCAATGTCAATGGACTAGACAGAGTGTGTCTCTGTCTCTTGTACTCGCACTCGCATTCGCACTCGACTGTGACTCTCTGACCCTGATGTAATGTGTGTCTGTGGGTCTCTCTCTGCCTCTCTCTCTCTCTGTTTATTTGTGCGTGTGTAACGTTGGTCTCCTCCTCTCCTTAGTGGGTCACAGTGGTTGTGGTTGACCTTCCTTTTCCTTTCCATAGCATTCCCCTTCCATTTATCTCCGTCTTTCTTTAGTACGGGGTGTTATTGTTATTAATAATATTTTAAGGCGAAGATCAAAAAAATTGCACGAAAACAACATGATAAACGATTCCCACGTGCATTTGTATGTATGAGTATGTATATTCCGACGTAACTGAAAGATAAACAACAATCGTGCACTGAGCGAAAGTGTAACAGGAATATGGCTGGTCACTCGATAGCCAGGAACGAACGCAAAACTTCTGCAACTGCACTGCACTGCACATCGAGAGCAAAAGTCACTGAACTGCTTACACTGCTTACCTTACATTCGGAGGCAATGATCAAGGACGCCCACATTTGTGGCAATAACTGTATGTGTGCGCGGATGTGGGGGGTGTGTCCGTGCATGTATACAATATCTCGCTATCTGCATGCGTGTGGGTGAGTGTTTTTGGAGGCGCGTTCGCTTGAAGCGGGCCCACTTTTCTCATACATATACATAAATATGTATGTATGTGTGTATATATTGAACGTCACCCCATGAGGCGTATGCGTAATATGCCTCTTAACGTCCCACTTCCCTTCCCCACGCCCCTCGACTGACTTGTTTTTTCCCCTGAATCTTTACAATCATTTTGTTATTGTTTTGATGACTTATTTTCGATCCGTTTTTCTTACCTTGATAGCCGAACGCGTCATCGGAGAAGCAGCATTCGGTCCCGATCTCATGTGTCAGTATACCCACAGTATAGCCACAGAGTGTATTGGATTCTTGAAGAGGCAATAGCCCAGAAGAAAGCCTATTTCCCCATCAGCATGTAAACATTTAATCCTCTATCCTATCCTAGCCTATATCTTGGTCTCTTGTTGTTTTCATTTCTGTGAATATTCATTATGTTTAGCACCGGAAATATATCACTTTGTTGTTGTTAATCCAAAATTGGGCTTAAGTTCTTGCTAATTCGAAATCGAAATTGAAATCGAACTCGCAAATTACGCACTTGATGGACGCGAAACGGTGGGAGCAGGAGCAGAAGGTGGCGGCGGAGGGTGGTGGTGCATATGTACAATGACGTAAAATCGGATTGGGGTTCAGCGGAGATCGAGCTACTTTAATCGCAGCCAACAGCCAACTATGTCGAGGCAATTGGAACTGTGGCACCCCGCTTAGGCATGCGCTGCCCTGCCCCCCTTGAGTCTCGAGTGATCCCATTCAATGCTATTCACAAATTCAAATATCGCTTTGTTCGTTATGCAGGGGGGCTATAGGGTTTTACGGACTACGCAGTATTAATCGCATGATATGGCTACGATATAGGCAGTTAAACGTATTTGCCAATGCCACTGAAAAAACTGATCAACTGATCATCTGGGTGCTCTTTTTGGGGAGCTTATCAGTCCATTGACGTAAGGCCTGGGGCACACGCCCTCCCCAAAAAATTTAAAGAAGCTAAAATGCTCAGTTATCAACTTAGCAACCACGCCCACTGTCCTCCCCTTCTGACAGCCCCCGCGATCACAAGATACTCGTTTCCGGAGCTTTGGCTGTCAGGGAGTGTGGAGAGATAAAACTGTCCGAAGCACAGATACAAATACAGATACAGAGCACCACATGATCACGATCGGTTAGCCAGGTTGATGAATGCGGCTTTATCGCAGGAGTAGCCCCATCCCCATCCCCTGCCCCAAGCCCGTACCCAACGGCACACCACACACCCGCTGACAAATCATTCAAGCAGACAATAAATTAGATAGCATTTCAGTCAGCAGGCCATCATTGATTGGAATTCCGCAAGTCATATTGGGTGCGGATGTGGGTATGGGATGCACACATACATATCTATACTATAAATTTGTTGAAACAAATCTGTGTGTAAGCTATCTAAGCCCAACTCCGCACCGCGTGCACCGAATTGCACGCTGTTTTTTTAATGATATACAGTTGTGTTCAATGAAATAGTAGTGCCACACCTCACTACTTTCAAAACCCTTTTTGAGATACTTCTAGTCTTTCAAATTAAACAAGTGATACCTTTACCGAAAGCCTGGAATGTAGGCATTTGAAACTCGAAGAAACCCTGTTACATTTGCATTCCATCTTCTTGTTTTTCATGACTTTAGACGACTACCCATGATACCTGCTGTTCAATGAAATAGTAGTGCTGGGTTAAATTAAATTCTAAAAATGAAAAAACACAGCAAATTAATTTAAAAAAGACAACATCTGCAAGCTCAATTTAGATATCGAATAATGGAATACAAAAATGTTTTGGATATAGCGGTTTTTTTGATTTTGGAGCGTTGAAGAAATCATTTCTCGGCCCGGGAGAGGAGACCTAAGAGTTAGACTAAACACTTAAGGCAGGCGGTATAATGGGATTGAAAAATAAGTTGCATGCACTCTCATTATTGTATTTAACCAAATTAACTATAAGAATTACACCGAAAATCAATTTTGGATGCGAAAAACTTATTTTTTAGAGGATGGTCGGCGATGGTCGAAGGCAAGACCATGACTTCAAAACTCTCAAAAATTATGAAAACAATATAATTTCGCTCTGCCATTGATGTGACAGTTTGTAGACGGTTGATTACATATTATTTCAATGCAAGAAGTTCCAGAAAGCTACGCTTTTGGGTCTTAGAGTACATGGGTGCACGACTTCAGTTTCGAAAAACTCATATGGAATGGCCTGTGTCACAGTGACAAAAATACTATTGACTGATGATAGTAAAGTTGTATTATATAGTAAGATAGACTCAAAAGAATATGTTTGGCATACAAAGAAATCCGATTACTACTTAAAATCATGAAAAATTAGCATTCGGCATGCTACGCTGAGCCTTATTGGGGCTCCGCTCATATGAGCTAGTACTTTCTAGTCTGGAATTTGAGTATAGTATGATTTTGAGCGAAAGTGTGTATGTAGGTATACTTTAGAATACATTACATCCAGATTACAGTTGAAAAATTCATGTTAAAAGGATCTTTTAACCGGATAATGACTTCAAACACCCAGAAAAGCTCGCTAGGAATTTATTTTTATCGGTAAAGATCGACATTTTGCCATGGCCAAATGTCCAACTAGATATTAATATCATCAAAATCTTATGCTGGAATACCAAATACGTTGTTGCAACTGCAAATCCGTCAACCAGAGCAAAGTTTTAGCAAGTGGTTCAAGGATTATTGGCTCAAATCCTATTGAGGCGTTGGAAAGAGATTAATTACCCATGTTCGGCCGGTACAAGTTCGCAATGAAAACCAAATTGATTAAAAACTAAATATTAAAGCTCAAGAAACATGAAGAACATGAAATATATTTTTTTATTTGAGTTTCGTTGGTTTTTTCAGTTTTCTAAAAAAAACACTACTATTTCATTGAACAGCAGATTTCATGGGTATTTTTCTAAAGTCATGAAAAACAAGAAGATGAAATTCAAATGAAATGGGATTTTTTCAGGGGTTTAATGATAACACTCTAAGCTTTCCAAAAAGGTTTCACTTGTTCAATTTGGATGACTGGAAGAGTATCAAAAAGGGGTTTGAAAGTCGTGATGTGTGGCAATACTATTTCATTGAACACAACTGTAAATATAAATAAGTTCCTCGAAAATTTAAAAAATAATCAAAACACTTCTCAAATTTGGTGTGTTTATTTCATTTCATTTAGGAGCATTCTGTAGAACAGAACATTTTATGGCAGATTTTGTTTTTATGCCTTTTTGTAAGAAGAATTGCTTTCTGAATATTTTTGAGTATATTTATTGCTTTCGATTATCATTGTCTAATTCCGATGAATTCCTAAACATTAAATGCATTTAGTAAGCAGCGAAGCGCGCGGGTCTGCTGTTATTCTATATATTGGTATACATATGAATGTATGTATGTATATGAATGAAAGCCAAAATCTGATATTTTGAGCGCTTCTGCTCTGCTTTTTTCTACGTAATTCAAATATATATACTCTGACATTTGAATGAACCCATTGAACCAGTAGCAATTAAATGGAAATTTGTGCGCTTTGATTTAATGTATTTCTTAAAGTTTCTCTGATACTGCAATTATGCAGCAAAAGGCAAAAATACACGAGCTTGAAATGGAAATTACCATGAACTTGATTTCTTCTTTGAAGAGATCTACTGGCATCCCGATCCCGATCAAAAATTGGTGAGATATAAATATACATGCATACGTATGAACACACATACACATGTAGAATGGATGTTTATTATGGACAAAAATCGTGGGTGGGACTCAAGTAATTTATTTGCTTACGCGAGCTTTCTTTATTTTCATGTTCGGTCTTTGGTTCTACTCGTTCCCATCCCTCAATCCACAGACTCGCACATTTTTTACTGCTCAAGGTTTTATCCCGCCATGGCACATGCCACTCAGCCCCCTCCCTATCGTAGCCTCCAATTTTCACTGTCGATCTTTGGCATTCAAAAATAGCACTCACGAAAAAAAGAGAAAATAAAAGAACATTGTTTTCGTCGGTGTTTACCAGCTGTGCTGCGACTATCTCTCTAATTGATAATTTTCGTGGATTTTCAAGGTTGGGGACAGTCGAAGGGGTTTCGCGGATACAAATGTAGATAGCGAAATCGGTGGAGACAGAATGTTAGAGGATCATAACGTTTTACGCTACTTTTAACGATCGCTCTTTATGACCGGTGCGGTGCTGATCTCGTGTCTGGGTCGCGTGCGGCAATCGGTAGATGCCAGTAGAAAAGAGTCACAAATTTTATGAAATCAACTAAACATATTCGAATGGAGAGGAGAGTCAATGACACGTGGGCCTCTCTGAAAGAGATCAAGCAGGCATAAAACATAAGGTACGAGAATGTTTGTGTATTTGTTTATAGACTCAGCTCATTAATTATGCGTACAGCCACAATCGATACGCTCCCGATACATTCCCAAACCATTTTTGTAGTAGCTTTGTACATTCTACATGTACATCCGATAAAGGAATAAATATTTAAAGCTATTTATGTGTAGTGATATGTAGCTTCAGAAACGGAATAAAACGTAGAGCCCTACGATATTTTCCTTTATTAATATCTTCTGGTATAAAAAACATAATTCATGATATCATTTCGTCCACTTATAAATTAAGCCATGCATAGGTAAATTTGGTCATTCATGCGTACATATATCTATGGGGCCGAAGATTCTTCCTACTTTACATTTACATGCTTTGGGTAATTTTCTGACTGTTAAAATTATATTTCGATCTTTAGACTATTCGATACTGGGAGATTATGAAAGGGTGTTGAGGCCAGCTTTACTTTGGGCAAACCTTGAGTGGAAATCTGATCCTTCAGTCTGCAGCTGGCATAAGTTTAGGTGAACCCGAACCATCGATGAGCACCAGCTATTTGATCAATTGTGTTGAGTAGAATCTATGCTAAGTGGTTACACACACACACGCCCGATCACCCACCCAATTCACTTGCGCGTGGCCCGGTCGAGCGGCCGAGCCGTCAAAAAGGCAAAACTTGATTCGGCAAAAAAAAAACGGCACACAAAGAAATACGAGAAAAAGAGACGAAAAAAAAATGTGTCTAGTTGGCAAGTCAATCAGTCAGACAACAGAGGCAGAAAGACAGACAGTCCGCCAGAGCGACAGAGCGACGAAGAGACAGACAGACAGACGGACAGCCAGACGAAAGTGTCCAAATGAAATACTTTGTATGATACCCGCACACTTTTGCATATGTCTGCATGTGTGAGTGGCACCTGCTCGAATCGGATTGCGTACATTATTCGTGCTCTTTGCCCGCCGGCGGCTACTCTTTGGCTCTTTTTACAAACATTGGTGTCTATGCTGCGCGTGTGTCGCGCTCTTCGGCACCGCCGGCGGCTTAACACCACCACATTTCTTTTGTCTCTCTCCCCTCTTCGGCAACTGCCTCCGCTTATATAATAAACTACATACTCGGACATATACTTGTGCATCGTTTTTTATCGAAATTGCGAGATATGCCGAGCCGATATGGGACGAGCCCTGAAATCTGACCAATCCGCAAGCGCTAACCGATAAGTGTGGATTATCTCACACACCACACAACTCATGTATGACAGATGACGCAGTGCGTCAGCAGATATGCCATATGTATCTGTTCAGAATGGGTATGGGCATAGGATGGGGAATGAGGATATGGAATAACCAGATAGCTCTAGATAGAATATCAATTTAGTCTATTTATTTATGCAAATATACTAAACATACATACATATATGTACATGAAGTCAAGATCTATGTAGCTGGGATGATATTTATAAATTGAATATTTCTCCTAGAATAACTATGTTTATCTTCTTGTTACCATGGCAGAAATTGTCATTCTATTTCTTTTCAATGGATAATGCTACCAAACATAAAAAGCTTACATTTAAATTCTGAGCCAAAAACAAGATACAATTCAGCAGCATAGAGGGATATCAAAATACCCGATGCTAGCTTGCTTTTTACTGCATATAATATGATCTAATACAATACATGATTTAATAGATATTTCGACTGAGATCCTCAAGCATTCCAGCATAATCGGAATATTTATGTGCTGCCGAAAAACGAAATTCGGTTGCTACCTGGGGCGGCTACCCGGCTAGCCAAAACTGAAAAATAATCTTCTCAGTTAAAAAATTTAAAACTGGTTGCAAAAGGCCCCCGAACTGGTCTCGGTCCAGACAAAAATACATGCATAAATGCAAAAATTAAAAACTTAAACAATCCCCCCATAAGAAATGGCAATGGCAAGCCACAAGAAAGCTCCAAATAAATTGAACGCAAATACATTCAAATTGATGCCAGACCAGACAAAGACTCAACAATGCGCCATTTATTTTCGAGTAGCTTCAAAGCAAAGCAACTCGATTTTGCTGCCCATCAAATGGCATCTAATTGCGAGTTTCTCGCTTATTTATATTTTGTGGCTTGTTTTTATACCCGTACTCAAAAAGAGTTAAGGGGTATTTGTGGTAAAAGTGGATAACGCAGAGAAGGAATCGTTTCCGACCCCATAAAGTATATATATTCTTGTTCCGCATCAATAGCCGAGTCTATGTCTGTCCGTCTTAATAAGCTCCTAGATCTCAGAGACTATAAGAGCTAGAGCAACCAAATCTTGTTTCCACACTCATGTGATATCACAATGCCTCCTTTCGCCCTCACAAAGGACGAAAATCTGTGGCAGCCACAACTTTGAAGATGCAAAAAAAATAAAAGCGCAGTATAACAAATTTCCGAATCTGTATCAGATCGGATCATTTTTATAGCCAGAATAAAGACCACCTCCTCCGGCGCTGATGACGCTACTCATTCTCTTTCTCGCTCGCACGCACTCTGCCCTCTATATACTGACTGAGTCCGGGTATAAAAGTAGAGTCGCGTCCGCAGAAGCGACTCACACGTTCCTTCTCGTTTTTTTTTGGCAACTTTCATTATCAATGTCAAGCACTAATTAAACGCTCTCGAAATAAAAATAAAAGCGAACGCTGAAAGTGATAAGGGGTGGCACCTGTACATTTCATTAATGGATACGGAGAAGAAACGCTCGACAGAGTCTCTATATAGTAAGTAGTATATGGAGAGTGTGCTACTTGATTCGTGATAAGCGTGAATGGAGTAAAGCCTCACAGCTCCCGAAATAGTCACACATGGCTAACACTAGATTTAAAGGTTTTTAAAAACTTTGTCAAGCTTTGTTAAGCTTTGTTACTACTCGTAAGAAGCACTTCACTTTGGGCAGAAATTTATATTTCCTGCTATAATAGCTAACAAATTATCCAAATAACTATGTAAAGACAAAGGCCTTCTAAAAGATGATTTTTTCAGCCCATAATTGATTTTCCATTGATTAAAGCGCCAAGAAAATGTTTAATTGGAAAACACTCGTTTTTCTCTTCAGACTTACAGGCTTTTGGATTGTTCGGCTCATTTCGTCAAATTACAGAACAAAATTTGTTAAAATTTGGTTAATTACAAGAAAATATGTAAACAAATTTTTTTTAAAAAGATGCATCAGAATTGAGCCCAACGTGACCGGAAAATGTGTTACTATTTCCTTAGTGGGAGGTAGGAATTGATTTTAGACTCGTAGTTTCTTGTTGAAAGATTCTTAGAATTCTTCGTAGTCAAAATTAATTAACAAAATTAACCGCCCTATTATACATTCATACATATATACATATGTATGTGCACAATGTACATACATATTTTTGAATGATTCGTAGATTCGTTCATTATCAGTCTCCTATCGGTTACTGGGATGGGTTTCGTGATTTATTTTTAAAGTCGCTGGCAACCAAAGCTTATCAATCTATTGGGTAATGTCAGGAGGAAAGAAGGTGCGAAACGGGAACGAGAACGAGGGGGAAGCTCAAGACGTGGGCCTGGCATCGCATGTTTGGGCACTGTTGCTAGAGGGTCTCTTATCGCCATCCATAGGGATCAATGTGCGTCATCGCTTTGAGATCGGTGTAGGGCTTCCCACTGCAACAGTCTCCTCCAAATTCTACTCCAGTTTCGACTCAACGTGCGCGAAAGTCCTTCGTAGTAATTGACATATGGCAGGTATTTGGCTTCGCTGGTGATTTGAACCGGTTCGGACAGCCATTCACTGCATCACATCCGCCGAGATCCAATTACACAGTCCCCTACTTACGTGCATGTGCATAGGCCATATGGACATGTGCATCGGAACTGGTTGGTTCAGCGCCAGATCGATCAGCAGTCTTCAGTCTGAAACGAGGTCTTCCTGCATGGCCCGCATCGTGGTGTATTTACTACAGACATATGCACATAGATAGATACAGATCAACAACATCTTTGGGGTGGCCGAGTGTATGTACATAGGCTCGTCTATATTTACAAGGTGTTCGAAAGAAATAGTTACAATACAATTTATCGTTGGCTGAGGTACGGGCGTTTGGCGACAGTGGATGTTAGGGGATTTTCTTGATGTGCGACTTTGTGTGCTTCACCTTCGACGTTAGCACGTCGTAGCCCAGGCTGATGATGTTGTCGTAGAAGATGCGGTAGTGGGTGGGTATCCAGTAGAAGTTTATGAACTGCGCCGCCGGCCACACTGTCCACTCGGCCGCGTACAGCTTCCAGGCCTTCTCCTTGATCTCCTCCCACACCTCGTGCTTATCCTTCTTTTCCAGCAGTCCTAGGGTGACAAAGAAGACGCTGATGTAGACGGGCGAGCATATCAGCTGGTCGAGCACAATCTTCTTGGCCACCACACGCATGCTGCGGCCGGGCATCCGCTTGTCTAGCATCTTGTACCAGTAGTGGCAAATAACGCCCACGGTGACACCGCTGATGGCCATGTGGCTGGTGCGCAGGCTGTCAAACCGTTCAATCTCCCCGTTGTAGATCTCCAAGTGTTGCTCCATCACATCGCCCAGGCAGCTGAGCGTCAGCGAGATGCCCACGTTGGTGAACAGTAGGAACCTATTGCTGAACGCACTGGCGTGCCACTCACTCAGCTTTCGCATCAGTCCGGAGCGAGAGCGGGAGCTGGAGCCAGTGCCGGTACCAGTACCAGTGCCGGTGGCGACATTTCGCAAGAGGTTCAGTCTGATGAGGCGCCCGCTCCTTGTGGCGGTTGAGAAGAGGATCCGGGCCTGGCAGCGAATGGATTGCATATTGATTGTTTGTTATGTGCGAATAGTTTGGAGGAGGTGTGGACGTAACAGAATACGGTTTCACGGGTTGGTTGGGTTGAAACGAAATTTACATGGTCTCCACTTTCAGTGCGTTGCAGTCACAGGTCGGACCACGGGTTGCACTGGTGATCTTTAATTAATTATAAACCTAATTTAAGCCGCTATGTGCATAATTTTCCTAAATGTTTAACGGACTTGACTTTTAAAAGGCCAAAAGGCCAGAAAAAACAACCAACAACAATCACGTGTAGTAGCAGCTGTTCGACCAGGGCTGGACATGTTATCGACTCATCAACCGATATGTGAAATTTCAATTCACTTGAAAAAACCACTTAAATTATACGTAAAATAGTTATATACTTAATGGGAGCAGCACCAAAAAAAATGTGTTGACCTTAAACTAATCATAGCTACAAAACTAATATTTGTTGTATGCAATATCATATCGATGGCACACTCGATGGTGATGTCGATAGTAGAACAAAGCGACAACCCTAGAAAGCATTCCATTGCGTTTTGTTTTCATTTTTTTTGCAAGCGTTGTATTACGAAGTTGTAAGTCTTAATCGGTGATTGTCAGTAAATGCTTTGTACCAACTCCACATCAATTATTAAATTTGTAATTGTCCATCTCCTGGGTGTCCATCCACTACAGTGGGACAACAGGCAAGAGTACATCCAACAGCTGGGGTGAGGTATGTGTGCATGTATGACATATCATAAGTATGTTTGTGCATGTAGCTTGTTGTTGTGCAAAGTGGGGCCATTAATGTACTCCAAAACAAAAGCACAGCAGATAAGCATTACAACGATTGAATCGCGCACTGTCACACACCGTCTCGGAATAGCACTTTAACCATTTCTTTTCGCCTAGATCCCAAGGCAAACAAAGGAACGCAGCTACACACAGACACGACCGCAATCACATCAATCTCTAGCATACGCACACTAACACTAGCGAGGGAAAGAGTGAGTGAGAGAGAGAGAGAAAATGGGACGCATATTTCTGGAGCACCTGGGAGGCCTGAAGCTCTTCAACTGCGCCCAGTGCCACACGAACCTGACCAACCGCAGCCAACTGATCAGCACGAGATTCACTGGGGCGACGGGTAAGCCACACCATACCCATCACCAAGTTATGCAACGGATGATTGTATCTCATTGTTCCCACAGGCCGTGCCTACCTGTTTAAACGCGTGGTCAACCTGACCTTCAGCAACATTCAGGAGCGTGTCATGCTCACTGGACGGCACATGGTGCGCGACGTCATGTGCAAGAACTGCGGCGCCAAGCTAGGCTGGATGTACGAGTTTGCCACCGAAGAGTCCCAAAAGTGAGTACCCGATTCGCAATGATCCGCAATCCTGACCAAAGGGCTCATCCTCACTGCTCTCGCTCTAGATACAAGGAGGGACGCGTCATCCTGGAGTACGCATTGATCAACGAGGCCGAGGGCTTTCCTGCAGAGGTGCCCACTACGAGTCATTGAATCTGAGCGAGAACAGGGCTAGCTGCTGGCATACCAGCCCAGCCCGCACCGATCCGCACCCCCGAAGAAACCATGCATAAGGCGACTAGAACCGCGCATAAACCTTAGTATTGAATAGCAAGCCGAAGGCGAGGGCTTTTATAAATTAAGCCTAATTTAGAGAACAGATCAGATCGCCGTAGTCAATGATTGAGCTCCGTATCTGTGCCCAGAGCAGGGAGCAGCATCACGACAGAAGACGCACATATGGCCCTGTCTTAACGTTACTTAAACGTAGTTTTAGGCATTTAGCACATAAGCAGCTGCGGCTCCCCTATTGTTAAATATGCCATGAGGCTGAACTGCTAAAAGGTTCGGTTCCAGTCGCTGTGGCACCTCACAAAAGGCAAACCAACCAAACGATCGATCCGAACAGATTACCCTTAAATAATCACATTTGTTTATTTTTTTAAACGAGATCTCTAGCCCGTAAATAAATCAACAATAAATAAAGCACACTGATTCAACGAATATTACAACAATTCAAGGCGCTTGGCTGTTGGTTCTTTAGTTGTCATCTCTCTTTATTGTTTACACAAATGCATCAAAAATGCATTAAATTCTATGTTTTCTGCTTTGTGTATGTGTGTTTGTGTATGTTGTGTGTGTGTCCTTTTGTGTAAAATAATCCTAGTTCTATTTGCCCGTCTTTTTAACCATTGCCAGGGCATTCTCGTTGGCAATCATTTGGAATTCCTGGAAGCGCTGCGAGACACGCTGATTCATTTTGAGGTACTTTTCCATGCAGTTCAGCGAGCATTTCTCCTGCAAATAAGCAAAGCAGGATACTGGTAAATGGACTGGGGCATTGCAAGCGAGTCGCATCTCATCTCACTTACCTCGGTCTCCTTCACGTCGCGGGATGTGAAGTCGCGAACGCAGTCTGTGAAACACATCTCGGATAGCCGGTTGTAGGACATCAGGAAGTCGGAGAACTACATGTGATGGATGGGATCGGCGATTAGTACATTTGTTCACAATGTGGATAGAGCTCATCGGCTGCATTGCATCACGTTGGGAAAGATTTGCGGAATTCGAGCGTCAAGAATGTCTCCCCACTCACCGTTTTCATCTGGTCCTTGTCCAGCTGGTCTACAGCAATACTTTCCGGACTTTTTGTCATGTTTCTTGTTACGTTTAATTGAACTTTTCTTAATAACGAAACTTCCAAGGGAATTTTGCTCTATATTAAATAATAGTATGGACGACAGCTGTGAGCACCGATATGACAAATCGACCAGGGCTGCAGCGAAGCATGCTAATATTTGACATAAGAACTATCGATTGGTAGCAAACATATTTTTAATTTTATTTAATCTTTTCAAAATATAATCGTATAATTTATGCTTTATTTAGTGTATCCCACCGTTAACTCACTAAAATGTTAAATGTGGAAACAATAGTTGAAAATATCGCCAAATTACAATATATCGATATCGCGCCACCAGAGTAGCATATGGCGTACCTATCGCCTGGCAGCCATCTTTCTTTTCAATAAAAATCATATCTGAAAAATTTTCTGCTGGGTGTGCCCGCGATTGCTGGAAAACTTATATTTTCAGCAACGCAATTGCAACTATTTGTTGAAAAAAAGTAAAAGAATTAAGTATTTACGCGCCCGAAGACACCTCGATAGCACACATCGCCAAAATGCCACGATACCGGGAATGGGACCTTGCCTGCAAAGTCTACGTGGGAAATCTGGGCTCATCTGCCTCCAAATACGAGATTGAGAACGCGTTCAGCAAGTATGGACCCTTGCGCAACGTTTGGGTGGCCCGCAACCCGCCAGGCTTTGCCTTTGTGGAGTTTGAAGACCGTCGGGACGCAGAGGACGCAACCCGTGGCCTGGACGGAACCCGCTGCTGCGGCACCCGCATTCGAGTGGAAATGTCTTCTGGTCGGTCACGCGAAGGACGAGGCGGTGGCGGCGGCGGCGGTGGTGGTGGAGGAGGCGGTGGCGGTGGACCGCGTCGGGGCGCCCGAAGCGGTAGTGGAGGCGGCGGCGGCGGTGGTGCCCGTGCTGGGGACGGCGGTGGACGATATAGGTGAGTCTCGGCAATAGGTTATGAAATTATTAATATGCTCGTTTTCATGTGTAGGTGCATACACACACGCACACACGCATGCAGATGTGCAGAATATTTATGGTGCCATCGGAGCGTGCATGTGTGCGTGCGTGTGGTTGCGAAAAAATCGATTTGAGTATACATACACAAGAGAAAGAAAAAAAAAGATACAATGATTACATGTCCATGCCTGGTGCGCGCACAGTGGCGTCTGCACTGTGGGGAACAGTCGCGTGCGCACAAGTCGTCCGAGGTGCCACTGTCGTACACTTGAGGGTCAGCCGTGACGTCTGCGTGAACGTGAACGTCAACGTCCTACGCCCACAGGCAGATGCTAGTCCTCTTTTGCATGCAAACTTTTAACCTCATCCGCATCGCTGTGCACCGATGCATCATACTATTCTTATGCTTTTCACATTCATTTCGCACAGACTCGGCCTGGCCGAGGGTGGGGTAGGGGTTAGGGGAAGGGGGAGTGGTTGAACCAAACCCAAGAAAAAAGAAAAGAAAAACCTTTGAAAATTATGTTGTGTTTTTGTAACTTGCAATGAAAAATGGAACGAATGGAGCCAGTTTTAATGTGGTTTCACAATCATTTTGCAGGATCAAGTCTTCTACTACTACAAGCACAACAACAACAACTACAACAATAAGAACAACAACAACAGCTACTACTACTAGAACTTCTACTACTCCTCTTCCTTCAACAAGAACTACTACTACAACAACAACCACCACCACCACCACCAGAACAAGTTCACGTCTCACAACTACTACAGCTCCTGCTCCTCCTCAGACACACATTTCACAACCAACTCCAACAAGAACACCAACAATACCATACACCACAACCAACTGCCAACGAAAGTTGTGTGGCCTCAGTATGATATTTGCCGATTTCTGCTACTTCAACAAGTTCGATATATTCCGTTGACAGCAACAAATGACGATTACTGCAACACTAAATGCACACATGCTCCCTTCCACCACAACCAACACCACCACAACCACACCACTACCACCTACAGGATGGGATCCATGGGTGCAGTCAGTCCAGGTCCAGGTCCAGTCCAGTCCACACCATCATCAACAGCAACAAGCAACAACTAGAGGCTATGGCTATGGCTGCGGCTGCAGCAGCGACAACCAACAATCAGCACACCCACCCACCCAACCACCCACACACACACACATCAGTCACAGTTCATTTTTGTTTTCTTTTGTTTCTTCTGATTTATGTTCTGTTGCAAGCAAATATTGTTGACTGCAGCAAATCAGCAAAGGCCGCCGCATCGTGTCCATCTCTGCCACAGCAACCTTCACCCATCAGCAGCTTCTGCTGCTTCTATTCCACCCACCAAACAAACAACCAACCAACACGAATAACCACACTAAACACAGAAGCAGCAGCAAGTGCGACAACCAGTAAAGCAACAGAGCCACAGCCAGCAACACTATAACCATATAACCGTTCCAGAGAATCCATCCGAATCCAAATCCAAAACAAACTCTAATTATATCTCTGTACAGAAACACAGACACTCAAACCGAAACGAATACGAATACGAAACCCAGATACAGACACCAATCCAATCCAATCCAACCTCAATCCCAATGCAATCGAATCCAGCAACGCTTCATTCAGCCAACTTGCAACCAACTTGGTACAACGTCAACGTTCTTAGGCCTCGACTACTTCTCTTCAGAGCTTCAAGTCGATCGATTTGCCCCAACCTCATCATCACCAATCAATCAATCAACCAAACAACCACCACATCATTTGTCATCTTCAGCGCAGCCTACCAGCAACAGCAACAACAGCTACAGCTACAACAACAGCTACTACTACTATGTACTACTACTACTATTACAACAAAAAATTCAACAACAACAGCAATCAAAAGAAAACACCAACAAGACTTGAGAGCTGGCAATGGAAGTCGATCCATTCATTTGAGATTGACTCCCCTTCCCGTTGCTGGTTCTTGTTGGTGATGCGCCTACTCAACCTCCCAGTAGTTGCACCTCTTCCTCTGCTCAAAGCTCAATCAATCAAATCAATGAATGAATGAATCCAATGAAATCAATCAATCAAACGATCGATCGATCAGCTCTTGAGGCTGCCCTCACGCTAATGCAATGCAACCGCCCTTCTTCAATCGCAGCAAGTATGAAACCTTCCTTGGCCGCCAAGCAGAAGCGCAGCTTATCCCAAAGCCAGCAACCACAACGACTGCAGCGAAGAAGCAATATGTTTGGTCAAAGAATACTCGTATTAACCGCATTAACCAAATGATCTATTCTGTTTTTTGTTTTTTTTTTTTTAAGAATTATTTTTGTGGTACGGTTTCCGTTTCCGTTTCATGTTCTTATGTTTGTTTCTGTTCTTTTGATCGTTCTTCTCTTTTATTTTTTGTGTCTTGCGATAAATGTTGTTCACGCTAATGGTCTGCTCTATATATCTGTATATATGTGTGTGCATGCAAATACCACCCGATCAACTCAAAGCAAACCTCTTCACCCACAATGCCAACAACCAACCAACCAACCACCCAGCGCAACCAAGCAAGCAATCCGATCAGTCAATCAATCAATCAGGCAAGCTAGCACCAGGAGCGTGGCCCTCGACTTACTCCTCATCCCAAGCTCCGACGTCGTCTTCGTCGTCGTAGTCGCCTCTGCTCGTCTCGTCTCGTCCTGCTATGGTCGTCTGGTCTGGTCACGTCTCGTCTCGTATCTCCATCTTAAGCATCGCGGATGGCTCTTTGGGAGCGCACCACCACCAATCATTCCTCCACAGTTGCCGCTTCTACTGATGCTGCTTCCACTACTGCTTCTCCATCCAACTCCGACCAACCAACTTCTTCAGCTGCAGCCAACAGGCGATAAAATAAGCAAAAAAAAAAATAAAACAAAACAAAAAAAAGAACAGTCATCACCAAAAACAACACACCAAAAAGCCACCACAGTACCACCAATCCACAACCACAGACACTTAATCAATCGAAATCAGAATATCAGTATCAGAATCAGAATCGTATCAACTGTCCTACAACTACAACTACAACTCAACAACAACAACAACTACAGCTACTATTACTACAACTACAGTCTTCTCAGTCTGCTCTGATCATCAACCAACCAATCAATCAACCAACTAAGCAACCAACCAACCAATCAACCAGTCAATCAACCACCAACCAACCAACCAACCACCACCACCACCAACTACTTATGTAAAGTCACACCACCACCAACGCTTTCGTAACGGGGCCCAAAAGTCAGCCACAAAATCTGCCACCTCAACTCAAATCTCGACCACCTCAACCAAGCTCAAAAGCCAGCTCCAGCTCTCAGCTCAGAGCAGCTCAGCTCCAATCAGCAATCCGCAATCCGCTCCAATCAACTCCGCTCAGCTCAGCTCTGCCTCCGTTCAGATCAGATCAACTCAACCTCCAACTCCAACTCGACCTCGACCTCAACCTCAGCTCTGCTCAGCTCAACCCACAGTCCAGCCCAGCCCGACTCTGTTCAAGTTGTGTGTGTTGTTCGATCGAGACTACATTCTCAACTATCAACTTTACCTACATATTAAGGAATTGCTAATTATTACATTCATTTTCAGTCAGCGACAGTACAAAAACTATTAATTTGTATTTTCTTTCTCTCTCTCTCTCTCTCTTTCCTCTCTCTCTCTCTCTCTCTCTCCCGCTCTCTCTATCTGTGTCTGTGGTGCCACCCATATCCGTTTCATTTCAGATCGAGATCCCCCAGAAGGTCGAGGACACGCAGTCGCAGCTTCTCAAGGGACCGTCGCAGCCGTTCCGACTCCCGGGATCGGCACTAGGAGGCGAACAATACCGTTGCAGCAGATTAAACCTATACATATATATATATATATATATTTTATATATATAAATTCATATATATATACACTTACACAGGCTCACCACCCCACCCCTCCCCTCTCAAAAAGAAACACCCCCACAGTCACATAGATTATAGTAGAGCGCTACAGTTGTGGCCGAAGAAAGTTATTGATTCACCAGCTCACCAGCAGGCAGCAGCTACGAAATTCCCTTAACCCTGGAGTAATGGTCATCCCCATGTGGATGTAAGTTTAAAGTAATTGTAAAGTTGATCTATCAGTTTATTGGATGCCCTCCTAGGGGCTGATTAAGTAAAAGTTTGATCGTAACAGTTAAGACCCACAACGTAATTCCCTCCTGTCCAAACCCTATGCGAATCATGACCGACTGGTAAGGAGGGAAGCAGTGCAGTGCAGTACGGTAGATGTTGGTATATAGGAGTTAAGAATATGTTAGATTCTAATCATCAGATCAGCGTTGCATCAGCAACAAACAACAACAAACAACAGAAACAGCACACGGAAGAAGAACAAAAACATAACAAGATGAGAAAAACAAAAGGTAAATGCGATTTAACATTCATGGACGCATTATATTGCTTTTTTTTTGTTGTGTTGTTTATTTCAAAAACTGTCGTAACACAAAATGTCTACAAAAAAAAAACAAATAAAAAAAAATACTGAAAATTAAATCGTGTTTTTATTAAACAAGAGCTGTCATTTATATGCTTAGCCTTGGCTATTAAAATTTAAAAATTTGTCACTTGCTGGATCAGGCTTGGAACTTTTTCTAGTACATTCGAGATAAAAGTCATCTTAGGAAAAAACTTAAACTAACAAGAACATCTTCGCGTAGATGAGAATCGCAAATATAAACTAAATATAATGAAAATACACATGCACGAATATTTTATGAATGGGGATTTGGATAAGCAGCCAGTCTAACTTTGTGCACGGAGATGAACAACAGTATACTCCAGTAAAAACTGCAGTATAATAAATCCCGCCGGTTCAAAACAGTGAATAAAATAGCACCCGCTTTCAACGGGTTTATTGTTGTGAATGCCGATCTATCAATTTGCATTGCTATTGCATAATAATATCAGTCAGATTTTGGTTAAGCTTGCATAACAATGCAATAAAAAAAGAACGAGACAGACTCTGTTCCCCTGAAACAGAGCAGGATAGCAAGCTGTTCAGAAGTACATATGTACATACCATATAATGGTATCGCTGTTCTCGGCTTGGTGCAAGCCTTTTTATTAAAGTACCCTTGAGAGGATAGAGGCAATAATCTCGGACCCATTAAATTTTTACATATGTAAATAGATTTACATATGTATTCTTTATCATGAATAGACAACGAACGCATAGACAAATTCTTTCAGCAATGATGGATATGTGTGAACGTTCTTCCTCCAGCACCCTGCCCGGCTAATACCAGCATCCAGAGCAATCACAGCCCCCTGCACACCAAATGCCCAGAGTTCCAACATTAGCCTCAGTCAGTACAAGAAAATCACAGCCCCTCCAATAGTCTTTCATTAGCTCTTTCACTCCAATACACAGATGGGTCCAAAGCAGGTGGCATTACTAGTAACAGCATATCCAACGAGACAACAAAAATAAGACTGAATTGAAATCATCTTTGTACTTTATATTCATATATTCTATTTAGTGAAATCATTGCAATACAGGAAGCTATCAAAATCTGCCGAAATAAACGAGGAAATCATGCGATTGGCACTGACTCTCTCCTCTGTTACCGCACTCACCAATTCGACAAACACTCACTTCTACTACGCCAGCTCAGCCAGAAGCCGCATCAATAAACATTTCCCTAAAATAATGGATCTCTAGCCACATACATGGCTCTAAAAACAAAACGAAACTGCTGACACCAAACTGACCGTCAAATATTCCCTTAATTACACACCAAACCACGACAGTCCAATCCAAAAAAATTGACCTCCACTTTTGTAACTAGCTTCTGTGGAAACATTAAAGCTGGCTGCTTTGAAACTTTTAAGTCTGGCGTTTATAAAACTATTAAAGCTGTATGCTATGAACACACACACACCTGTCGATATGTCAAGCTGGAGGATAGGAAACTATTAAAGCTGGTTGCCATTAATCTATTTTCACTAGCTGGTATAAGAATTGTACTTTGAATTTCAAACTGTCTGCCATGAGACTATTCAGTTTTCTTCCGACACATTACAAACATAATAATTTAGCTTAAAGTTAAAAACCATTCATAACATTCACTAGGAAATAAAATATTTAAGCTGTGCATCGACAGAACCAGATAGATTATACAGTGAAAGATATTTCCTCCTAAAGTTCCCAGAAAAAGTTGAACAATATTAATGTTTATATGTATATTTCATAATTCCATGTTTTGGTTTGTCTTTTAACAAATATTAATGACTTTTACGGACATTTACATAATATGTATTCGTGATCGAACCGGGGGATATGCACATACCTATATGACATACATATATGAACGAGTATGTAATGTAATTTAATTTATAATGCAACACAACTTTTCTAGTGAACAATATCCGGATTCTTTTTCGCTCGGCCCACGAAAGTAATAAACAACTTTTTGGCTCTAACAAAATTATTGTCACTCCCCTCAAATCACTTGGATTTGTTTCAAATCAAGAATCGGCACACATCTCTTTTCTATATCCGAACGTAAGGCTACATAAAATTCAACACTTTAGTTAACGACTAATTAATATGGTGAAAGCAGCCAAATCATTTATGGAAGGCTCTCGAGTATACAGGACTATATAGCATCTGCTAGAGAACTGAATGAATCCGCAATATGTGTATGTGTTTCTTTGTTTCCCTTGGACACTTAAGCGTCTTGCAATGTTCGGATAAAACCGCTCTTACATTGTTAAAACATATCGTAAAAATCACTCAACCAAAGGATCAATATAGAACATTGTTTTAAACAAAGAAAAGATTCAGTTTCTGTGGATTCGTGCAGTTCTTTAGCACAGAAATACATATGTTATGTATGTAAAAATGTTACACATTTATATTTATGTTTATATTTGTTATATATAAAATAATAAAGAGCAGAGAAACAGTAGAAGTCTATGGCAAATAATTATCAATTATGATAGTAACAAAAAACAAAACAAAAAAAAACTAGATAATCCTTAGCCGTGGGGGGATCAGACACTTTTAACACAGGCAGGCGGCAGGAGGAGGGGGAAGGGTCTGGGGTAGGGCTACAAGCAGTGTGTGTCCATCTACTTGTACTTCTTCATGAAATCGGCGTGGAATACACGGAACTTCTCCATCATCAATTTCAGCTTGTCCGTCTGCGGCAGGATCGTGCTGCGGAAGTGATAGGTGCCGGGCTTTTGCCCGAATCCGCTGCCAGGAACAATGCAAATGCCTATAAGGGAGGCAAGGAAATGAGATTTATTTTGGGTGCCAAGCGATGCCATCAGCAGTGCACAACTCACCGCTCGTCTCGAGGAGCTCGAATGCGTAGAAAACATCGGGAGCCATGCCCTTGGCCTTGGCTGCCTCGATGGCCTTGGGTGGGATCTCGATCTGGGGGAACACGTACATGGCGCCCTGAACGGGATTCACCTTGTAGCCCTCAAAGCTGCTGAGCGTCTTGTGGACGAGCTCTGCGCGCTCCTTAAGGGCCGACAGGGTGGCGTTCTTCTCTTTTTGGAATAGGTCGTACGAGGGCTCGCCGGGCTGGGGTGGATTCACCAGAGCACTGACGGCCACCTGGCCGGCGGTGGTACTGCAGAGAGCAGCCGTTATCGACTTGGTGAGCATGGCCTTGACCTGGGGGCATAGGTTGATCACCTCCATGTAGCCGCCGCGAATGCCGCACTCGCCGAGGAAACCCTTGGATGTGGACAGGAAGCTGACCAGCTCCTGGCTGCGGTAGGGCTCGCCCATCTCGTAGGCGACCTTCTTGAACGAGTAGAACTTGGAGTTCTTGTCGTAAACGTTGTCCTGGTACACCTCATCGGCCAGCAGAATCAGCCCGTTGTCGTTGGCAAACTTGATGATCTCGACAATGTTGTCGCGGGTCAGCACCTGGCCGGTGGGGTTGCCCGGATTGATGACGACCAGAGCGCGTGGATTGCACGCCTTCTTGGCCTCATCGAAGGAGCGCTGCAGCTCCTTGCGGCTCAGACTCCAGCCGGAATCCTCCTCCAAATAGTAGTCGACCTTGTCCATGCCATACTCGGCAATGGTGGCAGAGTACAGTGGATACTGGGGAATGGGCACCATCACGCCAGGTGGCTTGCCTCCCACCTCAGCACTGCAACACAAGCACAACAGGAGGTTCGTTTCATTGGCAAAAAGGTGGCACGAATGTGGCAGCACTTACTGGATCAGCGAGAGAATGCTCTTGATACCGGGCGAGGCACCGCCGGTCAGATAGATGTTCTGCCAATCGCTGGGCACTCCGCCGTCACGCTTCTGTATATATTCGACCACCTGGCGACGCACCACCTCCAGGCCAGCTGAGTCCGTGTACGAGCCCACCGAGTGGCCCTGGCAGTTGGCCAGAATGGCGCGGGCGCGCTTCTTCACATCCTCGGGATAATCGGGCGAGTCCAGCAGGCGGGGCTCGAATGTCAAGGCCATCAGCTGCAATGGGGATGCAACAGATTACCATCTTGGCGACCGGCCTCCATTCAAATCTGACTCTCACCTGACGCAGAAACGTCACCGGCTGCTGTCCCATGGCATGGCAGTCACCGATATTGGCCCGAATCACCTGGTCGAACGGCTTCTTGGCACCCTGCAATCAAATTCAATCAAACGAAAGGGAAATTATAGTGGTTTGCTGAATGAATGTCGGATGAGCCCGAAGCGTATCAAATGAGCTTTTAATTCGTTCTCTCTTTGCCATGCAAATTACATTCAATTGGAGAAACACACAATGAACACACACATCACCCCCCCATCCCGACCAAATTGGTTCACCCCGTAATTGCACACGACTTGTGTTCTTTCATTGATTATTTATGATACGATTGCCATCGATGGACAGGCCAATCAATCGGCTTATCTATTTGTCATCAAATAAAACCAAACAAATGAGGAATAGAGTGCCTTTTTTTGCTGATAATTATCCGCGTATCCAATAATTGTATTATTAAATAACCTTGAAATAAAATCATCGCCTGTTCTATTTCGGATTCCAATCACAAATGGATTTGCGGCATCAAAATAAACTTCTGCCCTACTGAGTCGTATTCTCATCAAGTCTATTAGCATTGTACGTATACATATATCTGGGGGAGAACCTGCTACTTAGTAGAGACATGCGACAACGCTTCCCTTCCCTTCCGTACTGCCTGGAGCACGGGGTGAAATAATTTGCCAAGAGATTGTCAGCAATCTAACACACAATTTGCAGGGCATTCGCAGGGGCCGGGCCTGCATTCATTATAGATGGCGGCTTGGGTTACTATACTCCGCTCGAATGGGCAATTTACCACACAATTGCTGGGAGGGGGGTTTCAAATGGGTGACCAAGTAATGGATATGTAAAATGCTGGCCCCCTTGTGGCGCTGCAAGTGAGCGTTGGCGTTGGCGTTCTCGTTGGCGTTGACGTCAGCCAGTAGTAGTACATGTCAGTGTAAATATTGAATAATTGAGGAATTCGTAGTACATCACGGGCTGGGAGCGAGCGACGGGAACAACAACAAGTTTGCCAGCAACAAGGGAACGCTCTACATTTTTTTCTATTGTCCAAACCGCAAACATTCGCCCAGTGTAAACGTACTCGGGGTGTGCAGAGATCTGGCCGCACATTATCGAACCATATTTTCGTTTTCAATTTCGTTAAATTGCTGATAAAGAAAAGGTGTTGCCAAGTCTGCAGAGTTCATTATAGATTGCACACGAATACTGTACAATATTTATTGTGGGGGTGTATTGGTTAATGTTTATTGTACGTATCAATTCAGGTTGTCCGCTTGAGATTTATATATTTTCAGTTTTTACTTTATCTAAGTATTTAATCACGGAGAGTGACTCTTGAATGTATAAACTATGAAAAATATCAATCTAAATATAAGAGTAGAGTTCCGTTTTCTGCAACCCATCATACAGATCATACACACACATCTCTCAGTTTCCCCACCTGCGGCCCTGTCTCCGTTCGCCACTTTAAGACGTATTCCATCAATCAATTTGCACTTTAGTGTGTTGTAAACAAACTTTTTGGTCCTAAGTGGCTGCTATATAATTGATAACTATGTGCTTTCGTATATAGCAGTTATGTATATTGTATAAGGTATGAGGTGGAGTCGTATAATCATACAGGAGAGCCCAATCGGGGATCTTATCGCTTTAAGCGAGCCATAACAATAATAATATGTAATAACAATTTGCCGAATGTCAAATGGAAGTGAAAACAAGTACGAAAGTTAGCTAATTTCGCGGGCATTACGATTGTGGGATACCCACTACTCTGACTCTGATAAAATAAATATGATTGAATCACCAGCTACAATATACCCTTGTACTCTATTCGGAACAGGGTATTGTGACCTTGGTATGGTTAATAGGGAGACCCCGTTCATCGCATAATCCACTCAATGCATTCAAGAAGCGCCGACAAAGAAGCAAAAATTATACAAAATGAAAATGATAAGAATGCTGCTACTATTGTCAACGTTGCCTTGGGCCACGGCCACGCCGCCGCATGGTTTTGGCAAATGGCCAAAACGTTCTGCTTCATCCTGTAGCTGTGCCGAAAGGAATTTGATAGAAGCACAAAGAACAAACAAAAAAAAAGACGAATC
Organism: Drosophila ambigua; assembly: GCA_018150905.1. Classification (NCBI taxonomy): domain Eukaryota; kingdom Metazoa; phylum Arthropoda; class Insecta; order Diptera; family Drosophilidae; genus Drosophila; species Drosophila ambigua. Next base: position 323,971 of record JAECWS010000027.1, read on the forward strand.
GAATCAGTAGTCAGGCGTATAAGGAAATCAATCGCAACGGGGGCGGAGCGAGGGGAACAACGTGAACAAGCTGTCAGCGATATTAAAATACAAATTGTGAAAAGTCAGCGCGCGAACAAACAATGGATCATATATGCATATGCATCGCCTAGGCGTGTAAGTACATATGTACATATGCATGTTTAAGTATACTAATATGTATGCATGTACAATGTACATGTACATGCATGTATATATGTTGTGGGTCAATGTGCGCCGTCGCTTGGGTATATTTCGAAGAGAATTCTGCTTGAAGTATCCAAAACAAACGTTAAAAATGTACAAAGAGAATGGAATGGCCGGAGCTGAGTGTATGTATGGGGGACATACATACAAACACACACACACACCTTCAAAGCTTATGCGCATGTTTTGCCTCTGTTTTGATTTCTCACGTTCTTTTCGCACTGATAACAGCATCCCTTATCCCTTCCCCGCCCACGAACGCTCATGGCTTGTTATGTAAGCTCAAGTTAAAGGGAGTTGAAGGTCGTTCTATTGAGCCTGTCCCCCATTGAAAGCGGCAAAATCTAATTAACAATAATTAAAAACTTCCCATACACACATACCCATACATACATACGTATATGTATGTAACACAAAATACACAAAACGTGACTTGAGCTGAAAACAGAAGCGTGGATTAGGCAAGCTCTTGTCGGCAATCATTCATAATGGAATTCATTGCTCAGATATGAAACGATTATTTTTTTGGCTTTTTTGGTCTTCTTATCCCACTTCAAAGTTCATTTTCGTTATATTTTTATCACCCATAAAAGCATATCTCTTTGAGATAAAGAACATTTCGGCTACGACTTTACCAGTTTTGGGGCTTGCTTTTGATGGGTCTCTTTAAAATGGGGTTGAAAAAGTCACATCCTCTTTGCGAATGTCGATGAATGAACCCCCTCCAACAGGTGGCCGCAATGCAGTTGCCTGCATCAGTAAGTGAATGATTTGGTACCGAATTCCCGTCCGCTGAAGCGTAAAGAAAAGGGCGGCAGAGCGAACACACACACAAATTCACTACGCCACTAACACTTCGGACATATACATATGTACATAGCGTGCTTAGACAATAAATGCGGGCTTTTGACGGCCATTAAATTGGAAGACTTGACGCGGCGCATTAAACGTGGCGGTGTTCAATTTTACACGCCGCCAGGCGCCCAGCTCACTCACCTTTTCGAGCTCCTTTTCGATTTCACCGGCACGTATCACCAGTGGACCACGCACGGCATACTCCATGGTGATGAAGTTCGGATTGATGTTCTCCAGTTGCAGACATTTCGCTGGCATCTTGATGCTGGTTGAGAACGAACTAAGGAGGTGGACGAGGAGGAGTGAAAGAGCGGAGAGTTCCCACTTAGTTATTAAAATGTATTTCACTTCTTAGACACGGCCTAAAGCACAAGAGGAGGGACAACTAACCGACGGGCGTCAAACGGTGAATGTCTACCCCCAAAAGCTTCGGATTGAATGCGGCTGCGGTTCGACGTCGCTGTCGTTGTAGTCATGCTTGGTGTTGCTGCTGCTGCTGCTGGCTCTGCCGACGCTGCTGTTGCGGATTTTTGAACGCTATGTATAAACGATTTCCAGCGTCGAATGACGACACTGGGCGTCAATTTGGGCTGTTGCTGCTGCTGTGGATAGGGCTGCCGAAGTGGCAAGGCGGCGGCGGCCCTGCCAGACATTGTGGCTGCCGCACGTTGCATGGCGCTGGGCTTGTTAATTAGCAGACGGCTCATTCTCTTCTCTGAAATTAAATTTTAATGTTAAATATATATCGATATATCGATGTATTGATATGCAATATATTTTATATTTCCATTGTATTTCTTGGAAGAAAACAGAACAGAATACATTCAGCGCGTCGGCATACAAAGTGCTGTGAAAGGGGTGCGTTTGTATAAGAGTATAACGCACTCGTATAATTTATAAGAGTCGGTATGCCGGTTCTCTTTCTCTCTCGCTCTCTGTTATCGGCAGAAGCTGCTCAATAAAATTGTTAGCTTATCAATATAAAATAAGTAGATTATATATTTATTGGGCGTATTTTTGCCAAGTCCGTGGTATATATTGCTCAGAGATATAACACGCTCATTACAACCTCGGTTAACAGTTCAGTTAAATTTGCCGCTGGCAGTGCATATGCACATTTAGCGGAGAAACGAACCCCAGCTGGCAGTTGCATTCGAGCGCGTAATTTTTAAACTGAAATTTAAATTTGAATCTGTTTCTTATCGCACTTTCGTAGGCTCATTATTGCTGTGGATTTTTTTTTGCAGAGGCTTACTATTTTGGGTGGTGTTTGTGTAGGCATTATGTACTGGACGAGAGCAAATGGACTATAATCCGATTGCTGCTATTCTCGTTCATTGCCCTATCAGTAAGTGGCATGTACTTTTGACTTTGAGCCAGACCGGGGGCCTGTTATCAGTGACGTACGCAGGCCAAGCTTTGCACATGTACAATACATACAAACATGTTCCGATTTCCACAGATCCACATAGAAATGTTCTACACATTTCAAAAACTTTGCACTTTGAAACGACAGTTGCGTAATGCAAGCTGGCAAAAAGAAACAAATGGAAAAACAAACAAGCAAAAACCAGACAAAGAATCATTAAAAAGAATGGCCAGAAATCGTACGGCTGAATATTGTTTTCAAATGTGGCACAACTGATGCGCATTCAAATGAAGCGTCAATCAGCCATTCCGCCGAATGTTTTGCTTTCGCATTAGCGAAAGCGAATTTCTAGATATTCTATATAATACTATATGGCAGTATACATGGCACCAAACATATGTGGCTATATGTACATATGTGTGTACACTTTTGTGTACCTTCTGCGGGATGTTGTTGTTTTCTTTGGGAACAAGCCCGAAGCCGGCTGAATAACCTGAGAACTTGTTTGCCTGTCCATTGGATCTCTCGCACACGTTTCATTCGATTCGGCTCGGGGAAGATTCATTTTTGAGGAACGGAACGCACTTGAAACCGGTTAGAGATGGATGGGAGCACAGCAGAGCCAAAAAGAAGGTCTCTTTATTTTAATTGGGAATGCAAATTTGTATATAGACAATATGTTTTGAACATATGTAACAGCTATAGGGAACACTGACTAAGCAACCCAGGGAACGATTTCAAATCGATTGCTTGGAACAGGAACACAGCACAAGGAACAATTGAAGTGCCAGTAAATGGATGAACTACAGTGAAAACAGTAATGGATGCTTGGGAAATCCTCTAAGGAAACTGAACAGAACTCATTGAGTGGAATGGAGCTTTGAATGGAAGTTCGCTTTAAGGGATAGTAACGGATTCAAAGCAGAACCAAAACGATGTTGGGTCTAAAGATAGTTCGAAAACGTAATCTCCTTCGTCTTTCTGACCAAAGCATAATTTTTCATTTTCTGGCTCTCTCTGTTCTCGAAATTGTGTTGAAAATGATTTGTTTCGGGCCGCACGGCAAACACTTATGCAATGATGTTCCAAAATATTTGTGGACTTTGATGCAGTGCCTCATCGCACACATCACACCACACCCCTGGCAATCTCTGGGAATTTAGAGTGTGCTCATACTTAATATCAAAACTGGATAAGATAGGGATGATAACAACTGAAACTAATTAAAACTCTATACTTAATCCACGGCAAGAGTGGAGAGTGGAGCGTGGAGAGGGTGCGGCGTCAGCCAATGCCAAGTTGATTGAAATGTTAGAGCAGGAGCTTCTGCTAATTGCTTGCTAAACAGCTGCTAACGCCTTACGCACCCACGCACACACACACACACACACACACACAAACGAAGGCAGAGAGACAGACCCAAATACACAGCACAATGAATGAGGGTGGAATAAGGGGGCGGCCTTCAAGTCACATTTGTACATTTTTAACTCTCCTTTCTCTCCTTGTGTCTCTCTTCAGGCACGGGAACACAATATGCGGCGATCGTTGGAGGGTTACCTTTGGATGTGCCACTTCACCTGATAATTGACACACTTTGTTTGGCAGCACGCAAATCAATTAAGGGCGTCACGCAAAACGCTAAACGGGGCACCCCAAGTAGTAAGTTTAACCTCAGTTAGGCGGAAATTGGCGACAATTGAACGTGCCACAAATCACTTTCACTAAACAGCGTCGCACTGTGAGGAGGATTGTTAGGTGGCGGGGCTCGTTTCTTGGCCCAATAAGAATGTTGTCGCCTGTGTGTGTGTGTGTGGGTGTGTGTGGTGTTTTGTCCCTGCTCGTGTGTATGTAGTTCAAGAGCGAAGCGTCCGTCAGCCTCCACGTTGGCAGAGCTCGATCGATTTTTCTTTGCCGAATGCAACACTTTTCCTCCTCCTCTCGGACGTTGCAACTCACCTTGAAGATGGGGTGGTGTTGCGTGGGGGTGGGCTGAGCGTTTATTTATTATCTCCTCTCCCGATTATCTAATGATCCCAAATGTTGCTATAGCGAACGGCGGCACGGACTGCTCTGTTTGGACGGACGCAAAAGATTGACCCTCAAAAATCAAAAGAGAAACACACACACACACAACATATGTACCAGCAATGTGGGAAAACTTAAACTTATTAATAAACTTATCTACACCATCCCTATATGCACATACATATGTATATATGTATATTTGTACATAATAAATATTTTGGTTGTTTGTGTGCGTGTCGTACCTGGCGCGCGGTCGCGTATGTATGGGTGTGTTTATGGTCGGGTCGGTTAAATGTTCCAATAAGAAAATCAAAGCTTGGCCGTTCTGCCTCTCGCTCCAATTCCGTTGAAGCAACTGAAACTGTCTCGTACTGGGAATTGCTTGCTCGACAAATGTTTAAACAACAGCGTGTACCATACGATGCCTTGTTGTTATTTTTGTTATTCTTGTGTTTGCTTTTGTTGCATTTATATATTTATTGGCCCAGTGCGAAATATTCACATCACTGTTTTCAAGTGCCGATACATTTAAAATAATATCGATTACACAAACGCTACGCAACGCAACGCTGCGTTCTCGCGGGTTGGCAGCGCTCACTTATCGAATTTCAAAATGACGCGGGCATCGATTTTGACACATAGGGCGCGTAGTTTAAATTCCTTTGTTTTATTTCCTAAGAAACTTAATTCTAATCAAAAAAATTGTGTTCTCCTTAACTATTATAACTATTTATATGTACAAAGGGCGCCTGGCTTTAAGAATTACGTGAGTAGCTACGTGCTAATGCCCATTATTGACTCAATTGAAAAGCTCAGCTTGGGCTTCTTCGCCGTGGCGTGTGCGGGCGGCGTGGGTAACGTGACGGCTGTGATGGGGCTGGAAGCTGTGAACGGCGGCGGCGGTGGCGGCCCCGATTGATGCATGGCGGCAGCAGCAGCAGCAGCGGCGGCGGCATAGAGGGCGTTACCGCCCAGCGTCGCCTCCATGGCGTAGTTGAGTTCCGGATCAGCGAACGCGCGTCGCTTGCGCATTCGCTCCATCAGCGGAGAGCTGAACGTGGGAAACCTTTGCTTGTACTCTGCAAAGACAAACACAGGGAGACTCGAATAAGTAACGGTTCAATGTGGGGGCGTTATCAGTGGCGGACGGAGTACAAATTGCCGTAATTCGTTCAGCCGCCCGAATCCTATTGGGTCGGGTATTTTTTTTTTGTTTTCGGGTAATATGAGCGGCCCTCGGCCCAGACACAGACACACTGTCCAGACAGCCTGGCACCGAATTGGGAGATTCTGCAGTTACTTGGAAACCAGATGGAGGACAGCACAGCAGTAACAGTACGAAGTGAAGTCATTTGTTGGTGTTGCCACATTGTGTTTGCCTCTCAAGAGGTTTTTCCGTTTTGGTCGCGTATCCACTTACAGAATGCGACTGTGCGGACAGTCCGTCCGTCTGCCCGTCCGTCCGTTCAAGTGATTGGAAATGTGCGTGCACATTTCGGGGCATCCAATTTCCATTGTTTCTCTTGCGAGTTTTAATAACTTGCTGTTGTCATTGTTGTTGCAAGGAATCAGTCATTTCCTGTGTGCCCCGACAGACACGGAGATGGAGACGGAGAGGATCTCCAATTACTCGTCGCCGAGCCAGACAGTCTGGCACCGCATGGCGATCGGCAAGTGTGGATGGGATGGCATGGGATGGGGTACGATCGGGCGGGATGGGATGGTACGGAATGGGGATCTCTTACTAACCTTCCATGGCTGCTGTGATGTGCAACGTGGACTGTTGCAGGTTGCGCAGTCGCTGCTTGTAGATCCTTTTCTGGGCAATCAGTGCCTGGCGCGTGGCTGATGAGGATGAGGATGTGGATGTGGAGGCGGCTGCTGAAGGCGGAGGTGGTGGTGGCGAGGTTGAAGTTAGGGACTCCTCGCCCTCGCTACTGGATGCGGTGGCTGGATGCGATGTCTGGGCGGATGCCTCCAGGGCCTCCATTGTCTGCTGGCGGCGCAGGGCCACCTGGGCGGCCATCACCCGCTGGCGATCGACGACCAGCTGACAGTTGGGGCAGCAGCACTCGCGCCAGCGGCACAGCTTCTTGTGGCCCTTCACGCACGAGATGACGCCGTGGTTGCGGCAGCGGGCGCACTTGGGTGTGCGCAGGAGGCGGCGTTCCTTCAGCGATATCTGGCTCATCCTTGCTATCACGGTCGCGGCTAACGATCGACTGAAAGGATCGCGGGAGAGTGGCGAACATTTAAACCCAAAACCCAACACCCAAAGTCAGAGCCAGCGAAGACAGCGACCGCAACTACTTGACTACCAGATCCGACTCCTCCGTGGCAGACAGACAGTCTGCTCGGTCGGGCAGCTCCGGCAGCGTCAAGTGGTCTGGTCTGGTCTGGTCTGCCCTGCCATGCCCTGCCATTGGCTGCTAATCGCTGCCCCTAAAAATAGACGCTCCAATGGCGGCACAGATGTCTCGCATCAGCATCAGCAGCAGCAGCATCAGCGTCAGCATTGTATCTCTATCTGTAGTGTAGCCCCCCCTCCGCAGCAGCCACATCTGTGTTTGGACAAAGGCGCTAGTCAAATTGCATATTGATTTGCTCTCGTCCACGAGTCCCCGCAGAGTATCACAAGTACGAGCACGATTCAATTCTGGTTTATTTTGATTTGTTTAACAATTTGTAGCATCCATTATCTTATGCATGTAGCTGCCCCTATATGTATATGTGTATGCGTGTATATATAGTTCTATATAAATACAAATTCAACACGATTTCAACTAGTTCTTGCCATATTAGTTTAGCAAACAATCAATCATATCGTATGAAAAATAACAACAACAACAAAAAGTTTTATATATTTTTTACTTTTCTGCACTTTGCTGATTCGGTTCTGGATTCTTCAGTTGATTACGCGTATATATGTATATTGGTAAATTGGGGGAAAAGGACTCGCCCTTAAATGCTCTCTTCCTATATCGGTATATATATATATATACGAATGCGTCTCACTTCTATAAGGCAGCGCTTCAAGGGAACGAATAATGGAATTTGCTTTCATAGTTTATCTGATTGAAAATCCATTCGACTGTCCAGTTATATCAGTCAAAGAATGATAAATACATTATCGGGTAAAGGCGAAAAAAGATCGAAAGCATTATCGAAAGGCGAGACTCTATGCTATGGCATTGCGTTGCAAAGCATTCGATTGTATTTATCAATTTTTGGATTAATAATTTGATCCATTGAATAATTATGCAATAAAACTCACAATCTGATAGTAGGGAATGTCTGCATAACTGTATGTATAGCATGTATGTGTATGTATATTTGGTGAGATTCAGAAAGGGATTTATGTAATCAGATTCGTAAAGCAACAGCTAGCAAAAGAAGTGTGCCAGGCTCTCGATTAAATAATCGAAAGTGAGTGAATGCGATTGGAAAAGGATACATCATTTGAATGTGCGATATTATGTGTTATATATGTGTCTTAAAGGGGTGCGGAGCAACCCCTTTGGGGGTAACGAACACTCTTTGATTTTCGTTTGATAATAACTCCGATATCAATATAATTATAAATGCTTGCAAAGTTATTGTCCCTTACTGTTAAAACAAACTCGATTCTAAATGGAAATCCATATGTTTATGTGTAAGTGTGCATGTGTATGCTATAACTAGATCATCCCCTGACTGCTGCAACTAAAACCAACTGCAAAACACCACACAAAATGCAAATCACATAAGAAATCTTGCTCCGCTTTCAACGACTACAAATTAGTTAGCATAATGCGTATAGTGCCCGTACATTTCGGTTCTTTATGGATTGTTAGAGAATAATCGTAAATACATATTGGTGTAATTTGATTTGGTTCGCTAAGGTTTGCTCTGTTGAATTCATTTCATATCATATCATCATATCACAATGCTTAAGGGGTTTAACGCTTCTCGACTGAGTTTCAAATTCAACAACGATTGATTGCCAAACGACGATCGATCGATCTATCTAACTATCTATAGAGTATAGAGTATAGTACATACATATAACAGGCTCACAGGTCGCTGGGCTAGCTCGTACAGCGCACGGGATAATCAGTAGTCAGTATTACGCATAGTCCGCTTGAGACTTCAATTGGAGTGCAGCTACACAATTAATCTCCCGGCTGTATGCGACGATGAGCGCAAATCTCAACAAGTGCGGGGCTACTCTCTGACTCTATATGTAGTCGGGTATATATATCGTAGTATAAATCTTACATTCGATAACAATTAGTGCGCGACAATGTTAATATGTATAATTAGTTAATAGGCTCGTTTTGTCCTTTGGTGCGGGTTTAGGTTCTGTTCTTGTCTGTTCTCGATTCGATTATGCGATTATCTATATTAGTTAATACTTGTAGTAAATTTGATTCTAACACTCCCGACTCGACTGGGGGGATACCCAAGGGCAGTGTGGCAGAGTGTGGGGGGGTGGGGAAAGCAGTAGAAAAGTAAGAAAGTTAGTAAATGCAATTTAGCGGGTTCCAGAGGGTGCATCCCATCCCACAGCCCATGCAGCATGCAGCAGCCTGTCTCTCTTTCGCTGCATCTCAAAGGGTTCGCCAAACAAGTGGGATGGGGTGGGGGGAGGGGAGAGAGAAGGGTTTTCCAACTAAATACGCTAAATTTAATGCCTCAGCGCACATCAGCGGTCGAGCGAGAAATCTATCCCAGCCCGTACAATCCGATCCGAGCCCATCCGATCAGATCAGAGGGCACCGATGCTGGGCCCTAAACGATGCTGTTCCGCTTGGCGCTGGCCCGTTGCAGAGTGCTCTGCATGGCGGCCACCACTGCCTCGGCGCCGCCCGTGAAAATCGGCTGATTGACGGCCCGGCGCAGGACGTGCCACATGGCAACAGGTTTGCGCAGCGAGGAGAGCATCTGATGCCAGTGCCGCAGTCCCTTGCCCACCGCACAGCTGCCGGTAATGACATGGCCCAGCGGCAGAATGCCGCCCTCGCTGGTCACGCCGAACACGGTGAGACGCAATTGGGCCGTCGTCAGGCTCTGCGGTGGCACACTGAAGATCATCGACTCGTTGAAGATGGGGCAGCGATCCTTGCGCTTCAGCGAGGTGCGCTTCTTCAGCACCTTCTTCTCGTTGTTCATCAGGTAGACCTGTTTGAATGTGGTGGCCTTATATAGTGATATACTGTATCCCCCCTCCTACTACCGCCTCCTACCTTTACGAAGACATTCTGCACAATGTCCGCGCTGGGCTGGTCCACGTCCAGCTTCAGGTTGCGCGCCTTCACCACCACAATGGTCAGCCGCTCGGCCGTGGGCAGGTAGCTCAGCGAGAACATCAGCTCGCCCCAGCGGGCGTTGCACTTCCTGGAGTCCGACAGCGGTATCCAGGTGGTGATGGGCCGCGGCAGCTCTCCGATCTCCATCTCCGCCTCCCCAATCAGCGTGTGGGCAGGCCCGTTGTGGTACAGATGGAACCAGAGCGAGTGGCGCACCTGTTTCTTCTGCAGCCAGAAGTTGAAGCTCTCGTTGTAGCTGGGCGTCAGCGTGGAGTCGACCACCTAACAGAAAGAATTATCGTTAGATTTCGGTAGAGCGAAGCATCCATAGAATGTACTCACTTTGGTCTGCATGGCGCCAGGATGATCGGGCACCAGATAGATCCGCACGAACGTATCCAACGACTCCACGCTGAAGGGGCAAATGAGACCCTTGGCCTCCAGCACGCTCACAGTCAGCTCCATGCCCTCGTTGCTGATGCTGTTTCTGCAGAGAACCAGAACCAGAACCAGAATGAGTGGGTGGACAGGGGCAATCGGACTGCTTGCTTACTTGTCGTAGTGCAGGCCAATGCACAGATAGCCGGTGATCTGGGTGTAGGGCTGGTCCAGCTGGTCCAGAAAGAGGGTGGAGTCCGAGTTGACCGAATCGCAGGAGATGGCCCGCTCCAGGTTAATGCCCTCCAGCGATCCCGATGCCGAGCTCGCGTCCAGCGACATCTGCGAGCTGTTGCGCCTGCCCAGGCCCAGGCTGAGGGTCGAGTCCTGTCGCATCAGGGAGCGACCAAAGCTCCAAGTGCCATTTCCGTTTCCGTTACCGTTGGCCTGGCTGTGGCCGTTGCCATTGGCCAGGGGCCCGTTCATGCCCAGCTTGCGGAAGAGATAGTCCTCGGAGATGGTTTTCTGCAGCATGTGGGGGCCCTTGACGCGCTGCCCCAGGCCCGTGAAGGGGTTCGTTGTATTGTGGAACTTGAGCAGCCGACTGGAGAGACTCTGCGCCTCCACGAAGGGGTTCCCGTTGTGCTGGGGCTGCGTCATGGGGTGCATGGGGGCAGTGGCAGCTGCCGCGGGAGTTGCAGTGGAAGTGGGTGCTGGAGCTTCAGTTGGGACTGGCTGCACGTGCTCAATGGACTCGCAGAGGAAGGGATTTGTGCTGGAGTTGCGGCGCTTCAACGCCGGCGTGCGTCTCTCCACCTCCACCTCCAGCTGGGGCTCCACTTGCTGCACCTGCGCCATCAGTGGGCCTCCGACTGCAACCTCACCGCTCCGGTTGATGCCCTGCTGCAGGGACACCTGCCGCTTCGCAATTGGACGTGGAATGGCAGTGGCCGACAGGTTGACGGAGGCGGAGGTTGTGAGTCGCGGCGGCGGCGGTGCTTCCAGGGGCTGTGGCACCACAGTTGCGCCTGCACCGCCGCTGGAGCGGAGGGGCGAGCGCAGGCAGGAGCGGCGATCCGGCTCCGGGCCGCCGTCGGCTGTGGGAGAGGCCAGCTCGTTGACTTGGCTAAAGGAAAACGTCACGGTCTTGCTGCTGGGTCCGGCGCTATTCGGGGCAGGAGCCGGGCGCAGCGGCTGCGGCGGAATGCCCACATCCCCCTGGGGCAAGTTCCACAGCGGCGTGGTGGCCTCCAATGTGGAGGAGGCCCCTCCAGTGGCCGTTCCGCCGCCAGCAGCACCCCCGCCGTTCAGCAACAGCAGATGCTGCGAGCGATTGTGGTCGTCCTTGTCGATGGTGTCGAAGCGCTTGAAGCTGCCGCTGGTGCTCAGCAGGAACTCGGAGCCCGATTGGATCTGTGGCAGGCAATCGATAACACACGATAGGAACAGTCGGTATCTGGAGGCGACTACTTACGCTGGCCATATAGCCATTGGCATGGAAGAGCTTGTGCTTGTGGTTGGAGAGGCCGATCTTCTCCTCCTTGCTGGAGCGCATCCGCATCCAGCTGGCCGCCCGGTGCCCCAGGCAGTGGCAGGCAAACAGCAGGCCCATGATCAGCACCAGGAGCAGCAGAGCCAGGCTGCTGAAGGTCATTGTCAGGGACGGTAGCCCATCCATGCTGGCTCTCCCTCTACCAGTCGCTGGTCATTTCCCGAGTTTCCTGCAACTGGTAATGAGTCAGTGGGTGGGGAGACGGGGGGAGAAGCTTCCCCTTACAAGTTTCATCAGCATAAAAAAATAGAAACGAAAATAAAACCCAAATGTTTTCATTGGAAAATGATGTGTGGAATGGGTTGCAGGCGGGGTTGAGGGTTGTGGGGTGGGGCGAGTATAGTGGAAACACTTTCATCTCGCATCGCTTTACAGTCGACGATTTGCCTCATCAACGAGCTGTGGGCGTGGGCAGGTGCCCGTGCTCCGGTTCTCAATCTCAAATATTGACAGTTTTTTCAATTGAATTTGTAACCAGAGACGCAGCATTGCCACATCAAAGCGAAGCGGCGAAAGAGGTGTCCGGAGGGCGGGCGGGCGGTCCCGGTCGGCAAAGCAAACGCTGACAATGGATCACTGTCGCTTGGCAGCAAGCAGCACGCAGCAAGCAGCTTGCCTGCCGGCTCTCCCACACGTAGAACTCTCTCTCTCTCTGCCTCCGCCTCTCGTTGGCGTCACCAGGCAGGCAGGCGAGCAGAGGCACTCAAAGAGTTTAGGCAACGGGACTTAGGCGGATTATTGAACGAGAGTGTCGGAGGGAAGAGCGTGGGAGGCGGGAGAAGCAAACACTGACAATGCATTGCACTCATCCTGTTCTCTCTCTCTCTCACCCCTCTCTCTCTCTCTCGCTCGCACTGCTTTCTTGTTTTAGCTGACGTTGCCAGGCACTCAGCGGGATTTAAGTAACAGGGCTTGGATGGGGATTATTTCTCCGGCCGAATAAAATTGCTTTCAGAGCTGCGAAGTGAATGGTTCATTAAAACGTTGTATTAAGCCCTCATATATAATCAATTTATGCACACCACTCCTCCCCCTTCCCCCCTCTTGTGCAGTTCATTGAGCTGCTGTCTAATTATGCCCGGGCATTAATGCATTCAATACGCGCGTATGGCCCCCACAGCGCAGAGCAGGTCGTTCCTGTGCATACCCTGTAGTTCGCATTGTGCGGATTAGCGGGAGTGTCGCCATGTCCTGTGCCTGTGTGGGCAATCCGCTGCCTGCAGGTCCATCTCTATCTATTCCACATCCTTGAACGCTTCGGGAGTGTACTCTGCTTCCATTGTGTGAAGCCTGGCTATGGTGGGTCGCCCTTTGCATATTCTGTACAGACAATCCCACAAATGGCCCTGCGTGTGCTGTCCATACCCTACTTGGGCCAGGACTGTCGCTGCCTTCGGCTCCATCTACCCCCGACTACCCTCTAATTAACGGGTGTAGTAATCGGTTAATCAGCCTTTCGCAATCTTCCGTTCTCCCACACACACACACACACAAGTACACATGTATACTCAGGGCGACAAGGCAGCCCACTTATCTGGTCACATATCATCAGCCAGAACCACTACTAATACTACTACTACTACTACTACTACGGTGCCAGCAGCTTAGCAGAACTTTTGCAGCAATGGAGGTACGGAGGCAGGCAGCCAGCAACCAGCAGCCAGCAGCATCAGCACAGTGCCACTTTTCATTAACCTACTGGGAGGTCATTCCACTGGCTCTGGCTCTGGCTCTGTCTTTTGTTGCCGCTCCAATGCGGCAATATGCAGCACGGTATGTGCACACATACATATGTATGTATGTATGTGCATATTTTTGTATATACAAATATGTATGCATGTGCATGCATGTGTACACTTGTATGTATTATCGCATAGGCCTGAAAGTGTCACCGCATAAGCCAATAAGCGAATATGAGGAAGAGGAAGAGGAAGAAGATGTGGAGTGCTGCCGGCTAGTGACCTCTTTTTCGCGGCTGCTCTGCTTCACAGCCGCACAAAAATGGGACACTGTGGCGAACCGACCGTTGGACGCACAACAAAGGCAGCAGCGAAAATAAAAATGAACTCTAGTCACGTCAGAAGACAACTGTAATCGGTCTCTCTATCCTTCCTCTACCGCTCCTTCTTCCCGCGGACAGAAGCTACGCTTCGCTCCTCATCTCTCTGGCACTTGCCCCTCCTTCGGATGCGTCTGTTCCTTCCGTTCCCTCTCTCAGCGGAGAATGATGAAAACAAAAGAGAAAGGAAATCAGAAATGAATGTTTTTTATGGTGAAATGAAGAGTGAAAAGCAAACGAAAGTCAAAGTAATCAAAAAGTGGTAGAGCGCCAGAGGTTTTGGCAGAGGTAAGAGCAGCGGCAGGAGCAGGGGCAGACAGGAGCAGTTGAATAGGTGCCGTGCCGGCAGAGAAAGGGGTCCGGTCCACTCATAGAAATAGTAAAGGCCAGAATTAAAATAAGCGGCAGCGAAAGATTTACGGGCAGAGAAAGCAAGCAACCAGAGGCAGAAGCAGAGTCAGAGGCAGCAACAGAGCAGGCAGGGCAGGATAAGCTACAAACGGAATGGGTTGGGGTTGGGGTCCACAAATCTAGAGCAAGTTGGCCGAATTGCAGAAATATACGCACGGTCACCCACATTTGAACACACACACATTCCTGCCAGTACTGCCTCTGCCACAATTACAGCTCATTTTCGGCTTACTAATTTTCGGAGGTTTTTCGTGGCAATCGTGCCAGCAAAAACCCGTAAAGATAGCACCTGAATTTATACAGAAAGAACCCCATACCACTTTGTTTAGTTGCACTTTAAGATGGCACAACTACAAAAACAATAAAAAATAGCACAGCACCAGCAGCAGCAGCAGCAACAACTACATACATATGTATAGTATATAGAACAACAAAAGAGTACAGCAGCAGCAGGACATTTCGCTTACCGTTTAGCTTGGCTTTCTCTTATACACAGTGACAGGCACGGCACAGGCACACTATCATTAACAGTTATTCATCACTGTGCTGCTTAAGGAATTTAACACTTTTAACAACAACTGGAATCACACGAAAGGGGAGCACCAGCAGCAACGAGGCAGCAATATGCTAAACATTCTCGCTGAACCGTTTGTGCAAAAAGTCGCGGCCAACTGAGAGGCGAAACAGAGCAAAACAGGAAGGGACAGCAACAACAAAACTTTGGTCCACTTTTTGGGCCGACCCACAAGCTTTCTCTTTCTTACGCACACATACACTCACACACACTGACACGCACACGATAAGCTGCAATCGAACTGCAATCGATAGACAGGGTTTGTGTCCTCGTCCTGTTCTGTCCCAAAAATGAACTTAATTTCGACCTAAATTGAGTTTCAGGACAAGAGATGACCATAAAACGTTTAACCATACCATTATGGCGACCATTATACCTTTATGCCATACCATTATACCTTTATGCCATACCATTATGGCGACCATTATGCCTTTATGCCATACCATTATGGCTGGTTGAATCCAAAAAATGTGCCATAAAATGCCTAGCCGTACCGTTATGGTTGTAAATGTACCTAAAAAACGCCATAAACGAGAGCTGAGCAATAGATTTCATATGTGACACCACAATTCATGCTTAAGATTTTCAGAAATGGAGCGCTAAAATTGGCCTCTAAATTAGCTTAAACAGTTTATGCAAGACTTGTTTCGGCTTGTGGCTATGACTGGTCAAGTTTCTGAGGAAGTCCAGCTCAAGTTTGAATGATGTTCGAGCTGCGCTGCGAACGAGCCCGCGTGTCGTGGCACGCGAGCATCACTTGGTCTCTGTTCTACCGAAGGGGTAGATTTTGTGTGGACTGCAAGCTGCGATTTCGCACTGAAAATAGGAGATTTGGCAGAGCTTTTAAGGAGTTGAAAGAGCTTTTAAGGGGTTTTGCAGAGCTGTAACGACTGCACATAATACATATTTACATATATAACACATAACGATAGGATAGATGCAAGCTTCGACATGCCGGTTACAGTTACCCAAAACAAAAAACAGAAAACAGAGGACTTAGCAGAGCTGTTACGAAGTTAGCAGCGCAGCTGTTACATATAGGTGTTACATATAATATAGCTGTTACATGTTACATATAGAAAGATGCTGAGGCTAAATCTTTGCTTTTCTGCAGCTGCTAGCACATCTCATCGATACATAAGCAGTGCACCTCTTCAGCGCTATGGAACAAACTGTCCGCATTGCTGTGTTAAAGGATAAGCAAAGTTTTTACGTGTTTAGTGGGGGGCAGGCAGTTATATAACGGAGTTAACCGAGCTTTTATAGAGTCATAACAGCTCTTACGTGGTGGGCACTTGCCCCAAGCTGTTAAACATTTACTTACCTACCCCAAGCTGTTGTTGGGGGACTGTTCCCCTGAGCGCTGTTAAGCATTTAGCATAGCTTCTAAGGCGTTGCCGCCACTGTTAAGACCTTGGAATGCCATTACGGGCCTGCATTTCTGCTTCTTCGGCCCCGTCAAGGACTCTTACCACCAGCACAACGATGACAAGGCTATCCCACCCTTGCCCTGGCACCACCACCACCCTGCATCTTGCATCTTGCATTATGCACCTTGCACCCTACATCTAACTGTAGCCATGGCAGCCACAGCCACAGCCACTGCCATGTGCAGGTCATGTGGATCGCAAGTAGTAGAACAGATTGACCTTACACAATGTTGTTGTTACGCTGCCTAATCCCGGAGCCGAAGCTGAGCCCTTGCTGGCAGCCTTAATGGGGTTAGATAAATACGAAAAGGATGGGGAGACTGTGGAGGGTATGGTGGGGTATGGGGGGTATGGTGGGGTATGGGGATGGGATTAGGCACATTAAAACTTTGTGCAAGTTTTCCATCGGGCTCATTTCACATGGATGTGTGCAGAGTGAAATTATTTGTGCCCCACTTTTGGGCCCCAAAAAGCATGCTTTATTAATTTGTTGCAAATGCTTTTCAGCGCAATATTTTAAGGGAAAATGTGGTGCATTTTAATTTGGCAATTTGCGGTTTTCATTTGCTCAAATCGTGCGGTAGGCTGGCAGTGCGGGCTGCAACAGAGAGGGCTGGGGGAGGGGGGGCGAACCTATTTCAGGCATTTCAAATGAAAATGCTCTAATGAAAAGCGATTCGTATTGATAATGCCCATAGAATCCTTTTGACGCGCTTGGCCAGTTGATTGTCGGCAAATCAAATTGATTATGGCCAACACTTTGGCAATGCATTCGCTCCACTGGTCAGGGCCAGGCCAAATCTAGGTGGCCAGCAACCACCACAGGAGATAAAATAACAATAAAAAAGAATTAAAACAAGCAATGTAGTACATGCCTTTGGGGCAGGCTGCAAAAAAAGTTACCATCGCAATGCGATGCACAACAAAAATGCAATGGCAATGGAAATGAAATGAAATAAAGCTGGGAATTGTATACGGTTTCTATGAAATGTGGCATATTGTGGCACGGCCCTGGGACGGCACAGCACAGCACAGCGTGGTGCATGGTGCATGGTGCAGGAGGCTAGGCTTGATGCTGGACCGGGGTTGAAGAGTCAAAGTCAAAGCAAATAAATTGTGCAAATTGTGGTAAATTGAAACTGACACAAGCACAACAATTTCCATATCGGTAGCTGTATCGGCCGGCATTTGTGTGCCTAACAATATGTATAATAATGCTAAATGCCAAAATGATTTCAAATGCAATTCCAATTGAATTTGCCAACAAGCCCCCCCTCGCATCTAACCCCACACCCCACTGGCCCTGCTCTAGCCCGATACGGCCATGCTCTGTGCATTGATCAGGGCATTACGAAAAAGTTTTAGGCCATACAAATAATGGCAAGCCCAACCCTTCACCCGCTGCAGCAGCAGCCCTCCGTCAGCGAGCCTCAGCCCCAGAACCAGAACCAGCCCCATCCGCAGCCCCATCCGCAGCCCAGCCAAAACTCCTGCCATTCCAGGCAGAAGCCTATCAACCGGGCACGTCAATTCATGAGAAAATATTGCACAAATGCCGAGTGAAACGAGCTACATACAGCACCGGCACACAAACACACAAACAGAGAACACACACACACAAACACACAAGCCCAGAAACACAAACACACAGTTACAGAGTCACACAGAGAGAGAGAGAGAGAGAGAGAGACAGGCCAACTCGTTGGCCAACAAAGTTTCTTCCCTCAAACCGGGCGGGCAGTGCCAATCCTGCTCCCAATTTCGCTCTTGCTCTTCCACTGCACTGCCCCTCGCTATCTGCGCTCGCCCATCAATTGACAACCCAATTAACTTAGAATTACGGGATTTATATGGGGAAGCATTTCAAATCTCTTTGTGCACCGAAACTCTTTTCAAGTTGCTCCTCTGAATGGAAAGTAGTTCCCGAGTGCCAGTCGATCTCAGGCTCAGGCTCTGGCTCCTGCTCCATCAACACTCACAACCCACTGATGGCTATATCTTTGCGGAACGGTACAACATAGGTAGTACGAGTAGTACGAGTGTAGGAAAATGTATATAGAGAGTGGGCGGAACTCTACGGTACACTCCATACACTGCGCTTCTGGCCAACACACAAGATCGCAATAGATCTACATTTTCCTCTACTATTTTCTACTATTTCTTGTGATTCTTATCTGTAGGAAAACTAGCCCAGAACCCCCCCAAATATTGATTTAAAATAGTCTTAACTGGTCTTATATTTTCCTGCTCAAAACAACATGTCAATCTTAGTTATTTTCCATCTATTAATGTGGTTACTTAATTGGCAGTGCCCCGAAACTGTCCATCAATTAGGCCTTTATTTGGGCACGGGCAGGTCAAAGAACGTTGCTCGATTTTCGTGAACTTTCGAGGTCTGCGAGGGTTTTGTTTCCAAAAATAGGTAGACCTCCACAACGCAAACACTCCAGCTGTATCGGCGTGCCTGATCTCTTTGCGCTATTTTTGGTTGGCGCAGTGTATGCCACGTACCGGTCGCAATCCTCTGGTTCCCAATCCCCATTGTTTCCACCACGGACAGGCGGGTATCCCATCCTCCATCCTCCTGCCTGCCTGCCTGCCTGCCTGCCCGCCAACTGGCAGACGAGGCCTTCACTCTAATGAGCATAATCTCGTCATCGTTGCCTCAAACTGACCCATTGATGCAGGGACTCTTTGTCGAGCATATACTTACATATAGCCTCCATCCAGCCTCCTCCATCCCTCCCCTTTCCAACCCTCCCTCCACACACACACACACACACAAACACACACTCATCTGTGAGAATATTTGGGCGAGCGCATTCTGAAGCGCCAGATGACGTTGCCTCGACATCGGCGCATCCGTTGCCCAGGTGAATGAATGATATGCCAGTTGGCTCGGACAATGGACCACCTGACTGCTGTGCCCTCTGCCCTCTGTACTCTGTCCTCTGTACTCTGTCCTCTGTACTCTGTCCACTGTGCCCTTTGCCACAGCACAGCCCCCGACATTCTTTCGTTGCCATCCACCCGCAGCACACGCATAGAATGATTTGTCAACAAAAACCGAAAACGAGTGACAACGGAAACAAAAAGAGCAGAAAAACTCGTAAAATAAAAAACGAGAAAATACAAAAAAAAAAAAAAAAAAAAAAAGATTCAACGGAAAGGTAAGGAAGTCCCATTGAAAAGTCCGTGCTTTTGTGGCCGGAATGGCGACAGTGACAGGGACACGGCCAGGGGACAGGTTACAGGGACAGGGACTGGGATAAAGAGGTAAGCGAGGTAAACGAGGACGTGGCCGTGTATGGGAATGGGAGCGGGGAGAACTATGCTACTATTTGTCAGAGATCCATCCATCCACAGACATGTGTACTCGATGGCCATAGATGTCAGCCCGATGGACTCTTTCTGTGGTAACCCCTCACCCCAACGGCCCTCCACTGTTCGAGTATGTATATCGTTTATCGGATCACTGGCGACAGCTGGAGGAATGACTTTTGTGGTAACTTCGAAGTCTGTTCGAGGGCTATCCATTACTAATGACGGTCGCTGTGACTGATTTGGACTCACTCGACTCGGATGCTGTATCCACAACTCCGCACCGATGTGACAAAGTTCCTTGGCAGTGATTAGAGAGTGTGACTGGAATGGCACCTTGACTCCTCTACCCCCTGTCCAAATATGACTGCCACAACTGTGCTTCGGTTCGAAGGTATGCTAATGATGACAAGTCAAGACTGATTTGCCTGTGACTGGAATCCAGTCTGTAGGTAGCAGGAAATAAATCTTATTTTAAATCTGGAACCTTCTAGAACTTTGCCAGAGATTCGGCAGGGACTAAGCTTTGTAATTACGGGACTTACAGTAACTGTAAGTAAAAGACAGGCATTAAATAAGGAGACTTGGAAAGTTCTCATTGTTGGGCTGCGCAGTCCGATTTTCAGAATTTGAATGTAAATAATTCACAGCTAGAGCAGCAGCACAAAGTAACTGTCCAACCTGGTTCGCTCACTGCGCTGCCCGCTGTACCGAAACATTGTTGTTGGCCTGTGCCAGCCGCTTCTTTCTTCTTTTTAGGTCGCGCTCTTGCTGCGTTCGCTCTCTGACCAGCCAAGCCTGCTCTCGCGCTCTATCTCGCTCACGGTCTCTCGCTCTCATTATAAGCTGCGCTTGCATTCATAGCTGCCCATGCAATTTGTGTTAATCTGACTCTTGAAACTCTTCAACTGACATCGTCTTGAACCGACTGCCGCCTAAGTAGACTTCAGCTGAATCCTCGCAAGTCTTGAACAATTACATACATTGTATGTACACACACACACACACACACACACACACACGTATGTAAATAGTGTGACTCGAGTCGGAATGGGCTCAGACTTGATTTTGAAAGCGATTCAGATGGCAAACACTTGAAGTGAGACTTGGCTATGGCTCGAAACAATAGGCATTTATGATAGTTTACTTATGGCAGTGCCTGTGACTGCACCATGAATATATCCATTGGGTAAAAGCCAGTGAGAATTGTGATTAAAGCACGGATAGTGAGGGGAGTATCATCTTTCCAAGTGTACAAGGGAATTTCTTCAAGTTTTGAATCAGACTTTAAGTGGAACTCTGTGGCTGTCCTTCCATTTCAGCATGTGAGCTGTTACTCTCTTGTGTAATACTGCTGTACTGCTGCCTCCTACACATCCTCTGCGCCCACTGGATTGTTCCAATTTTCAACAGTCAGCCCCCTCCCTCACCCGCACTTCCGACAGTCCATTGATAAGAGAAAGGCAAAGAAAAACAGGGCATACTTATGTGGGCGGGGGCCAAGTTATTAAAATCAACAGCCATAAATTAGCATATTTTATGTTTGTCTAAATACGAGCATGCCCCTACGCTGCCTACGCTCCCTACACTCCCGGATGCCGAATCCCGAAACTCGGGGACCAGGGACCGGGGCCCAGACCCAAAAGCTGAGCGAATGTGTGAAGTTTGGGCCTGTCGCATGTCCGAGGATGTCCTGCGATGTCCTTTCTGGGGAATGCAGGCCCTGCCAGACCCCAAAAACGAGACTGAAGTTGAATCCAGAACAGAACAGAACAGAGCAGAGCAGCAGCAGGGACTGGACACCGAATACGAGTGCTATAAGCACATAAATCAGGACAAAGCAAAGACAAGAGTTGCACCACCATCCCCATCCCCGATCTCTATCTCCAGCTCCGTTCCCGCCAGCAGGCTGTACCCGGCAACATGCACCCTGCACCCTCTTTCATCTGACCAGCACCCACCAGGGAAATGGTAATGTGGGATGGAGAGGGTGAGGGTGAGCGAATGGGGGGGCAGGGAGGACTCTGCCAATGGACAAACAAGTGAGAATTTTACATTTTCCTAGCCAAAAAAGAATTTATGCAAAACAAATGTCAACAATGAGCAAAGGAGCTGCAGAGGGGCCTGCGAAATGAGAGTGGGGCAGGGTGTGGGAGATGGTGAGGGTGAGGCTGAGGCTGAGGGTAGGGGTAGGGGCGAAATGGGATTGGTTGAAGCTGCATCTTTGTGCGCTTATTCGAAATCACTTGCAAATAGTGTTGACGATAATCCCAAAAAGAGCGTAAATATGTAAATATGTACATATATTATGTGTAATGTATCTATCCACATATATCGATGATATATTGGTATGTTAACCGCGACGCATATAAATTTTTGCAATTTTTTGTTTATTTTTGACTATGGGATAATTTTCTATAGTTTCAGATGGCTTCAGATCCGAACATCTTTTTTGCATCATGAGTTTTGAGATGAACCACAACCACTAGGAGTCCATTTCCATTATTTGCAGAAAAAATTTAAATATATAAATAAATAAATAGATATATCGATATGAACATCCCTGCCTGAAATGCATCCCCCCATCAGCCGCTCCACAGCAGAGAGTCCAGTCCCGAACACACCCCAGCCACTTTCCGGGTCCACAATGACACATTATCTGTTTTAATTGCATAATAAAGCACTTTTAATTAGGTTTTTATATAAGACCCAGCGACCCAGGCACGACCACGCCCACGCCCACACCAGCGACCACGCCCCTGCCGCCTAACAACCGCAAAAGTCGTAAAGTGTGAGATGTGCATGAGAACAGTAGCAGCGCAGCGTTGGGGCGTTGAATGGGGTGGGGTGGGGTGTTACGGAGAGAAGGAGAGGAGGAGGAGTGCCGCAGATGTGTTCAGATGGAATTCGGTTATAGCGGATCAGCGGTGAAGAGGGGGGGCGAAACGAGACGCTCCAAACATAAAACAGAATCTCATTTAACAAGAAAGAAAAAACTCGCCTCAGGGGCCGAAGCTCTACATACACTTTCAGATCTATATTGTATCCCTTAGCTGTATGGATAAACATTTTATTCGATTTTGGTTGCAAAAAGAGCAAAAATACTCGTATAACAGTAGAATAGTTAATTGCAAGCAGTCACTACAGTTCCAGCTGGGTACGGGTACGGGTATTCCATGTACTATGATCTAGGGATTACCCAACGCAGATTGTAACTACTGCCCTCAACTAATTTTGGAATATGTACATTTTTGGGGTACAGTTTATAATATTTATCAAGAATTTGATATCCTATGCATGTTGATGTTGTGCAATGGACCGTTATTTTTGTGCTACGCCATCCGAATATTTCTTCGACGTCGTAATTATGCGCTGTGCAGGGTATAAAAACTTATCGTGCAAGAGGGTACGGTAGCAGGAAGCGAGAAAGGGGTGATGATGATAATGGGGGGGCGGGTGACAAAAACTTTGGCTGTCTATAAGCTGCCCATACACACTCAAACACACACACGCACTGGCACAGGCACCGGCACCGGCACACAGCAAAAAAAGCGAAAAAGAGCGAAAAAGAAAAAGGGAAAGAGTGCAGAGAGCGGGTGAAAAAGTGTAAAACTTAATCCAAGTCCAGCGAAGCTGCAGGCACGCAATGTTAACTTTGGCTTAGGGATGGCCTCAGCAGAATGTAGGGGGCTCCCCCCAAAAGTGGGGAAAGTGTAAGAGTGTATATGTGTGCGAGTGCTGAAAGCATATAAACGACCTTCAGCCTTCAGCAACGGAAGCAGCGGGAGCTCTGGCGCTGTGTTTGTGCTTCAATTATGCCAAAAATGCGCACTGACACGTAAAAATAATGCATACTTGAAGGCGCGCCACCAAACCGCACACTACAGCACACACACACACACACGCACACACACAGACGAGCGCAGCGAGAGGCAGGGCAGGGCAGGCGACAGAGTTGACAATGCCCGAGGAGAGGCTTGGCAGATGAACGGACGAACGGACGGCTGAGCAACCATGACAATGCATATAACATTTTAATTTCCTGCTTATTAGCCGGGCCACGCCCGCAAAAGGCAAACTAAGGCACGGCCCCTCCCCCCCTTACCACACCTCCTCACCTTACCACACCATCCACTCACACTCCTACTCCCATTCCCATTCCACGCCACACACGCAAACAACGAACGCCCGCAGCAACCACAACCACACAGTAGGGGTTAAAGGAAGTGCAGGGGAAGACCTGCAGGAAGACCTAGAGGTACACAAGTTTCGACTCGCAGATTACCTAGCTCTGAAATGTCGGCAAAGAGAGAGAGAGGGAGCAGCAAAAAATAGGCTATTCATGAGCTCTACAATAACTGCCCGATTAGCAAACTAGTATAACAAGCGAATCTATGATAAAGTATAGAAAATTTGGGTATAATACGAGTACTCAGATCGACTTCATGATATATCCGCAGCATATTCTTCATTCCATTTTGGTAAGACGCTGAATCAATGAATCAATCTGAGACATCTGAGTCTCAGAGGATTCGATTGCTGTGAATTCGTGAATTCTTGACATTTATTGACAGTTTTACGAAGCTCTATACAAATAAACTTTCTCTGAAGGCCGCATTTTGGTTCTTATATACAAAAAGTAAGAAACTCTCAACATAAGAAATATATATGCAAAATTTAACTTAATTGTTGGCGCAGATAGATATTTAAGAATAGTATAAAGTTTTTCCACATAGTAACAAGAGCAGAGGAACGGATAGGATGTGTTGATGTCTTCCATTCCATCATTACGACATAAACTATACGTAGTTCTATGCAGTTACATATATTGATAAAAAAAAAAATCATGTTAATCCGAAAAAGTGCAGTTCCTGATGGAAAGAGAGAACAAAAGCCTCCCACACCCGCGCACGGAAATCTCACAGCTTTCAACATATGGAACACCCTACTGTGAAGGATTATAAGTACACCTTGGAACTGCAGAAGTGGTGCAGAGGCGGGGGCGGCAGTGCACGGGAATAACATAATGAAAGCGGAGGAAAAGAGTGTATTTATGCAAGGTGAGGCTTTCCTGGAGAACACTCTCACAAGCGTTGACCAAGTTGTTTCAGTGGCGTCTGTGTGGGTGGCACAAAGGATGGCAGAGTAAGAGAGCGAGTGGAAACTCGCGAGAACCGGAGTGCTTCACCTCGCATTACTACACTGTGCGGCAGAACTTAATCTGAAAAGTAAAGTAAAATAAAGCAAAAGTAGAGCATTTAAAGCAGTGGAAAAGGCAGTGGCAGTGGCAGGGGCAGCGGCAGCGGCTTAAAGCAGCGGCAGAGCACGGGAAGCGGCTTAAGACAGTGGCAGTGGCAGCGGCAGTGGCAGCGCCATGGCAACAGAGCTGCCAGCGGAACGAATCTACCCCGTGACCCAAGCGAGTAACGGGATATGCGAAGATGCAATGGCAAAGATACAAGAAGAGGCTGACAGAGCGAACGCTCTATATGTGCACACACGTGAGTGTGTGTGTTTTTTGTGCACGGTCATGTGCACATGTGTGTGTGTGTGTGGGATGCGTTTTGTTTGTCATGAGCGGTTGGCATCTAGCCTACTACCCCACCCTTTAACATCCCCACAACCCCACCCCAGCCAGTTTTTCATTACACTCTCTGTCCAATGCAGCAAACGAAATTTTTTGGAACGCCTCACCGCGCCGCGCATTTCTTGCCAAGAGGCGGCTCGGCTTCTTCTACTTTACCCGCACACACACACACACACAATGCACACACGATATAAATCACCAGCACACACACACACACACTCAGGCTGTCAGTGGCGTCGTGGCTAGAGCGGTTGAGTAAGTAGAACGGGTGAAGAGGAGAGAGACGAAAATGTGCTGAGCAAGTCTCTGCTCTTGGCCCCCACTCGTCTACGGCCCTGTCAACTCTGGATAAGACTAACTGCCGCTGCCTGCTGGTCCTCCCGCTCCCCCCGCACTCCTTTGCGGTGGATACCACCCCCTCATAGGTCCAGCCTGGCATTGAAAATGTTGATAATTGAATTTACACGTGAATGATCACAATCTTGAAGCCTTTACTAGATTCTACCCCCAGTCGCAGCCCCTGCTCATAACACCCACCCCGCTCCGACACAAACACACACACACCAAAAGAGCAGAGCCAGGAGAGGAGGAGAAGGAGAGTGAGATTGCATCAGTGCAATTTGGCAGAGGCCAAAGCGAAAAGCCAGAGCCAAAAGCAGCCAAACCATGTCCCGCACCGCTGCCACAGGCCCAAGTAATTATGATCGTAAATTGATTAAGCAACGAGGAGCAGCAGCCAAAGAGAGAGCAGCCAACGCCAACAGTGGTACGGAGCGCATAACGAACGAACAACGGGGTTAATGGAATTACAGTTATGCAAGCGCTGTGTCCTCTTGTTCTCGCTCTCTCACAGCCGCAGCTGCACTGTTCCTTAAAAAGATTTGCATATTCTTTCGATTGCGTGGATCAGCTCAAAAACCAGACCAAGATAGACAGAGGATGGGAGAGCCCACAAAAGGAAACAAATTTTATTAAAACTATTTGCACGAGTTGGAATGTGTATGTACAAAGCATTGTGCTTCGCTCCTCAATTATATAATTTTAATGCGTCCAAGTGACTAAGCGATCCACTCTAGATGCTTAGGCACTTGGCTGTTGTCTTCATAGCCTTGTTTGCTGACGATTCGCCAATTCGTAATACCCTGTTCGCCAAAGCTGTTGCTTGAAGCGCTGCTTATCAAAACAAACAGAACTGGGCCATTCCACCGACTGAAACTGAATAAGTACTCTAAAAACAATCAAATAGAAAGGGCAAAAAAATCACACCCCACTGCTCTGATCACTGCCATCAATCAGACAGAGATAGCGATGCATGTAAGTGTGCGCATGCAGCACTCTTCCAACCGATACGATCCGTTATGCGGAAGCACACTTGACGGAACGGAATGCTCATTTCATATCAAATTAATTTGCCTAAAATGTAGAACACAAATCTCGACTGCAGCACAGACAACAACAACAACAACAGGAACAGGAAGAAGAATGGGCTAGGAGAAATAGCGGCAGCGGCAGTAAATGATGAAGAGGAATGTAATGAAGGAGCAGTTACAAACACAACAACAACAACAAGAACAACAACAACAACAGTAGCAGCAGCAGCAGCGGCAGTAAAAGAAGAAGACATGTGAGATTGATGACACAATCAAACAGGTATGAGGGAGAGAATCACATGCATAAAAGCAGGCAAGAGTTGAGTGTGCAAGCGAGATGGCCATAGCCGCGATGCAGTTGTTATGCGGCGCTGTGGAGTGCGGGGCACAGGGCCGTGCCAAATGGAAAATGGATTTCACTATTAATTTCGCTGACGACGACGACTAGGACGAGGCCGACGACAAGGACGGAGAGCACGTTGACGACATCAAAAGCGAAGCATCCGACTTGACAGCCAGGATGCAGATGCAGATGAGGACGCTGCCGTTGCCGTTGCCATTGCTGCTGTTGCTGCTGCTGCTGCTCCTGCTCCTGCTGCTGTGGTCTACTATGTCTGCAATGCGCCGGACCCGCTTCCTAACCATGTCAGCTATGCTCATAGCCCATGCCAGGCCCGGGCTTTGCTTTTCCCCTCCATTTCTTTCCATTCCTTGCCTTTCGCTTTTATGGCGCGCGGCCCACAGCCAGCGCATCGCAGAGCAGAGCAGGCACACCTATTTTCAAAAGGGATTTCCAGCTTTTGCGGTAAAATGAAACAAAACACACAAAAAAAAAAGAGAAAAAAAGAAAACTAACGGCAACTTGGCTCTTTGTTATTTGGGCGTTTTGCAAGTTTTATTTTTTTTCTTTTTTTTTTTGTTGGCTCTTTTGGGTTTGTCGTCGTCGTCGTCATACAAAATAAATGGAATATCTTCGTGCCATGCTCCGCTTCTAGCCCCCCCATCATCTACAACCAGCTTCTCTGGCTCTGTCGCCAATCCACATCCAGGGTTTCACTTCCACTGCTTCTACTTCTTCTATCCGTCATGCCGTAGTTGGCGCCATGAGCTTTTTATACCCTATTCTTGTGGGTAATACATACATATAACCTAACCCAAGAAAGCATTTCTAATTTTATGAATTATACGAGTACATATTTATGCATGTACACATATTGATATACCCTTGTCCTTCTATTCCAAAGCATACGAGTATATGCGATCCCAAGTCAGGACCTCAAGATCCATTTTTGGTCTGCAGGAAACCCGATAAGGTTGCATCACTGGAAATTGGTCCGACAAATGAGCATTTGGCTAGCCTTACATAATTTTCTTTCAGCATTTAAATACTGTAATATAATGCAAAAACAAAGTAATCCCAACGAAATCAGACATTGTAATTTATATGGCTGCTATTGCTCGAAAAAAACAAGACAAGGAAAATCGGATTGTTTAAGATTATATTCAAATCGCGATTACATATAGTAGCCCACTCTACGTGGAACAAAGTACACATATATTTGATCCAATTCCATACCATCCCTATCATATAGGTATCCTGCAAGGGTATTTAATGGCTCGACCCCCGAAATTATGTTTATTTTCTTGCTATTTTTTGTAAAGTGCATAAAGAGGGAATGGAGGAAAATTGCAACTTATGCAAAATATTTGCACCAGGGGGGTTCGCTCCCAGAAGATGCCTTTGCTCCTGGCCGCAACGCTGGAACGACCATGCACATGCATAAATAAACTATGACACGGGGGACAAATTGAAATTAACATAATAAGCAAACAATGGACAAATCATTTTTTGTTTTTAAGTTTCGGTTCTTTTCCATTTTAATGCGGTGCCAAAACTTGTATAATTGGATTCAGCCCTGGCGGGACTTCTTGCGCACCAGATAGCGGGCCAGGGCCGCCTCGAAGACCTCGCCCACGGTCCGCTTGCGCCAGATGAGAGTACGATCGACGGTCGGCTTGGTTACGGTGGGAATGGGCAGTTCCTTCAAATCAGTATGCTTCTTATCCCCATCGTCATCCTTTGATTTCGATTTAAGATCTGCAGTAGCTTCCTTGCTGGCATCTTCGGGCTTCTCTGGATGCTCCATATTCCGCTTCTTAGCTGGGTCTTGACTCTTAGACTGGTCGGACTTTGTGTCCTGGTCCTTGCCCAGCTTCGTCTTAGTCAGCTTCTGCTTCTTGGCCTGCGCCTGCTTCATATTCTTTTCCTTCTCATCCTCCACCTCATCTTCGCTGGAATCATCAATGCTGAAGTCGGAGTCTGCGTCTATGTTGTTGTTCAAGTGCGTCTGCGAGTTTGTTGCAGTGCCTGGTTTGTTTTCAGACGGTTCTGGAATTGTGGTCGGCTTAGCAGGAGATGCGGACGGCTGATGCTCTTCATCCTCAGAGGCTAGGCGCTTTCTGTAGCTGCGGTGCTTTGGTACATCCGCTTTGATGGGCTTGTAGGCCACTTCCTCGGTGGATGGTGCTGTCTTCGGTTTGACCACCGTCTCTTTGGTGCCCAGTTTTTGCTCGTACAAATGTCTGTAGAAGCCGTCTAGGTCCTTTTGCTTGGTCACATCTCCAATGGCCTCGAGGTAGTCGGCCCGCTGCTCTTTTTCTTGGAGCTCGCGCATGGACTCAAGCCTTTTGCGATATGCTGCTGTCACGTAGGTGTCCTTGTCTTTGTACATTTCGCCCTCAGCTTCGCGGTCCTTCTGTACTTGCCGCTCGACACGCAGCTCCTTCTCTAGCTTCCGCCGCTCGGCGTGCTCCATGAGCCGGTTGATGTACTTGGCCTTGCGGGGTTCCTGGCTTTTGATCTGCTTTTCCTCGTCGCGTTTGTTCTCCATTTCGTCGTAGAGCTCGTCGTACTGGAATATGGTGGGATCCTCGGCCAGGGCCTTTTCCTGCATGCGGCGTGCGACCCGACGCTCCATTACACTGGGCCCACCGGTCACGCTAGCCTTGGGGCGCATTTGTGGGGCATTCTTGTCACTGTCGCCGGAGTCGCTGCTCTCGTCGAATACGGATGGTTTGATTGTCGGCTTGGCCGGCCTGGCAGCCTCCTTCTTTTGCTGCCCCGGTATTATTAGGCCATACCTGAGGTCATGATTCACACATTAATAGACAATTATTGAATATATTTTGTACAATACTTACGGTTTTGACATTTCTTTTGTTTGTTTATTTTACCGCAGACTTATTGATAAAATATACCGTCTGACCCTCAGGAAGATACAAAAATATACTGTAAATATACCGATTAAATACAATGTTTATATTTTTGCAGTGTGACCGTTAATAGTTGTGGGCGAAAACGGCATATTTTGCGTGGCAGCAGCCAGCAGCAACCCTGGGTCCTCCAAAGCAACCCTGATAGCTGTCAAATGTCAGATGCGGCTGGCCTGACTTCCTCTTTCTCTTTTCCGATACGTTCGCGGTCGTGTAAATTTGTGTTTGCAAATCAATCCTAGGTAATCGCCGTCAAATATAATAAATTTGTTAAAGAAAAGCCCAAAAATGGCTAGCCAAATGTGTCTACTATGGTTTACACCATAGATTTAGTGCGATCGCGGTGCAAAATATGTGAAAAATCTTATTCTTTTTATATTTTTTTATTGTGATCCGAAATGAATCCACATACTTGTTGGCCGAGAGTGGTTACGCCGAACACTGCCCGCTTGGGCAAATGTATAAACAAGACATTGTCCATAAATGAATGAATTCCAACAATATATATTTTTTTGCCAATTTTTTTCTGTGCGGCGACATTTTTGGGCTGTTATTCCTGCCCGGAGAGGGAGATGTCAGCTGTGTGTGCGGCTGCTGTGGTGGTCGCTGGTGGTTGTGTGGAGTGGTCTGTAAGGCTTTGGGCCGCTGCAGCGGGCTTGAGATGAGAGCATCCGAGGCAATGTCCGAAGGAATTTCTAAGCCGGCAAATGGATGGTGGCGCTTCTTTATTCTGCCCCTCAAAGTCTGTCTCTGATAGCTGTTGATGTTTACACTATGTAACGCCAATGCCCAGACAGAGAAACGCACACAGCCACACGTAGAAGTACGCACACATACACACACACTGGCAAATGGCGGCCGCCCTGGAGTTTTTTCATGTATTTTGCACGTGCTAGGTTTTCTGCAGTTTATTTTTGTATTGTTCTGCGAGAGCTGTGAACTAATTTGTCTCGTTTTCACATTTTACAGCCATGGTGCGTATGAACGTATTGGCCGATGCCCTTAAATGCATCAACAACGCCGAGAAGCGTGGCAAGCGCCAGGTGCTTCTGCGTCCCTGCTCAAAGGTGATCATCAAGTTCCTGACTGTGATGATGAAGCATGGCTATATCGGCGAGTTCGAGATCGTCGATGACCATCGGTCTGGCAAGATTGTGGTGAACCTTACAGGACGCCTCAACAAATGTGGCGTCATCTCACCACGGTTCGATGTGCCCATCAATGACATTGAGAAGTGGACCAACAATCTGCTGCCCTCCCGTCAGTTCGGCTACGTCGTTTTGACCACCTCGGGCGGTATCATGGATCACGAGGAGGCCAGGAGAAAACATCTGGGAGGCAAGATCCTCGGCTTCTTCTTCTAAGCGAAGGAACCGGCGTCTACAACCTAATGCTAAAGCGTATGTGTGGGAGTTAATATGTAGAATGTTGTTTTATTTCACACGAGCCCAGGGCCGAAGAGAATTTCATTCAAGCATAAAGTAATAGCAGCAAAACTGAATGTTCACAAAGTTAACGCGAAATAAAATGATTTGATACATATTAATATTAATCAAGATTTTTTTATATAATTGTACATGTAACATGTAAGCCGAAAAGATGAATGAAAATAATAGTAAATCAATCTGACAACGTGAAACCAAGCCTCTGTGTGTATAATTGGAGTGGCACCAGCCCCAGTCCAGTAACTGAAGCATTCGGTGCCAAGTAGATGTAGTTTGAAACGCGTTACATGAATCTGTAGAACCTGCGCTTTATTTGTGATTCAGTCCAGGCCCTGCTTGCATAAACGTGCTCGACTTAAGTTGTGAGTGACAATGAATCGGTGTAGGACCACTATGTATTTCGTACCTTCAGGTAGACACCAAAATTTGGTGGATCAGAATTGCTGGCAGGATGCCACCTTGTTCTGGAACGAAAGAGAGGCTCGGCACAACGCACTGTGTAACAGGGCCTTGAAAGATAGCCCAAATGCCTAGAAACGAAAATGGACTGCAGCCAGTTTCGTATTTGCCTTTTTGGAGTCGCTTAAATAGTGGAAAAACTTGAAAGAACCCCCTGAGGTATCGAATATGCATTTAGAATCGCCTAAGAAATTTCAAAATTATAGCTATAGTCTATCGGTAGTTACGAGTATCTATAAGATACGCGCTCGCTGTTTAATTACCAAGAATCAAAACAAACTGCACAAGTAAACATATTGGCGGGAAACAATTTTTTGCAGCCCTCGCAAAAAATAAAACCGAACACGGTCACACCATACATATGTGTTGCATACCGATAATTTCTGGCCCTTATCGAAAATGGATCAGCTGTTGATTCGCCCTGCCAACTGCTTGCAGCTTTCCAGCTGGCCCGCCCAATTGCTGTTGGATTTCAAATATGTAATCATTTGATGAGCAATCTAAATGCAACAAACAAATTATACCTCATTATCTCTTCCATTAGCTGCTACGAGGTTCTGCTCGTACGAAATTGCTCTTGCTCAAATTATAGTCTATAAGTGTGTTAAGAAGCTCAATAAAGCAATTTTCCATCATAATCTTGCCAATTATCACGCGCATCAATATTAAATTCTGATTGTATGCAATCAATTGAAAAAAAAAACCGGAAACTTTGCTAAATAATTAATAATTTTGACTGGCAATCGAATTTCTAAGCAAAATACCCATTAAATTTGATTTTTTAATGTGCAATTTCGACGAAATTGCAACGAAGCCATTTTCGAATCGACCGTTGACCTCTAATTGACCGCTGCTCCAAATTGATTTTATTTTTTACGCACTCCTCGGCCAAATGCCTATTAAATGTGAATTAATAATGTCGACAATCAATCGAAACTGCAACGACTATTATCTATCCTGATAATTGTCGGTTGTTTCAAACAGTCCCTACCCAAATGATGTCGCGGTGGCTGACATGGTGGCTGACATGAGTCCGGAAAATGTTCCAATTCAATTGCAATAAATACTTATCAGCTATGGGACGAAACAATAACCATCGACCGACTCTTTGCGTGCGGGGTCCCAGGACAAAGATAATTGATGAGCCAATCTGTCGATATCTACGGTTGGGCGGACAAACAATGCCACCCCCACCCTTATCTGGCCATCGGCGGCTATTGAAAGGTCATAAGCAGCTGCGAACTTATTCATTTCATTTTTGATTACCGCATACCAATACATGTATGATGCGTACATGGCTATTATCAATGAGTATTACCCATTTTTTTCCACACGACCCAACCCTTGAGGCATGGCTAAAATGGTTGCCCAGCGCCAACGCAGCACCAGGCCCAACGATAATCATTTGATTCTTGCTTTATCAGCCAATAAAATAATCAAATTACGCGACAGACCAGACAGCACACTATATGTATTATACTCGTATATGTATGTACCTTCCGGGTGCGATTGGGTATTTCAATGTCATGCGATTTGGAGCCAAGTCCGAGTCCTGCTTCTCATTATATTAAATGCGTTTTTTCATGTGCATCGATATACAGATACATATGTGGGTCGGTCGCTCGTTCGATCGCCCCCAGAGCCACAGCGTTCAATCACTACAATTGAAAGTCATTCAAACCCAACGCCCTCAATTTGGCTCAGACGGAGATTATTCCACATTTTTACACTGGTTCTGGTTCTGTGCTCAGAAAATGTTTCTTTCCAGTAAACGCTTTGGTCTCACAGCTTTCTTGGCAGTGATTCAGCAAAAGCAAAATAGCATTTGTAATTTTTCTCTCTTTTTTTTTGCAGCTGTCGAGACGCTTATAAATATGAATAGGTTTTTTTCTGTGATTGTTGGCTAACATGCTCAGGTAAAACCAAAATGGGAAAGGGAATACCTGGAACGCCGAAGCTGGGATGCTCTTGGGCTAAGCTTGAGAGCGAAAGGCGCTTCGCAGTTGTTATAATAATGTTTATGCTCCTTTCGTTTGTTTTTTATGAACTATTATTATCAACAGCTTGTCCACAGCTGTATGTACAGTTGTTAACATGCGAGCAAACATTTTTCTCGACTGATAATAACCAACGCAATGACATAGCAAGTATACCCACTTCCCATAGATAAAGTTAGAACGCCTGCAATCGTACCATTCGAAAGGGGAACCCTTTTTGCTCTGTTTTCTGGTAGCTTCTATCGGCGCCACGGTAACAGCGCTGCTCAAGATTTTTCCACGATTCGCAGCTGGTTGTACGTATGCATGTATACTGCTATCCGCATACAAACATACATATGAATGTGTGAAGAAGCACACTTACTCTCGCATTTGTGTAAACTAGTTTGGCCAAAGAGTAACCGAGTCAGACGGACAGGCAGGCAGATCGTGTGATGCGCTGCAACACACGTAATGGGTGGACTTCTATGAAAGGCTGGAGGGGGGCTCGACACGGAGCGGATCGCAAGCACAACATCTCACTCTATCCATCAATTTCGCACACACACACACGCAAAGAACACCGCCGAGACCTGCTTAATATGCACGACATCCACGTCACCAGTGGCTTGCACTTAACATTGAAAAGGAAAACGGGAATCCAAAACGGGAATGCGAAAGGGGAAGTGCAGCGTAACCTACTGGCTGGCATTGTCACTGTGTCATGCATCAGCTGCTGGCTGCAACTGCGCTGCTTGCTCTGTGGACCTGTGACGTTGGGTTCCGGCATTCTTAGCATATTAATACTCCGTATAAACACCGGCGATTGCGAAATACGTCTCCGGTCTCTGTCTGGCACATGCGATAAAAGTCAGCGCCGCATGCAGATAAGCAGTGCGCGAAGGTCCGCCCGTTGCCTCACCCCGATAAAGACCCACGTGTCCGTCTTAGTATTCAATACAGTTTTATTGAGGCAACATTACAAATTACGAGCAAACTCAAATAAATCACTTTCCGCTTAGGTTATGTGTGTGTGTGTGTTGTGTGCAATGCAGGGGGAGAAAGAACCAATTATTTCACAGTTTCTGTTCACAAATCATAATAATATGCATATACTCGTAGATAGATGACGAACTAGCTCTAGTGTTTGGGTTTATTATATGTATATTTAGGGTATTCAAATGTGTGCGTGTCTATGCAATGCGATTCGGCCTGGACTCGCCAGGGCCACAGCACAGCACCGCACAGGCCCAGCCCCACAGATGATTAGCTTCTTAGGAGGTGGTGGCAAAGTACTCCTTGGACTTGGTGGGGTCGGCCACCATTGTCTTCTGGCCGGGCTTCCAGTTGGCTGGGCACACCTCTCCGTACTTGTCGGTATACTGGAAGGCCTGGACGAGGCGCAGAGTCTCCTCAACGCTGCGGCCAACGGGAAGATCGTTGATGGTGATTTGGCGCAAGTTCTGCTTGTCGTCAATGATGAAGAGGCCACGGAAGGGAATGCCGGTCTCCTCATCCAGAACGCCATAGTCGCGGGCCACCTTCATCGACTTGTCGGCCAGCAGCGGTATCTCCATGCTGCCCAGACCGCCCTGCTTGCGGGCGGTGTTGATCCAGGCCAGATGGGTGAACTGGCTGTCCGTGGAGCAGCCAATCAACTCGCAGTTGATCTTGCGGAACTCGGCAGCATTCTCCGAGAAGGCAATGATCTCCGTGGGGCACACAAAGGTGAAGTCCAGCGGGTAGAAGAACAGCACCAGGTACTTTCCCTTGTAGTCGCTCAGTTTGATGTCCTTGAACACGCCATTGACCACGGCGGTGCCGGCGAACTGGGGTGCGGGTTTCTGCAGTTGGGGCATCTATTGGGGAAAGAGAAAGGGATTTTATTTATGTAATAAGTAAAAGCTAAGCTCAAAGCCACAAGATGGCGACTGTCTAGCCATCGTGCGGCGGCGGTTCGTACTGGACAAAGCACCTACATGCATACATACGTACACATCTACGTATGCATGTAATTTAAATGGAGGTGGCCAAATATTTGCACCAATTGAACTTTGGGCACGTTTTAGTGCGGATGTGTGGGTTTAATTACAGAAATCGGAACTATTTTCCGCATTTTGCGCATATTTTAACCCTATTTCGTGTTCTTTTTTGATTACATTTTTCTATAGCCGGCACACACTACGAGTGTGTGTGTGTGGTGTATATGTGCGTGCCTGTGTGGCTGTGTGAGGCTGCGTCTGCCCTGTGTGTGCGTGTGTGGTGCTCTTGAGCGAGGGACGACGTGCCAATAAAGCACAATGTGAAAGAAGAGACTACAAATAATGTTCGGTGCGCAACAAAACTTGTGAAATAATCTGCGACTCAAAGTCATCATCACTATCATAATTATCAGCACACCCCACACAGCAACAATAAACAACTACAGCAATGGTAATCATGATTGGCCTTACACTCCACAGTAATTTCTCTTTGACTCTGTTTAGTACTTGCGAAATATTCATTGTCGGAGACGAGACTCACTTTAACCTGTTGGATATAGAATGTAATTGCTTGACTTCCGCTTGGGATGACTCGGGTCGATCTCAGATCTGGTCGAAAATAACACAACCTTTCGGCACGGTAACAAAATCGCGAATGAAGCGAGATATAGCTATAGCATATAGTTAATGGGTAGTCTTCCTCCCTCCCTCTCGCTCTTTCCGACAAATGTGTGCTTTATCGCCAGTGTGACCGCCTTATTCTGAAGGGAGGGTATATTTATATTAGGTACGGACAACTCGGCGAGCTTTTGAGGGGCCTAATTTCTATTGTGGCGTATTTCGAACAACAAAATACACATCTCTCCAGTGTGTAGCTTGATAGCACGATGGTATGCTATGCATTGCTGTTCAAAAATGTGTTCACATACTTAACATTTGGCAAGTTAAAAAAAATAGTTCCTACATACTTAAGTTGTACCCTGGCCGGCCGGCTGCACTCTCTCTCCGCCGTATCGATAGGTGCGACTGCGACTCGGCGTTGGTTATCGCGTGCAGCTTTAGCAAGGCGGGCGCATTCGTCTTTAAATTTAAAGAAATCATTGCTCGGTCCAGAAGAGCAGACCTAAGAGTTAGACTAACAATTTAAGGCAGGAGGTTTAATTGGGATTGAAAACTAAGTTGTATGCACTCTCATTATTGTATTTAACCAAATTAACTATAAGAATTAAACTGAAAATCAATTTTGGATGCGAAAAATTTATTTTTTAGAGTATGGTCGGCGATGGTCGAAGCAAGACCATGCCTTCAATATCCTCAAAAATTATGAAACAAATTTAAAATCGCTCTTTCAGTGCTGTGACAGTTCGTAGACGGTTGATTACACATTATTTGAATGCAAGAAGTCCCAGAAAGCTCCGCGTTTGGATCTGAGAGTACATGGATGCACGACTGCAGTTTGGAAAAAACGCATGTGGAATGGCCTGTGTTCACAGTGACATAAATACATTTGACTGATGATAGTAAAGTTGTACTATGGTAAGAAAGACTCTAAACAGTATGTTTGGCATGCATAGAAATCCGATTACCACCTAAAATAATGAAAAATATAGCATTGGGCATGCAGGGCTGAGCCTTATGGTGCCTCATGGTGCTAGTACTTTCTAGCCTGGCGTTTGAGTATAGTATGGTATTGATCACAACTGTGTATGTAGGCATACTTAAGAATACATAACATTCATATTACAATTGGAAAATGCCTTTTAACAGGATGTTTTATCAGTATATTGCCTAAAACACTCACAAAAGCTCGCCAGGAATTGGGTTTAATCGGCAACGACGTTTTGAAATGTTCAATCTAATCGAAATCTTATGGGGGAATAGCAAACACATTGTTGCAACTGCAAAGTTATAGCAAGTAGTTCAAGGATTATTGGCTCAAATCCTATTGAAGCCTGGGCAAGAGATTAATGACCCACGTCCGGCCGGGGCAAGTTCGCAATGAAAACCAAAATTGTTTAAAAAATAAATATTAAAGCTGAAGAAACATGACGTAAAACAAGAATAGGGAACTCGATGCATGAATATTTCTTCGGTTTTCTAATGCTAACATTCCAGACTATTTAAAATAGCATCATTTGCTTAATTTGGCCAACTGGAAGTGTCTCAAAAAGAGCTTTGAAAGTGATGAGGTGCGGCACACAGCTGTATATGGCGCCTCAAATGTACATTTGCATTCAGCAAACAATTGAAACACACACCCATCGAAGTTTCGGTTTCGAACTGTATTTAAT
Organism: Drosophila ambigua; assembly: GCA_018150905.1. Taxonomy (NCBI): domain Eukaryota; kingdom Metazoa; phylum Arthropoda; class Insecta; order Diptera; family Drosophilidae; genus Drosophila; species Drosophila ambigua. The sequence goes on from JAECWS010000027.1 coordinate 361,844, forward strand.
AGTGCACAATTAGTATGTATTTAGTGGGTTATCGCATTAACGTTATATTAATAACAATAAAACTAAACTGCATTTAACATTAAACATTATGATTACATATAGTATTATTGTTGTTGATTTGTTTGATTTTGCCACAGTTATTCGTGGTTCGAGGGGGTGTGCCGTGCCGCGGCCTACAATGTGAATCTTGCATAAATAAATTACTCTACCAAGCAGCAAGGCCAAGGTCTTGGTCAGCACAAATAAGCTATGGAGACATACAATTTTGTATATATATATATATGTATGTATATGTATATCGTATAGGTATATTCTGTTTCAGTCTTTTTCTTTAAATTTAACGGGTTAAATGTATGTAGTTTATATAGAAAAAAAAAACAAAAAAAAAAACTTGTAGTAGTCGTAGAAGATAACTCTATTTGCTAGCCTAAACTTGGGTTTTTGGGGGAATATTCAATCGTGTTTTGTGCAACTCAGATTGCATTTGCCTCAGGGGCTCAGCCCCGTCACCATCTTCCCGCGAATTGGGCGGGGGCGGTTCACTCCTCGGCTCCTCCCGCGGCACCATCCTCGCCAGCAGCAGAATCGTCATTGGCGGATGGTTCTGCGTCCTTCTCGAGGGCCGCCTGCAGCTCGACAAATATGTCAATGAGATTGTTGATGCCAATCAGGTAGCCATCCTCATGGTTGCCCACCTTCCACGCCGAATAGTGATCGATGTGCAGCTCGGGGGGCAGCGCCATCGTCTTGGCAAAGTCGATCAGCCAGATGCTGGCATGGGAATGGTCGTGGACAAATAGCAGCGAGCTACCGATCACCTCGTGCGTCTGGAAGAACTCGGACACGGCCAGAGTGGCGCGGATGGCGCGCAGTCGCTGAATATAACGCGGCTGTTGAGGAGATAACCAGATATAATCAGTGGATCAGTGGACCGATTTGCCATGGGAGTATACCTACCAGAATCTGGGTATGACCGCTGAGGAACTCCATGAAGGCCAGTTTGATTTGTTCGCGTGACTTGGTCGTCTTGAAATCTTTGGAACTGGTGCCATCGCTCTTCTTGATGCCCTACGCAAGTGAGAGACGGAGAAAGAGACAGAAAACGATCAGCTTAATGCCCAGAATTGATTCGGCCTATCTTTTGGCAAGGGAGGGAGGATGGGGGTACCCACCTCGATGCGAAAGCCCAGCGTGGCCGTGCTGGAGATGGTCTCACGCCAGACCATGTAGCGGGGCTTGGTCACCGCCTTGGCGGCGTGTTCCTCCAGTGTGGGGGCCTGGGCGTCGATCTGTATCATCTTGTCGTACATGTCCTTGCGCAGCTTGGGCTTCTCCTTGGCCTTGGACAGCTCCTCCTCGAGGTAGGTGCGCACCCCCACCTTGCAGTCCATCACGCAGGGCTGGACGTAGTCGCTCAGCAGATCCTGCAGCTGCAAGTAAACTGCTGACGTGGCAGGCCAGAGCGGATCAGAATGGAAATCAGAATCGGAAAGAGTCTCAGGGGCGCAACTCACGGTCACCATCCTCGCTGGTCACCTGACCCTTGAAGACGGGCACATAGGGCCGCAGCAGGTCCTGCATGAGGATCTGAAAGCATTCCTCCTCTTTGGGGCAGAGCTTCTTGAGGACGGTGCCCGGCTCGGGACCGGCCTTGAAGTTGCCCTGATGGCCAGCCAACTGGACCCATGGATAGCGCTGCTTCTTGTACGTCTGAAAGAAGGGCGTCCATTGCACAATGTTGCGGATCTTCCGCCAGCCAGAGCTCTGAAAGGATTGCACAAGGATGAGAGGCGGATTAATGACCAGATCAAGGCATCCACAGCAAACAGATCCTCCCAGCGAAATGGATCCAAGACGATCGGATGGAAGAAGAACACCCAGAGGTGGTTGGGTCACGGGGACCTCCATCCATCTCCATCTGCATCTGCATCTATGGAGCTCATTACCTTCTTTGTGCCCGGTGCCCCGCCACCGCCAGCCGCCGTCGCTGATGTCGAGCCGGAGGAGGCGTTCGGGGCCCCCGAGGTGGACACATCCGAGTCCCACTCGGAGCTTAGGTCATCGCTGCTGGCATAGCCATAGTCGCGCGGCATGGGCACCTCCAGCAGCGACTTGGAGTACTGGATATAGCCCGGACACAGGCTCTGGCCCAGCGGCGAGTGGGAGCGCCGTGGCCCCACTCCCTGTCCCAGTCCCAGCCCCGTGGGCGAGCTGGGCGACCCCGAAGCCGAACCAGAGCCCATGGGCAGCGAGTGCTGCTGCGAGAGCTTCCGGCTGCCGGCCAGATTCAGATTTAGGCTGACGTTATGCGCCACATGGTCGCCCGAGTTGCCCGTGATGCTGATGGTGGGCATCGAGAGCTTCTTCTCGGCCCGCTGCCGGATCCCGTGGGCCTGGGCAAAGGCCAAGCTGCACTTGCGCGACTGCATGTTGTTGCCCGAGAGCTTGCGGCGGAAGAGTTTCTTGACGGTGCTGGTGGTGGTGTTGGTGCCGGAGCTGCTGTTGCCGCCGGCCTCTGGATGGCCATTGTTGGTCTCCGCCTCGCTGCCAGCATCCGCGTCGCTGTCTGCGGCCGCCTTCTTGGGCACATCGCTGTCATCCTCGTCCTCCTCGTCGTCAAAGTGCAGCTTGGCTATGTCCTCGGGCGACACGTCCGGGAAGTGCAGCAGCTTGACGGTCACCTTCTTGCCCGCCTCATTGTAGTACACCTCCTTGGCGCTCATCCTGTCAAAGTCCTCGTAGATGCGGACCTGCGGCGAAGGCGGCGGCGTCGGCGGTATCTGCTTCTGTTTCAGGCTCGTCGAGCTCTGCAGCGGTACTGTTCCAGCAGCGTTTAGTGGGGTCAGCAAGGGCTTTGCAGCACCAGCAACGGCAACGGCACCGGCACCAGTCCGTGGCGAGCGCGAGGCTTGCGGGGGCGACTTCTGCTTCTGTGGCGGTTGGGTTAGGGCGCACACGGACATTTTACACGACCTGCGTCGGGGACAGACGCTCGATGCTCCACTGTCGCATTAGACGGCGCGATTCCGACTCAAAAGCTGATTGCTATCAGTGCCACTGCAACGGCAACTGCGGCAGAGATGGACATAGACATAGAGATAGAGGTACACAGATAGAGAGAGGCAATCTCATTGCCGATGCTGGGGCTGTGGATGTGGCGGTGGCTGCTGGGGCTGCTGCATTTTTGATTTTCTGCACATTTGCGAACCCGTTCTCTCCTTAACCGCTAACAGCGCTCCGGTAAACCGTCAGCCATCCATCCATCCATCCATCCATCCACCATCCAGTCACCAGATCCCTCCCCAGTCTCCACTCCACTCCTTTCGCCTGCCTTCGGCTGTCTTTCTCTCTCTCTATCTGGCGAGTGATTGGGCCCCGGCGATGGGAGTGGGTCTATAAGCAAGCCAATACCCTGTAGGTATCACTCATCAAGTTCCAGAGAAAGGGAGAAAGAGAGCGAGAACGAGTGGAGAGAAGAGCAGGATAAAAAGGGAGATATAGAGAGAGCTACCCCGAGAGATACGAAACTGAAAACTGAACCCTCTACATAAGATTAAAAGTGATCCGAGATTCGAATGCATTTGTCAGAGAACTTTCAGGAGCCACAGGAGCTGCCCCCAGAGACGAAATATTTAATGATTCCTCTCTGGGAATCGGCGAAGCTTCAGCTACATGGAATCTTAAAAGGAATCGCTTGACGGAGGATATCGCATCAGGGTATTGTTGGTTCGTTGCTGCTGATTGCAGACAGCAGATTGGCGATTGGCGATTGTTTTGCTTGTCTGCTTTTGGGGGCTGTGGTGGCTGTTGGGCGCAGACATCAATCAAAATTGATTAAATTTAATACACATGTATGTGCCATGTAACAGCACACATGGAACAAACAGAAACAGCAACAGAAACAAAAACAAAAAGCAACAACAACAAACCATTCGTAAGTAGGCATTGTCGAAGCGTGTTGGCATCTTGGCAGCTCCATCTGCGGCATCCGAGAGCTGCCAACACACAGCACAGCACAACACACCATCGGTGCCACAAGCCACAAGCCACAAGCCACTGGACGCAATCGCAGCAATCCGGCAATGGGACCGACCGACCGCAAGTGGAAACCGCCCAGACCAGAGACCAGAGTCGGGCAAGGCAAGGCAAGGCAAGGCAATCCGAAACCCAAATCGAACAACACATTATGATAATAATGGAAATGCCAGCAGCAACAGAAGTAGCAGCAGCAATGAGCTGCTATCCAGTTACGCCAGCCAGTGCACACCGACAGACAGACAGACAGACAGACAACAGCAACAATACTGAATGCTGAATATACATACGAGTATATGGCATATACATATGTACATATAGTATAGTATACTATAGACTATAGTATGGTATACTGAAATTTCTTTATAACATTTGACGTCATTTGCAAAAGTTGACGCTGTCGCCGCTAGGCGATAACGAAGCAACACAACCAACAACACCCAATAGACGACAGCGGCAGACACCAACCGACAAGCCAACCGGCAACGAGCGGAAACCTTGGTAGAACACAACGTTGTGTGTGCCATTCCGATGTATCTCTGTGCCTCACGATCATCCATCAAACTAGACTCAAGACATTTAGGATGTTTATTAGCTGTTCGATGAGTTTTGCGCAAGGAACTGCTCCTTGTGTCTCTCGGCATTTGTTATTGTCAGCCTAAAGAGTCTTTCTTAACTTTCCTCTGAAGCGAAGTTCTTACACAGTCTTTTTCTTTTTATTAGCTTGCATTTCTCCATCTAATATTTATCCGAAATATATCTACTGCTTCTGCATGTGTCTTTTCGCTTATGCGAAATTTGTACAGCGAATAAACTCTATTCAGTGGAAGTTCCCTAGTTCCCTAGTGAAAAAGTCCTGTTTAAAAATCCTCAAATGTTGGCACGATTTTAGCAGATAGTTCCAGCCAATAATGGAATAAATCTTCCCTTGATTGAAGTTTTTTCTATATATCCTTTGGTTGCACAATCCATCTCTTGCATCGTCTAATTTTACTCAACTGTTCCCATTTAGCTATGTAAATTGATTCCAGAGATATTTTCTCATTTGAATGTGTTTCATCTGAGGATATTGTTCCTGTTCCCGTTCCTGTTCCATTCCATTTTATCGCTGTTCTCATTAGCATGCTCTTTGCTTTGCTTGCCGCGCTCTTCGCTAGCATTGCGACTCTCTTGCCTATAACTGAACTATCTTCATGCTCGACTCTCTCTCTTAAATACGAGTGGATTTATTCGATTCGATTCGATTTGGTTCGTATCGGTACGGCTTGGTGTGCGATCCGTCCTTAAATACAAATTTGCTGTCCGTTATCTAATAAAAACAATTGTACAATCTTCGATGCCGTCAGCAGCAACAGCAACAACAACAACAAAAACGTCGACGATAAAGACTCGGATATACTCGATGTGGGAGAGACACATGTATGGGGGGTGTATGGGGGGCGTATGGGGAGGCATGTACCGTGCATATAGATACATTTATCGGAGCGTGTGTGGGGGTACGTAATGCCTGGAATCTCCTCCACACCCACAAACACCCGACACCCGGGTCGTCGACAGCCCCTCTCAAAGTAAATTCGACCAAATGGACTCTATGCGCTTAATGCGCACCATTCACATTCGCATTCACATTCGCATAACAATATCTCTTTATTTCGTTTTTAACTACCAAAAGTTTCAAATTAATAAAGTAAACATTTTCCCCTATTTTTCTCTCATGTACGTGGCACGTGTGTGTGTGTGTGTGTGATGCGTGTTTTACTACCCTACCTACGCGTCGGGTATTGCCATTGTGAATTCATCAAACGAACTCGTAGATATGTACATATGCTTTTGTGTATCTGTAGGATCGTTTTCAGGCAAATTTAATCTATAATTCGATCTTTCAGCGGAAATTAGCAAAGCCATACATAATATATTTTACTGTTAAGAATATATCGTTTATAATTCTTAAGGATCATCGAATGAAACTTTAGAATCTGCAGTAAATGAAAACCTGCTTAATATGCTGCCTATACTCGCAGCAGACGAGTCAGTGCATAAAATAAATCAATCATCATTTATTCACATTCGAATTATGTTAGAATTCTCCTCTGAACATTTGATATGTGAGATTTTGAGGGTATTTAAAGCTTCGTTCGCTTGCTGCCTGAACCTGGCTTTCCTTTACTTTCGTTTCGTTTCGTTTCTTTATGTTTCTGGCTGCCATTGACGCACAGAATAAATGGTTTTGGCTTTGGGATTCGCATTTGGGAGCTGGATCGGCTGGATGGTCATGTGGGTGGGTGTGGGGCAGGCGCCTCAACGCCGCGTCGGATGTTCATGAATCGATCGCCACACCAATTAAGGCCATGGGCCAGGGTCTGGGGGGGATGGTATGGCCGGGGGTTTAGTTCCATTTTTGGGCGCTTGCTTAATGAGTCTCAATTGCCGAATTGCCGAATGGCCGAATTGCTGATTTTGCTGTACGAAAATAAACACGATTTCTGTATGCGTCTGTTTGCCTCTTCAATTATATAATTCACATTTCAGATACCCTTGAGACTACTTGGGTACTCGGACTTTGATCATGGGCATGCTGTTGTCCCTTAATTGAATACATCTGGCACAGATCCTGGCTATACCTTCGCAGCCATTTTATCTGAAGTACTCTTATTCGTAGGATAAACTTCTACTGATGGTCGGCAAGGGTATCAATCGCTTCGGCCCCCCCCTCCGGAGCTGGCCTTCGTTTCTTGGAAGAGGGGTTTTGGGTGGTGTTCCAAAACTGCGTAGCAGTCTAGGGGTAGAGAGTGGCATTGCCAGTGCCTGTGGTAGACCGGTTGGGTGGCGGGAGAGGAGAGAATTCTCATTGACGTCGTCGTTTGTGTTGCTATTGTTATTGTTATTGTTGTTGATGTGTAAATGTTTACATAAACTTGAATATAATGAATTTTCGGTGCAAAAGTCAGTTTTTGTTTAGCTATTTGGTATAAAAGTTTTGGATTGAATGCCTGTCTCCCACTCGATCGAATCGATCCCCTCCCCGCACACTCTCAGAATTCGCATTCGGAATCTCTCTCTCTCTCTCTCTTATCATTTATTTCTCCTTCTCTGTGATAACTTCTAGCTCTCACTCTCTTTCTCTTTGTCACTCTCTCTCTCGCTCCAAAGGGGGCTTTGGCGGCGCGTGGTTCAATTAACACACTTTACAGCCAGCCAGCCAGTCCCCGCCGCCCTAAAAAGTTGAAGACTTTCTTCCGTTTTTGAAAGACAACAAGACCGAACAAAAACAAAAATAAAAACAAAAGTACATACACACACTAACAAACAAAAAATAAAACAAAACAAACAAGAGCAACAAGACACAGACAGTTCCAAAACCAGGCAAATAATATTTTAATTAAAATAAGAACAAAAAAAAAAAACATAAAAAATATCAGAATCAGAAAAATGATAATTTTTTGGAATTCTTGTTGTGTGTTTGGTGTTTTTGTTGCTGTCTTCTTATTTTTGTTGTTGAGGCGCTTGACGCGGTCGGTCGGTCGGTCGGTCGGTAGCTTGGGAGAGTGACACGGAGCACGGAGAGAGTAAGTGGCCCAAGGAGAGAGTGGAACACTTGGCGCACACACACACACACACACACACAACTCGCATACAAAGCTTGGACTGAGCGAGAACGGTATACGGTGGAATCACACGCGGAAAAGACACGACAGAGGCACGATGAGAAAAGACGAAACAACGGGAGCCCGAGCCAGCCGCACGCGATCGCTGCAAAAGCTCAACTGGTCGACTCTGCTCTGGAACTGAAACAGAAATCGCAACCGAAACTCAACGGAACTGAACTGAATGGAGCAGAGGCACAGCACAGCACAGCACAGTACAACAGAGCAGACAGTCAGCCGACCGACCGACCAACCGACCGACCGACCCACAGAGCCGCCCCACCGACGACGAGCAGCGGCCAGCAAAAGCAGAAGCAACGGCAGCGGGTGTCCTCCGCCTCCCAACTATTGTACAATGCAAACCGAAATGAAGCTGTGCAAAGAGAGACAGAGAGAAAAAGAGAGAGAGAGAGAGGCTGCAGCTGATAAGATGGGTTGGGTGGCTGGGTGCATGCGGAGTGAGGAGTGTCGACAGTGTGGAATGAGGGTGCAGCAGCAGCCGCAGCAGCAGCAACAGCAGCAGTGGGAGGAGCACTTCAAACGCAATCACGAAATTATCGAGCGATAAAGAGATAGATAGGCAGAGATGGGTAGGGGGGTAGGCGGAACATGGCCAGAGACAGAGATCTGATGGGAGGCGACAGGAAGGAGGAGGAGCAGAGTGAAATATAATGTTAGAGAGGCATGGATTAGGGGGGGAGGAGGTGGGACAGAGAGACACAGACACACAGATATGCGACTAATTAGAAATAGGAGGAAGGGGGAGGGAAAGGGAGGCAATGATGAAATTGATAAGAGAGAGTGGGCCTAGGAGGATGAGAGAATGCGTCTGGGCATTAGCTCCTAACCGCTCTCTCTCTCTCTCGGATGGAGAGGAGATGGATCAGTGGACTGGACTGGACTGGTCTGTGTCTGTGTCTAGGTCTGGGCTTGGTGATGGCTCAAAGCTCAATAGTTGGCCTAGAGACTTGACTTGCGGCGGGGCCACTTATAACGGTATGACGTAGTTGCTGATTAGAATGTCATGCAACAGCGTCACCGATCCTCGGGCAGAGCTTCGAATGCTGTCACACAAAATTTCCAGAACTTATTCTGGCAGATTCCAGATGACTGTTCCCAGCAACAACAAAGAACAAATGAATAGCCGGAGAGGACCTGAGACCTGAATGAAGGGAAAAATATCCAAAGCCCAATATTTCGGGAATATCTTTTATCTTATGCTCTATGCAAACGTAGACCAGGCGAAAGCAGAAGCGGAAGAGCAGAACAAAACAGAACAGAGCTGTAAAGATCCTTTTCCTCACTTAAAGGAGAACTTTCTCCAGAGCAGAGCAGAGCAAAGTAACGGAGATCAGAAACAGGAGAAAGTGTATTTTATATTCAACCGAAGATCCTTTGCCGAGAGCGATGCTTACTTTCTCCACAGCAAAGCTCATTGCGCGCGCAGATGATTACCTCTCTGGCTCTCGCTCTCTCTCGCACTCTCTTTCGCTGTGTCTTGGCGCAGTTATCAGTTGAACAATCTCATTTTCACACGATCCACGCTTTACGCATCAGCGACTCTCATTCAGCCTCCCTCCCTCCCTCTCTCTCACACGCTCTTGCTCATTCTCTCTGTCATTATCTCTCTCGCTTTGCCGACTTCTGCGTCAGCGGCTTGTGACGTCAATGGCAACGGAGAACAGCTTTCGGCCCGGACCGGTCCAACAGTCCAATCCAATCCAAGGGCAACAACAAGCCCGAGAAGAGAATCAAGAAAAAGCTCGATCGCCGCCTGCCACCACCCCAGATACTTCAGAGTATTGCGCCTTAGCGGAGACAGCAACCAGTTGGGAGAGACACACACAAAAGCGTTGGGGAAAGCTTTTGGTGGAAAGCTTGGGCAAACAGAACTAAGCGTATCGGGGAGCCCGATTCTTACCTTTTTCTTGGCCGCCTCGGCAGCACTGATCACGTACAGATCGACAATGCCCAGGAGACAGTCGTCGCAGCGGCAGACATCCTCGCCAAAGGCCAGGGAGCCCAGGCTGCTCGTCGAGTCCAGCGAGTCGGTGCGTCGCAGCCGGCTCAGAATGGAGGCGCCACTGGCACCCACCATGGGCATGCCCGCTATCATCGGAATCTGCCCACTGCCCGAAGCATCGCCTGGCGATGGCGGCGAGCCGGCAGAGTTGGGGGCGCCACCCGCAGCGGTGGCCGCGGCCTCGATCTTGCGCGCCAGCAGCTGCTCCATGAGCGTGCGCGGACGCGATGAGGACGGAAACAGTGCCATTTGTTCTGTTCCTGCTCCTCCGTTACGTCCACCTCCGCCGACACTTGCCACTTGAGTTCTTTGCCTAAGTCTTTCGTTAGTTCCCTCTTTCTATATCACCGTCTCTCTCTCTCTCTCTGTTCCGTCTGCTGTAATTTTGTTTCGAATATTCCCGGCACGAAATCCAATCCCAATTAATTAAGCGTAACCTGCAACATACCTGTAAGTAAAGCACAAAAATAAAAGTTCAGGGTTAATGCGAGATCTTTTAGATATTTTTAGATATTTTGTTAAGATTTGTGGATTACAATTAGCAAATGCAGATGGAAGGTTTCTCCAGTTCAGCTGGAAGCCCCCTTGATATTTGATGCTCAATTTAACTACCAATAATAGGACTTATGTCTTAAGCCTGTATCTTACAGGTGCAAAAACTGGCTCATCGAATTATATTCCCTTTCATTCATCATTATATATATTTTTAAGTCTATTCCTTACTTATGATTCTGTTTTCTTTGCTCTCATTATTCCCTTCGAAATACCTTCATTAATTATTTTGCTTTCTGGAATTTCTTACTCGTTCTCGTTCTCCGATTCGACTTCAACTCGCATCAATGTCGCTGAGAACGCAATCCATCAGATACTTCGCGGAGGCATAATAAATTACCAGTATGATCGGAGCTGCAGTCTTAGGACGGAATTTCGCAGCGCGATCTGCAATCTTCGTCGAATCTTTGTCGGTATCTTTTTGCTATCGTTGTGATGGGTTCTTTGGACAGTTCTTGCCACAAACACACGTCAAATATTTATGGGCCACAATTTGTTGTCTGTCGCGCGCTTATCTGCACGGATCTGGATGAGCAAAAGACACAAGGATGCCGATGGAGCTCTGTGACAGGGCCAGAGACGGACTGAGCCAAAGTCCAACTACGTTGGGGCGTTAGAAGTGGCATTCGTTTAATCGCTAAGCTGATAAAGATTTCTTGTTAATTAACAAGAAAGTCCAACAGAGACTGAGATACTGTCCAAAGTTTTCCCATTTCCCATGGCAAAAGACTAAAGAGAAAAGAAGAAAACAAAAAAAAAACCCGTTGAAGCTGGCCCAAAACTGGCTCTCTCCTAGCCACGTCTTTTGCCATGGCTCCTTAGCCGGTTGCCGGCTGCCAGTGGCTGCTGGCAGGTGGCTGCCTCTTGTCGGTTGTAGTCGTCATCCGCATCATATCGCCGCATTTATGCGCACATAAAAGTTAAATAATAGATCCAAAAGATACATTTGCCAGTCTCCCCAATCCCCAATCCCCAGCACCAGCCACAACTCCTACTCCAACTCCAACTGCGACTGCAATTGCTCCAACTTTAGCCTCAAGTGGCTGCCCGTTGCAAGTTGCCCAGTCTGCAGTCTGCCCCACCAATGCTGGCTGGTTGCTTGCTTGGGTTGCCTGTTGTTGTTAGCCAAATGATTTATAAGCGGCATGCCACAACTCGTGTTGTTGGCTTTTGCTTTTTGCTGTTTTCTGTTGCTGTTGTTATACCCTGACGATACCTCCGAAAAGGGGTATTGCAATTTAATAGCCTCCCCAAAAAGAGCCCCAAAGCTGCTCAAAATTTAAACATTCAAAACATTTAACAAGAGAACGAATTGATTGTGGCAAACAAAATGAGATTTGCACTCCCATTGGCGCCCTAAACCGCTCAAGAACTGAGAGACAGGACATTCACAGACCTACTCAAGCTTCTCCTCTTTTTAAAATAAAAAAAGAATATTCAGAAATCTTCAAGTACTCTTCATTTACCAAGAGAGATAAATAAACCCTGAAATTATAATATTTAAACTTGGATTTAAATATGTAAACCAATAGATTTGCTACGAGCGTAGAAAATGCAAAAAAAAGATTTCACCCATATTTTGACTGAAAATATTTGATTAAATTAATAATTCAAATAAATATGTTTCATATTTAAATTAAATAGTTTTATAATTCGATTAAATATATTCATATTTTGAGTAAATATGTTTTTTATAAATGTAGAATTTAAAGTGTTTTATATATATATAAAATTTGGGCGGAATAATAAAAGAAAATAATTTATAAAAATTATTTTTATTTACTTTCGCCATGCTTGTAATTAAATATCGAATATTTAATTAAAAAATGGGTGTCTCCTTTTTGTACTTTGCCAATTTTCTCTGAGTGCAGGAGAACATTTCCTGGTGAAACTTAAAGATAGATAAAACCGCGAATCGTATTGAGCTCTGTGATAAATTGAAACTCTGTCTAACAAAAGGTGACCCTACGATTCATAAATTTTGTATTCCAAAAAATTGTTCAGCCGTACAATTTGCACTCCGAAATTCTTTGGCTCTGCAGAACAGAGTAAATTGTATTTGAGACTGGGAAATTCGCTTATATATCTTATAACCAACCTCTTTGGCAAATGGATGATGTTTGGGGATACCTTCGATAAATCGAATCTGGGAACAGTTGGGGGAAACAGTTAAATAGGGAACACCGTGTTCGTCTTGGAGCTGGACTGGCTTCGCTTTAGTTTTCCATCGCTTTTCCGCCGCTTTGCAGCTTTTGTGTGTGTCTGTCTGTCTGTGTGTGTGTCTGTGTGTTGTTGGCATTGCTTAAGCCAACTGTCTTGTACTTTTATGGGCGCTCGTCTTATCAATAATTTATGTCAGATTATACCGTTATGTCACAATAAATTAAAGTTGGCAACTTATTTTCCAGACTCCACTCCGTACAGCGTTCCACCGTCCTCCGTCCCACCGTCCAGTCGGAACAGTCGAACCGCCTGAACAGTCCGTTTTGTGTGTGCGTTTGTATTTGGCTTTTTAGTTTTTTATTATGGCCAAATCTGTCAGTTTAGTGGCACATTTGGAAAAATGCTTTGAAGACTGAACGTGCCACCGTCTGTGCCTGTGTCTCTGTCTCTCCCTCTACCTATAGAGATCCACTCCACTGCACTCCACAGCACTCCACAGAGCACTCCACTCCACTCCACTCCACTCCAGTTGCAGTAGCGATTTTTCCAGTCGCGATCGGGGCACATCTTTGGGATGCTGGCGTGCGGTGGCAAATTTCACTGTCACGCCTCGTTTTCAATTAACTTGTTGGCGGGGACCGCCGCAGCGTCCATAAATCAAATGAGTCCCCTACGAAACCACGAACCAGTAGTAGTGGTCCTCCTCCTTCTCCCCCCATCAGCCCCCCCAGCTGTCCTGCTGCCTAACTGCATTTGATTTATGAAGATCGCTTCATTTGGCTTCTGCGTCAGTGGCAGTGGCAGTGGCGGCAGCAGCGGCTGCGGCATTGGCTCCTTTGGTTGCTCCATGTCAAAGTTTATCGACGGGAAGCGGCCGGCGGCTGGCGGCCTCTTGGCTGCTTGATTAATGCCTTTGTCGGGTCTTTGAGGCCCCGATCGTCTGGCTCTGGCTCTGACTCTGACTCCGGCTTGGGCTTTCGCCAGTGTCCAGTGACCATAAAAGCGCAACTGCGAGTGCAACTGCAACTGCTGCAAGCTGCTGTTTATGGAAGTTGCCTGTCCGCTTCTGTGTCGCTCCTTCATTTCCTCTCCACAGCCGCTGCACAATGCGCCACTGGGGTCAAAGCACACACAGCCAGACAGCTGCACATCCCACAGAATTTCAGAACATTTCACATACGTAATTCCTGCCACTTGCTGGGGCATACTGGAGCAGAGGAAAGCAGCCAATACCTTGACACTTATTTGTATATATATTTATCATGAATTGTACTTTTAATGTAGTTCCAATTCCCATATCTATCTACATGTAAATGCGTATATCTTATGGATCCAGCAGATCTCTGCCAAAAGCCTGCTCTATGGTAGTTCTAGAGTTCCACCCAAAGACCCAAAAGACTCACTCTTTGTTGCGCTCCTCCATTGGACTGCTCCCAGAGCAAACAATTGTAAATTCGAAATCACACAAAAATAATCAACAAATAAACAAACAAAGATATGTGAATTTCCGCAAAAAAGAAGAGGCGGCGCGAGGCGGGCGAGAAGATCGAATCGAAGCGAATGAAACTGCTAGCGGGTCGGCTCGGATGGGATCGTTGCGGATCGTATCGTATCGGTATGGTGTCGCATGGGGGACTCGGACTCGAACTCGGACTGGGACTGGGATCGGGTCGGAGCAGCGATCGTTCGCTTGTTGACTTTGGAACGGTGCACGCGCAACTGAAGTCGTGGAAGTGGCAGCAGCCGCCAGCTAAGCTTCGGGCCGCGAGAGGCCGCGACCGAAGGCAGGCCAGGCCAGGGCAGGCAAGCCGAAGAGCTGCAATCGCGGATCGTGGTACGTTACGCCAAGCGGCAAGCGATCAATGAGGGGCTGGCGGCTGGGACTGCCTCCTCTTGGTCCGACTGCCTGTGGCTCTGTCGCTGTCTCGGGCCCTGCTTCTGGGGCCTGACACTGAGGCCTAATCCCAGGCTCTAATCGCCACATAAATCAGCAACGACATGATGGAATAATGACTCTGATTGAAACACGGCAAGGAAATGGTGCGACAAATGTCATGCAGATGAAGGGTCCGCTCCACAACACGGGCCTGTGTCTGGGTCTGGGTCTGGGCCTGACAGATCCTCCGACAAGGCGACTAATTGCGGCGGCAAATTGCCTTGCATGCATTTGATTTGCATAATGCAAATTGCAGCTTGTTCTAATCGGTAGCGCTCGATCTTGGATCGTGGGGTCGCTCTCCTGCCCGCCCAGCCCCCTGCCACTTTCTGGGGGTCGGCTTGGCTTTATGACAGACTTCGGCTGCGGCTGTCACAATATTTGTACGGTATTAATTGACCACTTGACGCCCCCCGGCCACAGATCCAGCAGCAGTCGCAGTCGCAGACGCAGGCGCACCCCCATCCCCAATTCCGGAGGAGGGCAGAGCAGGCAGAGCGGAGGATGGTTGGGCAGGGGAAAGAGAGTTTGTTTAAGTGTTTTATGAAGTCAGACAGATGGTCTGGCCAGATAAGTGCGGCACTGGTACTGGCACTGGCTCTGGCACTGTGGCTCTGTGACTCCACTCCGCTCCCAGAGGCAGGCCCCGCAGCCGCATCGCATGTCATCGCTCATAGCCTGTCATAGGCGCACCACAGACCAGAGACCAGAGACCCGACCAGACCGAACCGAACCGAACGCAGAGATACAAAGATACATACGGAATGAGGCAGGATGGGAACTGCAAAGCTGCAGCACTGCAACTGGCACTGGCACTGGGACCAATATCGAACCAAGAGCTATGCCTCGCACTCGTAAATGTATCAAATTTCTTTATCGTTTCATCGGTTATCTCTGGGGAGAGCGATATCTATTTCCAAACATTTATTTGCCCCTTATCAACTGTGGCCAAAACATGGCACAGTCTTGGAGAGCAGACTGCCAGCGAGGCACCACTGTACCACAGGAAAAGTGAGCGATCAAAATACAACAAACAGGTGGCCCCAATACCGTCTGGAATTCTGGGTATTCTGGACTTAAAACTGCATTTATTTCGGGGCTTCCCCAGAAGTAATGCAATATTTAATTAATGTTTCACTGTGATCATTTCTGTCTCGTGTATTTTGCTATTGTATTCTCGGGCATTCTCTTTTGCAGACTTCGCTTGTGCGTCTGGCGGGCCAGGAATAAATCTCAGAGCAATTTCCAGCGACTCTGATTCTCTGAGATAAATCAGAGCATGGACTAGCCAGCTCTATGCAATTGCATTTAACTGCCGGTTAAGGAGATTCGAGCAGCAGTAATGTGCACCTTGGCCTGGCCGTGAGGCACCTCTGGGCAACTAATTGGCTGAAGGAGCCAACATGTCCCTGTCCCTGTCCGCTCTGGCAGTGTAGAGCGTACTTGCAGTAGGAGAACTCTGCCGTGTAGATCAGCCGAGTAGCTGGCTGCCTGCTGCATGTTGCATGTAGCGCGTGTGTTTTCGGCGGGTGTCGCGCGTTCGGACATGCGACATAACATAACCTTTAAGGCCATCCACGGGGGGGAAGCCAGAGGCATCTCACAGCAATGACAAATATGCTGGACACGCAAGTCCCAACATCTCTTCAGGCCACTGGCCACTGCAGTGGATTGGATTGCTTTTGTGGGATTGGATTGCTTGCGGGGACTGGCAGAATGGGATTCGATTCAGGGTAAATGGCAAGCGAAATAAGCGCAGAACATGTACAAGAACCAGAGGGAAAATCCAACAGAGACACAGAGACCGAATCGAGTAACAAGCGACAACAGCAACAACATCGACATGAGCAAATGACGCAAATTGCGCGCATACCCGAGAGACCCACCGATCAGAGACCGATCCGATCCGATCCGACCCCTCTGGAAGAAGGGCCTTGGAACTGGAACTGGGACGCAGACGGGGACGGGTGTCGCGGAAGCTGTTTGCTTTAGGCTTCTTGACTTGCGGTTCAGTTACTCATTCAGCGATGGTTAGTTCATGGCATACCCTTACTAGCACTTTGCAGAGTACAAGCAGAGAGGAGTAGCGATTTCGGGAGACACCTTTGGGTCGAGTTGCTAGAGAGAGAATAGAGCAGAGAGATCACCGAAAAAAACAAGAACATTCCAAATTATTAGCAGGTTCCCACTACATCCGATCCATTTATCACCCTCTAAAAGCAACCGATACAGTGGCATCTTTCTGGGCCACCCATCCAGAAATCACAGAATCCGTTCGCTTATGGGAAATTTGACAGAAAAATTTTTTCTTTAATTCGGAAACAAATTTAATTAGGGCTCCTTCGTTGTCCCCGGGCCTGGTGACCTCCAAAGAGGGTCCTAAACGTGCAAAGGGTGTTTAAAATTCAGTACAGACTGCCCAATAGGATATTCTCTTCATTAGAGCCAAACGATCGATCGTTTGAAAGGGCTTCCCAATAACTCAAAGCATTCAATGAGCAGACGTCATAGAGACAATTGCTTTTATCCAGGAAGTGCGTCTTTCTATTGAATTTCCCAGGGTATGGGAGCCGTCGGCCTGCCAAAGCTTATCTTAAGCGCTTATTTCTCTGCGGCTTCCATGGCGGGGCTGGGTGGCAGGGTGGCGGCAGGGCTTGGGGCTTGAATGCGGGCACCGAAGGCCCGCAGCGATGTAATTTACTTTTCGACGATCTTCACCGCGATCGCTGATGGGCGGGCGGCCGCAGTTTGCTGACGTCAACGGAAGTTGTCGCTTGCGCGAAGGTCAACAATGTTGTACCAAAAAGTGCTCCCAGATCCCAGAGAGCGAGAGAGAGAGAATAGTAGGAGGAGGAGGAGTAGGAGGAGGTTTGCAAAAAGCCAGTCAGATCTCGGCGCTAAATCGATTTCTCACACAATTAGTGGGCGTCATAATTCCCAGTCGAGTCCCCAGTTCCAGCAACACTCCAAGCCAATCTCCGCTCCGCTCCAAACCCACCGATGCGATGCGCGGCCAGGCGGGGCGCGGCGCGGCGACGCTGATGTGTTGATTAGATATGAGGACGGGGCCGTGCCGATCGGCCGCTGACGGATGTGCACGAACAAGCCATAAAAGAAAAAAAAACAAAAATAAACTAAAACGACACGATCCAATAATAATGGTAAATGCGCTCCGTCCCGTACCCATCCACGAAAAACTGCTACGACGTCAGACCTTTCATCATCATCATCATCATGATGATCACTCAGTCGATCCGCAGTTGTAAAAAAGTTAAGCCAGCAAGGGGGGGCACAGCAGTGCATAAGTACGAGCTTAGACACTCGTAGGCATTATAGTTCCGTGCATTTTTAAGTGCCGCAAACACTAAAAAGTTACAACTGCTGCGCCTCGGCTGGATCTGAGGTATAGTGAGGGCACTCGGAAGTCCCAGACTGAAAGGAGTGTATAATCTTGGCCTGCGGGAAACTTCAGACTTCGAGTCCGAGTGGGAACCACACACAGACCCATACCCCCTACACCCATACACCCAACCCATATCCATGCCCAACGAGAGTCAGAGGCTGATATTATTAATGATCATGACTGAAGCGATTTCAGCTCATAAACAAAGGCACTCCAGAGCTCCAGTGACATCACAACGACGTCAGCAGTCGCCATAGCCAGAGGCAGGGGCAGAGCCAAAGCCAATGCTCAAAGCCCAAAGCCGGAGAGGCACCCACATGCCCGGGGGCTTTATCTTTAAGTAAGCAAAAGGCATTTCCATGAAGCCCACGCCGCATTGGACCGACCAACGACCAGACCACAATGGCAAAACAATACCCAGCGACAGTCGCAGTCTGCCCTGCCCTGCCCTGCCCCATGCATGCCACATTTCCACACCCAGAGGGAATGCAAAGAAAAACTAAACAAGATCGCCGTACCGTTCCGTACTGTTCTTTGCACTCCACTCCGCTACACTCCCCTGCCCCTGCCCTGGCCGCTGTCGGCTGTCCACTGTCGTGGCGGTGACAAGTGGTGATAAGGCGTGCGATGACAGCCGGCGACAGAGTGAGTAGGATACCAGGAAATGGAGGGGCCATTTCAAACACGGTAGATATCGGACGAAATATACAAACGGGCAGGCAGCATCATCATCATTGGGAGCAGTGGCAGCAGGGACAGCAGCAGGCGAATGATGATATATTCATTCCAGATAATTCCCTGACTTTCTATAACTTAAAAAGGGGAATGTCTGGGGCTACGCGTGTAGGCCCACTCGAAAGAGCAATTCCGAATACGAAATCATGTTCATGTTAAGTATTGACGGACTCGGACTCGAGTGCAGGTAAAATATCTATTTAAGCGAAACAAATACACGTACACGTACCATGTGAAGCGGGGACCTGGGAACGGATGACTCCAAGCCCAACCGGAGACTGACTGTTCATCTGCTCTGAGTTCAAACAGTCCCATGACCAACAAGTGTAATTCCCCCCTTGTGACGTAGATGAGTCTCTGAATATGTCTGAATAAATCATCGAAGATGGCTGTTTCGAGGTCTAACAACAGACCTACGGACGCAACTCTTGACGGAATATACCATCCATAATTGTGTGTATCCAATGCGACTGGTGGGAAAGCAGGAAACCTGCCACCCACCACACAGCACCCGCCACCCTCGTGGCGGTATCGTTGGTATCCCCAACGATTATGGCCTTTGTGGATTGCCGAGGGCATACTATAACTGCCAGGGAGATAAACCCCTCTGGCTGATAAGCGCATAAAATGATTAACCATATACACCATACATATATGTACATACATATGTATGTATGTAGCGTATGGAGGTCTGGGATACACACACACGCACAGGTTGATGGATATCCAAGCGGATGTCTTTATTATCATACCAAAATAATTCGGTTTCTAATACTTTTATTCGGTTTTGCATAACCCAGAAAAGATGTCACACGTATCCCCACCATACCCACTCCCACTCTCACTCCCTCTATCTCGCTCTCTCGCTCCCCTGCTCTCTGTGGCCTTTGTATAGGATACGCATTCATGCATGCATGTATATATATGTATATATATAATGTTTGTGTGCACATATACATATGTATAATATTTATCTAGAATACGGTATATAATACACTAAGATAAGCTTTGTCCTCGCTCTCGCTCTCGTTGCTTTTATTGCGTATTGTTGCTGTTGTTGTTGTTGTGGTTCTAGATAAAAAGGGAATCATTTTTATCAAGGCACGGCACCCAATTTCAACATCATCCCATGCGCCCCATTGCCTCGTATCACTCCAAAAACAAAAACAAAAAAACAAGAGAGAAGAAAAGAGTACAAAAAACAAAACAAAAAGCGGAGTACACACAGAGAAACAGTAAACAAAAAAAAAAAAACAAAAAACAACAAAAACTAAAAAAGAAAGTCAAACTTCTCGAGCGAGCGAGCAACAGAACCTCGTTTTGTGATAAGATAAAAATCAAATTAATTAACAGCCTTTTAAGCA
This sequence comes from Drosophila ambigua, assembly GCA_018150905.1. Lineage (NCBI taxonomy): Eukaryota > Metazoa > Arthropoda > Insecta > Diptera > Drosophilidae > Drosophila > Drosophila ambigua. Next base: position 381,699 of record JAECWS010000027.1, read on the forward strand.
ATCGCACACACATACGCAGCACGTACATATGTACATAAATACACACAAATATGCACCCAAGGGGTTATCTCCTTCGCTCTCCTTCAGTCCAACTCCAAGAGACTGGGGCTCGAGCCACAAGCCACGAGACAAATGAAACCCACATTGAGCCAATGCAAATAAATATGAATGCACACACATATGCACATATGTATGTGTTAGTAATAGTATATTGTTCCTATATTCCTATATGTGTATATCCTTAGCCCTAATCCCTATGCAGATGAAAATCTGGTATCCAGCGCAACATTCTGCCACTTCTGCCTAAAGCAATACAAAAAAAAAAGGTACATATATTTTAGGGATAATTATTAATAATAGTTTTCAACGATCTGTGTACAAACCATACATAGATACATACATTGACAACGACAAATACTGTTTCTATAATTCCTATGCCTAGCTTTAACTACATTTATCCCTACGCTATCCTATCCTTCCTTCCTTCCTTCTTCTCTGTCTGCTCTCTTTTGTGACTCTGCTGTTTGTGTTTGTGTGTTTCTGTGTGATTTATAGATTTATAGATTGAGATTTCCCATTATGTTGTCGTCTTCATCGCTGGCGCTGGTGCCTACCTTCTTGGTGCCATCTCGCAGCAGCGTGGCAGCCAGCAGTTCGCTGAGCAGACGATGTGAATCTTCCTCTGTCTCTGTCGCCCTCTCCCTAACACGATCCCTCTGCGGCTGTTGCTGTTGCTGCTGTTGCTGTTGCTGCATCTGCTGCTGATCCTCCTGTTCTGCTTGCACCTGCACCAGCAGCTGCTGCCGCTGCTTGTCCTCCTCCTCCAGCTCGAGATCCTCAATCACCGGCTCGTCCTCCTCCACCTCCACCTCCTCATCCTCGTCCTCGTCCCCGCTGGTGCTATGACTGCGACTGGACTTCCTGGCCAGGGCCACACGGACGCCGTTCACAATGCACTCGCCGCCGTCCAGAGCGGAGATCGTGGAGCCGCAGTAGTACAGATTGCTGCAGCTGCTCGCGGCACTGACATCCGACTGGCCTTCGTCCTTGGCACATCCTGGGCCCATGCCGCCGGCCGAGGCTGCTCCCGCTTCCAGCGAGCAGCGGCGCTGCCCGCGAGCCCGTTGCAGCCGAAAGTACTCCATCTCCTCCATGCTGATACCACAGGCGGTGATGTCGTCCGAGTAGTCGGACACCACCACCGAGGGCGTGCGTACGTAGCGCACCCCGGCCCCCAGCTCGCTGAAGCAGCTTTGGGTGGACTCCCGCCTGGAGCCGGGCGGAGCTGCCAGCGCGGCCACCAGTCGCTCCTCCAGCAGCACCTTGGTGGGCACTCCAACGGCGCCGACCAATCCCCCAGTACCGGTGGGCGAGGTGAGGGGAGACGAGTCCGGCAGGGCGGTGGGCTCGGCCAGGGGCAACAGGGCCGGACGCAGCGGCAGATCGGTGACGGTCAGGGTCATGCGACGCTGGGGTGGAATCGTCACCACCTCGATGTGGGCATCGTCCACTTCCAGGCCCAAGGCGGAATCGCTGCTGGCGCAGCGTGTCACCTTGCCCTTCCGGGAGCGCGAGGTGGCGCCCATTGTGGCGCCGGTGTCCTCGTTGTCGCTGCTGTAGGGACTCAGCCCGCCCCCGGTCACATTGCAGCCCTCATCCGAGTTGGCGGCACTGGTGGCCGTTCCGCCCAAAGCAGCGGCCGCCTTCAGCTCCCGCTCGCGCTCCACCTGCTGCTCCTGCTGCACAATCATGGCCTGGAATTTGTGAATCAACCGCTGAATGGGTCTCCCTTGTCCTTGCTTTCGGCCGCTGATCTCCTCTTTTGTGATTTTGGCTCCAGTTTCAGGGGCTCTTTCCGTTGGACCTCTGCTTGTGGGCTCTTCTATGCGATGGCAAATGTCCTTGAAGAAGGCGGCACGGAGTTGAGCCTTGTGCCTGGCCAGACGCCGCAGACGCTGTTCGCATGGGGCGGTGGATGCGTTTTCTTCGTCACTTTTGCGCCTCTCTTTGGCACTCGTTGCTGCAATTCCAGTTCTCGGTTCTCTTGCTTTCGCTGCTCTTGCTGATGTTGCTTTTGTTGTGGGTGTTTTTTCTTTGTGGTTGATGGGGCTGGCGATCTGCTCGGATCGTTGATGATGTGTTGTATGCTCCGCCGCCGCTGTTCGAAAACTAAAAGCCGTTGGCTCTGCCGCTTCGAATTTATTTTCCACGTTAACCGTTGCCCACGCTGCAGTCGACGTCGCTGCTGTTGCTGCCGCCGCTGCCGACGTCGCCGTCGTTATCTTTGGCATGACATCGAATTTGAAAGCGGGGGCGGTGGAATACAGACCCGAACCGTCGCGAACATTGCCGCCGCACGCACTCATCGCTGTTGCCGTCGCCGTCCCCGTCACCGTCGACCGTCACCGTCGGGGGGCAATATAAACGCGGATTTCCCTTATGGAAAATTGGAAATGAAAGCGCCGCTGCTTTCGTTCGCATCCAAAAAAACCATTCTACCGTCCGCACACTTCAAATGGCACCTGCCGTTGCCGTCGCTAAACTGTTGGGCCCGGGCTCGGTTTCGGTCTCGGTCTGGGGTTCTGTTCTGGGGGTCTGGTCTGGTCTGCCGTCTGGCTGCCTGGCTGCCTGGCTGCTGTGGTGCGGGAGGTGAGGTGTGGTGTGGCGAGTGGTGCGGGTGCGGGTGAGGGTGCTGGGGCTGGTGCTTGCGGCTGTTTTCTGTTGCGGGTGTATTGTTGATAGTTTTTTTTAAGTATGTTTTTTGTTGTATGTATATTTGTGGTTGTTGCTCTGACGATGGGGCTCTATTGAATTTTTGTAATTGCTCATTGCCCCGACACCCGAGCGCGCGCGCGCGCGCGCACCCTCACCCGCAGCAATAGCAACAGCTGCTGCTGCTAGTACAGGGGGCGGCGGGTCGAGGCGGGCCTCTACTGTTGGGTTTGGTTGGGGGGTAATTGTGATCTTGAAACGTTGACGCAATGTGCAATGATCCCGCGCACGTACACACGTGCACAATCGCACACACAGTGCTGGCAGACACTTGTAACTGCTTATACATACATACATAAATATAAATACACATGTATTATGCACATACAAATTTCGTTTTTTTTTTTTTGCTGCGCTCCAATTGCTTTGCTAGTGTATATTCTTAACTTGAGCGCGTAATTGCATTTAAGCACAAAGCACACACGAACAAACACAAACACGCACGCACACGGGCACAAAAACAGGGACTGAGCTGAGAGCAGAGACAGAGACAGAGATAGCAACGGCCACAGACACACACAGGCACACAGGTACCGTATGACAGCACTGTCAGTCAACTGACGCACAATGGGATGAAACGATGATTTGTTGCCCCATCTCAATAAGATTCGCTTGTAATTGCTGTATATAGTAAATGCTAGGAATAGTCCCATACAAACATATATGTATGTATATATATAATTAAATTATTCATTCACCCGTTCAACGACAAATAACGACCGCTGCCGCTGACAGAATCTGGTATGCAAGGAATCCGCTATGAACACACGTGATTCACAAATTGCGAAATCATCATGGTGACCCATCGTGCAGTGACGCCGCAGTGGTAGCGCAGCGCACTTTGCTCAACACCAGCGCTGTGACGTCAGTGTGCGAACAACGCAGACGCAACAGCGCAACTCGACACAAACAGGGTATCCGAAGAGCGACCATGGCAAGGGCCATGCAAAGCGATTAATCAACTCCACCCACTCTTCGCCTTGCCGTTTCCGTTTCGGGGATCGATCGTCAACACACACTTGACGGCGAAATTGCCGTCTGGTCTGTCGTCGCAGGTAACGGTATGACAAGGGGAAAAGGCTTGCTTCGAGGGCCGAAACTTTGATACCCTTGGTGATAGGCACCTGCTGGCAAAAAAAAAGAGTTCCGTGCTCAGATTAAGCTAAATCGCTTAAAAGCTGTGGAAATGTTTGTTTGCATAGAAACATACTAATGCACAGACGGAAATGATTTTATCGACTAATGATGGTGTACACTGCCACACTGCCTCTCCATCTCCTGTCCAGTTCTCTGTTCCTTTTACCTCTATTCAAAATGTTGTATTCCCCCCGCATAGAGTATAACAAGCGGCGGCAGGCAATTAAAAAAAATGCAACTTTTTGTTAATTTTATATGATTTGTTCACATTCGTTCTTGTTGCTGTTTTTGTTTTTTTTTTTTACTTGCTGACAAGACGCACGGACGCTGGTTGCTGACGCTCATAGGCTCCGGGGCGGAATGACGTGGTAGCAGCTTAAAGTGATCTCCCCCTTTGCTGCTCCTCCCTCACCAATGTAGTTGTGAAATCAAAACCACTTTAGGTTTACACACCTGCGATCGAGATCGATATACCCGTATGTGTGAGTGTTCTGTAAGTGTGTGTGTATGGGCAATTACGTCAATGCATTTGACGAAACAGAAACACAAAGTAAACAAAAAAAAAAAACTGAAGGATAATGACCAGTCTCAATATCGTTCTCATTCTCTCACTCTGGCTTTATCTCGCAGCACATTGTGCTTTTGGCCCAGTGACCGAAATCGCAACAACAAACTTTCAAAGCTTCCCCCCGGCCCAAAGTGTATTAACAACAGGTGAGGATTTCCCAGAGAGCGCCCTCACGTGCGTTAGTGTGAGAGAAAGAGAGTGGCCAGTATACAAAGGCTTTCCCTCCCCTTTCCCATAACGGTGCTTGAAGAATGGCTAATAAGCTGCCCACCACACTTCACACACTCGCACACAAACACGCAATAACCATTCCGTCTTCTCAAAATGGTCAAAGCAAGCCATTTGACGCGCGCATTCGCACACGCGTAAATTGAATTGTGTGCCGTTTATTGTTGTCTCATTCATTCTGGTTTTATTTGTTCATCGTTGCCTGACATTGATCATGCCTATGCTTTCTGTGTCTCTCTTTCGCTCTGTGTGTGTTTCTGTGTGCGTGCCTTCGAGTTAGTGGAAACTACATATAAATGAAGACAACAGCCCGCGCGAAACAGTTAATGGAAAAGCACATGCAAATTACATTTATTGCAGATCTCGATTTTCGTTTTGCTCTCTTTGTAACGGTTTGGCGCGCGACCAGCCAGACGCCGCCGCTGCTGCTTCAGTTGTTGTTGTTGTTGTGGGGCGCGGGGCCAGAGCTTGTTTCGCGATTCACTGTGCGCAAGCAACTGAAATCCGAAATTCGAAATCCGAAATGTGCTCCCAGGTCAAGAGGAGAGGCTTGGGGCCGCCGCAGCTAATAATCTACGCAGCTCGGCTGCAAAGCTCAGCACAAGCACAGCTCGAATTTCGGCTGCACTGGAAGAAAGGGGTATAACAACACCATGCAGCATTCGCAGTGCAGGAAAGGCAACACCTTCTGGATGGGAGAAGGGTGTAAAATAGTACATACATATGTACAAATATGTTCATACATATGTATATAATTTTTATTCCGATGAAGAGCTTGGAAGCCAGAATTTTGGCTACACTTGATAAAACAGTTTTACTTGTATTTACGTATGTACATATGTATGTAACCAATAAAAAGCTGAATTTTCTGGGATATCAGATATACCCAATGTATGTATGGTCTACATTGTAGACTCTTGTAGAAAGATGTATATGTATATATGATTAAAGCCCCGTCCACACGTCCCTAATATCTAGCGCTCCACTCAGTTCTGAGTAGTCCTTATGGCCTCATGATAATTGGCATGTTGGTAAGACCAGCAATAAAATTCTTATGTGAAAAGTTCTCTGCCTCGCAATTCGTTGCCAGACATTTCCCTCTCACTCGCACTCAGTAACAACCAAGGACTACATGTCTTTGTACATGTGTTCGACAACATCCCTTATCGCCTGGGTTTACGAGGCAATACAGCAATATAATTTGAAAATGACAGGTATAACGGCCAGCAAGTAAGGGCACTCAAGAAAAGCGTATAGTGTGATCATACACTGACAACAATTTCGTAGCTATTTAAATCACAGTCAAATTTCCAAAATACACTGAGAATATTATCTAAGACAGACTACATATGTATGTATGTATGGATGCATGTATATATGTATGTTTGTATATATACTACATATCGACGCCTTTTGCGATATGATCGTAAACGCCAAAAAGTAAGAGGGCTATAATATGTAACTGGATCTATGAATTTATCCCCCTGTCCCCCTGAAAACAAATGCAATCTCAGTCTTTCAGTCGGAATATACCTTTAGACTTGGATATAAAATATCCTCAAACTACTTTCATATGTATATTATTTACATATGATCGTGACGTCCAGTTATTTTTGTTACTTACAAAACTTTAAATTTTAAGTGAAGTTCTGGTTTCAGACGGAACTTGAGATCGTGTACAGGTTATGCTGTATACCATATTTGTATCAATATTGTTTAAATAAAGATATAAATTTTATACAGCTTGGCCCAGAATCAAATGGCTTTCATTGTAACGATCGATCCGGAGGCTTCACATAAGCTGTATCCAAAGCGTATCACTAGCGTATCTTTTTTGAAAGGACAAATGGCTTAAAACAAAAATGTTCTTCTTTATTAGCATAAAACACAACTTGGAAACTATTTATCATTAAGAGCGTAGGTAGTCACAAATTAGTTAATATATTTATATATATATAGCCATGCTGCTTTTTGTCTGTATGTGTGTGTGTCGAGGTCTGTGTTTAACCTGAGTACGAGCCCACCAGTCCTCCGGGGCTATCCAAAAATGAGTTCAACTGGTTTTTACATAAAAATAATAATTGTGTAGTGTAGTAGTTCTGTGGAAACAAATTGAATTAGAGCAAACAACTGCTGAAGAAGGACGAGGTGGTTGTGAGAGGGCTGTGGATCGTGCCAGTGTGTGCCAATCACCGGTGGCGTCGCTCTCGCTCTCGATCCCGCTCCCGCTCCCGATCGTCGGGGTGATCGTTGTGTCGACTCTTGCTACTCCTCTCCGAACCGAAGCCACCTCGCCCGGATCCCCCGCTTTCTGCGCCACCGCCACCAGCATCTCGTTTGCGGTCGTGACGCTCCGAGCGATGGCGATTGCGGCTGGGACTTCTGCTTCGGCTGCGCGAGTAGTGTCTGTGCTTGTGCTTTTTCTTGTGCTTGCTGCGTTGGCGGTCGTGATCCTTCATCCGGTCACGGTCATGTTCCCGATCCTTTATCCGGTCCCGTTCCCGGTCCACTGACGTGTAGTAGGGCATAGGTGCCGATGGCAGCGCCGGTGGAACTTCATAGCCTCGACCTCGGGCATATGACGAGCTCGACGAGGTGGCATAGTGGTCGCGATCATCATGATCATTGCGATAGTTTATCGGTGGATATCCTCCGACTCCATGACGAGAGCCGAAGCCGGCCATAGCCTGTCCACCGCCACGACCGCCGCCGCCTCCCCGGTCCCCCCCAGCGTGACTGTGACCCCCACCATTACCGCTCTCATGGTATTCCTGGTAGTCTTCATCGGGGCCACCAGCAGCAGCGGTCGCAGCCGCAGCTCCAGCCCCACCAGCCGGCGGAACCGTGACCGGTCGTCCCGAGCTCAGCTGATTATGGGTGATGCCCTGCTCGCGGCAGTAGTCTCCAATTTTGCGCTCGATCTGCTTCTGTATGGGCACGGGTATGCGCGGAAATAGCGTGGAGAACCAGTCCAGCTTAGTCATAAACTGGTACACCATCTGGCCAATGGTCATGACCTGCAGATGGAGCGAAAAAGGGAACGTTTGAAGTGGGATTCGTAGACTGGGTGGCAGTGGGTAACGTGTGATTGGTGGCTCATACAGTTGACTCACCTGGCCGCCGCCTGCCTTCACATCAATCTCCTCCTCGTCCTGCAGATAGTCCTCGTACCAGTCATACAAGTCCCCGGGTGGCTGTGTATAGCGCAAGTACATGAACCCTTCAATGGAGAAGAAATGGTCATAATATGTCACGTTTAATTGGCATCATTTTATCGGAGGGCCAAGGTTTTGAAGAGTGGGAAGGGGGGAAATGGTGGGGTCTGTTTTTGCTTAACAGGAGCAGGAGCAAGCGACGGCATGTGACGGCTGAACTCATGCGACTTACCAACACCTACCTAGTGCCCGTATGTAGGCCGAGTCTGTGTGATTGAGCAGTCCGTTGATCTGCTTGCGCGTCAGACGCAGGGTGTACAGCTTGTAGAGCAGACAGTACGCGGTGGACACAATCCCGCCCGCTCCAACGCCTCGCACCTGAAAGCGGCAATGGGAACAGAGAATGAGCCACCATTACGCCAGAAGAGCAAACGAGGAGCATCGCCAACGATTAGCGCTACATTTCATAAACAACTCACACCGCCGCACATGCCGGTCTGTCCGGAGGTCTTGCGGGATCCTCGCTCCCATGGCTCCATGTGCTTCACCTGGTAGTAGATCTCGTCAACGACCTCGTGGTAGGTTTTCAGTTTAAACAAGTGCACTGTTGGGGGAAACAGGAAAAGGCGATCAAATAAAGCTCGTACTGGTAGTGGGACACGCAACGCACACTCCCTCCTACCGGACACGCACCTTTGAAGTAGCTGGAACTTTGGATGTTGGCGAGGATCAGTGGATTCAGGTTCATTGAAGTCTCGTTGCCCCAGAAAGGTAGCGTGTTGTGCTGTTTGCCGGCCTTCTTTCCGCCAACGCCTGCACCGCCGCCACCGGCCGAAGATGACGCCGAATACTCTGCCAGCGTTAAAGGGAGTCAGAGAGAGACGCGACCGTCAATTATCAGATAATGCGGCGATGGGAGCCATCTCTGGCCAGCATTGCAACTCACCTTCGTCCATTCCTGCTGCCTGTCTGCACTTTAAAACATTAACTCCGCAATTTTCATGCAGTTGTGCGCGCAAAATGGCCAAGCACACACGATTTGCCAAACGTTTGCGAGCGTGAGAAAATGCCTGAATTGGCGATATGTATGCGTTGCTTATCGCAGAATGTCAGAGCTTATCGATATAAAAGGCGCGCACATATCGCTTGAAAACAGAATGGTTTTCGAGAATAATCTGTTATCTGGTAGATTAGATAAAAAGATATTAAATGAATAAACTTCATGTCAATGTGTAGTTCTTGTAAAAATGTTCCTGAAACTCATCATGCTGCAATTCATTTGCGACACTCGTGTTCGAGCAAGCGATATATGTTAGATTATCGTTAGCTATCGGTCTTCAAATATTATAGTTTAAATGGAAAATATGCATGCATCGCTCAGATCATTTGGTGGAACAGAGAAATATTATTTTCTCTGGAATATAATATTTTATTTGTATATATGTAGTGGAAAATTGCGTGCTCTTAACGATGAATCGAAAAGAGTCCATCTCTATTTGTGAGAAGAGCAGCTGAAGTGCAGCCCTGTGTGCTGCCGATAGGAGCGCATATCGGTACATCGGTGGCCTGCCACCATCTCTAGCGCCTGTAGTAATTATCCTTTGAGCATAGCGAAAACCCTCAAGTTCAATCAGCTTTAGCTTGCAAGTCCGGTGTCCTTAGTTCGGGCACAGCCTTATAACATCTTGTGGAGGACACAACCTTGGCCAAACCATCGGTAAGGGCCGCCCAGACCACTCAAAGGCCCCAACCAAGTCCAGGACTCTGAAAGCGAGCTGCGCGAAGGTGTCCCGTCCGGCAAGTAAATCACGGGGGGAACGGGGACCGGGAACGGCGACCTTCATATTAAATAATACATGTACATACCTTAGCGTGCGTACGGGGCCAGTGTGCGTGCGTTTGTGTGTGTCCGCGCGGTCGTGTGTGGGTGCATTGGGGAGTCCAACAAGATATCAAATAAAATAAAAGAAAACACCCAAAATAATAGGCATTGATGCAAACCGTTTGAATACAAGTTATTTTGCTGCAAGCCTAGGCCAAAGCCAACCAAATAAAAAACGGCATTGCAGAAAGGCTAAAATGCAGCACTCGCTCCCCTGTCCTGCTGCATGCGGACGTGGGTGGCATAGCGGCGCACTCTAAACGCAAGCGCAGACCATCAGCCGAGCAAAACTAGCAAACATCCCACAGTCACGGCCAGGGCCACGGCCAATGCGAAGGTGAAGCCAACAACACCATCACGAAGAGCGACACCGACACCGAACACCGACTAGAAGGAGAGAACGTAGCATTGAAGGGAGGAAGGACAGAGGTTCAGGGTCATGGTCAAGCAGCTGTAGAGCCAGAGATTGCGACCATGTCGAGCGAATCGTCAACGGAGAGCGACAGCGAACTGTACGACCCGCTGGCCGAGGAGCTGCATAATGTGCAGCTGGTCAAGCATGTCACCAGGGAGAACATCGATGCCCTGAACGCCAAGTTTGCCAATCTCCAAGAGCCGCCGGCCATGTACTTAATAGGTGAGTGGGCAGGGCTGAGCAGCCCGTTCATATATACAAATAATTTCTATGTACTTTTTTTTTGGATTGCAGAATACCAGGAGCTCACGTCGAAGCTGCATGAGCTGGAGGCCAAGGAGCACGAGCTGATGGAGCAGCTGAATGCGTTGCAGCAGGAGGACGATGGCCTTCAGAGTGCGGCGGACATACAGCAGCAACGCAACTTGGCGGACAGGGATCAGCCGCACTACCAGAACCAGACGCAGATCCTCCAGCAGCAGCGGCAGATGGCGCGAGGACCTTTGGGCTACCATGGCAGCGACTTGACCGACAGCCTGATGTCGAATCCGGGCTCCGGTAGCACCAGCCAGTGCGGCACGCTCACCCGCCAGCCCAAGATCCTGCTGCGGGCCCATCTGCCCAATCAGCAGCGCACCTCGGTCGAGGTGGTCGCCGGCGTGCGACTCTGCGATGCTCTGATGAAGGCGCTCAAGCTGCGCCAGCTGACGCCGGACATGTGCGAGGTGAGCACATCGCATAGCGGGCGACATATCATACCGTGGAACACGGACATTGGCACGCTGCACGTGGAGGAGATATTTGTGCGACTGCTGGACAAGTTCCCCATTCGGACGCACACGCAGCATCAGATCATACGCAAGACATTCTTCTCTCTGGTCTTCTGCGAGGGCTGCCGGCGGCTACTCTTCAGCGGGTTCTACTGCAGTCAGTGCAACTTCCGCTTCCATCAGCGGTGCGCGTCCCTGGTGCCGATGCTGTGCCAGCCCTTCCCCATGGACAGCTATTACCAGCTACTGCTGGCCGAGAATCCGGACAACGCCCTCGGGTTTACCGGACGCGGCACGGCCGTCCGATTCAACGTGAGTAGCCGCAGCCGTAGCCGGCGATGCAGCAGCAGCGGGAGCAGCAGCAGCTCTAAACCTTCTGCAAACCATCGACAGGGCCGGCCGCCTCGCATTAGCCAGGACGACCGCTCCAATTCCGCTCCCAATGTGTGCATCAACAACATCCGATCGGTGACCACTGAGGTTCAGCGCAGCCTCATAATGCACGCAAGGCCGCCATTGCCGGTAAGTGCACACTTCACGCCATGCACCCCGTATGTATGTATGTATCTGGTTTTGTTTTTGCTTCTGCTCCACCAGCATCCCTGCACGGATCACTCGAACTCGACCCAGGCCTCGCCCACGAGCACTCTCAAGCATAATCGACCCCGTGCCCGATCCGCCGACGAGAGCAACAAGAATCTGCTCTCACGCGAAGACAAGAGCTCCGAGGAGAATTGGGTATGGCAAAGCAGGAAGATAAATGTGTTATGTTTATTTAATGGAATACTGAAATTGCCCCCGTGGATCATTTGCAGAACATTAAGGCGGAGGAGATACTAATTGGACCGCGCATTGGGTCCGGCTCCTTTGGTACTGTTTATCGGGCCCATTGGCATGGACCCGTGGCCGTCAAGACCCTCAACGTTAAGACGCCCAGTCCCACCCAGCTGCAGGCCTTCAAGAACGAGGTGGCCATGCTGAAGAAGACGCGCCACTGCAACATTCTGCTCTTCATGGGCTGCGTGTCGAAGCCATCCCTGGCGATTGTCACCCAATGGTGCGAGGGCAGCAGCCTCTACAAGCATGTCCACGTCAGCGAGACTAAGTTTAAGCTGAACACGCTCATCGACATTGGCCGGCAAGTGGCCCAGGGCATGGACTATCTCCATGCCAAGAACATCATACACAGGTGAGTGGAACTGCAACGCAAAAGTAATGCAAAAGTAATGGATAATATTGCACGTACTGTAATGGATGATGGTGGGATTAATCGGCTTTCCTTTCCTTGTCTTTCCCCGCAGAGACCTGAAATCGAACAACATTTTCCTCCACGAGGATCTGTCGGTGAAGATTGGCGATTTCGGACTGGCTACAGCGAAGACCAGATGGTCGGGCGAGAAACAGGCCAACCAGCCGACGGGCAGTATTCTATGGATGGCACCTGAGGTGATACGGATGCAGGAGCTAAATCCCTACTCCTTCCAGTCGGATGTGTACGCCTTCGGCATTGTGATGTACGAGCTGCTGGCCGAGTGCCTGCCCTACGGTAACATCAGCAACAAGGATCAGATCCTGTTTATGGTGGGACGCGGCCTGCTGCGACCAGACATGAGCCAGGTGCGCTCCGATGCCCCACAGGCACTGAAACGCCTGGCCGAGGACTGTATCAAGTACACGCCCAAGGACAGGCCGCTCTTCCGCCCGCTGCTCAACATGCTCGAGAATATGTTGCGCACGCTGCCCAAGATCCATCGCAGCGCCAGCGAGCCCAATTTGACGCAGTCCCAGCTGCAGAACGACGACTTCCTCTATCTGCCCAGCCCCAAGACGCCGGTGAACTTTAACAATTTCCAGTTCTTTGGCAGTGCTGGCAACATCTAATTTGGGGATTCGCAACGAGGCGTAGCGTGGCGTGGCGTGGCTGCTGTACCTGTACTTACAAAACCCTGAAAATTCCCTGAAGCAAAGAAAAGGGGAATGCCTATCCAAAGTGATCTTTAACTGTTTGTTTAACTGTTTTTTTTCCTCTTGGTTTTATTCCTGTACATAACTCGTCCTGTGTGAGCGAGAGACGGAAAGCGAGCGAATCAGAGGGAGACGGAGACAAAGGACGGACGACGCAGACATTGAATCAGATGGAGACGGAAGACGAGTGACGGTGGACGGAGGAGAGTGTCGAGTGTCTCGTCTCTCTCGCACATGATGATAAGTGGACGTGGACGGACCACAAAATACCAATACCTCTGTGCTGCTTCTGCTTATTCTTCCAAACACCACCCAACCCCCCGAACAAAAACTGATAAACGTGCATTTCTGTTACTGTTAACTGCAACGCCCATGTGTATATACCTTGCAACATAATTTATAAAAGTTAGGCCCCACAAACTAAACTAAAACTATGTAAACTAGCTGATCCACTAGCGATTACATTAAACACATAATACATACAATACTACAAAACAAAGCTTGTGGCTTGTTGTTTATTTAATCCTTCGCCTGTTGCATCCCCAATATAATGGAATACTGTGGCATTCAAGGCTGGGATCTGCTGCCGCTGGACTTGGTGCACACGCACATCAAAAGCATTCCTCCCAAGGCATAGGAGCACAGGAAACATACACAATACTTATGTATACTATAACAAAGCTGTTTATTCTTTTCACAGTCTGGGGAGGGGAACAACAATAATGACTAAACATAGCGACTGGCGATGGCCAGCACCTTGGTGTAGTCGGCACCCTTGGCCAGTGTCTTCTCCTTGAGTATCGTCCGCAAGACGGTGGGTATCGGTACATGGATGCGTGTGCCCAGCGGTGTGCCATTGTCGTCGATGAGAACTAGGTTATTGCTGTCGAATTTTGGCTGCTTGGGCTTCTGGTTCTGCTTGAGACCCACCAGTATGCCCTTCTTCATCTGGCCCTTGATGGCCACCAGCACTTTGTCGCCGATGTAACCGACGCCGCGCTTATTGTACACATGGATGCAGCGCGGCGGGCGACCCTCCGCCATTGCACGCTTGCCCAGTTCACTGTTGTCCACCACCCGGAGGCGGGCCAGCTTCCGGATCTCACAGCAGGCCGGCGTTGTGTGAAGCAATTGCTGCTGGCAGGTGGTGGCACTGGCACTAGCCGTGATTGTCGCCACTGGCAGCGTGTTGGTCAGACGCCTCAAGATTTGTAGTGTCATTCTGGTGTCGTTTTTCGTTCGCTGTTTTTCTGTTTTTAAATAAATCCGAATTATATTATACAATTGGTTGTAGGGATGTTGATATATCAATGTATCGATATCTACTTTTAGGTGATATTCTTGTGCGATCACAAAAAGTATCGATATAGAATTTGGCGTTAAATTAGCTTAATTTATTCAAGACACAGAAATATTCTAGAAAAGAGGGCAATTTTTTTAACTTTTATGTTTAATTCATAAATCCGAGAATTTATAAAATTGGTTGTAGAGTTGTCTCGATGGCACAGTCACTATCGTTATCGAGCTGAACATGGGTTAATTGTAAGACCGGTGCTGCCAACTTGTTACTTGTTTTGTTCAACTTTGCCCCCTAATAAAGAATTTTTTATTTTAAATTCCTATTTTATGTTTATGTTAGTTTTTATTCGATCGTGTTAATAATGTAACACTTTTTATACAATAATTTTTTTAGATTTATTTTTTTATACCTGCCCAAATTTTCTGTGAAGAGAGAGATAGCACGATAGACAAAACGAAAAATTGGAGTTTGTAGCCTCGTCTACCAGCTTTCAGTCGAAGAACTGAGGCACGACATGTGACAAAATTATGTTTTCCAGCACGCACAGCCACCAAGCTAGCTTCCAGTTCAACTGGAAAGCCAACTGGACGCATACACTTGTCTCGCTCTGACAGCAGGCATTTCCCATAAGGCTATCTCTATTTTTGCAGCTAGTCATTTAGCAAAGTCTAATGTCATATAGCTTTTAGCAAAGTCCAATGTATAGCACCATTATAAATTTATTTTAATTTATATTTAGTACTTTGATACTTTGTTACTTTATTTGGTGTCAGGAACCGCTTGCAAAGCTAAGTCCATGTTCGAGTTTTCAGTGCCGAAAAACTAATTGAAGAATTTGCATGCATGTTTATGTTCATAGGACATTTAACAACACTGGTAATACTCGCATCGAACCGCCTTTTTGAGGTTCATCAGAAAACTCATTTTTGTTCGTTTGGCGTAGACTTAAATCTGGTGTTCGATTTAACTATTTAACTATCCGCTTAACTATTTTAGGATTCAGTAATTCAATTAGTCGTCAAAAAAAGATGGGAAATCAGGAGCTAAACAAAGAAGCAACGGAACGGCCTAAAATAGACCACACAGAGGGCACGAACGCCGCCATGACACTTTTGCCACAGGCGTCGTCGCAATTAAACGACGCGCAAGTGGAAAACAGTTACGAAGACAGAATTGATAATGTGGATGATTCCTTCGATGAGGAGGTAGCTTCAGAAAATTCGTTCTTCCGTTATGATCATCCCCACACTGAGGACGAGACATCCACATCCGCTTGCGCATCCGAGGAGGAGGAGTCACTATATGAGGACCAGTCATCAGGATTAGAGCAGGAGCTCTCACCATGCGAGATCCAGTCATCCGGATCCGAGGAGGAGCAGTCACTATATGGGAACCAGTTATACGGATTTATGAAGCACCTGTCAGCATATGAGGTCATCCAGTCATCCGGACCCGATGAGGAGCTGTTACCCTCGGAGATCCAATCACCCATGTTCGCGGAGATCCAATCACCCGGGTACGCGGAGATCCAATCACCCAAGTACGCGGAGATCCAATCACCCAGGTACGCGGAGATCCAATCACCCAAGTACGCGGAGGAGCTGCTACCAGTTGAGGGCCGGTCATCCGGACTTGAAGAGCAGATATGGTCGGAGATCCTGTCATCAGGAGCCGAGGAAGAGCAGCCACAGTGGGAGATCCAGTCACCCGGTTCCGCGGAGTTGTCCTCCCGCCATGGAGAGCTGGCCTCGGTGGTAAACGAGGGGTCCTCCACACCGCCCGAGTATACCTGCACCCTGCAGTCGTCGATTCACGGCTGTCGTCCGATTCCCAAAGACTCCAGACTTTATTTTTTGAACAATAGCGACCCAGCCAATAAGAAAGTCGCAGTTAAGGACAAAGAGACCGTACGGAAGCTTTCCGAAGCCCGCCAGAAGATGGCCAAAGTTTTTGGGATGCCCAAGCCTCCAAAATACTACGATGCGAATCCGATAGTGATCTCCTCGGACGAGGAGCAGCAGAAGGTCGCACAGATGCCGCTGAAACGACGCTCATCAAACCCGGAGAAAGGTGGCAAAATGTCCAAACTGACTAACTTTATCGCAATCGGTTCAGACGAGGAGCAGCCCATTGTATTATCCTCGGACGAGGAGTGCGACGAATCCCTTGGCATGGGGTCATGTGAAATGACCGACCTGTGGGAGCGACGTTGACCGAGCGCTAGAAACTGCTCAACAGCTGCTCAACAGAACGCTCTCAGCTCAACGGCAGACAATTTGCGCCTAACAGCACACAATTATGTGGCGGCATTTGACAGTTCATATTTAAATATTAAAACGCTGGTTCTGTAATGTTTTTTAGTTTTATTTATTCACTTTAATACAATGCCATATGCATACAGATATATATACAGGCGCGCTAAATGCCATTTTCTGCAGCGGCTATATGTACGTGTGCTTAGATATAATTTATTTATTTTATTAGCATTATTAACACTGCTGCTAGCTGCTATCGGTGCTCGCTTTTCGCTTCGCTTTTTGTGCTATTAGTTTTGGGTTTGTGTTTGTTTGTTTGTTTCGACACGACTAAGTAGACAGACCAGTCCCATTGGTTAGAAAATTGGTTACTATAATTCACTAAGTCATACAAAATAATATATTATGGGCATAATAACATATTTATATATATTATATTTAAATATTTTCCTTTGTTTCGCTTTCCGCTCTTTCACTTTCCACACTCATTTTCGACGACTCTTTGTCTTCGTTTGCTTCTTATTTTTTTGGGTTCTTGTGACCTAATGACTAAAACAAAAGTGTAAAAAAAAAACTACATATTTCATAACAAAAACTAAGATTAGTTAAAAAAAATCAATGTGGTACGGTACACAAAAAATACGGTTTAAAAAAAAAAATAAACATCTTCATCGACTTCATCTTCAGATATCTTTAGATATACATACAACATCTGCGCATTCGATCCGAGTTTCCGGATTATTTACAATGGGAAAATCAAAAGAAATCAACAGTAAATTGTGAGGCTGATTTACTGCTAACGGTAATCGATAAAACAAAACAATACAATTTGAGCGCTTCCTCTCTTGTGTGCCCTTCCCTGGGGTGCCCGCTCAGGAGCGGTTGAGCTCGTCCCGCTTGAAGTTCCGTATCGCGTCCAGCAGCTGGGAGCGCGGGTCCTCACAGGTTGGACTGCGTCCTACTCCTGTCGCGGCCTTCAGAGGCTTCAGTGTGACGCCCATTTGCGGTGGAGGCGGTGGCGGCGGTGTCGCTGTCGCTGTCCTCGCTGCAGCCGCTGGCCCGCTGGTGGATCGCAGCTTCACCTGGAACTTGGCTGTCTGCGGCTGTGCTTCGGGCTCCTGGAGCTTCAGCTCCACCGTGCTGGTCTTTAGCACGGTCATCTGGCTGGACTTGGACGACGCGACAGGCTTCGGTGCTGGGACTGGAGCGGCAACCTGAGCTGGGGCTGGTGCTGGCGCTACCACTGGCACTTCGACTGCAGTGGTAACTGGAATTGGAGCTGAAGCTGGGAGGGGAGCTGGAACTGTGACTACAGCTGGACTCGCAGACCTGCCATTGACTGAGACACGAACACTGAGGGCCTGCTCCTGCTCCTGCTGCTCCCTGGCCAGCATGCGCTCCTTGAAGCCCGTCCGCCTCAGCGTGTTCTGTCCGAATGGCGCTGGAGTGGGATCGACTGGGGCCTTGGTTCTCTCGAGGGTGGAAACAGGCCGTGGCAGTGAGTTGTTGGTCGCCTGGGTGGAGGCGCCTCCACCACCTGCGGGCAGCGTGAAGCGATTGCTCTTTGCGGGTCGTGGCAATGTCGAGGATTGGACTTGGCCTGCGGATGTGATGGGCTCTGCAGAGGCGGCCAGTGCTTGTGCTTGAGATGGGGATGCGGGGGCTGGGACTGCTGTTTGTGCTGCTGCCTTTTCCGATACTGTTGGCGCTGTGACATCCCGCAGGGGCTTGACTGTGATGGGTACATGGTACTCCTTGCGCTGCGGTATTCCCATCCTGAGCATTGGCGATGCCACCTCGATGGTCAGTTTGACTGGAGACGCAGCCGGAGCCGGAGCGGGGGTGGCCCCTGCTCCACCGAATATGTAATCGCCCTCGTTCTTGATGGCCACCTGCGACTTGGGTCGCTCGCTCCACGCCCCAAAGTTAATATTGGGCGGGCCCGAGTAGCGATATTGGGGCGGAAGGGGCTTCGCAGCGGGTGGCTCTGTCTTTACGGTCGTTGTGACTGTGATTGTGTCCGGGAAATGCTCTATTTGTGTCTGTGTCTGGACTGCTGCTGCTGCTGGTCGCAGGGCGACGGGGCTGACTGGAGAGGCGGTCGTGGCGCGATTGGGTGTGGGCGATGCCTGCTCCTTGGTTGCTTTGGTCGGAGGTGTCACGGTGACTGCTGCTGACTGTTCCTTGGCCGGGCTGGCTCTCAACGCAGCTGGAGAGGGCGGTTCCTGGACTGCAGGGGCACTCGGTTCACTCACAGCCTTGGCAGGAGAGGCGACTGCTGCCTGGACTGTCTTGGCTGTGGGTGCAACCAACTGCTGCTGCTGCTGCTGCTTCTGCTCTTTCACGGCCTTAGCTGGGGGCGGCGACTGCTTTTTGAGGGCCTTGACTGGAGGAGGAGAGGACTGCTGTGGAGTTTCTGTGCTTGCAGCTGCTGCCATTGATCTTTTGGCCTGGCCAGAGGCCGAGGGCTGGCGCTCCAGCCTGGCGACTGCTGTGGGGCTGCTCTTTGGTTGATCTAACAGCAGGGCCGCCTGCTGCACCTCCTTGGAGGGCGATGCACTGCCAAGTCCGCCGCTGCTCTCGGTCAGGCTGTTCTGGCGGGAGTTCAGGATGGTCTTAATCACCTCGAAGCTCTGCAGCGAAGGCGTCTCCCCGATGCTCAGCTCGCTGGAGGAGCGCCTGGGACCGGCCGCGTTGCCGAGTCCATTCTGATCGATTTTGTTGAGGGATATGTGCGATGAGCTGCGCTGGCTCAGGGTTCGGGACGCCCGCTCCTGGGCCGCTGCCGCCTGGAAGGAGTCGGACCGACTGACCTTCTTGGCGGTCGTGCTGGACGTGATCGTTGTGGACTTGGCGGTGGCAATGCTGAAGTTGGTCAGACGGTTGGGCTTTGCCGCCTCGATTTCCGTCGGTTCGGGCTGCTTGCGGATGAGCGTGTCGAGGCGCTGCTGCTGGATGATGGCCGACAGCTCATCCACGATCTCGTCCAGCGGCGAGCCGGGGCTGGTGGCTCCGCTTTTGGTCGCTCCGCGGGCATGCGGATCGGAGAAGTCCGGCGGCGGGGAAATCGGCACCGAGTAGTTCCACGAGGAGAGCGACGTCTGTTCGCTGGCGCTGGTCGGCGTGGCCAGAGTGGGGGTCGCCTGCTGCTCTCCCTCCTCGTCGTCGTCCTCCTGGGCGGCTGCTGTGAGCACGGCCAGCTCGGCCAAACTGTTGGCCAGCGGCTGCTCCCCCTTGACGGATGTCTTGCAGAGCTTGAAGTTGTACACCTTGACGGCCTCGTCGTCCTCTGAGCTGGACTCCATGTGGGACTTCTCGGGCCCCTCTGGCTCGGGCGAGGGTGAGGGCGCGGGCTCCCCGATGCCGGAATCTGCCTGCTTGGAGGCAGCGTCGTTGTCGTCCTCCTCTGTGGCGCTGCCCAGGGAGCGGGGCTCCGGTGTGGGCGTGCGGTTCAGCAGCACCTTGGACACGTTCTGGGACACATTTATGGGAGCTCCAATGGCCCCAGCAGCTGGTGGCGAGCTGGTGGGCAGAGCGGGCGTGGGTGTGGAAGGGAGAATGGGTGCGGGCGTGGGCGTGGCAGTAGGCAGCGGGGTGGTGATCCGCGGTGCTGGCTGCGGTGTGGTGGGCGCCAGCGTCTCCGACAGCGAGTTCGTGGTGGAGGCCAGCGATATGGTGTCTGCTCCGGAGGCGTTTCCACTGCCGTTTGCAGCCTGTGCGCCCGCGAAGCCGGAGGGCGGGGCCGGGGCCGCTTTCTTCTTGATATTCAAAAGGCGACGGCGGGGCGTCGGCTCCGGTCCCTGGCCCTGTCCTTGGCCGGAAAGTGTGCTCGTGACCGAACCCCGTACCGGGCCCGAGGCTCGCTTCAGGTCGAGCGTGGCATAGTGCCCGTCGGCGTCCGCCGCATCCACCGGGGATGCCTTGGCGCTGTTCCCGTTGCAGTCCAGCACCTCCGGCGGTTGGCTGGACAGATTCGGCGTGGACATGCACAGCTGCGGACGCTTGACGATCACCGCGTACGCGGGCTCTGCCGCACTCTTTGGGGCTCTTTGCGGCTCCGACTCCGGTACGGACTGCTCCGGGATGCAGTGCTGGCTGGGCGGGCGTGGCGCCACTCGCTTCTTGCGCGGCGGCGGGGCCATGGCTTTGGCGGGCGGGGCGGGCACAAAGACGGGCGTGCGCGTGTAGTTCATGCCGGTGGAGTCCATGGAGTTGAGCGAATTGGTGGAGCTGTAGGGACTGGGCGTCTTGGCGGTGACCTTCGAGTTGCGGCTGCTGCTGAAGTCCGAGCTGCTGCTCAGCGAGTCGCGGGCGGTGCCCGTGCGCTGGAACTTGGCCATGGCATCGCCGTTGAAGCTGTCGTACGACTCGGACTTGTGGCACAGCCGAATCTCTGAGAGGCCCACAGTCCCGATGGTCGACTCGCAGCTGTACACCTGACTAGCATCCACTGCGGCACGAGAGAAACAAACAGAGAAAGAGAGAGAGAGAAAGAAAGCGAGGGAGGGATTTATTTGGTGGGGATTCTCCTTTGGGGGGTGGCCATTGCTTGGATCTCACCTGGACTCCGGAACTCGTACTTGTCCAGATCCAGCTCCTTGTTGTCGCAGACCATCTCGAGGAGCTTGCGCAGCGGCACCCGTGCCCCCAGCCGGGCCACATACAGCTGGTCCTTGGGCAGCAGCACGGTGATGCGGAAGGTCTGCTCGAAGGGCGCACTGCTGGTAACCGCCGGTATGGGCGTGATGCGATTGTACTCCAGCTGACTAGCCTCACTGATCTCCATCTCCCTGGACAGATGGTGCAGCTGTGTGCTGGACTTGGACAGATTCCCAATCGATGCGCTGTTGTTGCTGCCCGATTTGTCTATGGATATCGAGATAAATGGATATGGGAATTATTGCAGGACAACCACAGGCCCAGGGACTGGACTAGCCGTCGGCTACTTACCCTTCTTGCGGCCAAACCAGCGGTTCAGTGTGGAGAAGCCGCCCTTCATGTTGCTCATTCTTGTGCGGGGGCGTGGCGCAGATCACTTTTCCGTTGCCTCCTGCTCAATCTGTCACCTTGTGTGGCGATCCTTGTGGCCGATTTGCAATTGTGGTTCCTTCTATTCGTTTGTCGTTTGTGCTTTCCTTTCGCTTTCTTTTGTATGCTGAACGTGGGCGGTGGTGGGGGGGTTGTCGGGGGTTTCGTAATATATTCCTAGAGCATGCTAGAAAATGGCGTGCGATTTGTGCGCTGTGAAATCTGCAAGTGAAAAGCAAAGGCGAAAATTCAACAACTGCCCGATTACAAAACAATGAATGGCCCCGCAGCAGACCCCGCAGGCCCCACACACCCAAATGCCAAGACCAAGACGCCTTCGGGCCTCAGGCGCTTATCGCCGCCGCCTGATAACACCGCTGGGCTTGTGGCACTGCGGCATGAGAGGGGGCTTGAGGTGGGGGTTTCCTTCCTTATGGTTTCTTTGGCTGTGTTTTTTGTTGTTGTTTTTTTTATCAATGCGTCTCATGGCTAACGCACGCACGAACACCCTGTCCACACACGCACACACACAAATTAAGGTATAGAAACTCACATGTGTATGAGGCCGTTGGCAGGAATACCAATTCCATGATTTATTCTATAAAATGTGTCCCAAAGTCTACTTGTTTACTATACTACTCTGATTTACTATATGTATTATTTATTATTTAGAGCAGATTCCCGTCGACATCTACGCCAGATAATTGTTGTTCAAGCCGAGCTGTCAGTGCTCGGAGATTGATTCTCTGACAAGCGACGGATGGCAGTCAGATGCACCAGCGAAAAGTGATTAATGCCGGAGAAAATCCAGATTAATAGCGCTGTTTCCCGTCTTGGTATATTATGTATTATGGGGTATCCCCACGGTCGGTATATGTGGGTTCGCTTTTTTTAAACTATTTGCTTTTATCAATTTCGTTTTCGTTTTATTTGCTTTCTGCGCCTGGCTTAGTGCTTAATTGCTCATCGGCCTGGCTATATAATGGCTAACACTCACAAATGTCTATATGCACATATGCACATATGTATGCTTGTATATACTTATATGGCGGGCGATAAGCTCTTAAGAAAAATCGAAATAGTCGACGCTGCGCGACTTGCGAGCGGATCGGAGTGTTCTCTGTCGCGTGCGTTTTTCATTTGCACACAATGCAAAACGCGAAGGCGACTCTGATTGGGCGGGCAATGGGGAGGGGGTGGATGTGGATGTGCAGTGGCAGGGGCAGCGCTATTGTCTATTGTCTAATGACACAGTTAGATAGAGAGTGCAACAGTGTGCGGCATGGCCATGCAAATTACCGGCAATTGCTGCTGCACACACACACAAATGCTATGTACAATATATTTGCATACTAATTTCGTGACTGCCTAGGGGACAGTGCGTTCCACAGACGTTATACTAGCACACAGGTTCCAATCGGAGGCACATCCGTCGAATGCAGAAATTTCCCATAAGCGAACGGCCACGAACAGAAAACATTCCGGCGATGAAAGCACGCGACGTTTCGGCATTTGTCGTGTTCTAAGGATTTTTGGAAGGAATATTAAATATTGGATACTGCTTCAAAGCAGAAAAACTGAAATTTCAAGTCACACGCGAACGTGGGATGAACGGATCCCATTGAAAATGGTTTCAGCCGATCAATAAGATATTTAAATATATTTAAATGTATTGGATCTTTTTTTAATTTGGTGTATTAAATTTTGGTGTAAGGAATACTTCATACTTCATATTTCATTCTCCTATCTCTTTATTAGAGCTCTCTGAAGTACATACTCTTCAAAGTTATACTCTCACAAAAACATTTAAAGCGCTTTGTGGTTCTGAACTGTATTATTGTCATGAAACGTACTGTATGGCCATATGTATGGGCACGTGCCCCTCCCACCTTGGAGCCAATCGATTTGCGTTTACTTTTTAATGAGAAGCTCCAACTAATTAGCCCCAACTATTAGTCTACCTAATTAGATTTGCTCGTAAAACGCAACTGGGAGTCGTCTTGAATCGTTAATGCAGACATTTTACAAATGTCGCTCTGGACTCGAGGTATATCCAGTACTCAGCTGGGGGTTACGGGAAGATGGGGCAAGATGATACGGCCAAAATACTGCTGATGGTTATTTTGCTCAAATCCGGGACTGACTTTACTCCCATGTGGAGACGCGCAAGCGAAAAGGTAACACGGAAAAGGCCGAGAATGCGAGAACAACATACATGTCGTGTGCACGACAAGGTACAGTGCTGTTCGCTTCGATTTATTTATACCTGCTTAAGGTATTACAATTTTAATCTAAACTCAGAGCAATATTAACTCTCTGTTAGATCTTTAACTTGAATCCCCGCTTGGATTCATGGGTATTCCTCACGTCGAGCTAAACCACGCTCTTTCTCCCCACCCGACTTGTGGTTTATCAATTTGCGCAAAACACTTTTACAGTCAGCCACTAAAATTCCCCTTGAAATAGCCATGAGTAAGTAAAAATTCCTCGGCTATCGAGAGGCGACGATGAAAAGGTTTCTTGCCTGAAATCATCACGTTCCATGAACATGGCTGCTTGGCGTTGGTGTTGCCCAAAATAATGAGCTTGGCTAATAGCTAATCACACACGCACACTCACACAGCCGTTGGACAGAAATGTGTTTATTTTTGGGGCCTTTTGAACCCGGCTAATTGAAATAAAAATTTAATTGTCTTTGGATGGTTTTCAGGATGAACTTTGTGCCCATTTTATGGGCTCGAGAGCCATAAGATATATCCAAGTAATATCTTACGAGTGTGTGTATCTCAAATATCTGTATTATCTTTATGGACGCTTCTTTCCAGCCAGATGGTTCTGGCCCAGTCAAGTCGGAATTTTTGTTTTGCCCATTCATGAGCCATCCATATCTACAAGTCTGCCCCCAATCAGATATGCTAGAGGTACTATAGATCTGCGAGTAATATATATAGTATATACTGTATATATGTGTGTACATACTATTATATAGGCCGCGATGAATCAGGGAAGTGTAAGTAGCAGCTGAACAATTAAACCTACTCGTAATTGAACTGTTTTGCTTGGATCGATTCGGATCGGTACGGATAGCCGAGATGGTTAAGTAACTCTCTCTCGAGTGGCAAACACTCTACGCTCTACTCGTATTGAAGCTCTGTTTATAAGCAGATACTAGCTAGTATAAGGCGTAACGTGTCTAATTGCTGCTCTAGGGGTCAGAGCGATTCCTGTTTTTGTTTGTTTGCTTTGTTTTAATTAGCTCTGAGTGGAATTTCATTGTCAGCACGAGGCCTTTAAAACATTGCCAACATTTGGAGAATCAGGCCAAAAGGAATGTTAATTTGATACGGAAAGTATCTCTATATGATATTTTAGGTATGCTCTACTCAAACTTTGATTCATCTCAAGACCACAAGAGTTTTGAGGGAAGAGTTTATGCAAGTCCAATCTTGAGACGTTCCAAGATTTCCACCTTGAATCGTAGTTTAAGATCGTAACTGATCGTGGCAAAGTATACCTTTATAGGAGCTTCAGAGTTGGATAACCTCTGCGGCGTTATGTCTAAGAACCTAGCCCCATGCCCATAATAGTATGTAGATTTTACGACATTTCTAAATATGTGGGAGTACGAAGAAGACAATGATCCATTGGGGAGCCCTGGTGGTGACTGACCGTTATGTGCACAACATATTGGCAACTTTCTACCGTTATGTGTGTGCCTAAATAATTGTATGTACTGTGTATGGATGGAAAGCATTTATAAGGTCTCGAGGCAGCGCAAATAAGGCAAATCAGAAGTGCAAACAGAAGAGCCGATTCGATGGATGGATGGACGGATGGGCGATGATTAATGGCTAACGCTGATTGGGAATGTTGTGAGGGGTTCCGTTGCGTTCCATCATGGGATTATTTATAGGGAGATTTTTCGCTTCGTTACGTATCGTTTTTATTGCGATTTTATTCGATGGGTGACACTGACATTGAAGTTTGGCATTGCACTCAGTCGCAGTGGCAGTGGCAGTGGCAGTCGCAGGCCAAGTCTCTGTCCCCGGCTGAGAGACTGATTCAAAGTTAGGCGATGATATCATGCTGGATAACCGACGTGAGGGAATTTTTTTGTGTTTTTTTATTTTGAAATTTTATTGGCGCTCATCATTGTTTCTTTATAATCATCAATTCTGCGTCGTCGCTGATGGCGAGGAGCGGAGCGGAGCAGAGCCTGCTCAACTAGTCAGCTATGCTAATTTCATTGGCCAAATCGTAAATTGATAAACGACCAACGACTCATACACTTGCGGAAACACCTGTGGAATGACTTTCCCAAGTCCCCGTCCCAGTCCCAGTCCAGCGTCTTTGCTGTGTTTGCGATGGCTTCTGCTGTCTGACAACTTTATCTGGGAGTCACTAAGGTGGGTCGCTAAGGCCGGGTGCCGGGGCACGGGCACTGCAGCAGTTACTATCAAGCGAGCGATACGCATGACTAATCTGAAATATGCTAAACACCGCCACATCTGCTGACAGTTTTGGCTCCTTATCTAAGAAACATTCATATGTATTTAGTATTTCAATTTGTGCCGCAATTTGAGCCGCCACTTGATTAGACCGGTACAAAGCGCTAGTTGCACGGTTCACCATCCACGTAGCATTTACCACGTTCCGCCCCCTAGGGCTATCACGGGTCGTACGATAAGTAACAGCTGTCTGTAGGTATTCGATTCGTACATATGTACTGTCAAAACTTAATTGAAACTTTGTACCGAGTGTCGTTGGTCTGACGTCTGTATTACTTTTGGATTGATTTGATTAGGTGGGACGGGAATTATATGTACTTATGGTACATGCGTGCGAGGATTGTCGGGATGATAATGAAACAGTTTATATTGGAAGAGGAGGCGTATGAGCATAGAATATAATATCTTAGGTATGGGTTGTTTCAGGAGTTCAGATACTAAATGGGTTCGTGATTTAAACGCTATCCCAGTCGATTCCAAGAAAGAAACAAAAAATCGATAAAAATCCAAGAACTTCTTCAGAATTGGATTACCCGAGAATAATGGCATTATAATTACACAGAAAACGATACTCCCACAGCTGCTAATCCAAGGGGTTGGGTTCTTTGCACCACCAAGCCCCCTCAAAGTCTATCCCGTTTGTGGCGCTACGTGACGCGAGCGAAGAATGCCATTTCGTGGGTCACACATTATTCTGCATTTACTTGAAAATTCAGTTATTATTGCAGATTTTTGCAAGCTTTTGTTTTTTGCTGCCTTCCCCGCACGCAGTTTTTGTTGTTTGACAAAATTGCACGTTGTTCACAAACAACAAATTTAAGCACTCACACTTACACACACACACACACACACGCAGGTTAAATCGAGCAGCAGTAAAATACAAAAAAAAAACTGTTTAGAACTGCGTACTAACTGCGATTAGCGGTGCTTTCTACTCTCGTTCTCTTTCTCTCTCCTTGAAGCGCACTCTTTCAGTGGGAAGAGGGAGTGGAAGCGGAGCAACTTTTGCGAGGCGGCCGACGTTGAAAAAACAACTGAAAACAAAAAACACGCAAATTATGCACAGAACACAACAGCAAAAGACAGCACGCACACACACACAGACGCACACACACACACAACACACTCATAAGCGCGCAAACTCTCTGATAGACGGCGGACACACAATAATAGTAGCAATAATAAAGAAACGGTAACTCTCTAATAATAGAGCCCCGTAGGCAAGAGTGCGCGGTGCGCTCAGCTGTTGACTCTCTCACGCGTCATTCGCCACACCACACTCACCTAGCCACACTCCACGCTCCTGTTCTTTCACCTCCCTCTCAGCGAGCTTGAATGCTGGTGCTGCTGCTGGTGCTACTGCTGCTCCTCTTTAATCTTATCACCAATGCAAAAACAAGACAGCAGGAGGGAAGAGCAGCTTCGGGGCCGCAGCGTTTGATACCCTTCCAGCTTTGATTTTTGTGTACATATGAATATGAATTTGGCTGAGGTTATACAAAAAAGCACAGTTACGTTCCACAATGGATTGTTCTCGAAATACTTGTGGTGTGAGTGAAATGGCATGAGAAGCAAAGGATTGTAGCCAATGTGATTTTTGGTCACTCTGATCGTGAAGAAGATCGCTGTATGCCGATGTATCGATAAGTACATAAGGGTATTCATCTGTGTGGTGATGAGTTTTTGGAGAAAAAGAAACTCCACACTAGTCCAACGCTTTTTATTAAATATTTTTTGTCAATTCTTTACATTTTCCGAAACAAATAATCTATACAGTTATATAATTATGTACTGGCTGCCGCTTGTTTTCATTGAAATGGACAGACGAAAGTTCATGCATATGTATATATGTATGTATGTATGTACGTATGCATGTGTGTATGTATATCGTGTCGATTGCTGATGGCGTCGGATAAGCTTCTATTGCAGAGGCGTTGCAAACAACTGGTCGAAACAATAACATCTTCTGAAAGGGTATACCGATAGCAGCAGCAAAGAGAGCAAGCAGCAGTGAGAGCGGAGGTGAAAGGAAAACTGCATACTCCACGAACATACACACTTGCACTCACATTTACATATCTGTACATGTATTCCCGCACATTACCATTTACATATCTGCAGAAACAGTTTCGTTACTGGAACTCTCTCTCTCTCTCTCTCTCTCTCTCTGTGCCTGGTAATATCTGCTTTATGGTTTATGGCGGTATCTTCACTTGTCGCGCGCGTTGGGAAAACTGAACTAAAACTTCAGGCCAAGTGCGTTGCATAAGTCATATGATGACGCCGACGCCGACGACGCAACGCCAACGACGACGCTGGCAGCAACGTCAGCGCTGGCTGATGGCTGATGCCTGTCAAATTGAGCAAGCTTCTTTCCCATTCTGATTGACAATTTGACGACCTTCGTGAAGCGCCCCCAAACCCGCCTGCTATCTGCATCGGGTATTCCAGTGTGTGGGAGTCGCAGTGCTACCTTCTTGTACTTCTTCTTTGCCGGGGCGCTCCTGTCCAAAGTTCCACCGACGCGCTGGCCTCCCACCACTCACGCCCCACAGGAGGAGTGCCTCGGCTAATGCGTGACCATTTTCAGCTTAGGAAGGAAGCCTCACCCAGACGCACACTTCCACTTGTGACATCATCATCACCGACATCTACTCTGCCCATCCATCGCCCTGGCGCGGCCACTGACAGGTTGGGTAGACCATAAATGGCCATTCCGCCAGAGCCTAGGGTGTGCCATCGCCATCAGCGTCGCTAAATTCTTTGATTTCTAATAATGTGTCTCGCGTGGTACGACTATTCCCATCAAGCGAGCCACATTTCAAAGATTTATTCACGCAGCTCGGCTCGAAAGTGTTTCTTATTTGTTGCATGTAAATTTCGTAACAATCTATCGATTTGTTTGGTTAGAAAGAACTTGTCAAAAGGTTCTTTACTTTTAACTATTTTATTTTTCGAGAATATCAATAAACAATTTAATAAAATACGGATTGAGGTTCAACTGTTCAACCATTAGGGAGCCAGAATAAAATTCTCCGATCACTTTTGCAACGGTTTATCAAATGATCTCTACGAAACTGTCAGTTATTTTTGTATGCCCATCAGTTTTAGGCCAGAATTAATTAATTAGAGCTACACTATGTATGCGTCTGACTCTACATTCTTATCGATGATGTCTGATGGTGTCTGGGCCATGTTTTCCTTTCAGTTTGTATCTAAATCACTTAAGGTTTGTTTAACGCGCATATTAGTGATTCGGTTGGGGCAAATCGTTGGCGCTGTATCAATATGCTGGGTGCCCTGTGTGTGTTTTGCAGTATCCGCTTATCAAAAACCACTCGATAATGTACAGCTAAGGAATGCCAATAAATTCTCAGCGACTTACGGGGCTCTTTAGCTGGAACCCCTGCTGATATGGCGCTGGGCTCTGGTACTGTCCGAGGGACGAGCACTTGGCCAGAATTTCGAGGGCGCCAGAGAGCCAACCCAACCAATCACCCAAAAAAACAGCCAAAGAAAACCCACACTTGACAGTAAGTTGTACATACTTGTACTTGTAGTTGTTGGGGCACGTTTCGGTGATAACCTCAACCTTAACACACAACTTTGGCGATTGATGTTTTCAGGTTCGGTCGTCTTGAAGGTTCTCTCCGCGGTCTCGCTGTCTCTCTGTATCTGATTGGGGGCGGTGACGTTGCTATCACATTGTTATTTTGTGTACTTAGTGTGTGGTTCATGCCACACTCACTCGTACGAGTGCGAATATACTATACGTACCTCAACGAGCAGTAAGAGCAGAGATACAATACAGATTTATCAACATCGAGAGCTGTGTATCAACATTTCTCTGCAGCTTGGAGCGCAGAGTAGACCGGAGCCAGACCTCCTACCCTGGTATTGGTATTGGTACTGGTACGGGTACTTGGTGACCCCGTTTTGGGGGAATTCTTGAGCTGTTTCTTTGCTGCTTTTTGTTTTGCCCCTCATTTTTGGCGAAAAGTGGCACAAACTCATTCCGAAAAAAAAAGAAAAAGAAAAATGCGGCAAGCAGTGAAGAACAGAGGGACAACCGACATAAACAAGTTTCGCGAGCGGCAAATTCGACAATGAAACCATATGATCAGTGTAATGATAGCTATGAGCCTGCCCTGCCCTGCCCTGGCTCTCGGTCGCTGGTTCGGCGGAGGCGACTCTTCGTTCTTCCACTCACAAAAGAAGCAAAATAGATTTAGAAATCCAGCCTCTTTCGGCTGCTATTCGCAATTCGCTTTTCGTTTTTGCCTTGTCTCAAATATTTTGCGGCATGCCTCCTCGTCTGACATCTATTTGATGGCCGCTCTTTCTTTGGAGCGGAGCGGGAAATGCATTGCATAGTTGATCTACATACCGGCCCCGTTAGCCGTGGCCCTTTTTCTTTTTGTTTTTCTTTTTTTTTTTCCTTTTTTTCTTTTCTTTTTCTTTTAGTTTGTTTGGTTTTTCTTTCTTTTTGCATGTCTCACTTTAATTAGACTTCAATCAATGCCAGAGGCAAACGTCAGCGCCCTAGTAGAAGACGACAACGACGACGACTGCAAATCTGACGTCAGTCATTAAGACCTGGCAGAAGCAGAGTAGAATGGAACGGAATGGAATGGGGTCAACTGCAGTACCCCATCAGACGTACCCCCAATGTACACACATATTACCCCTTCGCACCCCAGTCACAGTCACAGTCACAGACTCCCCGCTCCCAGTGCAACAATCTGTATCTGTATCTGCACATCTGTATATCTGTATATTCGTATCTGAACAGAACTGACAGTTGCATGCGTTTGCTCGATGACTGCGTCTCGTCGGCTGCACCAAAAAGATCTCAAGCCGAGCCAAGCCGATTCGATTGCGGTTGCCATGGAAGTGCAGTCAGCTGTCTGAGCAATCTTCTGTCTATCAATCTTTGGCAGAGAGTAGAGCTACAAACTTGCGGGTATCTGCAAAGGTATAGCAATTATATGTATCTATGGCTATATCTATCCATGCAAATGCTATCCTATATCTACTCGCAGATATTCCACATCATTTCCCATCATTATTCCCTTATCTATAGCTGTACATATGTGTGTATTTGTGTTTATTAACCTTGGACCTGGCCTCTTAATGCACTTAAAGTTTGCCCTGTGAAACGTATCTAGCTATTTGCCATACTGAATGTTGAAATCATTTATCCGATATGGTTGGATGTAACACATAAATATGTTTGGATTTGTTTTATTTATTCCTATTTTATTCCCATTCCTAGATCCCTTCTAAAGGGGTACAAATATTGATAAATTTTATAGGGTTTGGTTTCCTTTGCCGCTCCTCGCTTTGGCGATCAAAAGGCTCCTGGGAAATCCCACGTCCCAGCAGCTCGTTCTTTCATTCTGTGGCACTACGTTCCCTGTTAGATATTTCTCCCTGTATCCACAGAGAGCGATACAATTGAAGTAATTTTTTCTCTTTCCCCAACTCTTTTGGCACATACTCCTAGGTATGTATGTGTGTGTGTGTGTGTCTCTCCCTTGCTCCTGGCTCTAGCTTTTCGTGGCTCTGGCCAGCTGCAAGTGCTTGGTACGTTGAATGCTTCAAATGCCGCCCAATAAATGCAGCTACAACAACGGTCCAACCTGTCACAGTCAGCCAAGATCGGGTTTTTCTTTTATGATTTTTGTTGTTTTTTTTTGGGTGTTTGAGTGTTGCAACTGCAACAGCCACAGACACAGCCATAGTGCTTCACAGCCTCACATCCACATCCAATTGCCAGCCAAGTGCTGCTCATAATAATTTGTTGGAGTGCATTTTCCACATTGCAATGTTTGGCAGGGGGCAGCCAGCCGGCCAGCAGAGGCGGCACCAAGAGAAGATGCAGGTTTTATGCCCCACTCTATTGCTGACCAAACTGCAAACTGCAAACGTTGCTTGCCGCGAAGAAAGTGAAGCGAAATCAAATGCAACTGCAGCTGCCACAACAGCAACATCAACTTTTGCTTCTCTCTGGCTGGTAGCTGGTGGCTGGCTGGCTGGCTGGCTGGTGGATTGAGGCGGCTTTCATACTTGGGTAATAGCTGGCTTGCATTTCATTTGAAAGACGACGCTTAACGCGTTGCCATAATTGTAGTGGTGGCTGCAGCCCACAGATGCGAGTGCTCGTATCTGCTGGTGCCTCTGGGCTTGCCAAACAACCTTGACATGCAGCTAAACTAATGGCAGGAAATTGTCGACAAGTGCCGCGCAGTCCCCAGCCCAAGCACAAGCCCAAGCACAAACCCATCTCTAAGCCCAATCCCATCCGCTCATCCATTCCAATCTCTAGTCGCAGAGACCCACACAGAGATGTGCCTCCACTTGGGGCCTGGCCGCAGCTTTTTAATTGCGCCTCGCATTCAACCGGTTGCTGCTGCTGGAACAATTGCCGCCCCATGCCCCATCCCATGCCCAGGCCAAATGCATCTGTATCTCTTTCTCTCCGCCAGTACCCGTATTTATATCTATGTGTATCGCTGCCTGCTTCTATCTGTATCTGCCTCTGTATCTGTATATGTATCTGTAAGTGCAAGTATCTGCATCTGTTTGGCAGCGACTGAAAAATGCGGCTAACTTCATTTGGCCATTTGCACCGATTGATCATGGCACGGACAGCCGCCGAAAGAGTCGCGGCAGGCACCGCTCTTGCAGCAATTTCTGTCTGCATTGGACCCTGCCACCGATGCACCATTGCACCGCAGGGGCACGGGCAGGGGGAGGGGGCATTGAACCAGCCGCCGAACAAATGTGGCTCACCTTGGCAGCACATACATATCTCTCTCTCTGTGTCTTTGTTTCTGGTTGAGTGTGTGGGTGGGGCCTGGGACTGGCGCTGGGGCTGGGCAAATGTTTATCAATGAAATTGGACAGCTGAATGGGTAACTGGGTGGCCGGCCAGGTGGACACTTTGCACTGGACACTGGCCAAGCCACCAATTAGTGCTCGAACAGAGTCCCAAAATGCCTGGGAATGTACACCCATAGCTACTCTATCTATCCCCCATATCCAGTCCCATTCCAAGGGAATGCTTCTAAGCTTTAATCTATTTATTTTTGTTGGTTTTTTCCATCGGAACTTCTGCATTTTCGCTGTTATGTTTGTGCTAGAAAGCTTTCCCTACCTGTAAAATAGACCAAGGGCTTTGGGCATCCAATTCCATTGCAATCAGACGCCAGCACTCGCTCGACACCGATTCAGGTCCGAATCCCTGCCACATGATATTCGCTTTCCGTTGAAATCCATGCCAGTGGCTATCCGTAACCCCCCAGCTCGATCGATTTCAGCCTGATGGCTGCAGCGGATCGGATTACCCGTTGGATTCGCCTGAGGAAACTCTCGGCTTGGGCTTGGGCTTCGGCTTCAGGCTCGGTCTCGGTCTCGAGTCACGAGGGAGGAACTCGAATTTGAATTGCAATTGCGAATGGAATGGGAATTGGTATTGGAAGATGAGCTCACTCTCTCTGGAATGCAGGTCCGAGTCGGACTTTGATTACGCCAAGCAAAACAGTTCAAATCGCGTACGAGCACAAACGAGGTGCAATAAAAAATACAGGTGAATGCATGCAAAACAAAACAGAGATGAACGAACGGGGGGGAGTGTCATTGGACGGACTTGGAAGCGGACACGGACGTGGAGAACAAGAGAGATACGGAGACGGAGAGCAAGAGCGAGAGCTGTCAGCGGGCATGACGTGGGCCATATATATCCATCTCGGATAATGGCCATCTGCCCGAGAATGGCCTTTACGGCATTCAGATTCATTGCGAATGCAAGTCACATCGCATTGGCTGTGGGAAACTACCAGCAAATGGCCAGCTCTGACCTTGAAATGGACCCCGGCGATCAGAAGTGCTACATGCTGGCTAGAAAAGCGATCCAAAGAGATCCGAAAGCCACCAGCAGGCATTGCCAGGCACCGCCAATCCACCATAATGACGACGATGTCAGGGCAGAGAAAGTAGTCGGCTAGTGGTCGGAGTGGGTAACCAGTTGGATCGGATCGGATCGGATGGGATGGGATGGCAAGAAAAAGTAAAATTATTTTAGGACAGGCCACCGAGAAAAGTATGTCACCTGCAGCGCACCCAAGGCTCGCCGCACCAGACACGCTCAGGCCCGACCAGACCAGACCCGATCCGATCAGACCAGACCAGACCATACCATTCCAGGCAAAAACAGCTGTGAGAGTGCACACCGCACCGAAAGCCAGCTCCAAAACTGGTCAGCAAATTTTTGTGCATGCGGCAAGTGGCGGGTTTTACTTTCTGCCCCAAAAAAACACACCAAAAAAAAAGTACAAGCGGAAGGGTTACTTTTGCCGATGGCTTAAATACCCTAAAAGAATATTCAGAATTTAGCTCAAGGCTGCAGAATTTTGTGTTGCAAGAACTTTTCATAAACTCGGATAAAAAAAATCTATAAATTAAATATTCGCTCTTTAACTAGTGACAATAAGTAGAATTTGCTTTCAGTTAAACATATGTACATCACATATGTATTTATAGTACATTTGTGAGTGCATTAATAATATGTTTAAGTACGTTGCATATTTATTCGAAACATAAAGCACTTTAGAATAAATAAATAAAATTTGTTGGAAATATATTTAATGAAAATATCTATTTATTAAAATGTATTTAAATTTATTATTTATTTATTAAAATATATTTAAATAAAATATTAAATTTCTATTGACAATTTTCACTGTGGAAGCAAATCTTTTGGCATACATTTATAAATCGAAATGCAAATATTTAAATTTCAGCGCTCTGCAATGGTTGTGTACTCACTCCTATCGTGCTCGTATTATGTAGGGAAATGACTAACGATTTATTGAATATATCTACCGAAAGGTATAGGCTCTGATATCTGTAGAGCTAACTTGGATTGTGCGATGGGATGCGATGGGTCGGGACACGATCGTTCGTTCTGAGATGAGGGTATGTTATGGCAGCGCCACAAACTTCTGGGCAGAGTCATGGTACCTCCTCGGAGAGGGCATGGAAACACACATATCGACAGCAAGTCTCCCAATCCGCATACTGGCCAAACAAGTTGGGCATATCGGCCGCAGCTCCCTGCTCCGCCGTCTCTCGTATCTCGGCTGGATGCGTGTTGCATGCCTTGAAGCAGGAAGCACTTGCAACACTTGCAACACGCAAGCCCCGCTTGATTTGAGCTCCGTTTCTCTCTCTGTGTGTGTGTTTTTTTTTGGCTATTTGCCCGTTTGGCTAATGGAATTTCAGCCAGTCTTCGTCTGCCCGCTCCAACAGCGCCACCAACTCCTTGTCCTGGGCAGGGGCGACGGCGGCGGCGGCTGCGGCGACTTATATAAATTATTAGACCAGCCTTTGGCTCAGTCATGTCACGTAGCTGTAAATATAATAGCGACTGCGTCTGAGTCTCGGATTATACAATGATGGAAATGTGTGTTTTGGGAGCGTCTCTCGCTTATGTGCGACACGTCCTCAGGCGGCCCGCGTTCCAAATTAGATAAACCTAATGGGACTTCAAACGCTTCGGGGTCTCCGATAAACGAATTATGTGCAGGGGGAGTCGCTTTGAATCTGGCCAGAGTACAAGATACTTTCAATCTAAAGGCTTGGAGCATTTTTCTTTAAAGCTTTAAGAGATGTATTTAGTAGGAGGGAATTCTACAAAGAAGGTTTTCAATTATAAATGGATTTAAAAAAATTATTACAATTTTACAATTTTATATATATAAACAAGTAAGTAAGTAAATCCTAATGTTATTAACCACTGGACTTGCTTACAATATTGTATTCCAATCTATTTTCCACTCCCTATCCCATTAAAAAAGAACGTTTTATTTGGGCTATCATTTAAGGCGGAATTTCTACTTTTGGGCAAATTCCATCTATGGTTATATCTCAGCCGGAGCACGTACGCCCTATAGCTGCCCCGATTATACAATAAATTGTAAGATATTTGTTTATAAAGAGCTGGGCACGGGTGGTGTCTATTTGGGGCGTATGGCGGGCACGTCTTCTCGGGTGTCTGTGGGCTTTGCCTTGCCCAACATCTGCGGACCTCACGCTGACCCATTTGCCCCAATGCGAGGGCCGCTCACATTTCCACCGCGTCTCTCCACCATTAACGATCCACGATCCACGAGTATTTCTTTCTTTCTACACTGCTGCTTTTTTGTTTTATTTCTTGTGCTGTTTTCTTCTTTCTTTGTGAGTTTGTTTCTTTTATTTTCTCTCCTTTTTTTTGCTGGCCATTTTCAATGTCAACACGCTCTTTTGGGTGACAATGAAGTCAGCTCTTTGGTTCCTCTATTTTTTTGCTTGAGCTGCGCGTGTTTCGATTTCCAAAGCGAGACAAAAGGAAGCCAACCAGAATTTACACAAAATTTTATGCAAATGTCTCCGCCAGATTTGCATAAATAGTCGCCATAAATTCGGCTCTTTCTTCTCCATAAGCAGTTTTCAGGTTCAAAGCAATTAAGTAATAATACAAATCAAATGCCAAACCGCGTGAAAACAAAAGCTAAACAGAGATTAAAGTGAGAAAATGAAAATGATGCAAGGGCTGCCCCAGCCAAAGAAATCAGCCAAATGGATCGACACGGCTCGACGGGTCCGACTCAGAGCCGTATCCCCTCTTACCACTCTTTCCCCCCTCTTTCCAATGCAAAGCCTCGAGAGATCTTAAACAGTTGCACAGCGAAACCAAACCTAATAAAACGTTTATTTCAAGTGCATTTCCACACTGCACACTGAGCTCGCGGAGCCCGCTGAGCCAGCCCTTTCCCACACTCGCAGATACAGATAGCCGCGCATGCGCCTGCGTCTGCGTCTGGTCACTGCTTTAATGCGTTGAGCCTTTCACGCTTTCATACTTCATAAAACAGTCGAGTCGAATGGCAATCGGAAAGGAGAAAATGTCAGCAGCCCTTGTGGCCCTCGATGAAACAGATGCGTACATGATGTACATAAATATCAATTTATAAATTGTATTCATGGTGCTGCACCTTCTCTGTAAGCTTCCGTCCAACTCTGATCCTTCTTTAATCAATCACTCCTCATCCTTTACTCTGATCTCAGAGTTCTTACTATAATATATATATATATATTATATTACTATATATATTATAATATTTCAATTATTTAATTTGATTGTGGAGGAGGCTGCTAAAAGAGGTTTCTGTGAAAGTATTCAGCCGGATAGCAACCATAACACAGTATAATATATGCACGTACATACTCGTTTGTGTGTACATATGTAGATGTGTTCCTATATTTTGCTGCTCTGATTTTTCCACATTTCTGATTTGTTCCAGTTCTAATTTTCACCGGTGTGATTTTTCCCATTTCCCTCGTTACCGCTGCCGCTACTGCTGCCGCTACTGCTGCCGCTACTGCTGCCGCTACTTCCCTTCCTCTTTTGGCACGTGGTTTTGTGTATTTTTTCAATTTTTGTTTTCCCATTTTGTGTGACAATTTTGTTGTGAAAATCTTTGAAGCGTCACAGAAAAGGTCTAAAATATCAACAGAGCAGCAGCAAAGTGTGCTTAGAAGGCTGGGCGCTGGCAGCGGTGCTGTGGCAGCGGGGGAGGAGGTGTATTTACATACACACATAAATATATGAGGAGTGACAGAGAGTGAGGTGGTGGTGGCGGTGGTGCTGGTGGTGGGGAGGCGAAGGGCGTGCTCATCATATACCGGTTTACTCGAGGCGAGTGTTGGTAAACACGTTTGGCGTTTGGCCTGCCTGCCTGCCCTTGTCAAGGTCATTCCGAGTCAAAAGCTGCTCTCGATCAAAGCCGAATGCAACTTTGTATTTGGACAATGTACTGGTTGGCTGGTTGGCAGGGGGTGGGGGATGGGGCGCTTTATAGATGATGGATCGGCAGCATGGATCTATTGTATAATATGGATGTCCCCACCAGCAGCAGCACCAGCAGAAAACCACTTAAAAACTCTTTTTGCTGGTTTGTTGTTGTTGTTGTTGGGGTCCCCGTCGGCCCCTCGAGTTCAATGACTTTGCATGACAATTGGTTGTTGTTGGATGTTGGCTGTTGGCTGTTGGTTGTTGGCGTAGTCGTGGCGGCTCTGGCCAAAGACCAGCAAAAGCAACAGCAATTAAAAAGACGTTAATTTGTCGACTTTTGTGGCCACGAAATTGAATTTTCAACTGACCAATTCCCGTGATTAATAGCACACAGAGGCAGAAGAAAAGAGAGAGGCTTGCCATCTCTCTCAGGTACATATCTCCGAGGTTCGCATCTCTCCTTTGCTCTTTCTGTTTCTCATAATTAGCTAGAACCAAGCCAACCAAATTAATGACAAAGAGCCGCAGTCGCAGTCGCAGTCGCTGACGTTACAGCTGAGCAGCAGGCGAACTGAACGGACGGACGGTCACACTGTACAGCAGTCGTACAGTCAGCGAACTCTGCGCACACACACACGCACACACATACCACCCCAAACACAGCCACACCAATTCATGCTCGTGCATCATTCTAATTACTATGCTATGTATGGCCCAAGCCCCAGCAAAGAGATAGTAACAGAGAGAGAGAGATAGAGAGAGAGAGAAAGAGGGAGAGATTGTTGGCTTTTGTGCCCGTGGAGTGGATCAGCGACAATACACAGAGCACGGAGAACAAGAAGGCCATTGTTATTGTGCGCCACATCGCCATAGTCGAAGAGAACAGAGTGGAACGGAGAAGTTCAAGTACCCGGCGTGGAGGCATTACATGATACTACCCATATGCTAGATCTCGCAGAGGAAGTCTTTAACGAGGGAGGTGTGTGCGCTCGCATCTGGGGCCCCAGCAAAGGTAAAAGGGGATCATCGACTTTAGACTGTACGCGTACTGTGGGGCTGGCAGTCATTAAAGATTTAGAAAGGCCCTAACATGATTGCCCAAAACCGAACGAAAGTGAGAGGCAAGCGACAGGTGGGGAGTGAGAGAGGGAGGGAGAGAGTGGGCTTGAATGGGAACACGTGATCGGAAGCGACTCGGGGCGAAAGGGAGAGAGAACCGTTTTATGAAGAGCAATCGTTGCCATGTAATTCCTACTGTAATGACATTGCCATCCGCGCATCCGAGTACAGCTGACATTTTTCTCACTTAGCTGTGTTTTACGAGCGCCGTCTTTCCTATGCTCCTCTCGAAAGCTGCGACCCAACAACCCAACAGCCTGCACTTAAAAAAAAGAGTCTGTGAAAAGAAATCTGAACAAGAGAATCGTTGGAATAGGAATAAGAAGCCAGTGGATCCCCCCCAAAAACAGACTGCTGATATGAGGGGTCGGAATTGTTTACAAATTGTTTGCCCTGTGCAAGGGTAGACGAATAATGCGCAGATTCCTTCCTGTTCCAAACGAGTGAATGAGGCGATGCTCATGGAATTGCGCGTGTGGCTCTCAATGGGTAAGCCTAGAATCTGCCTCTGTTCCCTGAGTTGCCTGGTTCCCATTGAAAACGAATTGGGCTTTAAGCCCCTCGCTGGCAGCTGCCAGCTGACACTTTTTCCTTCAGGAGGGGTTGCAAAGCACCTTTTCTGCCCGTACTCGTGTCTTGGTCTTGCTCTGCCTATTGCGCATCATCGGTGTGAATGGTGTGCCTGATTCTACTGCCGTTCTGGATGCCACGAGCACTCAGCGCTCACAGCTACTGCTACAGCTACTGCGCTACCGATGGGTCAAATACCTTGGGAGCAACTTAACGAGCGGGCAGGCTGGCATACCCGTCCATCTTTTTGTTTTCTTATTGAAATTGTTTATTGTTCGGCGACTGGGCTGGACTGGGGTTGGGAGCTGGGGCTAAAGCTGGGACTGGGACTGGGGCTGGAACGATGCAAATGTATGAAATTCAATAAACTGCGAAACCAGTTTATCAGCGGAATCAGTTCAGCTCGGTTCAGCGGCTCAGTGATTGCCAGTGAAATGT
This sequence comes from Drosophila ambigua, assembly GCA_018150905.1. Taxonomy (NCBI): domain Eukaryota; kingdom Metazoa; phylum Arthropoda; class Insecta; order Diptera; family Drosophilidae; genus Drosophila; species Drosophila ambigua. Next base: position 421,645 of record JAECWS010000027.1, read on the forward strand.
TTTTGGGCTAAACTTGCCAAATAATATACGATATATGTATATATATGTATATATAAACATCCACAGATACTCGTGTTCCCAGCCACATGTCCCAATCATCATCACCATCTCTCGACATCAGCAGCACCATCACCATCGGCTGGCACTGTGTGGTGTTGTCTTTGTCGCCACTTTTTGTTTGCGTTGCTTTTTATTTGATTTTTTCCCCCGTTTTCCACATTTATATTATTATTCTCTTTCTTTTTGTTTGGCTTTATTTATCTGTATATATACATTTTTTTATATCTCTTTGCGTTTGACTTTTTATGGGAGATTCAATTAAAATCTCTTGACCAGCAATTTCATAAATTTACCAATCCCCAGCCACGGGGCCAGGGAGCCAGCGGACAGACACAGCCCCAACCATCTCCAACCAGTTTGATGTTAATCAATTTTCGCAACTAATTTTTGCACTTGCCATTTGCTCGAGCATTAAAACTAGCCATGCCATGGTAGCCGAAGCTGTTGATACTCTTGCCCCGTCTCTCTCGGATATACTATATTTAAAAACATTTAATATATTTCTAACAAAGATTTACATGGGTTGCAGCCTGCGCTATCGCCCAGCCGTTAATGCTGAGCCATGGGCTACCCCTAGCCCCCTGCATGTGCATGCCAAAAAATGTTTCCGAAAGGAAACATGCGCTAAATAGACCCCATACAAGCATCTACGTGTATTTACGTTTATTTGGGTATTTTTGTTGGTGTTGTTTTTTTTCCCTCTTGCTTCTCACTTGGTGGAAATTACTTAATATGCATTTAGCCGCCGTGCTTTGACCTTACACAGCTAAGGTTGGATCTGATCGATGGATGGCTGGCTGGTTGGATGGTTGGAAGCGCGATAATATGTACAGTAGAAGACCAAAAGCGTTTCCGCTGCGGTTTCTGTTGCTGGGCATCCAATCCAATCCCATCGCCATCATCATCATCATCAGGGGCAGTTATGTGGCCAGCTAGCTGTGGGATAATTATTATCAACGCTGGACCCAGACCCGGAGCTGCAGATGCCCAGCGGCAGAAATTCTTGTTCTCACCCAGAATCGGTGGCCAAATCGACAGCCCAGCTGAAACAGCAGAAGCAGCAGTCGGGCAGGCAGCAGTTGACTGAGAGAGAGGAAAACGCTGACGCGGGAGCTTTCACTGCTGCCACTGCTGCGGAGGGCACAGAGCCGCACGGTCGCCGCTGCCACAGTCGGAGACCGACTCAATCTGTCATTTTGATTTTCCGCTTTTTGCATGACACTGTGGGGCAAAAAGATGTTCAATGTAACTTTCTTATTGGGCAGTTTCTCTTGTATGACTTTGAATTACCCAAGAAGAGGCAACCAAGTGGAGTTTCCAAGTCCGAGTGGAGCAGGCCCGCTGCTGAGAATTATTTGTTGTGCCATGCAGATATGGGAAATAATCTATGGGGCATGGTGTGGAGTGCCACAAAATACTGAAAATCCGTTTACTTTATTTGGCATCTAAAAGGTATCCCAATCCCAATAGCTGTGATTTATCACATACTGGATCTACATATATACCAGAAGTATAAGCCTAGAATAGAGCCCTCATCCATGGGTACTGTGGCACGCAGCATACCCTTGTCTGCAGTGCGAGCCACACGTTATAAAAGGCAAACAATTTGTTAGGCTTTCATTTCTGTGCATTTCGGAGACTGCCATGCGACTGCAACGGGCTCCACTGTGCAGCTTGCGAATTGAACCCTTCCCCCCGCAGTTCCCAGGAGGGGTTGGATGGTGTGCAGCACCGGCATAATTTACTGTTTTTGAGCACTGTCTTTTGGCTGGCCTTATCTGCAGATCTGCTTTGTGGCGGCGTTGGAGCTGTTGTAAGTGAATCTTAAAGCTGCCACAAAACGGAAGCAACAACAGCAGCAGCAGAGGAAGAGGAGCCACAAAAGAGTGACGACTTACCTAGACAACGACCTCAATTAGCAGACTCTTTGGGCCTGGTCTCTCCATGGTTCTAGCCTGGCGTCACTGGTGCTTATGTGGCTTAATGGCGCTTCACTTCCCGTTAGTTCACATGCAGCTATATGCACGGTATGGTCACACTGGCATGCAGTAAATGTGCGTGTGGTCACACTCGCATATAGTGCAGTATTCTCCTCTCTCTCTCTCCCTCTCTCTCTCTATTGCACTCTCGCTTTGGGAATTATTTTTTATTTTTTGGTAGACACTTTCAAATCGATTTGAACGTTAAAAAAAAAATTAAAATAAAGCAGAATACATATGTATGAATGTATGGATATTTTTGCACGACGCCGGCACACAGACACAGACACAAACACTCACAAGCACGCGACAAAAAACAACGGGAGCACACGACAACCGTTCGCCCAATTAAAAGCCAATGGGAGACATGTAATGTATGTAAATGAACCGCAATGCCGGTTCACCGGAGCACTGTCAACACGGGGCACGGGGCACGGGGCACGGGGCACGGTGTACGGTGACGGCGGGACTTTGGCGAATTCTTCTCGACGGCAATGCGATGCGAAGCGGTGCCCGGTCTGAGGCGAGAGTGGCGCGGATCGAACGTCCGTTCGGCATGGAACTCGTTTCAAAATTGAAACGCTCGCACTCAGCTGAGCGAGTCGAGCCGCCACCAAAGCTCTGAGGCAGAGGCAGCGCCAGTGGCAGCACCAGCTGTGACGGCGCCGCCTCACCTCTTTCTCTCTCTGGCTACTGCCGAGAGTGTGGTGTGACGTGGGCTCTCCTCTCTTTCTCTCTCACTAGTTGTCCGTCTCTCTGTCAGTCTGTCTGTTAATGGGAATGTGCATTGGCTCTGTGCACGCACGGGGCCTAGGCCAGCAGAGCCCAGCCCAGCCCAGCCCAGGTTCGAGCCCCACTGGAATTACAATTAATTTGCTCAATGTTCTTGTTGCTGATCGCTTTGGTGGATAGGAAAAGAGAATGAGAATGGAATGGTTGGCATCGGGTCACAATACATAGGCATGTCTTAGGGATAATCGACACCAGAACTAGGAATGTTAATCACGAAAATAAATAGTAAATATAAAAGAATATTTCCCCTTGCCGAAAATGTAGATGGATTAAAGTAATAAATGCAAGTAAAAATATACAAATGAATATATTTGATTGGGACTATCTATCTACAGATACTTAATAGCCGTTGGGCTTGCTCTGAGGCCAGCCGGACGCACAAGCGAAATGTGCCAAAGAGAACGAGCGGGAATGCAAAAAGAAAATACATGTCGCGTGCATCAGGGTTTATTTTTTTTATTATTATTGAACTGCTCCAAAATGCAAAAGGGCTTGCAACCGCTGCACCATAAATATGTTGAAGTATTGCTTAATAAACAAAACGAAGACAAATGTTCTTGGATGGTCAAGTCAATCCCCGAGCCTTAATGCCATCGATAATCTCTGGGTGAACTATAAAGAGAGGAAAGACTTTTTGACAAAATAAAAATCAACTTTGGGATATTGTCCAAGGAGCATGGTACAACATTCCAATTGGAACTTGTCGCAATTTCAAATCCTCCATGCCAAGACGAATGCAGAAAGTCCTGCAGAATAAGGGCGGATATACCGGGTATTAGCTGCCAGATACTCAATTAAATATAAAAAATACCTAAAATAGTGAAAAATCGATTTAATTTAAACATTTATTATTTATTGTGACCAGCAAAAATTGATGGAATCAAGGAAATATATAATTTCTTATAAAATAAAGGGTCTGTGTAACTATATTTATTTTTTCATTAAAGACAATTAATAGAAGATTTGAAAAAACGTTGATTTGTTCAGATTATAGAAGATATAAATAGGAAATTAAAAGTTGAAAAAGAAAACAAAAGCCCACCTATTTTTTGCCCATAAGTGTATGTACAGTGTATACACACACACATGTAACTGATTCCCCCCTGGAAGAGATGCCCAGAATGCAAACAAATTATTGATCTTTTCGATTTTGATTTATTGTATATTGAATTATTTGTATGTTTTGTTTTTCAGTAATTTCATCTTTAAATAATTGAATTTCTTATTGAATTTCAAGAGGAAAATTCACTTCTGCACTAAAATACAAGATTTGACCGCCAAAAAAAAATAGAATCCATACACATAGCGTATGCATATGTATGTACGATATGCACACACTTACATGCATATGAATCGTATATAGCACTCGTCGTAGTATTTACCCATATGTATATTCGAGTAAGCGGACTTGTGAGGAGTACGTCAGTGTTTGAGTTTTACAAAGTAAGTTACTGAATACTGAGACACTGTTCGTGGTTCGTGGTACGTGGTACGTGGTACGCGGTACGTGGTGTAGATGGTGCTGAATCAATGGATGCCATGCCCCAAGAGTGTGATTGGTAAATGCCTAATAGCTCGATCGCGTACACGTACACGTCCACATGCACCCTATTTGAAAAGTAATTCGTATATCAATTAGTTATCTACGGACTAGAACTAGTTAGATTCATTCATGTATAATATATATATATTTAATTAGATTTTCTATTAAAGCTGATAAATGTACTTCATCGTTTTGTCGTTATTAACTCGTATAATTTCATAGCATCTCAGCTCAGCGCTGCTCTCCATCTCGATCTCCGACTCACATTCTAAACAATTTTCGATTAAATTTTGTTCAATTTCAATGTGAAATAAACTACAAAGTTTCCCTATACGCGTATTCGACTCTGAGGCAAAAGTTTCCTTGTAAATAGTTTGAGAAAAATGTGGAATTTAAATTCATAAAATTCATTTGTGGCGGCGTACTACTGACTGTTGACTGCTGAAGCCTGATGCTGGATGCTGATTAATGATGCCGATGCAGATGCAGATGCTCATACCGATGCTGACATTGCTGGACAATTGCAAAATAATGCGTAAAATTTATGTATAAATTACCCACTAGCACACTAAGCTACCAATACAATAGTTCATTGAATACGTAAGGCAATTTCATTGTTAATTGAGAACTAGAACTAAACACTAAAACACGAACCAATATCAAAAGCCCCCTTCCCCACCGAACAACCCAATTGCTAAGCTACTCCTGCTCCTGCTCCTGCTCCTACTCGTATAATGCTAATGAATGCCCTCTCTCGCTACTACATCTATCTGCTCTAAAAAATAGTCAGTGTAAACATTCGAATTCCTCTATCTTCTATCTTATTCATTTGGCTGGATTGCATGTGTGTTACGAGTAATGTGTGTGTGTGTGTCTGTGTGTTTGGGGAGCGTGCTGTACCCCCCACCGAATTGTGATGTGCCCTCCCCTCACTGTCAACCTGCTGCCATTCGTTGTCGTATTTTTCTATCGTATTTGGCTTGGACTGAGTTCTTTTGGCCTCCTGCCGCCCGACTGCCGACTGCTGGCAGGAGATTCGTTTTGGACGCAATTAGACGCCTAGAGTGGCCCGTGATCTGTGTGATCGATCCCAGGATTCACCTACCCTACAAAGTTGTATCAAAAAACCTAACGTACTCGTACTCGTACTCGTATTCTCGTACTCTACTAAATATTTTCCCCCCCATTGTTGTTTTTTTTCTGCTTGTTGTTTCCTGTTTCTTGCTGTTGGTGTTTTTGGTAGTTTGGTATTTGCTCAATGCCAGTCCATTGGGTGTGTGTGGCAGCCCGCTAGTAGATCCGGACATCCGGCAATCCGTAGCAGCAACTGCCCCCTTGCTTCCGGTCCATTGGGCAAGTGGAAGGCTGCTGCCACGGATCCGGCCGCCGGTCTGTGCTCCAGGCAATGGGCTGCCCCTCGGATCCGTCGTGCTCAACTTATGATTAACTAAACTCTACCCACAGAACACAATAAAAGCTATGCACTGGCTAAGGATCGCAGGGGTGGTATGCTGTATGCTGGGGTCTGCTGGGGGCGAATGGGGGCATGACACCTTAGCCAGCGACTATTTGGGACACGGAGTTGGTGCGTCGGCGTTTCGTGATTTGCTTCCACAGGCGGCGGTTCAGAGATGGCTTGTCCTACAGCAAATAAATCGCAAATTGTCAACTTATCAGTAGATCGGGGGGACCAGTAATGGCTGCGCTTACGTTATCCTTGCGCGGCGACATTTGTGCCATCTCCGCGGCTTCGGCTGCCTGAGACGTGCCCAGCGGCAGCAGGCTGCTCTGACTCTGACTCTGGGCCTGGGCCTGGGTCTGGCTCGGTTGGGGCTGCTCGCCAAGGGCTCCGTCGGAGTGGTTGGGGGTGCTGCTGCTGCTACTAGCGGTTATCTCAGAGTTGCGACGCTTAATAAAGTTGAGTCTGTGAATGGCGATGGAATAAGACCAAATATGTACCATTAAATATTTCACACGATCATCGGCGTATGGGCTAAAGCAGCACAAAAGAGGGCACAAAAAATAGAAACCCCTAGCGGCTCTAGACTCCAGTCGAGCAGCGGTGGCATCTGTGTTTATTATGCCCGGTACTCGTAGAGTTTGGGGATATAGCCGATCCCATAAATATCTATTTACTTGATCAGCATCAATAGCCGAGTCGATATAGTCTGTCCGTCTATCCGTTCCGATGGGCGCCTAAACCTCAGCACCCAAATTTTGTATCCTGACTCCTGTAGTGCCCCGTCCACTACCGCAGCCACAAAGAAAGAACGAGTCTGTGGCGTCCACAGCATCGTAGAGAATGACCATATCTAACACATCGCCGAGTCTTATTCAGATCAGATCATTATTGTGGCCGGAGTAAAGAAATTAATTTGCAGTTGCTTCCCCCACCTTTTCCAGCAAAAGAGACCCGCTACTCATTCTCTTTATCGCTCGCACACACTTTGCTCTGTGCAGTGCGTGGTATAATTTCAGGATGAAGAATTTAATTATCAATGGCTAACCCACACCCTACCAGCGCTACTCATTCTCTCCCACGATCCCACACTGTGCGTTGTGCAGTATGCGCTCTCTGGCGAAGGAGAACGTGCTAGGAAGGAAGGAGGGAGATATAGAATATGGAAACAGATAAAATATCCTCAAATCTGACTGACTGAGTACCAGGCATAAAAATAGAGGCGCGGCATAAGAAGCGGCTCACAGCGTTCCCTCTCGTTTTGTTTTTGCATTTTCGGGCATTCTCTTTTACACCCTTCGCTTGTGCGCTTAGCTTTCAACGTAAAGGACCCTGTAACCCTATGGGGATATTACTTGTGCTTGTTTTGGCCCCCCCCTAGGTCACCAGGCTCCAGGCTAGCAGTAACCAGAGAACTTTGAGAGTTAAGATGTGGCTCTAGAGACTTGTCTATGATTCCCACCACTTCATTTCAAATTCAAGGACTACTCACAATCGCTTCGACTTGCCCACTTCCGTTTCGAGGAATGCTTCAGTCATTGTTGTTGTGGTACTGGTGGCTACCGCTCCGTCCATCGAAGTAGTACTCATCGTCCTCGTCAGAGAAGCTGCTGCTACTGCTTGGGTGGGCAAGGAAGAGTCGCGTTTCGATGCCATCTCCGAGCCCGTCGTGGTCCCCCTCGCCATCCCCAGCCCCGTAGCCATCGTAGCCATCGTGGCCAGCATCGTTGTGGAGGTCGTGGATGTCTCCCTGACTTGACAGCCACTCCTCGATTGAGACATGCAGTATATCTTCTCGCGTCTCGCTAAGATTTCCAGATCGCCTAATTTGCTCGCGCCTCTGCTGGAGCTGCAGGCGGTGCTGTTGTCGGCGCCGCTTGCGCTCCCTGCGCCGGCTCGAGCCGCATAGCCAGAAGCGGTCCATGGTCCTGGACTGGCCTGCTGGCTGCGTGGATCGCCGCCGGCACGAGCTGAACCAGCGGTACGTGGACTGCCGTGGCTGCTGCTGCTGTGGTTGCTCTGCACGGAGGCCGAGAGCGGCCGAGGACGACGGTTCACCGTCGGCGTGTCCATCTTTGAGTTGCGTTGTTGAGAGTACGATATGACAGCCTCTTTTGGCTGCACCCGATTCGTGGCTGAACGACTCAATAAATCGCGACCCGTCAGACGATGAAATGTGGAGAGGTCGTGCCTGCAACGACGACGGCAATCAGCAAAGAGGACTGGCCATGAGGGCCCACTACTCACCCCAGAATAGTTGTTAGATCTGGACCAGGCTCGTAGCAGATCAAGTCCTCGTCCCCGAGGATGTCGTGATTGAGGGCCAGCCGCATTTCCAGCCTTGGACTTAGGCCGCAGCCAGCGTGGGGCGCTGGGGCAGCGTGTGCCGAACGCTGACCTACTCCGCCTGCATCCGGTTCCGTTACCGCCTGCGCCTGTGCCTGCACCTCCGACTCCGGCTCCGCCTTCACCGCCACTGTAGCCGGGCTGCTCTGACGGTGGGTGGGACTCGCCCGGCTCGGCTTTGGTATCCTCGAGGCTGTTGCTGATGAAGTGGCTGAGGCGGGCCTGGGTGCCCCCAGCAGGCAGGTCTCGATTATCGTTGGCGATGGCCGTTTTTGGGACGGCGCCGGCAGCACAGAGCTGCTGGTAGTCGCCGCTGGCATTGTCCTTGACCCGGTAGCGATTGGGTCCGAAGCGCTGGCGGCGTCGCCGACAGCCCCCGAGCAGCCACTGTCAGCAGTAGCGCCAGATTTTCTTTGAGGTGGCTCCTGCGGACACACAAATGGGTCAGTGGCAGCAGAAATTGTGGGGCTGGAGGGCCGGGACTTACCGTTTTGGGTGCTGCAGCGCTTAGATTGGTCTGCGTGAGCAGCAAGCGACGCGGCGGCGGCGGCGGTGGTATAAACCTCGCTGGCCTGCCGCTGGCTCTGCCTCCGCAGCTCGTAGTGCCGCTCCCGCTGCTGGTTGTTGTAGTAGTCGACAAGGGAGCTGGACTCGCCGTCGTCGTCGTTGTCGTCCGGCCCGTTGTCGCTGCTGCAGCCGGAGGCTGAGGCCGCCGAGATGATGGCATCGTGCTGGAGTTCTCGCTCTCGATCTCTGGACCGGGCCCTGGCCCTGGCCCGGTCCCTGTCCCGGGCCCGCTGATCGTAGCTGGCATCGTGGACGACCTCGTCGTGTGCGATGCGGCTGTCGAGCGTGTAGAGGGGCGCTGATCGAGCAGATACTCGCAGGATAAGGCCACCACTGGCGGTGCAGCCACTCGCTGTGCTGGTGGTGGTGGTGGTGATGCTTCCATCGGCGTGGTTATGGCCGTAGTGGGCAGCAGCATGGTAGTGCGCAATGGACGTGACCCCAGGCTCGGCTGCAATCTCTGCTGTGGATACCCCAGAGGCTCCTGCACCTGCTGCTGCTCCGCTTCTGGCTCCTTCTCCCGCTCCAGCTGCAGCTGCCGCTCCGGCACCACTGGGGGGGCTGCCTCGTCGCTTGAGCTTCCAGCTGAATCCTCTAGGTAGTGGCCATTTGTCGTTGCTTCCCCCTACCAATTGTTGGGAATAGAATTCAACTAATCAATTCTGGTTTGGATAGAGCTTCCTGCTTGCAGTTTGCGCTCGGATGTGCATGTGGATGTTGATGTTCATGTTGATGTTGTCGATTCTGAGTGGATGCTGGATGCATTCGGTTCGGTGCGTTGGCGGTACGGAATTTCGATATATCGGATGGGGGATTGCAGATTGGAGTTCAATTTGATGTGATCGGTTAGCGGTGAGCGCTATCGGTCGTCAATCGTTATCGCTGTCATCGTCTCTGTCGTCGTCCCCGTCCAGGCGTCTGATGGTTATGAGCTCGCAGTATTGCAGGATTGGCTAAAGCTTCACTAATTTCACTACGACTTTCTATTTGTATATATGTATGTGTGTGTGTATAAGTGTGAAGTACACATAATGGCCAGTTAACGATAGCGATAACAATACGATACGATAACAATACGATAACGATAACAATAAGTTTAATTATATTACACAAAAATACATGAAAATAGCGCTCAATGAGAGACAGAGCGAGAGAGAGCGAGAGAGTGAGAGATTGCGGCAGGCAAAAAAAAGTACAGTTTACACACAACAAATTTGAGTTGGAATATAAAATGTGTTCAGGTATGCAGATAAATATGATTGTTAGTTGGATCGATCGATGAATCGATTGTTCGATTGTTTGATTGATTGATGATGGTGCGGAGATGGTGGTGGGTTTATCGATGGATGTAGATGAGCGATTGAGCGATAGAGCGATTGAGCAATTGAGCGAGTTGCAGTCGGAGTTGATGGTGTGGTGGCATATGAATATATGAAAGTATAGACAAAAATAGAAAGACAAACCAAAGTGAGTTCAAGTTAGTTCAAGTTCATTGCGTGTTTTTGACAGATAGCTAAAAGCTAAATTGATAGTTGGCTTAGGCTGCATGCAGGTGGTGGGATTATGTATGCAGATCATCGCTCCAAGGTGAGGCGACTAGATGCAGTTGCAGTTGCGTTTGCGTTTGCTCTTTGCAAGTGCATTGCCGCTTCGGTGCACCGAAGACTTCTTCGCGGTGTACAGTTGCTTCAGGCCATGGCGGACGGCACTGCCATGCATGCCACTGCGCCGCGCGCGCCAGTGTTGCCATGCAGCAGAATCGCAACGAAAGTTTGAGTTTATTTTTTATTGTTTTTGGTTTTTACTTTTTTTTTTTGGGATTTGCTGTAATAACGACCCACCTTTTTGATGTCATCGCTGTCCTGCTGGGTTTTCTCTTCATCGCTCTCGGTCTCCTCCTCGAAAAGGGGCTCAAGACGACGTCTAAGCATGACATGTATCGATATACGGTTACGATATACGGTTCGATACGATACGATACGATTCGATAATACGTATGATGTGTGTTATGGCGTATGCAAACGAATTTCAATTTGAATTTAGCAATATTTGATCGATGTGTGGATTGGATTTATTTTTCGATATAGTATATATGTGTGAGTGTGTGAGTGTGTGTGTGTGTGTGTGTCGATGATGCATCAATTTTGAATAGAGCAAACTTAATGGTAGAAATATAGTTGATATGGTAGATGGTAGATACGTTCAAAAGGCTATACAAGGCTACACTACAGAAAGACACAAAGACAGTCCGCCCACTCGTGTCCGTTGGTCGCTGGTCCTCGATCCTCGATCTGGCTATGGCTATGACTATGACTATGTCTATATGTAGTCTAAAACTAAACCCGAAAATGAGGGCAATACTAGAGAGAGCGAGAGAGAGAGCGAACTATGAATAATTGGAGGGATGGATGGATGGATGGATGTACGAGTAGATACACAAATACGAATCGAATTGGGCTGTGGGTGAGGGTGTGGCTGTGGCTGTGGGTGTGGGCGAAACGAATGGAACCGAAAGTAAAAACACCTGTAAAAGCTACGAAAGAAAGTGTCCAAAGGAATACACAAAAGAAGAGAATTCGTTTACTTAGTTAGAGTAGGGTTAATGGAGGCACTAACTCTAGAGTTTTGGCTATATATGGGATACGATATATTGAGTACACGAGTAGATAGATGGGTTTATGTCTGGCCTACGGCTGCGGCTTATGCTGCTTATGGGTCTAGTCTAGTGGCTCTACCAGCTGTGTATGCTTATGTCTCCACAATATATATATGTATCTCGTGGTGGCTGTGCCACATCACCCTACATACCGTGGCAGCAGTCCCCGAATGGTGCTGGCCGTCATCGGTGGGGCCATCAGCAGCTCGTCCATCATCAGCTCGGTGTCATCGTCATCGTTCAGCGAGGTGCTCGACTTGGTGGGTGACTGCAAGTGGAAAGCAGAACCCCAATCAGGCCTAGTCCCGAGTCCCGAGTCGGGCGAGGCGAGTCTCCTCTTACCGAGTGCGTGTTCTCCGAGTTGATCAGCTGCATGTCGTTGTCCTCGTTGTCCCCGCCACTGGTGGGCGTGCCCCACACCTCCTCGCCGCTGGTGGCGCCCGAGGTGCACTCGTCCATCTGCTCATCCGTCTCGGAGGTGGCTGTCTGCTGGGGCTGCACCTGGGGATCTTCGCCGCTCCAGCGACCCAGGTACTTGTCGATGAAGGCGCGCGACTCCTCGAAGAAGGACATCTTGTCGGAGACAAAGGCCCCGGCTCGATTGGTCCACGCTCCACTCGCCAGCACATCCCCATTGACCATTGAGCTGGAGCAGCCGACCAAATCGTTGAGGTTCTGGGCCAGCGCCTTGTCCGAGGCTGCATCCTCATCGTCATCCTCGTCCCCATCCTCATCCCCATCCCCATCGTCATCATCGTCATCATCGTTGTGGGGGCTGTCGTCATGGCCATTCGAAGTGTAGGGCTCTAGGTCGTCGTCCAGCTCGTCGGCCTCGTCCATGCGATCGTCGGAGGGCAGCTTCTCCAGGCTGGACATGGTGCCGAAGCGCCGCAGGGCGTTGCTCATGGGCCTGTACGGGGGCTCCTCGTCCAACGGCGACTCGTCGCACGAGTCCTCGGGTATGTTCTCAACGATCGCCTGCCGCGGCTGCTTCGTGGTGCTGGTGGTCGTGCTGCTGGTGGCCACTGCTCCTCCTCCAGCCGATCCAGCCGATCCAGCAGCTCCGCCGCTGTTGTCCCACACATGGGTGCTCGTCTTGGTGAGCACGGCATCGGGCGTGGGTGGCACCACGGCTATCGTGGGGGTGGAACTCTCTTCCCCAGCGGCGTGCTGCAGGAGCGCTGCTGGAGCCCGTTCCTCCTGCCCACACAGCTTGGCCGCCGGCGCGAACTGCGCCAGGCCAATCAGCACCAGCGACAGCTGCTCATCCTCCTGCCGCTGGGCCGCTGCCACTGCGGCTGCTGTGGTTGTGGTGGTTGCCGTCTGTTTGGGCGACTCCAGCAGCTTGCAGGTCTGGTGCTCCATCTTGTCCGGCGACAGCTGGGCGTGCGTGAAGTCCTCAGGGGTGCAGCGGCAGTGGCAGGCGGCGTACTTGGCTGGCGACCCCGACACCGAGCCCGATCCGCCCGAGCCCACGGAGTGGGCTGTGCGCTCGCTGCTGCGCATGATCCGCGCCGTCTCCGTGATCGTCACGATGGCCTTCACCTGCTGGTTGGCCCGCGGCCGGGCAGGCTCTTGGCACATCTGGGCCACGATGCGCGTGCGTCGTGGCGGTGGCAGCGGTTTCGGTGAGCCGCCCGAGCAATGGCCATTGGCCATAGGGGGAGTCACCACTGCCCCCGAGGCCACCGATGCCCCCGATGCCACAGCCGTTGGTTGAGGTTCTAAAATTCGTAGTTTGGAGCCGTCTCCGGCGCTGCTGCTGCTGTTGGGGATGGCGCCAACGCTCTCGTCCGTGGCCTCTGATTGGGAGAGGGACAGTTCGTCGGTGATGAGTTGGGCCACATCGCTCTCCGTGTCGCCGGTCTCCCGGCGACTGCTGCTAGCGACTACCTTCGAGGAGAGCTCCCCCGTGATGGTGCTGCTGGACATGCTGGTCACGCTGCTCGTGCCGGTGCCCGTGCCGGTGCCTGCTCCCGTGCCGGTGCCCGTGCCCGATCCCCCAGCCATGCCGTTCAGCTTGCAGCATCGATTCGGTGAGGATTGGCTGTGCTGCACCTTGAGCGAGTTGCAGAGGAGCACGGGCGTGGAGCTGGAGTTATGGACGCCACTGCCACCGGCACCGGCACCACCGCCACCCGCGCCGCTCTGCTGGCAGTTCTTGTGGCAGTGTCGGCAAACGGCCAGCTTGTCCAGCACAATGGGGCTCGAGCGTACCGTGATCTAAATATGGCAGAGATCGATGGAGCAGTAGCAGCAGAGAGGAAGCGGAAGATAGAGCAGGGATTAGCGTTAACTACGGATTTTTATGGTTTTTTTCTGCTTAGAATTGAGATTGGTTCGAGTGGCTTAAGTGGCTTAAAGGTGTGTGGATCCCATGTGGAGTACGTGTGGATCGTGTGCGTACAAATAGTGTAGCATACTTTTAAGCTGCGCAGCGGACTGGCGCTCTCACCTGACTGTCCGATGTGGTGCTGTGCGACTGACTGATCTGGCTGTGGGCCGGGGCCTCCGCCTCCGAGTAGATGTCCGAGGCGGCGCTCATGCTGAGCTCCTCGACGCCGCTGAGTCGCTTGCCACCGAAGTTGGGCTTGGCGGAGAGCACGCCGTTCTCCTTGGCCAGGTTGAGCTCCTTGGTGCGCTTCTCGAGCTGCTGTCGCGTCCAGTAGGTGATGCGCTCGTCCTGTTCGCTGTCGCTGTTGAAGATCAGCTGCTCGTCCTCGGCGGTGATGTTCTCCTGGGAGCGTGCGATGGCCGCCAGTCGCGCCTGCTGCTGCTGCTTGTCCAGCTGTCCCTTCATCCAGTTGGCCAGGTGCAGGGCGCTCGACTTGGGCGTGCCGGTCTTGTTCAGGATGCGGCACTTTTCGTCGATCAGCAGCTCGATCTGCTCCACGGCATGTCCGTGTGTGTGGCCGGCGGAGGCAGCCGCACCCGAGCCCGTGTGGCACGGCCCATGGCCGTGAGAGCTGTTACGCTGCTGCAAAAATAATGTGGGGCAGGTAAATGACTGTAGACCGCGTCTTACCTTGGCCTTGGTTCTGGAACACCACCACCCACTGCCCCACTGCCCCACCAATCCACCCACCACCGCTGCCCGAACGCTGCCCGCATGCTGCCCGAACGCTGCTTGGCAAATTAAAATTTGTGATGGGCTCATTGGAAATTTCCAAGTTGGAGGAGGGTTTCTTTCTCATGCATTTTTGCTGTTGCTTTTGCTTTTGCTTGGATTTGCTTTTGCTTTTGTTTTTGTTTCTCTTTTTGCTTTGCTTGGCTTTGCTTTGAGTTTTGAGGTTAGTTTTTGGTTTTGGTTTTGCTTTTGCTCTTGACTTTGGCTGAGATCCTTGATCGATTCAACGGAGAAACGGAACGGAAATAATAATGCGATTCGAACCGTGAACTTTTCTTTGTCCTTCTTTGCTTTGATTAAAAACGCTTGCTCTTTTGCTCTCTTGGAAATTGAAAATTGGATACTCGATTGAGGGGTGGGGGGTAAGGTTCTGGGGCGAACACAAAACGAACACAACGAATATGGCGCATACAAAACGGCACGAATAACGGCTACAAAAAACGGTAACGGTAAATAGTTAACGGTAAACGGGATATGTACAGTTACAGGTACAGTTACAGGTACAGTTACAGGTTACAGGTTACAGGTACAAACGACAACAACAAATAAGCGATTAAAGTTTGGAGGTGGAAATTTAAGTTGAAGTTGAAGTTGGAGGAAATTGGAGAAGAATTAGAAGAAGCAATTCGAACTTAAAACTAAAATTGAGTCCATCACAATTTTTAATTTATCAATTTTGGTTTCTTCTGCTTTGTGTGTTTTCTTTTTGTTTTTAGTTTTTAGTTGTTTTTTTTTTTGTTTCTTTTTGGTTTGGTTTGGTTTGGTTTTGGTGTTTTGCCTTTGGGGAAACTGATGTTCGGTTTTGTTTCGGTTTTTGCTTTGGAACGACCAATTAATTGTAAGCACAGGATTTGACCAGGTTCTAGATAAATGCGGAGCGATATTGGGCAACGTTTTGAATGAGTGCTCGGTGGGTTTCTACTTGGTTTACTCTTTTTGGTTTTGGTTTTTTTTTTTTTTTTTAGTTTCTGTTTTGGTTTTTTTAATGAAATAAAAAGAACATCACAAGCGTTTTTAGTCAAAGAATCATTTTTGTTTTTTATTATTATTATTTGAATGCATCTCGTTTCTCATCGCAATCTCAATCTCAAACTGCATGAAGTCGAAGTCGAAGTCGATATCGATTTCCTCTCGTGTTATGTAAAGTGGCAAAAAACGTTAAATCAAAAATATCTAGACGGTACATACACAGATTACATAATATGAATATGAATATATATATGTAGATGTATATATATACTATATATATATACTGTATATACTTATGTATGTATGGTGTATAGAGAGATATTTTGCTTATTGCTCAAGGCACACCCAAAAACCGAGCCGCAAAAGACAACGCGGCGTATGCTTGATAACGTACTCCTCCCCACAGTCTGTTCAAACTTGCCACAGATGCACAGGTGTGTGTGTGTGTGTGTGTTTGCGTGTGTATAGGTTAGACCAGAGACTAGCTAAGAGTCGCCAAAGGTCCTGGCTGGACAGCATTCGACACCCAACAAAACTCGCACAGCGTTGCCCATCGATGGGTAAAAAGCTCCAAATATTTCCATGCAAAAATCTAATCGAATAACAAGTAAAATAGAATTTTTACCAAGGAAGAAACTATCTTTACAGTGTTGGAATAGAATATGGAATTATTTGAGACACTTCTTACGCCCCCACTGGGCTGGGACTGTGCGAGCCCACAAATAAATGTTGCTTGGACATTTGGAATATCTACATGGGAGGATATACATGAATGTGGGTGGGACTGGGATGGGGATTACTTTTAAAAGGCAACAAAGTGCTTGTCCTGGATAATTGACATCGACAGATGGATCGGAGTGTGTGGAGGGAGTGTGGCAGTCCGTCCAGCCAAGAGGCCCGCGACTGAGCAAAGTTCGATTACAGCTATAGACATAGGTTTATGCTAGGTACTAGTAAACATGTGGGACGTACTAGGTATGTGTGTAATTGCTAGGGGAGATGTTTGTACAATTTGCGAGTGCAACTTAGGGGTAAGGTGGGGGTTGCGGGATTGGTAGGGGGACTGGGCATCGAATCTAATCTAATCTGATCGAAATGGCAACAATTGTTTGGCTAATGGCTAACTTAGCATACGAGTGGGTTCCGCTCCGGATGTGGAGCTAGATCTAGGCTAATGGAATGTAACAACAGCAATAACAGTAATAAGTTTTCGATTTGGCTACAAAATGGAAGCATTTCTTTAACATTAGATATAATAATTCCCTTGGGTTGGCTTTTCGTTCAATTAAAATGGATATTACGAGTGCGAACTGCAGCGATTGGAGGAGTATGCAATGGAGTATACGAGCAGCTATGTATATGCATACACAAGTGTGCCTGGCTGTCATCCCCAGTGTCTGTGGGGCTTTCCTTCGCTTGCTCTGGCCATCGCTCTGGGGTAGTTGTATATTTGACTAGCTAGCGCTATATGGTACGGCTAAGTTCTAACAAAGTACTCTAAGTAGGTAGCTATATAGGGTATATATATGTATGTATAACTATGCAGGAATTAAGTCTACATTACACACGCACAACATTGCTTGCATCGTGGCATGACCCTCTTCGGCACTCGTCCCACTGCCTGTGCTATTTACACTCGATTCAGAATCGACTTGGTGGAAGCAAACACGATGACAAGGGCTGGAGAGGGGGTTCAACTGGATTGCACAGGTAGCTGCACCTATATTGGTATATACAATGCGCAAAGCGAGCAAGAGGGGAAGCTGTTGTTGGGGCACAGGCTACACGAATATGTACAATACTCCGGAGAAGCGTAATTGCTCGGATGGTGGTGTCGGAGCGCATCCCAGCCAAGCAATGGCTGATGGAGTCACAGCAAGTCTGGCAGAGAGGAGGCTGCAGTGGGCCCCAAGCCAGAAGCAGCGCCAGAAGCAGAGCAATCAAGAGGGATCAGTTCAAGCGATGAGGTAGCAAGAGAGAGAGAGAGAGACACAGAGAGAGAGATCGAATGGGGCAGAGAGTATTGTGGTTGGGGTTGGGGGGGGTTTTGGTAAATCAGTGGTAGTTTTGTCTAAGCTCGTCGATTCAAAGATTGTGCAGGGTCGGGAAGGGGTCGTCCTGGAGCCCAGCGTCAGCATCGGCATCGGCCGGTAGCGTCACCGTCAGCGTCGTCGCAGTGGCGTCCGTCTGTAGCCAAAAGTCAAATCACAGATCCAGGGAGTCCGGTGGCGTGGGCTTGGTGGGCAGCATGCCGAAGGGATCGTCGTCCACCACCACGCTGTCATCGTCGCTGTCCTCGTCATTGTCCCCGTCGGCATGGTCCTGGCCATCGCTGCCCGCTCGCCCCTCGCCCAGGAAGATGCACTCCTCCACATCCGTGTCGTAGCACGGATCCAGATTGACCTCGTGCAGCTGCAGGTCCAGCTCCAGCAGATCCCACGAGCCCCCGAACTCCGCCAGCGGTATGTTGCTCGCCCGCCCGCCCGCCGGCGGCACAAAGTCATTGGAGAAGGCGTCCGAGTTGCACGCCTGCGAGCTGGGCGAAATGTTGGGCGTGGGCGTCTCAGGGGTGGTGAGCGACACCTGCCCGATGCCCACACTGGCGGCCTCGTCGATGAACGACCGCCCCACCGAGCTCAGGCTGAACTCGAGCAGCTTCTGCGAGGGGTCCGCCGACTGAGGCACAGGCACTGCCACTGGCACTGGCACAGAGGGGGGCAGGGGCTCGCTGCTTGCCTCCGGAATGGCCGTGAGACACTTGCAGCTGGCGCTGGGCAGGGACAGGGACGGGGCCGAGGTCTGGGTGTGGCTGTGGCCCGTCAGGCTGCCGCTGCTGCTCAGGCCCGAGCTGTTCGTGTTGAAGCGCCGCAGCGAGCTGTCGCCCACCACCACCGCTGCCGTGGTGCCCACCCCATTGGGCACAGAGCCGCCACAGGAGCCATTTGAGTGGCCATGGCCATGGCCCTGACCCTGACCCAGACCCAGACCCAGACCCTGCCCCAGAGCCTGGCCGTGGGGCAGGCGGGCTGGCGACGTGGTGCGCGAGGGCAGCGAGGCGGAGCACAGCTGCGACTGCGAGTGGGAGTGGGAGTGCAGCGGCGTCTGGGTGGCGGCGCAGGCGCTGGTCGTGGCGCTGGCGGTGGTGCTGGTGGCGCAGCTGTGCCGCACGGCGCTGGCCAGCCGCTGCAGATTCTCGTACGAATCGCCGCTGTCCAGGCGCTTGCTACGAAAGAGACGCACCTGCTGTTTCTGCTGCTTGAGGTTGATGCTGTCCAGCGATGGCAGCTTCATCGAGGCCATCGAGGCGGAGGTCATGCCAATGTCACTCAGCGGCACCAGCGTGTTCAGCACATCCGGCGAGTCCAGGGGGCTGGACAGGGGCGTCGAGCCGAGGGCCGCATTCACCAGAAATCTGCGTGGAAAAGGGCGTGAGAAGGAGCGAGAGGAGCGCGTGGGGGCGGATGACCTACATTTGGCGCTGCAGCAGGTTCTGCCAGACGGCCTTCAGCTCCAGGGAGGGGGCGCGCAGGATGAGGCTCTTGCGGCGCGCGCCCCGCCTGGGTGTCCGGCTGAGATCGGGGGCGCAGTAGCCCGTGGGGCTCTCGGCCAGCCGGCCATTGGGGTCGACAGTCAGACGGAACTCGGTGGCTGCGCAGGGGAAGGCGAAGGGGAGTAAGTCAAGCGGGAACTGGAGAATGGAATGGCAGGGGACTCGCTACTCACTCTTCTTGCGCATGTGGAAACAGGAGTCGACCACATTGGCTATGGGCACGGGCTCCTCGGTGATGAAGAGGACCCGGTCGCGGCTGACCTTGGCGAAGACGATGATGTCGCTGAAGAGCAGCGTCCAGTAGGGCTTGATGGAGCGGCCCTCGACGCGGGACAGATCGCCGCCGAAGATCCACTGGCGGCCCTGCACGGCCAGCGTGAAGGGCTTGCACTTGGTGAAGACCATGCGCGACTCGAGGTCCTGCAGCGTGAGCAGGGGCCGGCCCTCGCCGAGGGGCTCCATGAGGCCGCTGCTGACGGTGATCTCGCGGTAGGCCGCCTGCAGCTCCCCGATCACGCTGCTGAAGTTCTTGTGCTCCTCGGTGTCCACGTGGCAGTTGCTGGCCAGCAGCTGCATCAGCTTGAGGATCTCCCGGAAGTGCTGCAGCGGACGGTGGATGAACATGGTGAGATCCGGCCGCTTGCGCGGCACCACCGGCTCCGTGATGAAGGCTATGAACTCGGAGCCCGTCTGGCGCGACTTGTTCACCAGCACGCAGTCGGCCCGCTTGATGCCGTTGCAGTACTTCTTGTACGCCGCACAGATGGCCGTCGTCTTGGACAGGTACACCCGCGAGGCGAAGTTCATCTGCGGCTCCTGCTCCTGCTGCTGCTGCTGCTGGTGCTGGTCGCCGCTGCACAGCTGCTCCAGTATGTCCTCGGCGATGCGCAGCAGCTCGTCGATGTTCTGGAACAGCGTCCGGTGATCGTTCGGCGATATCAGATCCTTGCGCTCCAGCAGCGGCTGCACAAACCGATCCACCCCGAAGTGCAGGGCTGCCGTGAAGTTCTGCTCCCGGCTTATAAGCTGCAGCAGGAAGCGCCGTCGATTGTCCGTTATGGGCACAATCGACTGTCCGCGAGAAGAGCGTGAGAGAGGGAGAGGCAGAGAGAGTGTAGGTTAGAGTTGTGGCTCAGAGACAGAGAGATACAGAAAGGTGATCAGGCAGTGAGAGTGTCTGTAGGGTCTTGAAATGCATAGACTTCTGAGGGGTTCATCCTTTATTTTCGATTAATATCTGTGAGATCTTCCACTCTCATCGATTTTAATCGAAACTAAAGGGCTTAATCGGTGCACGATTATTACATATCTTTCGTTTAGTTGGAAGATTGCTCGATACCCTTCTTTATGAGGCGCAGGTCTTGCTGTGGACGGGATTGAGTCCCCATGGGGGCTACAAATATTCTTCTACCATGCAATTTAGGGGCTCTTGTGTGCAGTGTAATCATCCATTTGAAATGACGGACACTGATGCATGGCTGTACGTTTGACATACGCGCTAGATGGAAGTGATAAAGTGGGGAACAAATAAATGAGGAGCAAGCAAAAAGAAACCCAATAACACATGGGAGAGAAGGATGTACACCCCCTTTTATGTCGCTCCGCTCCGTGTAATAATACAAATAATAATAATAATAATAATAAATAACATAAGACAAACACACAAATAAAATGTCGAAAAAAAATGTTTATTGTCAAGCGTTTTGTTTTGTTTTTGGGGTTCCTAATGACGGGTTGGGTGGGGGTGCATTGGGCGAAAAAAAATGTTGATTAATAATAGCAAGTAATGACAGCCAGCATGGCGATAGCTTAAACTCTAGAACTAAACGATAATCGGTCTGCAAGTATGTACAAATAGCAAAGCAAAAAAAAATATAAAATAAAAGGAAAGGCAAAGGGAAAAACACACGCAATAAAAATATTTCGAAGTGCCCCTGGGATTGGGGATTGGTGAGTGAGCGATTGAGAGTTGGGGGGGATTCGGGTTAGACCAAAACGCCCTTGCCTACCTCCTTGCTGAAGGTGACCTGAGGCAGATGGAGCCGCCGCTTGGCGGCCTCAATGGAGGAGGTGGTGCCGGAGCAGGCGGTGGCCGGACGCGAATAATTGTTGCTCAGCTGTGCCTGTGGCCTGGCTGGTCGCGAGCTGCCCGTCCGCTGCAGGCCCGTCATGTTCGTCGTGCTCGAGGTGGTGAGCTCCTCACGCTCCAGGCCCAGGACCAGCTGCTGACGGGACTGCTGCTGCTGCTGCTGTTGCTGCTGCTGCTGTGTGATGGCATTGGCATTGGAGTTGGAGTTGCCCAGGGCCAGGGAAAGACCTGCTCCCATGCCTATTCCCGTTGCCATGGCCATGCCCGTTCCGGTTCCGGTTCCAGTGCCCGTTCCCGTTGGTGTGGACAGGGAGGTGGCGGCCACCGTGGCCGTGGTGATGGCCGAGTCCAGGGCCATTGTGGCGCCCGCGCCTGACCTTCTGAATATCTCCAAAGTCAAGGTCGAGCCCTGCGATCGTATCAAATTCAGAACATCAGCCTCGGGCATCGTGACCACATTGTGCTTGTCCACGAAGATCACATAGTCGCCGGGCAGGATGCCGCACCGGTCCGCCGACATGCCCGCCTCCACCTTCTCGACGCGCGGCGGGTGCGTCCACACAATGGAGAAGCCGAATCCCCGCTCCTCCGTTCGCGTCAGTCGCCGGGTCATCGTGAAGGGGGTGCGTCCCAGCGGGCGGTGTCCACTGCCCGCGCTTCCCCCACTCCCGCCGCTGGCCATGGTCGACTGGCGTCTGCCGCTGGCTCCGTTCAGGTGGTTGGCATTGCTCACATTGGCATTCACGTTGCAGATGACACTGGCGATCGCCCCGCCCCCACCCGCACTGCCTGGCGCTGCTCCGCCTGGCCCGCTCGCCGAGCTGTTGCCGGTGGCGTTGGTGGTGCTGTTCGCATTGCCGTCGGCGGGCGGATCCAGCTCGAGGAAGCGCAGGAACAGATTCTCGTCCGCGTCCCGCTGGTGGAGGGCCTTCTTGCTGAGCTTCATCGGCTGCTGCGGCTGCAGCAGGCAATCGTCCCGGCCCACTGTCGCGGTGCCGGCCATGCTGTCGATGCTGATGCTGATGACCTCGTCCAGGTTCATGGCCGCAGCTGCCGCCGCAGCCGCTGCTGCCGACGACTTCTGCGGTGTGGCTGTGGCTGTTGCCGTTGCTGTTGCCGTTGCTGTGGTGGTGGCCATGTCGGATCCTTCTGCCAGTGATTGCTGCTTCTCCTGCTCCTGCTCTTCCTGATTGCTGCTCCTGGAGTTGGCTGTGGTAGTGCTCTGGCTGCTGCTACTCCTGCTGCTCCGGCTGCTGCTGCTGCGACAGCTACTAAGGCATGCCTGCGACTGCGACTGTGACTGCGACTGTGACTGCAACTTGTAGGATCCGGTCACGCTGTGGCTCTCCGCCAGAAGCTCGCTCAGCGCGAAGGTGCTGCTGCCCAGGAACTCGCTGCGCCTGTGGGTGAAACGAGTGAGGATATTTGTTTAGTACGGGCTTTCGAGGGCTGATATGTTGATAATCAGAGCAGGTGGGCGAGTGGCAGCCAGACACAAGGGTGGGAAGGCAACTAAAGGCACAAGTATACACCGGAAGGAATAAGCTCTGGTCTCCAGATTTAACGAGTTTTCGGACCAGAGAAAAGTCAACGAATAAGGCAAAGGGAAACATCCAAGCAAGCACAGATCCCAAGTGGATTTACCAAGAACTGGAAAGCCTTTTCCTTTGCCCTGAAAGGATCTACCCAATCAAAGCTATGCAAAACCCGTCGACTGTGAGGGATCCATCTGTAGCGAATATTTTGGCTACCCTCAGCACAGGGGTGAAGCGGCTCTAGCCCCGAACCCCCTCGATTGTGTAACACCAATTTTGGACACTGTGCGTCACGTTGCACTGGCATTTCAATGGTTTATTTATAAACCGTTGGTTGCATGGTCTGGTCTGGTCTGGTGTGGTCTGGTCGGGTCAGGCAATCTTCTTGCTTCCGCTTCCGCTCTGGCTTCACCTTCTAACCCTACCACTGGCCCCCCCACTGCTGTGTCTTGTGGAAGACAGCGACCATCGTACGTGACATAAATCAATTAGCGGCCCTAAGCTGGCGTCACATTCTCTTCCACATTCCACATGCCCGTGCGGCCGTACACGCCGTGCGTGTGTGTGTGTGTGTGCACGGCCCGGAAATGCGCTTTGCCCGGCCAATTTTGATGGGTGGTTGCGTGGTGCCATGGGAGCAGAGGGTGGGCAAAGGCTTGAGGCTTTATCTATGGTACTTTTGCGCTAGCTCCTGCTCTAGCTCCAGCTGTAGCTGCTACTCCAGCTGTAGCTCCAAGCTCTGCCTCTTCCTCCACTGGCCACTCGGGCCGAAGTTGGCGCGCGTATTTGGGTCACTTTTATTGATTTTCGTGGTTGGTGCCTGGCAGCACACAAAGTACGGGTAGAGTGAAGTTTTTCTGTTGTTTGTGGCCTGGTGGTGGTGGGGATGGTGGCGGTGGAAGTGGTGGTTGGGGGGCTCTTTGCTGTTGCGATTGCAATCGCGATTGTCTGCAAGGCAAGGACCGCCCACTCAAGAGTGGCCGAAATGGGGGCATGCCATTAAAAATGTAATGCGAAGCAGCGGCAGAGCGAGAGACAGAACTGCGAAAGGTGGAAAGGAAGGAAGGAAGGCTGCGCCGAAAAGCAGGCAATGAATAATTCAGCCGTCAGTCGTTTTTGTAAATTGACTTAAAGCGCTCGAAAACGAGTCCTTTGGCCCAACTATTTTCACAATTTACACATTTACATTTACCCCCCGCTCTGCTCTGCTGCCACGATGTGTGTGCTATGTGTGCTGTGTGTGCTGGGTGTGCTGTGTGTGTTTCTGTGCGTGCTACATTATGCATGCATAACAAATAGACGCGAGACTCCATGCCACAGAGAGACGACACAGAGCGAGGGAGAGCGAGAGAGAGCCAGGGAGAGAGAGGCACGTGGGAATGGGAATGGCAGCTGGCTGACATTCCCGGGTGTCCATTTAGTTAGTTGGCCAGCTCAATTACTTGTCCGTCAGCCAAAGGCTTGGACTCTGCGGCCAGCACGCGTGTGGCCAGCTAGCGTGTGTGCTGTGGGCTGACCATTGCATAATCGCTAACCAAATCGATCTGGCATCAAATGGCAGCCAGAGCCAGTGCCAGTTACCCGTCGGAGTGCCACTCACAGAACCCAAGAGCTGGTCAAGTGGCGCCCTGCTCTCGCGCTGAATGAGTTTCTTGTCCTTGAATTTGAATTGGATTTGCTCCGTGCACGTTTCGAGTCTGTCATACTTCCTGCTAAGCTCACACACACACACGCACACGCACGCACACACTCACAGCGAGCGCCACTTCCTGTTCGCATTAGATTAGCAGCATGCCCAAAATTATGCTACGCTTTCCATGCGGCGGCCCTCACTCACACAGTTATATAATTTGGCGTTGCCTGCCCCCGGAGGGTAGGGCTGGACACGGACACTGACACTGCTCACTGGACACTCGCACACCGGATGGGATGTCGAACGGAATCTGCTTTCAACTCGAACAAAAATGATCAAATAAATATGAAATACGCTCTCTCTACAGGCAATTGTCCAGTGCCAGAGGAGGAAGATGTCGCACACACTTTTTAGCACATTCGCTGCGTTCGGTCGGAGGTCGAGCGTTGCCAGGCCGTTGCTCGGTGCCGTTTCTTGGTGCTTGTCCGCGATTCTCTGTGCTGGGCCCTCTTGTGCACGGTGCTTCTGTTTAGCGTCGCGCGAGCTTGGCACTCCAACTGGGAACTGGAGAGCTGGAGCACTGGCGGCGGGCCGCGGCGCAGGTCAGCCCAGAAATTGTAGTCGAAAGCGACGCTGGAAAGGCGCTGCTTTCAGGCTTTCAGGCTTCAGGCCGCACTGCGCATGACCTGGATGTGGAATGTGGATGCCAGATGCCAGATGGTGGATGGTGGAAGGTGGACGGAACATACTCTCGTATATGGCCCTCGGGGTTGGTCGGTCGGTTGGTTGGTTTATGTGCAGGAAATGCAGCAGGCGCTATAAGTTCCACGAGGCCAGAGGAAAACGCTACAATTAACCAGACGCCAGACCTTAGTCTTTTGCCTGCTCCAAGTGCTCAGCCCTCTGACAGCCACTTCAGCCCGCCCTCCCTCTCACCCACTCTGCCATTGGGGGTGAATGACATGGCTCAAGATGAAATTGACTCAGTAGTCCTGCAGGAGCTGCGGCGAATCCATTAGGATTGTGTATGGGATGGGAATGGCATGGTGTATAGGGGGTATGGGGCACGGGGCATGGATATAGGCAGACAAACTGTGTGTGTGTGTGTGTTTTTGGGACCTTACTCGTACTCACTTTAAATGGCGATCCCGATGCCACACGGCCAGCTGTAGCTGCTGGCTGGACTGCTCCTCCGGAATGGGGAAGCTGAAGCGCTGATCGAAGTACGGCCGGCTCGAGTGGCGATGGACAGCGGTGCGCTGGAAGCCCGAGTTCATGGCTGGCTGCGCTGACTGGGCGGGGGCCAGAGCCACCTTCACGTACGCATAAATGCTGCCAGTGCCATGAGAACGCTGCAAATCCCGGCACCGAATGACTGCAAAAGGCATACAGAAAAGAGGCTTCAGTTAGCTGACGAGTGGAGGTACTTCCGTGTTTGATGGGCACTACGAGACCATCTTGAGGCACAGGCACAGTGCTCGCTCGGACTGGGACCTACCGCCATCGATGCGCCTTGGGACTCACCGTGAACGTTCAGTTTGCGCTGCTTGGCATCGTAGACGATGCTCAGATCAATGCTGCCGCGCTGGCTGTCAGCGGTGCCAGCAGCGCTGGAGCGGTTCGATGATGTGGTGGAGGCCATCGAGCTGCGCTTGGCGAGCTGCTCGTCGTCGTCGAGGTCGCTGGACGTGGAGCTGGAGAAGCTGAGGCAGCGCTTGGTGCTGGGCACATGCTCCATTTGGACTGGCGTCGCGCTCTGCCTCTGGCTCTGGCTCTGGCTCCGGCTCTTGCTCCGGCTCTTGCTGCGACTCCGGCTCTGCCCGTCTCTGGTGGCTGTCTTGTGGGGATTCTTGCGCCGCACCACCCGCTGCCGCTTCAAGTGGGTGGGGGTGCGCACCTCCATCTCGTGGACGCTGCTCTCGCTCCACTCCCCGCAATCGGCCAGCACTGTGCTGGCCACTGTGGTGGCTGCTGCTGCTGCGGCTGCTGTTGTGTGCTTGCAGCGCACCTCCTTGCGCGCCGACTCGATGATGGCGTCCAGCATGCGATCCAGCGTGGTGTCGCCCATCCGCGAGGACGACAGCTGCGAGTCTTCGAGGACAGGCACACCCACACCCACAGCGACAGCGCCGTGGCCAGCAGCAGCAGCCAGTGGGAGCACTGGAGCGCGGGGCAGGCAGCGGAGAGCGGCCAGCTGCGGCGTGGCCTGGCGCGGTCCACTGCCCTCGCTGAAGCTGCGCCGCTGCGGACTCTTGGCGTGCACATTGCTCAGGTCCTGCAGGGCGATCAGGCTGGCGTTGCCGAAGGGGCTGCTCATGAAGTGCACGCCAAAGTTCTCCTTGTTGGCCTCGCCCTCGGCCCCAACGTCGCGCCGGCGGCCGCGCGTCTCCTCCACCACGGCATTGGAGCTGGAGTGCCGATGCATTCGTGTCATGGTTGGCATGTCCCTGGAAGAGAGAGAACGGTTAGCCCAGGCACAGGAATAATGCTAGAGAGATGTTTCTTCTCCGCTTTATGCTACTCTATCTGTGCAATGGATGCTCAGCCCTGGCCCCGCGCTGCCCATCATTTTCTAGATCTTTGTGGCAGAAAATTGTTGAGGTTTGCGTTGCATGGTTCCTGGGTTTGGTTCCTGGATTTCATGGGCAGCTGGCCGCAAACAGCGGAGCTGGGGATCCGGCGATTCTGGTTTCTTTCTGTCTGTCTTGGCTATTTGGCTGTTGGCTGTGTGTGTTTTGGGAACTTCCAGACAATTTGGATGCAAACAAAAAAAGGAAGAAAACGGCAAAGGAACAGCCAAATGAAGGCAGCAAGCGATCGAAGCAAACAAAGCAGCAAATTTTGCAAATTGTTTTTTTGCGGCAAACGAGTTTTTCACGTACTCCGCACCGAGTCCAGTCGGGTCCTTTATCCTTCAGGTCTCAGCCTCGCTCATTCTCGTTCCTGCGTTCTTGCGCGCTTTTGCGATTTCAGGTTTGCATTTAAATTGAAATTAAACTTATGCTAATTTGCGAACAGATTCTTTTAAAGCGCTGCGGTTGCCAACCATAAAATTGAGCGAGTCGGGATGTGCGGAGCTGTGCGAATCCTTGCCGCAAGGATCCTGCTCTGCGCTGCTCTGCTCTGCGCTGCTCTGCTCCCTGTGCGCATGGTCTCTTCTTTATTCTATACTCGATGGCTGTGTTTGTCTGCGTGCAACAATTACGCCCCAGCATAATGATGCCATTTTGCAAGGAGCGGCAATCGGCCAAGCCAAAAAGGGCGACTCAAAAGATCCATCCCAGATCCCTGCCATTGTCTATGCACACACACACACACTAGCACTGGGCACACAGGTCTGAGAGAAATGGGTTTTCATGTAATCCATAAACGTCACCCCACGGATGAAAAGCCGAGAGCAGAACTGCACGAGAACAAGAGCTGCAGTTGGAAGGGGAGGGGGAAGGTTGGGCAAAGGCGAGCAAAAAAAATATTATTCTTGCTACCCAAAGATGATGCGATCTCTCTGCTGCCGCTCCCCCCGCTCCTCCGCCTTGCTCGCTTCCTCACACTCCGTGTGACTTGTGCCTGGAGAATTAGCCCCGGCTCGGGGTAGCAGCAGTGATCGAATCGAAAAAAAACAGCAACAAATTAAATGTATTAGACGACGCACCACCCCTTTCTTGTGGGTCTCCTTCCGCCCTGATCTGGATCTGGATCTGGGTCTCTGTCTCTGTGTCTGTGTCTGAGGGGTTAGAGTCTTAGGGTTTTTTTTTCTCCTCTGTTTCCCATTTTCCCTTGCCAGCCTTTTTTTCTGGCTAAATTAAAATTAGAGCTAGAGCAAAGACAAACACGACAACCGCCTCATGGGTGCGATCGATCCTAAATGTGTGTGTGTGTGAGTGCCCCTTTGTTTCTACGTGTGTGTGTGTGCCAGGTGTGCCAGGGGAAACCGAGCAGGGATTGAAGGCACAGGGACAGGGGCCGGAGCTTATCAAGCGATCAATTGATGGATCGATCATTGCTTGGGTTTCCTTTTTTTTCGTTTCGTTTCGAATGACCGTTTGATCAGGTTTGCTTAATCTTCAAAGTACGATTACTCACCTGGGAAACTTGATCTGATTTGCGACTAGGTCGCCCTGTGTCCTGCACCACAGCGCTCGTTCTCTCTCTCTGTCCCAGTCCTCGCTCCCACAATGTCCCGTGCACGTTCTCGAAGGATTGGCCAATTAAACGGTTTATTACTGATTTGAAATTTGCACAAAATTTTGAAACAGGAACAAAAAAAAAACAGTTTTAGCTCTCCAAAAGTCTCCGCTGGTGGCGTGTGTGCAGCCTGCACGAGCAAACGGGAATCAAAAAAATCTGCCAAAGATCCTAGACGTATATCTTTTTGTTTTGTTTTTTTGTTTTATTTTTGACGAAATTTATTAATTCATTACTTTTCTGAATTCAGAAAAAAAATTCGACACTTTTTCTGTTGTTTCCTTGTCCGCGGCCGAAAGAGGATTGACGCAGCACATTCCACAGTGCTTCCGTTTTTCCCATTGTACGTAGCCACCCCGACGGCTACGCCACGTCATGTTGCCCAGCCATGTTGCCTGCTGATCCATACTCATGTTGCTTGAGCACTAGATTGCCATGGTTGAGTATCGACGTTTGTGTACCCTAGCTGCACTAATTAATGCTGAAGCTGCTTCTCAATAGATGGCATTGAACATCCAAATAAGAATAATAAGTGTCTATTTACGTTCGAACATCCACAGAATATCCTAAAAATTACAGACTAAATATTTTCATTAATCAAAAACATATAAAATAACATAGTTATATACCCCAAGTGCACCCAGAGGTATTCAAATGTTGCCCAACTCTGTTTGAATGTTGCCAGAAAATGTTTCCACTGAGCACGCGCGGCCGTACGAAAGAGCCGACTTCGGGACTTCGGAAATCCACCACCGCGCAGGCGCACTAGAGAGAGCGTGAGCGCTCTCTTGTCTCTTTGCTGCTGATTGTAACGGAATCTCAGCTGGCCGGCAAAGGAATGGCGCAGGGGAGGGGAGGCATGTGGAACTCTGCAGATATAAAGAGAAATTTGGTATTGCGCAGTTATTAAAAGTGCTGGAAATATATACAAAAAACAATTTAAAGTTAAACTGTAAATTATAGTAGATCAATGCCAAGCAAAGATTAAGTAAAGGCAATGATTTCGACTTGGATTTCGGTACAACTGCGAGCAGCTTCAGCCGCTCGCCGGCAGGCAGCGCCAGCGAGTGAAAGTAAGAGAGCGGCTGCCTGTTGAGTCGGCTGCCTCCTCTCTTCCGTTTCATGGCGGCTTTCTCTTGCGGCTTCGCTTGCGCTGCATTTCTCTTCTAAGCAGGTAAATCCCTGACAAACGGTCTGTCGAACGACTCTTTTGTCCTCGTGCTGGCTTTGCCTCTGCCAACGGTGGACAATGGGCCTGGGCCAGGGCCAGGGCCAGCTGTCGGGGAACTGTAAAAAAAGAAAGGAAACCCACACGGCGACGTCGCAAGGTGTCTTAGCCCAGATTTGTCTCGTGTGTTGTCCAAAAAAGATCTGGAACAATTGTCGTTGAGGAAATGGGAAAAGAGAGGCAGAGGAAAAGCCAAAGCAGCAGCAGCAGAAGTCGGGACTACAAAAACAGTAGCCTAATGTCTCTGTCCAGCGGGAATCTTTCTACCCCTCTCACTCTCTCGCCGTCACTATCACCATCTCCCTCGTTGCTGGTCATTACTTTCACTTTGATTTGTACTTGGTCTCGGGACCGGGATCGGGATCTGTATGGGGATCGCAAAGGGTCTATCGGGTCCATTGTGCGTAGGCGAGCAATTTACGAGCGAAGCTTCGGTAAATATTTGTCCAGATGCCGGCAGCGACAACCTTCTTGGCCATGGCCATGTCCCATGTCCCAGTTGAGGTCTCGTGCCTTACATTAGCAGCCGTTCGGGCTGCAGTCTTTATGCGCGCACTGTTTATGTGACGTCGCCTGTCGATCTTCAGATTTTACGAGCTCTCGCATCAACTTTCGGCCCATTGAGTATTCAATGGCAATACGAATGGCAATGCGATTCCCATTATCATTGCGTATTCCTTAAGGATTGCGGGTGTACGAGGGAAGCGGAGGTGGTGGTGGTGTTGGTAGGTGGGGGGAGGAGGCTTGGTTCATGGAAGTCATTTTCCCTGCCGCTTCTTGGGCACTTCACAAACGGTTGCTCGATCACGCTGCTCCTTGAGTCCGTCAAGAGTACCAGGCCCAGTCCCAGTCCCAGGCAGCTGGCTGTGATCCTGCATATCGATGGATTTGTTATGTCATTGTGCCACTTGGATTGCCATTGACTTTTCGTATCTTGCTGCTCTCATCTGCCGAAGAGCGACAGCTACCTTGGAAGCCTCTACGGACATATCCTTGTACTGACATGGTCAGTGCTTTAGTATATAATTCTTTGAGTACATATGCCTCTAGGAATCTGTATGCTTAATAAACTTGCTGCTGAGCCATTGAAGATGATCTCTCTGCTATGTGGCTCATGTGGCAGCACCCGCTGAAGTTCTGTTCCCTCCATTAAATATACAACTCAAAAGATAAACTTCCCCAAATAAGCGCCAATATCCTCTTTATCTCAGATTGCTGCTCTGACCCATTGAGGATGATCTTTCTGCACATGCAAGCCAAGCCCAAGCCATGTTTGCGCTTTTCATGGCCGACCCTGAGGCAGAGGCAGAGATCTTTGTCGCTGTAATTGATACGATTTCCATGTTTTTGTAATTCGCGCTTCATTAAAATCAAAATTAACAGCAACAACAGCGGCATCGGGCATCGTGCATCGGGCATCTGAGAGTTTTGATGGAAGCAAGGGTTACCGGAGGATGGCCTGTCCTTGGGGTGGATGTGGACCAGGCGCAGGCCACTTTGTGTGTTTGGCAGTTTTGCAAAAACTGATCTAAATCGATTATAAATTCAATTCGAGTCCCGTTGGGTGCCGGAGTCGCGGCGAGGGGTTTGCTTTGGTGCGTGATGGGCTTGGCAAACTAATTGCAAATGCATTAGGCATAAACCCTTGACTCACACGCATGCGGCTGTGCATATGGGTGGCCCGGATTTGCCTAATTTGTGCAAACTGCACAGGGCACCGGGCACCGGGGCCTTGGTTTCGGAAACTTGATTTCGGCGTGTAAGCAATAAATATTGCCGATTAGGGGATTTGCTTTAAATTTGCATGCCAAATGTGGGAAGAAATGCGAATGCAGCGAGGGCATGCAGAGTGAAGCGTACGAGTGCGAGTCTGACGGCTTGCAACATGAGGCAAGTACAACTGTGAAAGCAGCATTGATGGCGTTTGATTGACAGCCCGGGGCACAGGACACGGACACAAAACGCGCGCCCAAAAAGGACTCCAGAATGAGCGACTCCGATGTCCCTGTTTTGTTGTGATATTCACTTCATGGACACACACACAGAAAGCAGAAAGCAGAAAGAGATGAACAAGGAGATGGAGACGGAGCTGAGACTGATCTGCTTTTGCTTGAAATTTGATAAATGACCAAAAAATGGCTATGGCAACGGTGCTCAATGTCATCAGATCGGAGATCGGAGCACGGGCATCACCCTCCTACCCATGGCCATGGCCATCGCCACAGTCAGACCGAGACCGAGACAGAGAGACCCAGACAGGCAGCAGCGGAGAGGGTGAGGGCGACGGTGACGGTGACGGTGAGCGGCAGACCCTTCTCAAGACTGCATTTTGAAGAAATCAAATTAGTGCAGCTTTTTTCGTCTTTCCTCTTGCCGCTTTCCAGTTTCCAGTGGCTCTGCTCCGCTAACAAATTTAACAACATTTTTTTCCAACCTCCTTACCGCCGAATTTGCATTTCTCACAGCGCTCAGAAAGAGAAAGGTTTCGGGCAGAAAGAGTATGAAAAAAAGGTTTATCCACCCGAAAAATACAACGCCAGAAAAGGACAAAAAAAAAATAAATAAAGGGGTAAAAAAAAGAAGTTGTCTGCATTGCAGTGCCCGAAGGTCCTAAGACGACCTCCGTGCCCGGTCCTCTGTCCCCTGTCCTCCTCTCGTGTCTTGTGTCTGCTGTCTGCTGCAACTGCGCTATCTAGCTCCTCGCGTACCCACAAATAATTCTCAGACATTGCGGCGCCCTCAAGTAATTTGACAGCCAGCTAAAAAAGCGAAAAAAAGCGAAGCACCAACAAAAAATGAGATTCGAAATAATGCAACTCATTTTTTGAACCAAAAAAAACCAAACGAATGAGGGGAAAGGAGCGGAACTTGTTATGCAGCATGTCAAGTCGCCGAATGACATTTGCCATAATGATTTACGAGACCCCAGGCACTGATCTGCGGCTCCACTGCGCCTGGCAGCGGAAAATGCAGCCGGAGCAGAAATCAGAGCGGGAACAAGCAGCCGTTAAAAATCAGTCTGTTGCCATGCCTACTCCTGGCCTAGTCGCAGCATTTATCTTGCATAAATAATACACCCTTTTTATGTGTGAAAAAAGCTAACCAAACTTATCCAAGGATTCTTTTCAATGAGCTCTTTCAGTGCTGCAGATCATTGCTCGGAAATAGAGTCGTGCAGCAGCCCATCAAATCGATTTAGTTGGACTAAATTAGTGTTCTTCTCGTAGTACGAGCGGCGAAGATCATTTGCCCGGACCCAGGCCCACGGACCATTCATAACTCATAACCTGGTTATACTCGCAAATTCCAGGATGAATTATTTTGCACATGGATACGGATTTTTCACTGTCCAGCGCCAAAGGACAAAGACAGCGGCGGTCCTTGCAAGATGGAAAATTTCATGGCTAATTGCGAGCGTGTCCATTGGTCAGCAGCTGCATGCAACTACTTTCTCCGCCCCGCTGCCCGCTGCCTGCTCACAAGAAACAGCCGATCGAAGACCACACCGAACTGCCCCAGTTCGAAGGATCGCTGATTAGTTGAGGCTTCGATCTCGAACTGACTTTGATGGAAGACGCTCAGACCCTGACTGATTTGCATTCTCACGATTTGTTTGCTCGACCTGACACGGCGGCCGCAAGGCACCCAAATCAAGGAGACCGTTCGAGGTACGAGGTACGAGGCCCACGGCCAGGCCCCGACAAATGAAGTAATTTCATGTAAATTACGAGACAGCGCCCTGTTTACCAATCACTAAACGAGCCATAAAAAATCCACACAGACAAACAACACACAAAAAAGAGAAAAAAACGCAGCAAAGAACCCCAAAAAGACGCAAGATAAAGAGATGGAATAGAAACATAAAAAAATATACATTTATCTGTGCATAGCTGTGTGTGTGTGTGTGTGTGTTTTACCCATAGGAAATTGCAGAACTCGGTGGGAAATCTCATTAATCTTTGAGGTAGATTGGGAAACGGGGGGAAAGGCGGAGTGGGGGGAGCGGCGCGTCGCTCGCGATATGCAAACGTCGTGAGGGTCGAAGAACAATGATCAGCTCTCTCCAATAAATTTCCCTTTGATTTCGCATTAAAATCTGTTTGTTCTTGTGGTCAGCGACGGTCGGTCGGTGATCGGGATCGTGTCCTGGAAATTCACGCACCGCTGATCTTTGGGATAACGATGGCCAGGCCAGGCCAGGCCAGCACAGGCCAGGCCATTTCAGGGCGCTCCTTTGACGTTCCTCCTGCATTATGACGACTCTGTGGCGATCTCGT
This sequence comes from Drosophila ambigua, assembly GCA_018150905.1. Taxonomy (NCBI): domain Eukaryota; kingdom Metazoa; phylum Arthropoda; class Insecta; order Diptera; family Drosophilidae; genus Drosophila; species Drosophila ambigua. The sequence goes on from JAECWS010000027.1 coordinate 455,640, forward strand.
CCAGTTTATGACAACTTCATTAAAAACGATTTAAGAGTCGCCGAGCGCCGTGGGAAATCATCGGCGATTCCGCAGCGAATCTTAGGAATCGTCCACCGCTGCTGCTGCCGCCGCTGCCAGAGTTAATTCTGGCCACATCGGATCAAAGTACAGTCGTACAGTTGACAATGCTGCAAAGATTAATGATGAGGCAACGGATTCGCATTCGGAATCGGAATCGGAATCGTGGCAGGGAGAGGTGTCAGCAGCAAGCTGCAAGGGCAGCACAAACCGCATCCATGATGTGTGTTCAATTTACTAACAAACTTGTCACGCAATGCCACACTGGCCACACCATTAATCATTCCCATCAATCCGTCAAGCAGGGAACGCATCTCCCTCTCCACTCTCCTCGGTGGCGGTGGTGTGGTTTGGTTTGGTTTGGTGTGGGTTCCGTTCCTGTGCGGATTGCTTTGCCCGGATTGTGGGTAGTAGCTGTCCAGGGTCTACTCAGCCGCCTGACATTCTAATTAGTGCTCGCTGACAACTCGCCCCCGGCACAGAGACAGCCAGCAACGGGCAGAGATCATGGCAGAGAGCACTTCATTTGAATGATTACCGGGCGGCAGGCAGACCCTGGCCGTGGCTCAAGCTGCGCCGGACCAAAGGTGCTCAAATGAGTCATTAAGCGATGCTCGTAGGTGGCAGCTCGATCGACAGACCGGACACTTCCATCTGCACGCTCTGATCGATCGTTTGTGGTGATCATTCATTAACCCTGGAACGAAAGTGTGGGATGGTAATTGTGGGTTGGGTTGCACTATGCAAAGCGATCTTTGACTGGAGTGATCTTTCATTGACCTTCATGAGCGCAGAGTGGGGCTATTTTGATGCGACTGAAGATCGGCCATTTGTGACATTCGAGAATCTTCCATGAATCTTCCAGCCATCTCAGTTTGTTCCTTAAATTCAGCAGAGATCACGTGTACTTTGTCTAGAGGATCTCTTATCACATCTCCCATTCATTAGTGCACTGAATGGCGGTGCCCCGCTGATCGCGAAGAACCAATTCAGCTGGAGATCAGCCGAAGATCAGCCGGAGCCAACCCAAGCTTGGTAATCCCATTCTTGAGCAAACAGAACACCCCGAGAGATGCCATCAACTTCGACCCCCTGTCGTTGCGCTTGACCAAGGAAATAGGTTTGTTGGTTTTTCTTCTAGTTTTTTTATGACCCCATCCATAGCCCTGCCCTACCCCGGGCAGCCCTCCTGCTTGGGCAAACATTGTTGTCTAACTTTTTATGGCATTTTCCCACTTTTTTGTGGACATTTCGCTGCGGTCAATATTTTTGCATAATTCTGCCAGTGATTGCTATTGGGTTTTGGGATTCGGATCGGGAATGAAGCGAGGACTGGCAATGTTGATGGGCTGGGGCTGGGGATGGAAGCGGCGGCGCATTGAAAAGAAATTAATGTGAAATTGAAAAAAGGTAAGCGAAAAACTCGCAAAATGTGGAATACGAAATGGAAATGAGGAAATGGGAAATGCGAAAGGTAACATGCAAAATGCAAAATTGAAAAGAGATGAGCTGAGAAAATGAGAAATGAGGCGCAGCTCATAAACTAGCTGGCAAACATTGTTTTGATGACACTCAGGGGCAGTCAGCCAGCCAGCCAGCCAGATCATATCCGATCAGATCAGCCACCCCTGTCCCCTGTCCCCTGCCCTTGTTGACTGTCTGCTGTGTTCCCTGTCCCACGTCACATTCTCTCCCTCCCAAAGCGATGCACAGGAGATGAGACGTTCCGTATTTAAATTTTGGCAATCCATGTCAGCCTGTGACGAATCCTGGCCCGATTCGCTGCACTTAATTGGCCTGGCCAGAGCCGCTGCGAGAGAAAGTTAGGGGAAATTTATGCGCCATAAATGTCGATATCCCAATCGATATGATCAGATGATTGTAGGGCCAGGGCCTCATCCACAGTCAGTCCCAAACAGCCAATGATCAGAGCCAATGATCATCGCGCTGCTCATCCAGTTGCTCCGTTGCGGCGCGGTTGGACGTGCAAAAAGGGTTTCAGGTGGCAGCAGCAGACGCCGCTGGGATCGCCGATCGTAAAAGATGAGCAGACATCGCAGTTTGCCACCTTGTAAATGCTACCTTATGCTCCTGTTTGTTGTGGGCTCTCAATGACTGCAGAGGCATGTCAAGACGCGAGAAATCAGCGTGTGTTCGCCTGGTCCGTGATCATCCGGAATTCAGTTGAACAGAGCGTAACTTTGCGCCTTCAATGCGATTCGATCTTGGCACATGGAATCTAGACAACTTGTCGATGTTTATCTAGGGAAAAGGATTCGAAAAATTTTGTCCAATTCCCTGGGAATAAATAGCAGGCATCAGCCATTCATTTCAAATTAGTTTCAGGTTAGTGCTGCATTTGTAGATGGAGTTTTAAATGATTCATCTAGGAGAGAGATGCACCAATCGCAGGCAAGACTGCGCTGAAAACAAGATGCAGTTACTACCGACTGTAGAGGGATTCCCACTATCCGGGCTGCGGCTATAGCTGGCGGAATATTCTTCCAAATTAGATGCATATTTATGTGCATACCGCGATGGTGTTTCGGCACCATTCGCCTCGTTGCGGAATCAGAGATCAGTGTTTGTATGCCACCTAATTCCGGAGAATGCGCGCCTGCCAGCGATCACTTTAAGCTGTCGAAGCGTTGGGCTTGGCCTTGGCCCGAGGGCGTGTCAGTTGGTCGGCGTACCGATCTTTATCTTAAGTGTCGCCCAGTTGGTTAGAGGAAGGGTTCTGCTCCGTTCTGTTCTGTTCTGCTCCGTTCTGTGGCAACAGTGGCACACTGTGGGCGCTGACAGTCGGAGCTGCTTGAAATTTATGTGGCTGTAACTCATCCGCACAATTGTCGCTGGTTGCTGGTCGCTGTTCGCTGGTAGCTGGTAGGTGGCCATATGTCGCGGCTGCTTCTTGGTTCCGCTTGTTGAAGAAGTTTTCCTTTAGTTTTAATTTAATTTACATAAATTTCATTGCTGGCTGCTCAGAGAAATTAAATGAAACGGTCGCTGTCGCTATTGCTGTTGCTGTCGCGGTTGCGGACCGGCGCCCGCACACTTTCCACAGAATGGGCAATGCAATTGTCTCCGCTTGAGCCGAAGCCGCCGCTCCGCGCCCCAGTCCCATGCTCCCTGGACTTAGCTTCAACTATTATGCTAATTACTCGGCCTACTTGCGCGGCCCACTAGCACACGCTCAAGGCAGGGCCTGGCCCAAGGTGACATATGCATTGCTCTGCGAGTAGCGCACCCTCGCCCTCGCCGTAGCCCTCGCCCGCACTCGAGTACGCGGTGGCGTACCACGTGCCCAAGGTTGGCCGGGCCGGACCGGGCCGGTAAATGCAAATGCAAATGAGAGGCGAAGGGTGCGACAATAACTGTAATTAAACGCGACCATTGTTGCGGTCACTGTACCAGCATGTAGCTCTCCAGCCGCACCACCTCCACCTCGCCCCGGGCACGTGGTCAGCCCAGCGTTTGTTTTGTTGAATGCCCACACACGCTCGGACCAACGGCCCAGTTTCAGTTGCCCGTACCCGGAAAAAAAAGAAAACTATAACGGGGAAGGGGAAACGTTTTAGATTAGCACCGATAGCCGGTAAACCCAAAGTTAGGCCCAGAACTGGGCGTGGACTGTCCACTCAATGCAATTAGTTTGGTACAGAGGCCGAGCCGGAGCCCTGCTCAAACCCCTAACCCACGAGGCTCCGATCACCAGCAGCTGCTGTCCCCGAGATGATCTATGGGCTCGCCTGGCAGATCAGGGCCACAGCGTAGCTCATCTGCAGTGGACCAACACCAAACAACAGCCAATTAATCGATTGTTAAGCAATCCGAGGAAATTTGTTCAGTGGCCATCGGGAAAGAGATCAACGCCACGCATCGATGTGGAGGTGGGATCTGGATGAAGCAGCCACCATCAACTGGAGTGGAGTCAGGAGCGGGAGAGTGTACCAGAGAGTAGTATAATTACTCGCATTATTTTAGCATTGTGTAGTTGCATAGCTCAGCTATAGGAAAGCCAAGGAATAAATTAAAGCCATAGACGACTTTTAAATTCTTCCCTTCGCGCTCCATTCAATACCCTTGCAGGGAAACTCTCTCATTAAATTCTTATAAACAACTCCGCGCACATTTATCACATCGCTTAGGAACTTTCTGACAGCAATTAGCAAAAGATCAGAGCCCACAGCTGCTTGCTCCGCCCAAAGATGGCATCCGCTGGGATCCGTATGGGATGGTATGTGTGGTACATGTGGTATATGGTACGGGATCAGATGATCTATGATCGAATTTCGCTTCCTTAAATCCTTGCGGACTTTCTAAATGACGTGACTTGAGCATTTTATCAACGCTTCATTTGCCACTTTTCGCTTTCTTTGTGCGAATCCGCAAAAAATGCACCCAAAAAAATGGGAAAAATGGGAAAAATGCATTGTTTGTCTTGCGAAGAAAGGAAAAACAAACCCTCCACAAATGCAAGTTTAGCAAGGGGTTTGCTGTGGTTGCGATTCACACACCCAACAGCGGCGGCACGGCGCCCAACAAAAGCGAACGAAAAAACAACACAAAATCTATTCTATTTTTTCCTCTTTTTTTTGTGCCTTTTAGACACATTTTTTGTGTGCTCTCTTTGTTGTTTTTAATTTCCAATGTAAGAAAAATCGTTTTTGTTGCGTTGCGCCCCTGTTCGTGTGCGTGCGGCCTTTCAACAGTTTTCCTTCTGCATTTGCCATCGCATCACTTTTTACAGCGCTTTGTAGGGTTTCCTCATTAGCCGAGCGCCGTTTAATTTGTCGCGGTGGCTAAATCAATCTCGATTCCTCATTAGCGGCGCCATCTACCAGAGTTGACAGCCTGGCCAATCGAATGGCAATCGAATGGGGCAACTACAATGCCTTTTACTGCCATTAGCCACTCGACAGGCCACAGAGAAGTCCGTGGAGGTCGCAGCTAGTTTGCTCTGCTGTCATTCAGTTCGATGGGTTAACTAAGGGCCACCATTTTGTGGCTAACTAAACTCAGTTGAGTGCTTGAAATAATAGTTTACACCAAGACTACAACTTGAGCAGTATAAGAAGGGGATTCCTTCGATAAATTGAAGATTTATGCGCATCCCTAAAGCTATCTTAAACCTATTCGAATATGAAAAGTCCTGGAGCTACGATAGCTCTTTGAAAAGTAAACATTTGCCCTAGTTATGTGCATTATCTGCACAGATTTTGATTCAATTGTTGGTGCCAATTAAATGTTCATTCGGTAAAGGTTCGCAATTGGCTAATCCCCTGCAATCAATCCCCTGCCATGGCATACTCGTATTTGAATACTTCACTGAGTGCGCGAACTAATCTGGTTCGACTTTTCGATCTCCTGCATTAGTTGACTCCTTTCAATACCTTCTGCACAGCCACTCAGCCTTGAGGCTGGAAGTTAAGCAATGAACTTCGTTTAGAGTGGGTTTTGGCCGCGATGCGGCAGATCCTTCAACGTCCAGTCGCGTCACGTGCGCCCAATCATAAGCGCTACGCCGTGGCCGCCGGCGTCCGGGCATTAGGCCCGGGGCAATGACGAGTTAAGTGCCCCGCGCCGCTTTTAATAGCACATAAATTAACATAAACGACATCGGCTTTTGTTTTGCCAATGACGTTGCACGACGCGCATACAAATACGAGAACGGGAACGCGAACCCGAACCAGAACGCGAGCCAAGTGGAAGTGGAAGTGGTCCCCGAGCACCGAACACCGAACACCGAGTCCCGAGTCATGGGCTTCCGGGGTGGTGGCACTGGCACCCACTGCGGTTTTTGTTTGCCCATCAGATAGAAATCTGCATTACCCCCGGGCCATCGCCGTCGCCGTTGCCACCCCTTCCCATGCTCCATCTCCCACCCCACTCCTGCCCGTTGCAGCTTAACGCCGAAAATTGCTTTCACCCCCCGGCACGGCGCAGGCGCAGGCCCGGGCGCAACGGCATCCTGCCAGTGCCTCGATCCGACTACATTGTGGCACAGTGGGCCACGCAGGCAACTGTCTGCTGATTACCCTCCAGTTTGGTGGCGGCAACGAAAGCTCACAGGCGGAATGCCTCCTTGGACTCGGGAATATCAAGGCTGACTTTTAAGCAATTTAAATTAAATTTAGCAGGAGGAAGAAGAATTTTACTTAGCGGTGTTCCAAGTAAAAACTTTCTTGGTCTTTGATTTATTTTTTAAATATTTAATTTTAATTTTGTTTTAATTTTTTGTGCCATGATAATCTTAAATTTGTTCAAATTGTGTCTGTAGAAATGCCCACGTCACCCACTGTGCACTGTGCAACAGCAAAATGTTAACGTGCGTGGAAAAAAAAATGAATAAATAAATAAATGTGCTTTGGCTTCATCAGACGATTAGCGCAGCTCAGCAGCGATGGCGATGCCGATGCCGATCCCGTTTCAGGACAGATTCATATCATTTTCAGTCCCCGTTATGACTGCTACACTGCACAAATTTTGATAATATTTACTCGGTCGCAACACATTCAACTATTGCGACTTTTTATGGTAGATTTTATGGGTATAATACTACATTTCAATATTACATTTCCGAATGAATACTCTTCCTGGGGAATTGGTATTGCGTTGATATTATTAATAGTTAGTTGATATTGCTTGAAAATTGTTAGGAAAGCAGCCAGAGAAGAGGCTTTCTGTTGGCAATGCATCACTGCCTTGGAAGTTTGGAAGTTTCAGGATAAAGTTTGACTTCGACTGAGCTGTGAGGAGACATTGTTGGATTGTTAAAAATGTTATGCTGATACGATCGTGTTGGTTGCTATTCCAATAATAAAATAAATAGTCCATGGCAGCGAACAGGAAACATGCGCAGAGGGAAATACTTGAATAAATATCCAGGCCGAGTAGTTGTTCCTTTTGCTGGCTACCGAGATGTTCTTCACATGCTTTGCATAGCCCGTTCCCTGCTCTTGGCTCTCTTCTGTGTTCGCGGTCCTGTGCCCGGGCTATTGCCATCCTTTCCTATGCTCTCTCCTGCTCTGCGCTGCTCGTGCGCTCTGGTTTGCTCACTTAATGCGCGCCGGCGCAGCAAGTCAAGTGCGAATTATGTCAATCAGCGAACGGATGGACGGATGGACGTGGCGCGGGACACGTTCGCTGGCGGCGCGGGACCGTTAAAAAATGTCGCCTGCCACGCCTCCCCCTCTCGTGTGCTGCTCCGCCCCATGGACGCGGAAGCATCCCCCGGCCAGGCGAATGCCACGCCGGCTGTCAAACTGACAAAGTGACAGGCAAATGTCAGCGATTTACAAAACGTTTAAGCTGCGAACATCGCTCCGCTTGTTCACTTCACTGCGCAGCAACAACAAACACCAGGAGAGCAAGAGGAGCGAAAGGAGAGCGGAGGTAGGGGTAGCGGTAGGGGTAGCGTGGTGGTGCATGGTGCACGGTGGAACAAAAAAGAGAGCTACTTTCCTAATGCCTTTCTGGTTGCCTTTCCCCTTTCCCCCTGTCCCCTGTTCAACTTTTCCACTTTCCGCGGTTGCCGCCTGCTGCACTCGACCCGATTCGACTCTCGTTCATATTTGTTTTTCATAAGCCAGGACCGGCGACTGCAACACACAACAAAAAAATGTAAATTTTCACCCAAATATGTAGTTAGGGGGTGGGGAGGGGGGGGGAGGGGTGGAGTGGAGTGGGGTGGTGGCACGCGTGTAATCGCCCGGAAGCGTTTCATTCTTTCCACTTTATGTATATTATTCCACACTTTCCGATGCCCTTACAGAGAGGGCATTGCGTTGCCCATTGTCTACGAATGGATATATCTGATAGATCCCAGATGATGGATATATCTGGCATAAACCTTGCTCAGATGCTCCGTTCTGCATTGAATTGTCCCATCATTCCAACTCTGATCCAAAGCTGCCAGGAGAACGGCACTGTAAGGGTATCGGGAGGTGCGGTGCCCGATGGCTGCCAGCCTTCTGTTCTAGTTTCGCATTGTTTGTCGCATGCGCAGCCAGTCACCCCCTTTGGATCAGGCAACGTTCCGCCGCACGTAGCAACTTGCAGCGACATCCAGATGGATGGGATGGATGCCTTGTAAGCATGTTACAGCGGGTTGAACACGACTCCGAAAGCTTCCTCGCTTGCTCTCCGCCCGAAAGAATAGTTGCATCATTAGTTAAAGTGCAGGCTGCACCATATACTGGCACTGGCACTGCTAACCCCTGGCATTCTGGCAAAAAATATTTGCATGACTTCCTCCTGTGACCTGCGGCATAGTCGGGGCCGCATGCGGCACGTGCCCCTGTGCCTGTACCCGTACCCGTACACGTACACGTGGCCGGCTGCCACGCGGACCAACTGTCGCCGTACCCTGCGAAAAGGCCGAGTCATCCGAGCCAGCGACTGCCCACTCATCATCATCAGCAGCAGCAGCAGCAGCATGGTGATCACCCCACAATCATCAGCAGAGGTGCACTTTTGACTTTCACACCGAGCCGGCCACCGATCCAATCCATCTCGAGTGCCCACTTCATCGCATGCGATCTCCCATACCATCGATCCCATCCATCCCATCCCACTCCAGGGGGAATGCATTCCATTCGATCCCATCGCTAAGCTAATTAACAGACTTGCAAAAATTCATTTCATTTCATTTTATTTCAGTTGTGTTCCGTTCAGCTCAGTTCAGGATTTTTTTTTTTTGCAACAAAACCGCCTGCGGCAACAGCAACACGCAGCGTTGCAACAGAGTGTTGCAGCAACCCTTTCAGTTGCTTTACTGATTCTATTTTTTTATCCACTGCGTACAGATTGCAGTGGAAAATTTGTTTATCATTAACAGATTTCAGCTACCTCGCTGGAAAATGAATTATAATTATGCTGATGCCTAGGCCGATGCTGAGGCAAGGGCAGGATCCGGATCGGCGCCCTACCCCCGTTCGGCGAGGAATGGAATGTTCGCGGGGGGATTTAAATATTAATGGTTTGCTGGCGAGATTCGAGGCTGATGCTGCCACACGCGGCGCCTCGCCCAAAAGGGGATTTCGTTCCGATTTGGATGCCCATTGTTTGCATAATATTTGGCAATTATTGGAACACACTCACTGACAGTCCAGGACACGGCGAGGATGCGCGGATAGGATACCCGCGATGCCCGGGATGCCCGGGATGCCCGGGATACGTACTCCTAAGCCGGCTTACGTGCATCATCAGCTTTGTCCGCCAAGGTAAGGGGTAAGCAGAGTCAGTTGGAGAGCGGAGCACCGTAGAGCACCGGATATGTAGATGGAGATGGAGATTTTGCAGCTTGCTGTGTGCTCTCACTTTTTCTCTGGCTCTGACTGCTGCTGCTTGTCTTGCCCCGCGGCCAGTGCCAATTGTGGCAGATTCTCCTGCTCGAATCGTGGCGGGATGGAGGCGAAAAAGGTGCCTTGCCTTCCCATTCATTTCGCCGGAGGCACGGCACTGCCAGCGTCTTGTTTGTCAATCAGCAAACGGCAAACGAAGAGCAAAAAAAACACAGAAGATGAAAATGAAAACGAGAAACGAGATCGCAAATGCGTTTTGGCATCTGGCGAAATCTGGTCCTGCCCCCGAGCCGTGCCGAGCCGAGCCGGAGCTCGCGAATCCTTTTCAGCCACTTCCTCTTTGCGGCCAGCTGTTGATTAACTAACTGCATAATGAAGGAGTTGGATGGAGTACGCTGAGGGTGAGCCCGCGGAGGCTGAGCCTCTGAGACTCTGAGACGCTCTGTAGGGCGCGAGGGAGTGGCAGATGGGCGAACCGCAAACACAGAGAGCGCCTCACAGAATCGGCTGTCGATTGAGTGGATTGCAGTTCATATTCTGCCCCACCTCAATCGGCATTTTTTTGTTTCTTTTTATCACTTTTACAAGCAATTAATTAAATTTTTATCGATCAAGCAAGTGACGCGCAGAGGCCGGCCACAAAGGAAGCAAGAAATGAGCTGGGTCTGGCAGTTGAAGAGGCGTAGAGCAATAAAGGAAACGGAGGCGAAGGCGAAGACGGAAACATGACTCTTGTCACGGCCAAGGAATGTAAATTCGTCTCGTCTCTGGGCCAGCATCGGGGATGGGTTACCCGAAAGGGGTGTGGCCCGCCAGCGACATTAGAAAATTGGTTTAACGATGCGGGTGAGCACAGCTGGCAGCGGAGCGGAGCGGATCGGATAGGATGGGATCGGATCGGATCGGAATAGAACGCAGAGCAAGTGCAACCAGCAGCAGGCAGCCAGGCAGCCAGGGAAACGGGAAACGGTACAGGTTACCGGGAAATGGAAAATGTTAAATGGGAAATGGGAAACGGCGATGAGAATATGAACAATAAAATGTAATTCAATTATCTTTGTATCGTGGCCCGTCGCCGGCACGTATCGCAGTCTAAATGGTCTACAAATTAGGGGCAAACCCACAAGAATGCTCGAGCCGATGACAGGTCATGGGCACAGGTTGTTGCACCAGCGGCGGATTAGGCGGCGTCCAGGGGCCTCTACCTAAGCCTGGACCGTCGCTCCGATCCGCACTCAAATCGAGTTACAGTGCCAAAAACGTGTGCGAGGGCGTCAAAGTGTTAACAAGTGTCATGTGGATAAGACTGTGGACTCTGTCTTGTTTGTCCGCTGTCCCCTGTCCGCTGTCCGCTGTCTTGTGTGTCGCCTGGCCCGCCGCACGAGCTACTATGAGGCTGCAAACAGGGGAATTTGGACAGCTGGTGCCGCTGCTGCTGCTGCTCTACGGGGGCGTTGAGCCCAGACCGCGCTGATCCGCATTATCCCTGCTGGCCGAATATACCTGTACCTGCTCCTTGCTCACTGATCTAGGAACGCTCCTCGTTGTGCATCCTCGCTGTTGTTTGTTTGGGTCTCCAGCACAAGCAAAGCCAATCGGTTGGTCAGGCAACTGCGTAAATATGCGACTTTAGCACAGTTTTGTGCCAGGTTTAGACTTAGCCACCATTAATCGCAGTCTTAGAGCTTGGATCTGCTTACTTACGCCACAACATTGTGTGGCATATTTCGAATATCTCGAATAGAACAACAAGAAACCCAATAACAGAGCCAGACTGATGTCAGGATGGGCTCTGTCTGCTCATGCAGTGCCCTGAACTGCAGAAAGTTCCAAAAGGTTCCCAAAAGATGCTAACAATAAGCGACATCTTAGCCCGCATCAAATAAAATCTATTTTAACATAAATAAATCATAAAGCGCCCGAAGCTAAATCCAAGACTCCCATAAATCCAGCAATAAATTTGTGTAATAAAATTGTAATTTATTTAGAAGAAAAAAAATGTTTTGTACATGTTAAAAGACGATAATAAATATTTGTTTAAAATTAAATAATGAAAAAAAGGTTGGAATACAAAAACTACATAACAGCAGCGTGCAAAAAAAAATTGTATGGGAATAAATTACCTAGGGGGGAGCGTAAAATAATTGGGCAGTATGTATGTACAGGAATGGGACTTAGTTTAGGCCTAGGAACTAGATAAGCGTCGTGGTTAAGCGTTTTTCCCCCGTTTGTCAGCGTCGGCTCTCTCGTTTTGTTTCGTTTTCTCTCGTCTCTTGCTTCCGTTTCTCCGTTTTTCTCTCTCTCCTTCGCAGCTCCTCAGACATATATGGATGAGGGCAGGGCCAGGCCCACCTCGAAATAGTTGCGCTCATCGACCTTGTAGCGCTTCAGCGGCGACTCCTTGGCCACCAGCGCCGCCGGCTGTGGCTCCCTGCCGCGCTTCAGCCGCCGCACCGGCGTCTCCAGGCAGAAGGTGTTGTCTCCCCCAGTGGGGGGCTGGACACGAGCGGAAACGGGTGTTGGAGCGGGCGTGGGCGTGATTGTGGGCGTGGGCATCTGGAGGAGGACGTGGTGTGGCAGCTTCGTCACTGGCGAGGCTGGCTCCGGGGTGGGGACCAGTGCCAGGGGCTGGCTGAACGGCAGCGGCAGGGTGCCGAAGCTCAGATCACTGGCCGGATCGTCGCCGGCGGCGTAGGAGGGCGACAGCATCACGGCGCAGTCCGACTCCAGCTGCTGCTTGACCAGGGTGCGGCGCCGCAGATTGAAGGTGGAGCGGCGGGGCTTTTTCTTGGCGCTTGGCTCGGCCTTGCAGGCGGAGTCCAGGATGGCGTCGATGAGCTTGTCCAGGGTCTGGTCGCCCAGCTGGTCGGAGGATGGCGGCTGCGGTGTGACGGGCCGCTGCGCCGCTGGCTGGACTGCTGCCGGCGGCACCTCCATGGTGGCCACAAAGTCCGCCTCCAGTTTGCGCTTCTTCAGCTGCTGCTGCTGCTGCTGCTGCTTGTTGCCTGCTGCCGAAATGTAGCGGGGCTGCTCCAGGAAGGGGTCCAGATGCGCCAGTCCGCGCATGGCCAGGTGCTGGCCGCTGGGCAGCAGCAGTGCCGCCGCATTGGGGGAGTACTCCTCGGCGTAGCGTGGCAGGGTGCTGGCATAGTGGACGCTCTGCACCCGCTGGTACTGCTGCTGCTGCTGCCGCAGATGGGGCGAGGCGGAGCGCTGCTCCGGCGTCACGTTGCGTATGTCGCTGAGCGGGGCCAGCACCAGGGGACTGTTCCTCAGCCGCACCACCGCCGGCACCGGGGTGGAGGTGAAGCCCACATCCATCACGTTCTCCTTGTTGGCTATCGTGGCCCTGCGCTCACGCCGCTGCCGTCGCTGCAGTCGCCTGGTCTGGCTGGGCGGCTGGATCTCCTCCGCTGCGGGCAGCTCGTTCAGTCGCTGGGCCGAGGCGGTCCACTTCAGCATGCTTGGGCTCGTAGATTCGTGGCTTCGGGCAAAAAAAAAGATACTGCTGCGATCCTAGATCTCTGTCGACTGTTCTCGACGGCTCTCGCTGACAAACTGAAGCGGTACGGGGCGAGGGCTGCGTTTTATACCCCGCGCGCGTCCTTAGGGGTTGTTGCGCAAGCGCACCCTGCCCGGCCCAAGGACTCGCACGCTCTGCCTCTCTCTCTTTGGCAGTGTTCTATGTGGCTCTCCGTCTCACTGTCTGCGCTGCTTCAGCTCCTTTGGCATTGGTTTCTCCACAAATTTCGGGAGTGCTACGCCCTGGCATGCCATCCAAGCGACACCTTAGCCAGCTCCTTGGCCACCTCACCTCCGTGTGCTGTTCCTGGTGCGGTTCAGCAGTCCCGAAATGACGTCTAGATCCCTATCAGACATCGTTCAGTTATTAAATTTGCTTTTATTCCCCCGCGCTCAAGGAAGTTATCGTTTCCTTCCCCTGCCCGCATTTGAATGTCACCGAGGGTCGCGAGAGCTTCAGCAACAGGCCCTTTCGCCACTTGTCCAGGGGCGCAGGCTGCCAGGGTCCCAGGCTGCCAGGGCCCAGGTTAATTAGCCAGGCCCGGACGATGCCGTCCCGAACAGAACGTAGATTGAACAACTTCCTGCGACTGCGGCAGCTCCTGCCCTCCTCCTTGCCACTTGTCTCACATCAGCTATTAATTGCGGCTCTTTAGCGGCCGCAAATGACAGTTGTGCGAGTGGACTCGCGTTTTTCCATAATTGAAAATGTTCGCCACTTCCGGGAGGAAACGTTAGAAAACGCTAGAAAACGTTACAAACGCTGCGAGCGAAGGTTCAGGGCTCCGCACATCGGAGCTGCACTGCAGCAAAAATTCCCGCACTCAAAGGTATCTTAAAATAAGTTTAAATAAAAGGAAACTCTCGGTTTATGCTGCGAGTGGATTCAGTGCTTTGGAGTGCCCTCGGCTGTGCCTGACATAAAACAAAACTGATTCCCACAGCCAAGGCGTACAAATTTAATTAAAACCAAAGACTGAAATCTCTACTGGTATCCCGCACTGAAATAGCCATACTTGGATATGCTCCATAAACAAATAAGTTCTGCCAAAACGAAAGCTCAACTGAATATTAAACGCTTTATTAATCTTAAGACTTGCATTTAAGTACTAGAACTATTTTAAATACTCTTAATTAAATAAAATTAATTAATTGATATTCTAAATCTAAATCTCACCATCAAACAAAAGAGTTTTCAGCTTTGTAAACCCCATGGATTCATAGAGTAAACGTGAAGAATAAAGTACAAATCAATAGTTTCCCACGTGGTCTGCTTTCGTAAGACAACTACCAGATCAGTTTTTAGATCGATGCAAGGAGAGCCGAAAACTATGAATATGGAAATAATAAACAGAACTAAATTATTGATGACAGATCAGCGGTAACTGCCCACATGTGTGACCTTTGGCCAGCTGTTGGACCTGGTCTACTTGAGCGGGGCTGGAGAGGCGCTTCCGACCTGCGGGCTCTTAAGCGCCACCGAACCGCCAGTGAAGTGATCGCTAAGTGATCTTCAAGGGATCTTCAAGTGAGATGGAATGGAAGTGATCTTCAAGTGATGGGCACAGTCATGTGAGGGATCATCAGAGCGGACAGGCAGCGATCTCAGACAACGATTCAGATCTCGTTCATCGATCGGTTCAGCGATCACTCAAAGTATCCGTGACCAATGGAGGTTATCCTTGCGTTGGATCTGGGTCTGGATCCAGACGCAGCCAGCCAGGAGAAAAACCACTTTCCCCGGGCATTTCTTCGCTTGCCTCCGTCCCCTCGCTGAGCTCTTTATTTGCGATCTTTCTCGGAGATATACTGCTGAAAGATTGCGCGGATCCTAGTGAGGATCGTATATTTCGCACGTTTCCCTCGACTCTTTTTTTGCGGTGAAAGTTGTTTGCTTTTCATTGCTTATCCTTTGCTCGCTTTGTTTGCTCTGCTGCGACTATCTTTCGATCGGCTTTGTGCGTGCAGCACAAAGGCTGCAAGGGTTAGTTAATTAATTGCCCCGTCCCATCTAGCCCCGGGCTGAAACCGCTGCAAATTCCTCAACTTTTCAACTCTTTTCTTTGCTCCCCTGCGAAAACCCATTTTGGTTTACTTTCTGCCTCTTTTCTCCGTGCGTTCGTTCTGCGTTGCGTCTCGTGTGTCCCTTTGGCGCGAGGATTTCTCCGTTGGTTTTTCTGTGCCGTTGAGTTATTGCTGTTTACATAGCCGCACAAAGGGATTAAATGGGTTTTTGAGAGAGTTTTTCGACCAAAAACGATCGAAGCCGATCGATGCTCCGGGATCCCCCATCCCCCGGTCGCCGCGGGCCTAACGTGTTGATTAATTTGATTTAACGAGCATCCTTTCCTAACAAGGCGTGGCCGAACGCTGTCCCGAACTGTCTTCGTTTTCTCCGATCCGATCCGATCCGATGCGCTCCGTTTCGCTGGCAAAATTACCATAATCCTCGCATTTTCTGCGGTTTTTGAGCATACGAGTTCATCTACATGAAAAGAAATGCACAAAAACCACTCAAATTTAATTTGAATTTTCGTCGTCTTTTTGTTGTCGCTTTTTTGGTGTGCGACGATTTTACGCTTAATTAACGGGCACAAGAGCACAAGGGGCCTGATGAGAGCCGACCCAGGACCCAGGGCCCAGCCGAGGACTGCCCGAAGTCACGATCGCTATGCAAATTGCCTGCAGGAGAGCAGGGCAATGCGCATGCACTTCGATACCCTTGCTAAGGCAGCTATGAATTTGGCTAGCTGCGTACAGGGCAGCAAGTACTCGCGTCATTTCTTCCGTCTGCTTCAGCTGTTGATTCCGCAAATAAGAAAAATATTCCCTTAGATAGCCGAACCAAACTTTAGTCTGTTGCATTTCGTACGAATGCCATCTGTGAGGGTATCAAGAGCTTCGGCCCCGCGGCTAGTCTTTCTCTCGTGTTTACTCGCCCTTCGCCCGTACTCGGGCGCGTCCACGAAGAGCCACTTGACTTTCACTCTTTGCCTTTCATGAGCGATTTGCATTGAGCAATGGCAATGGCAATGCTCAATGGGGCATAAACCTGGCGATTCTCTCACTCTGGTTCGCTGCCTGGCTCGCTCGCTCGCTCAAATCCACGCCACGCCGAGCCATGCGACACTCTCCTCTCCTCTCGCTCGCTCGCTCGCTCACCTTTGCATATTTATTCGCATGCAGCCCTTTAGCGCTCCTCTGATCCTGCAGCACGCTGTTGTTGCATGTGATTAATGCGTTTCTACTTTGCATTGTGTGCGAAATTTATTGACATTTGATTTGCTGCGCCGCCGCCGCCAACAAAACAACAAAAAAAACTTATTCAAAAAGGCCCAAAGTGTATCAAATGTGTGTCGCGCGGCTTTGTTTGCGTTTTGCATAGCCAAAAAAAGAAAGGGGGAAATGGAAATGGGTAAGTGAAATGTTCGGGACTTCATTAACCGCTGTGTGTGAAGATTATGGGAAATAGAACACGTACATATTAGCATGATCAAACGGAAGCCAAAAATGGTTTTGATTTTCCACAAATATGATTTATTGATTGCAAAACTTTTTCGCCTTTTTGCCAGCATTATAATCCTGCGGCAGCCTGTCCAATGGCCGGAGATCGGGAGAATGGGAGAATGAAATGACAGGAGTTCATTAACGGATTTGTGGGGACCATGGAAAAATGGTGAAATTGTATTATCAGATGGCAGAGACGGAACCCACAAAAAATGATTAATTGATTTCATAACTTTTTTGTGATCTATTTTTTGGCCAGAAATAATCTCATCCGAGCGTATCCCATAACACTCTAACGCCTACGGCAGTCTCGTCTCGTCTCGACTCGTTCCCAGGGGGGGGGACTGCCATGAGTTGGCAGAACTGTGTGCAGCATGGGTACATAAAGGATAATGGCAATAACGGACCCGACCATTGCCATGTTTACGCTCATAACTTTCCAACTCAAAAGTCGACCAACTGTCAACTGTCAAATACGAGACAATTTTCAAACGAACGCAATTCTGTGCTGAAATTGCCCATTGTAGCCCACAGGATCGGCAGACGATGGTTGAGCAGGGGGAAGTGGAAGTGGAAGAGCGAGCGACTCAGACTTGATGTGACCCTGAAAAAATAAAGAGCGCAGGAGCTGGAGATGGAGAAGCAGAAGGAGAGCAAGCCAAAAGATGAGCAAAGCAAGACAACAGACAGCAGCAGCAGAAGAGAGCGAGCGAGAGCGAGTGCGAGCGCACAAGACAAGACAATGGATGCCGTAATGAAGAGCACACACACAACGGGAGATTGTCTGCTGCAAAAGCGACAGCAGCAGCAGCAGCATCCAACAAGCAGAAGTAAATTACGACAATGCGAGCAGCGGAGAAAAGGAAAGGAGAGGAAAGGATGCGGCCTGAGTGACGTGCCGCATGCCTTTCCCAACGTATGCTAGAAGGGGGAGGGGGAAGTGGGCAAAAAGAGAAGCGAAAAAAAAAAATTAAAGAAATTGCACGGCCCAAGGGGAAGAGGAAGGGGCGCAGGGAACGGGCTGAAATTATGGCAAATAATTTAGAGCAAAAATTGAGAGTCCCACAGGCAGGGAAAAAGGGATCCTCGGGCGCGCCGATCCCTGCATCGCGGTCCTAGTCGAGTGTGTGTTCGGTGCCGTGTCCTACCCTACGCTGCCCAAGCCCAAGATGATTGCATTTCTGGGTTTGTTCGTTTGTCATTTGCCTCGCTGCCCACAAAAGACGCAGCGCAAGAAGCATCACAAGCAGCAGAAGATGTCCTTGCCTCTTCCCCTCCCCTCATAAATTTGAAACAATTAAAAATAAAGTTAATTAAAATTTATGTGCGACAGTTTTGCACACTCAAAGAATAAAATAAAAAAAAGATTGCAACAGATCGTAGCGGCTGAAAGAGCGACCAGGTTGGGCCCCTTCTAATTGCTGGGTGTGGCCAAGGTCCTGAATGGCTTCAACGACCCACTTAAAAAAGTGCCGAAAAAGTATGTTCCTATGGGGCGGATAGCTGGGAGACAACAAGCAAAACTCGGGTCCGAAAATAAAAAATATTGCTGTAGAACTGAAAACTATGGGATATCTTTATTCAAACCTCAGAGAATGGGCAGTCCTTGACCACTATACAGGGACTCACCTAGTTGAAGTGGACATTGAAAGAGAAGGAGCATCGGATCATAGTTAATGAATATTTTTAAATCATTTCATGGTATCTTTATTAGCAGCTTAGCAGTTTCTTAAATGGAATGGAAAGCCACATTAATAGCTAAATAAAAAAATAAAACGCAAAGAAAGATGTGAGTCGCTTCTGTGGACGCGACTCTACTTTTATATTTCCATGATGCATATATATAAGCTTTATAATCAATCATTGCAGTTCCTATTTCAACCAATTTCGAAAGAAAACACAAAGATGTTTAGACTGTTCCTAATACCGCATGTGCATAGATTTGAAAATTTGAAAAATCAGGTGTACTGTCGTTTTATTTTATTCCGAAATAATATCGAAAGTCAGTGTTCGTTTGAGATTTGGGATTGTGAAATTGAAAAATGGAGAGTTTTGAGAATTATTACAGCCGCATTTGCCCACTGTTCGACGGAGTCTTGGAGTGGAAGGAGGTGTCGCCGAACTACGAGCTGACCATCTCTCTTCTTGCCATGCCTCTCAGTAAGTGATCCCTTACTGAAGCCGATAGAAACCGATCTAGATCTAGCACACAACCCTGTTGCCTGTTAAACTGCGTGAGGCCCAGGCCAATGCAAAAAGTGCCGGTCGCACAATAATCACAGTTGACGATTTAAAGGCTGTGACCAAGACACCGGTTTTGATGAATCGGCGCAAGCGCTTCGCCGAGCCATCACCACCATGCACTCGTGTTCTTCGACCCCGCTTGACTTTAATCAATTATCGTGAATACTAAACGTGAAGGCAAGATCCCCAAGAGCAATAAAAAACCAATATTTGCTCTGCTCCTTTATTTTGTTTTTAAATACCTTTTGAAGACTGACAGAATTACATCTAAATAATGTGTAATTACATTTACAACGAGAAGGAACGTGCGAGTCGCTTCTTTGGTCGCGACTCTACTTTTACAGTCAGCATATCAATTTTTGAGTTTAAGATTCATGTAGAATTTTTAAATATTTTACATTTTTTTGCTCGGTCATCTACATCTACTTATGCATCTTCCCCGCAACGGGGAACACACATCCACTTTTACCACAAATCGAATATACCCCTTAACGCTTTTTGAGTGCGGCTATAAAAATACAATGAGTACTTTTTAAAGCTTCTGACAGCATATCCCTACCATATGAAGGAGCTCAGAGGTTTTCCATTATATTAAATTGATAATATGTATATGATATTCTTGAAAGTAAAGAGTTTACAGGACAGTTGTTTGGCAGAGAAAACCGCTGTGAGCGGCTCTTTTTAGCTGGGCGGCGCCTCCTTTGCATACCAGCGCTATTGGCGCCTCTGGTTTTATGGCCCGATGCGGCAATCGAGATGAACTCTCGATGTGATCTGCATTCGTCTAGAGCTCCGGCTTGGTCCAGCTTTTGTTCGGCTCACGAGCTCTTGAGGGGGAACAATAGGCTCCTGTCAGAGTTGATGCGTGGCCGATCGTTGAGCAGATTTATTGGCCCCTAAGTCTTTGTCTCAGTCTCAGGCTCTGGCATGGCCGCACGTTCCACACGCTGTGAGGATGCCAGCCTAAGAAGCGTGAAAGTGCCGAACAGAACCGAACCGAACGGAACGAAACCTTCCAGCAGCCGGACTGCAACAAAGGATCTGTCCACTCACCGGTCACAAGATGAGCCAATTTCATTTCCTTTTCGCAAAAATTGCCCAAAACGTATTCTCCTCTCCTGTCCTCCTGTCCGGCTCACTAAATTAGAGCAAATGTCAATTTCTTTGGCGGTGCAATGTGGTTCGGTGTGGTTCGGTTCAGTGCGGTGGTTGTAGGCAGCTGGCCGTGGCTGCTACTGAGATTAAGGCCGATCGGACGTCTCGCCTATTATCCCTTTGCCCATAGGGAGACGGACTCTGAGCTGCGGCTGCTGCTGCTTCTACTGCTGCTGTTGCTGCTGGAGGAGCCCCGAGTCTTGCTTTTTGTTTGCTGCTCAGCTGAGCAAAATCCCCCATATGGAAAACCAATTATGGGCCGGCAACATCACGGATGTCCAGCCAGCTATGACCCTGAGAAAGCAGTCGCAGGAGCAGGAGCAGGAGCAGAACTTAACCGCAATCATTACCGCATTCCCTCACACACTCCCCCACAGAGAGAACTGGGCCCTAGCTCTTCTGCTCGTCCTGTCCCGTCCCGTCCTGTAATTGTCGGAAGTGCAACTACTTGCGATTAGAGGCTGACTTGGACTATCCGCTTGGCTGACTCCCTCGCTCAGCGTCGCTCAGTGTCTCCCAGCGAGACTCTGCGATGAGGATGTCTTGAGGTAGTCTTTAAGTTAATTGCTGCTTTTAGTGAGGACACCCGATGTGGGACAGCGATAACGAACTGAGTAACTGAGCAACTGAGCAACTGAGGAACCAGCGCAGCTGTCCCAAGGGCAAGACGCAGCCGTGGACGGAAAGAGTGTGAATGTGCGCTGATCTTGCCGCAGTTGTCGTTGTCCGGGCCTAAGTCGACTTAGCTCAGATTTGTTGCATTGTATTCGGTTCGTGTAAGTCCTGACGGCTGGTCAACTGCCTGTCCCTAACCCGATCCCAACCTCAGACTCTCAACCCCTTAACCCTTTCTTTGCTGATCTGCTGATCTGCTTCGTGTGCTCATAATTGAACTGTCTTTGTCTGGGACTGGGTGTCAAAATATTTGCCGGCCCTCCACCTCGCTCCCCACCTCTCCCCTGGCTGCCCTGCCCTGCCCAATTGGACCTATGCTAATTCCGGGATGTGCAACATGGATTTCCGTGTCCGTAAAATATGATTGCCTTTAATCCCTTTGTCAAGGCGATGACAAATAAATATTTCCACGATGTCATGTCAAAATACCAGCCCGAAAAAGGATTCGCTCGCTCTCGTTCGCCACGGTCACGGATTTTCATTTTTCATTTCCATATTTCCATTTTTTTTTTTTTTTTCTTTTTTCTGTTTTGGGTTCCGTATTTCTGAATTTTTTATGCAAATTACCCGGCCAGGGGGGGTAACGTCACTCCGTCACATCAGTCGGACCCAGAACTCTGAGGCGAAGACGAAGACGAACACAGAGACAGGGCCCTGAGCCTGAGGGCCCTGACGTTAAGTCCATTAAGGTGTTACATGGCAACAATCTTTGTCGAGTAATTACAGGCTTGTTAGCTATGGTTGCAACAACATTGCTTTCTCCTCTCTCTCTCTGCGATCTCTGAGGGTGCAGAGTTTTTTGCTCCGCTCCTCGGTTACGTGGGAAATGTTTCCTTTTTTTATGCAGTCGGTTTTTTCTTTCTCCTGGCCTGCCTGTCCCGGCGCATGAACATCATTTATGAGTGTGTTTGCGCGAAAACAAAGGGATCAGATGGATCAGCGGGATCGGGGCGAGCGAGAAATGCAGATCAGTTGTCAATCAAGGTGGCAGGAAATTTCCATATCGATGAGGGAACAACATATTCCATGGATAATTAGCTTACAAGGACACTCCCCTCCTGCAGACCGAGACACATTACGCGCTCTGTCTCACTCTCACTGTCTTCCTCCTGTGCCACTCTCCCCTGACGCGGTTCGTGCCGCTGTCTGTTACTTTTGTTATTGCATAATAAGTATTTGATATACTTTTAAATGGTCAGCGTTGATTGGAACATTTGGATGTAGTAATTATTATATATTATATAGTAGTTATGAGTGGGAGTTTTGCTCCCTGTACTCGCAGTTCATCGGCCATGGGCGCTGTAGTTCTCAGCTGATGCAAAAGGAAAGTCCCCACTTAGCAGCGTAGATTAAGCAATCAATGGAAAACCCTCAGAGGCTCCGCTTGCCATTGCCTGCACCCCTGACACGGCCCAACTTTATTCACATTTTACAGCAAACAAAAACATCAGTGCATCGCTGTACTTTTTTATCTGCACCTGGTTGAAAGTGCCATGATGGGCATGCAACATCTCGGACAGGCCTCGGGGCACCATCCGACATCAATCCACAATCCACCCCCCCGATGATGCAGCTATCAGACGAATGCCAACGAGCCGAGCTCGAAAATTAAGAAATTACAGTGCGCGCGGACAAAACGCTGCATGACCAATTAAATGTAAACCGATCAAAATAGTTCAAACAACTTTCATGCGAAGCAGAGACAACGACAGGGACAGGGACAGCCACTAGGCGCAAGCACGTGTGTAAGTATCAATAAAAAATAAAACAAAAAAGAAGGACATCGGCATCGGGATCGGATCGGATGAGATGATATGGTGCGGAGCCGGGCAGCGTCATCTGGTCAGCGATCGTTGTCGTGTTGGACAATTTAATGCAATTAGTGCGATATGCGCTGGTCAAAGTCTATCGGTATATCGGTATTCCATATCGGTAATTACATAATTACAGACACAGCGCAGCGCGTGTCGATTGGAATGGCAATGGGAATGGGGGTTGTGTGGTCCCTGCATACTCCTGGCCATGTCCATCGTTTTCCTCCCTCTATCGCGGCATTTGTGTGTGGGTTGAGTTGAGTGGAAGGTGGCACATGTCATATGCTTCGGCTTTCCAGTTCCGATTCCGATTTCACTCGGCTGATTAATGATATTACATAATCCCATTAGACCCATCGCAGCCTCGGGCATTTCCATGCCATTGTGTGTGTTGTAGGGGGTTCCAATTCATGCAAAAAAAAAAAAGAAAACTGCAAAGAAAGACTCGCTTGGATGGTTCGTAGATTTAAATACCCTGACGGATATTATTATTATTGAATATTAGGATAACGTCCTCATACAGTTGACCGATCCCCACAGACTGAACTAGCACGGATCTATGGTAAATTTCATCTGGATAATATGAACGCCAATAAATGTAAATATCTGCTATTAAAATATATTCAAATGGGACCTGACTACATCGGTTGTTTCATGGATCCCGCTCCAAAATACTGCACATAATTTTCGCCTCGGAAGGCGCTTCATCCTAGACTGGACAAAAAACAGCATACCCCATGCGAAGGGTATTAAAATCGGAGCTCTGTTGAATGCAATCAACCGCAATAATCGCGAAAGCGAAAATCGCCAACATCGAAAAGAAAAACATTAGCGCCTAATGCGACTTAACCACCACCGGGTGAACCAGCGGACCAGCGAGCCCGGGATCGGGGCCGGACAAGCTCGCCCGTGCCCCCGCCCCAGGCTAATCGAAGACTCTGGCTCTATTCCCAGCCCGAGCTGAGAGCGGGACAGGGGCAGCCAAAGCAGAGCAGCAGCGAACAACAAACCACTCGCAAGTACCTTTTTCCAATGATGATGTGTTAATTTCATTTGATTGACATCTGTCCAGTGCCGACTACCAGGTTCGATCAGCGCCTTGCGCATTTCGGAGGATTCCTCCTTAAAAAAAGGAACATCATGGAAATGCACAAAGCGAGACCCGAGCCAGACAGGACACAGGACACAGGCCCATCCCATCCCATCTCTTGACTTGTCATGTAAATCTCGGGACATTCTCGTTGTGGACGGGGGATGGGGGATGTGGATGTGTATGTGGATGTTGTTCCTTGTTGCGGCTGGCCAAGCATGACGCGACAGTTTTCGGAGCGGTGATTGTAGCGCTGTCACAAGATATTGTCCTGATTGAGCTGTCAGCGGAAGACGAGTCACAAAATCAAAACTGGGCCAAGCACCGCATGAGGAGGGGGAGGCGGGATGGCAGCTTCAAGTAATTATTAAGCAACTTTCTTCAGCCCGATCTTGACAAAGATCGCCCAATCGCAGGCCACACTAAGGACCAAAGGATTCCGTCTGCAATTGTTGACAACATTTAAGTGAGCCAATGTCAAAACTTTGCTCGAATCGGATGCCCGGGATGACAGATGCAAGCTGCTCAGATAAGTTCCGCGGGGCACAGGAAAAAGATCAGCAATAAATGAAGGACGAAGGTCCCAGATACCAGATCCCAAGCGAACCAGCGAAGGGTTAGCGATGCTGTAATTTAAGACATTGCAATTCATGACGTTTAAATTTCGCAAATTGTCAGAAATTATTGTATTCGATATGCAGCGAACAGAAACCCAAGATCGCAAGCAGAAAGGTAAATTGTGCAATGAAGCCAACATTTTGCATGCCCTCAGCCTTTGATGGGCTTTGATGAGCTCTACCCCTTGACTGTCCTGTCGCGGGGCAGGAGGTGGCAGGCAGGCCTTCTAATCGCTCGGCAAATGCCCAGACATCGACATCCCTTCGACGCCCAGTCCGTCTTGGGTTGGCCCTTTGGCAGCCCTTCTAGTGGTGTCGCCAGGAGTGTGTGAAAAATTGATAGACTTGTCATTCGGTCGGGGGCTGGGCGGCGACCAGCGACTCAGCGCCTCAGCGCCGGGGTCCTTGCGGGGTGGAAATCTGATGTGATGCCAGTCCGTTGTCCTCCTTCTCGTAAAGTTGCATAAATGTCAGACGACTGTCATGACAACCTCTTGTAAACGCCCCATAATTTTTATTATTAATGGTACGGCCTTCCATAATCGATGAGCGAGTATACCCCGTATCTTATTCGAAATCATCGATTTACGATCAATACACGGAACGCTGGAAAGAGTTAGATTGGGTTTCGGCTTGGCCTTGCCATGGCTACGGGGCAATAACTAATTTCCCAACCTTCTTTTATCCTTTATTGCAGTATCTGAATGCACTCAATACTCTGAATATTTTTCCATATTTTTCTGTAGAAATACAGAGCTCTCAAGCTGTTGCTCTTCAAAATCCCTTCAAGGTAAGAAAATTAATGATCATTCGAAGTTCTGGGAGTTTGTTTCCATGTCCCTTAACCATATTGTTTAATTTAAATACTACGACTATTACTTGAATCTTGAGTTTATTTATAAATTTACTGTTCCAATGGGTAAAGCCTCTTGAGCATTCTAATTTAGAAATCCAGACTAGTGCTTTGGGCTTCAAGCTTCTACCCCTTTAAAAGCTGCGCTTGCATGAAGCATCTCTTACTGGTGCTGACTAGCAGACTCTTAAGCAAACATCAGATGCAGCTCCCCCTCAAGTAAGAGCTAAGACTAACAGATAATTTCTTGTCACCACTTATATGTAGGTATAGCAAGCAAAGGAGTAGCTCAGCACAGAAGGAAGCATCTGCGAAGCCACAGAATATACAAATGTAAGTACAAGTATTATCGATCAGGACGACAGCCCTGTCTGTCGGTCTAAGCGTGGGTCTTATTTTATTACCACGGCTTCATTGCATTTTGATCATATTTTGACCAGTCAGCAGAACAGAAGAGCAGAGGCTTTTAAATGTTTTTTCTTACATCCTGTGGGTTGGGACTTTTTCTCTCCCCAAATGTGCAGATCTCCTTCTATGGTGCCCAGGTCATAGGATGTGTTCCGATGTTTTATTTTACAGAATCTACAAGAGTTTATCTCTACTAGTTTCAATTTCTTGAGGTGATGTCCTACATGACGGTGATAAGAGTCTCCTGTTAAAGTTCGAATATCCCCTTATTCAAGTGCTAATATTAGTTATTTAGATGTTAGCAGTAGTGTTAGTAGATGTGTGTAACACCCAAAAGGAAGTATTTCCGACCTCATAAGGTATTTATTTTCCTGATCAGCATCAATGGATGAGTCGATAGAGCTATGTCCGCCTGTTCGTCTGTCCATACCCGTGAGCACCTAGATCTCAGAGACATTGAGAGCTATAGCTACCAAATTTCGTATCCAAACTCCTGTGATATTACACTGTTACAAGTGTAACTTCCGCCCCCAAAAATGACAAAAATCTGTGGCATCTACAGTTTTTAAAATACGAGTAACCCCAAAACCCAGAACCATAGATAGACCATATTTACCAGATGGCCGAATTTGGATCATATCGGATAAACCTGCCCTGGTTGGAAGATGTCAGGAGCCGCGTCGTCGACTGCGGAATGCTTATGGCTGCTTTGTTCTCGTGTTCCTCCTTGGAGTTTACCACAAGATCAGAAGATCCCAACCGGAGGCACCACAGCCGCAATCTGTAGGTTCTTATCAAATTCAAATGAATGGATTTTACTTGGTTGGAGTCTTTCATATTGGCAATTGATTTATTATTGCAATTTTCCCTTTAAAGAATTTCAGAATAAACGACGCCTACCTACGATTATTGTTTGCAGCAGCTTTATGTCGATTAGAAGTACAAAGTGTGATCAAAACACCGATAATATAAGCAAGATAGTTCAAATAAAGCTCAACCTTTAGCTCAAACGCCGAAAAGAAAAAATTCAATACTTCAGCAGAAAAGGAGTCGCAAATCGCGATTTTTACATCTATTCTTTACATTTACAAACATTTTCAACCAATTTTAGTTGCATTAAATCGAATTCAATCGATTTCAGTCGTATTCAACCTAGTTCCATACAATGCAACCTAGTTCCATCCACTTCAGCCTATTTCAACAGAACTCAATCAACCTATTGGATGCTTTTAACAGAAAAATGCCATAAAGCTTATATTTTGTTGCACAACTATCAGCCAATTCTTGAAGATATGCAGAGCAAGAAAATTCCAAAGCAAAAATCCCAATTCGCCAAAGCTGCTACGATATTTAATTCTAGGTATTAAATCGCTAAACAGCCACATTGCAGTGGCTGCGCTACCCCTTCCAATGCTTCTCTCTCTCTCTCACACACACACATGCATTCTCTTCCTCGTGCAGTGTGCTCCACCTGGCGGAGAGAAGCGACATGCTGGTGTTGGTGTGGTTTGAAAACAAAGAAAGAGAGAGACAGATGTAACAAACGTAACGGAAAAATGGAAACGGATAAAATATTCGAAATTCTAATTAGAAATTAGATATGCGAAATGCAAGAATTAACATTAGAACATAACTAACGATCGTCGTTTCTCTCTATGCGTTTCCCATATCTCATGACAAATGTGAGAATAAAATTTAGATAGATCGTGTAGAGATCCGGGCGCGATACGTATTACGTAATAAAATAAAATATAAAATAAACCATTTTGTAAATTTTCAAACATGCATCTCTAGTAGAGATTTGTTTGCCTTCTTAGCGCTGCTCTGTGTCTCTGATTCCACCGAAAGAAAGTCATCAACAAGATTGAAAACTAAATTCAAATTAATGAATTGAGAAAATTCAATTATAAAAGTTACATTTTAAGTGCATTCTGGTCAGTGAAGTCATTTGTCCCACTGCAAGGCCCATCCTATACTTCCTATACTGGGTTAAGAGAAGACTTAGGAAAGGAGACTAGACTTAAATCTAAGAAAAAACCATACTCCCAAAACTTTATACTATGTATTGCAGCACCAATGCAGTAGTGTGTGTGTGTGTAGGGGGTGGGGGTCATCCATTACACATGTAAACATCTGACCTCTAATACTATACATTACATTACAATTACAATACATTTGACATTACATGTAGTATACATTACTTTACACTATACATTACATGATATGTAATAAAACTGCGTATAAAAGTAGATGAGCGCAGAGATTATAAAGTGCTAAAATTGGTTCCACTTAGTTTCGATTTTTTGTATATCTTGAGTCCTTATGCAAATATTCTGAACCTTGCAGTCCCTTTCTCAATACACTTTTGAAAATTTACGGTTGGCGAGATTTGGCCAATTTACTGTTCAATCGTTAGATAGTTGAATGTGTTTCTGAGACTTTGTGGTACAAATTTACTACATGTTTTATTTTGCTATTATCTCCTATAAGAATTCAAGAATTCTTGATAAGAATCGTATTTCTTATTGGAGAAATGTGTAATAGAAAACTATAAAAATACCAAAAATACCGAAATAGTGTATTTTTCCTTACTTGAATATTTTTTTACAACCAATTAAATGAAATGTCAATTGGTTAAATTAGTGAACTTACAATAAATTTAGAAAAGAGAATCGGGAAAAATTATATATGGAAATCCGTTATGTTTATGTTTTTTGTCAGGCTGGGCATTTGGACATTGGACACTTCAGAATAAACGAATTTCAATCAAATCTGTATTCATTTACACATTTTATTAGATAAGTTCTGCTGACCAACTTTTTATTTGGTTACCTTTTACCAATAGTACATTATTACATTTCAGCCGAATCAATTCTGATTGCAGCAGAGTTCAACCGACTTCAATCAACTGTATTCAATCTAGTTCAGCCAGATTCCATCTACATCAATCTAGCTCAATCAGCTTCAACTTGCTTTCCTTCTATTTCAATCGCATTCAATCGTTTTCAGCTGAATTTCAGCCGCGTTAAATTGAATACAATACATATCAATCATTCAATGCTCTCATTCGAGAATTCCAAGCAATTATTTTCAAATTAAGTGGATTCAAGTGGATTAGTGTTGATTGAAGTCCTTCTGGTCAAACCCAATTCTGATGCAACATCAATAATATCTTTTAATTAACTGGAGAGATTAAACTTGACTCTCCTGGATTAGCACTCCAGCTCCTTTGTTCGAAGATCGCAAATTTTGGGCATGCAACAACCGCCGTTGATGATCTCCGGCTGATGATCCCCGGCATTCCCAACCAAAAAATAGTACTCTCCACCATCCAGTGTTTTTTCGTTTGTGTTTGGAAATTATGTTTATTGATGATTACTTTTACTTGCATTGTTTCGCTTTCTTACTTTGTATCGTTTTATACATGCAATGGTGTGGTCTGCTCCTGTTCGTCTCTCCGATTTCGGCTATGGCAAACTGTGTACATCTATATATACTCGTATTTGTATAGATATATGTAGATATATGCATATGTATATTTGCGTGTATATGTATAGGTTCACGGTCATCTATTCAATACACACAACAATCAAAAGTGATGGCAAACGAAAATTCTTTTTATTTTTTATTATATTGTATGTTATCTTAACCATAGGGTTTCCCCTCTACATATGTTTGTGTGTATATTGTAT
The DNA here is from genome assembly GCA_018150905.1 of Drosophila ambigua. Classification (NCBI taxonomy): domain Eukaryota; kingdom Metazoa; phylum Arthropoda; class Insecta; order Diptera; family Drosophilidae; genus Drosophila; species Drosophila ambigua. The sequence continues at coordinate 484,582 of JAECWS010000027.1, forward strand.
ACGCAAAAAAAATACATGTATAGAATATATTACGATCTGTCAACTGTGGCTAAGCATCTTATCAAGACATTGACAGCGACCAGCGACAACAGAGATACATACCATACCATACCATACTATATATGTATCATATCTATCCATCAGTCCATCATCATCATGTGTGGACCGTTACAATCGATAGAACTTTGTTGGTTTGTCTGCAAATTGCAAATTTCTGCTAATTTGTGCACTTCTTTGGTGTGAAGTGCCTTATGAGATATACATGGGATGTACATACATATCATAAAAGTATGTCTATGTGCCAATGCATATCCGATGTGATGTGTATGTGTATGTGTGAATGCACTCTTGATGCTGGAATTAAAATTTTTCTATACCACTTAACACCTAGGGGATTATACCACTACCATCCACATAGAGATCTTCTGAAACTGATTCTCTTGTGTGAGTTTTTACATATTTTTGTCGTCAATATTTAATTGGGGAACGTGGAACGTGAGTGGGAGAAACTTCATTTGTGATTTGTGATTTTCAGTTGTTTCAGATGTTCTCAACTGTGCTCCTCCGCTCAAGGGCGTCAAATAATTTTGCTAATTCCATTAATTAATTAATCGATTTGTTTTGTTTGCCTTCCGCGATAGCTCGGCTGATCTTAGACTTAAACGATGTCAACAAAAAAGACGCAAAATGTCAGTTCAAAAATATATTATGTATGTATGTATGTTTGTATATGCATCCCAATGGATGGCCTATGCCTTCGATGTGCGCTTTTCATTTTTGGTTTGTGGGAAGGGCTCCATTCTCATAAATTTCAACTATGCAAAATAAATGCGACAAAAATTTAATTTAATTTAGATTACAATTTAAATTTGTTTTCATTTTGTTTTGTTTATAATTTGTTAAAGATTTTGTTCGATTGTTTGTTTCAGCAAATGTTGCGCATATGTTTAGGGGGTTCAAAATTTGTCAAGGAAAAGGGTAGTGGGGATGTGGATGTGGATGTGGATGGGGGCTGTGGGCAGGTAAATGGGTTGGGTGATCGAACGAGTGTGTGGTTGTATAAATATTTGCACTATGTTATATGTATGTAAATATACAAAAAAAATCGCATAGTTCTTGTGTGTGTTTGTACTTTGTTAGAAATTCACGCAGATATGCTGAGAAATAATCCAACCGAGTCCGCTAATCAATCCAAATCCAAATCCAAATCCTATCTGAACAAAAGTTTCTTGCCCGTACAGTACCATGCCATTTCCCTCATATCCATGATTCGAATGATGATTCTCATCTTTTTTTCTCACAGTTCCGCCATTTCCATTTCCATTGTCATTTTCCTTCCGTGCCAATATTTCTATTGTTTCGTTCCTATATCCTAGATTTGTTATCGTACACAGAACTTATATGGTACATACATATATTATGTATTTCCTAAGGCTAATTACTGTAACTGCTAATTAGTAATATGCTGATAGATTCTTACTATACCTATGCATATGGAGATATACATATGGATAGTTTAGGGGTAGATAGAAAACAGTGAAAACATTGAAAACATTGAAAACAAGGGTGGAAACATATTTCTGTATAAATTGCACATAATTTGTTTGACTTATATATATATAACTACCACCATACATATAGTACATATTGTTTTTGTTTTTTTGTTTTGTTTTTGTTTTAATGATAAAATGTTTCAATTTGGTCGATGCTCCTCCTGCTCCTGCACTTCGTCTCCTTTCCTTCACTTTCCTTCTCTCTTTTGTGTGTGTGTGTGTGTGTGTTGGAGGGGGGGTGGGGCTAGGAGGGGACTTGACATTTAATTTACAATTCTCACTAGGGTTTCCATACATGTATAAAGATGTATATAGTATCATATGCTTTCCTTTTTGTTTTGTTTTCTATTTGCAATTGGCACATAATTAATTACTAAAACGTTTCAATCAAATTATAATCGATCGATAAGAAACATTTCTCATGTGTGTGTGTGTGTGTGTGTGTGTGTGTGTATTGCACATCATAACGGTACAGTTCTGAGTACAGTTTCCAACAAAAGGCAGCGTCCCAAAAACAAATGCAGCTCAATCTAAGCCGAAGAGAACTGAAAACTGAAAACTGAAATCAAAAATCCATAATAATAATAACGATAATGAAATAAATAAAACAGATAACAAATTAGTTAACTAAACCATTTACTAAACATTTATTGAAATCAAAAGTAGTTGTTCTTGTTCTTGTTGTAGTTGTTTCTGCTGCAGTGGTGGGTGCACTCGGTTGGAGGGGGGCCCAAAAGACGAATCAAATCAATCGAATCGGTACTCCAATCGAAAATCAAGAGTTAAACTTGCCTTAAAACTAATTGCATTATTCATCTGCATGGGTTGACCATCGGGTAAGAGTACGAGTGTAAGTGTTGAACAACAAACAAAAAAAAAAATGTAATTAGGGTACGCATCCAATAATATGTATATAGTATGTGTATATTCCAAGGTGATTAACTGATAAGTCCGTTGCATCCATCCGTAACTGCAACTGCAACCCAAAATGGTTGCAAACTAAACTACGATACACTTGCAATCGATAATGAATAGATCAATAGATCAAAGACTGCAGATTATACATATAGCATTAGGGTTGTGTGCTCTCAAAGTCAAAATTAATAGAATAGAAAAACATACGTAGGTTCTTACTAACTAATTCAATAGTAATAGTGTGTCGTGTGTGTGTGTTGTGGATGTTTAAATGGGTGGCTGGGTTGGGCAGAACAATTCATTATCCAGCGCCCCGCCCTCACCGCCACATTCTGTCCGATTTTCCGTTTACGATTTCTTAAAACACAAATGTCCGTGATCTTCGTGATCCAGAAACAAACAAAAAAAAAATATATATATATAGAATAAGGCGGGGGAAAAAAAAACGATTTTCTATTAAGGCAAATCAGGTTAAAGCGATCGATCCTCGTTCTCTCGTGTTTAAGTTTTAACATAATATTGAATATAAAGCTGCCAAAGCCATGTGTGTGTGTGTGTGTGTGTGTGCGTGTGTCCTTAAAGTAAATTCTAGTTTCTGGTTCTTTGTTTTTTGTTGTGGTTGTGGTTGTTGTAGACCTACCAAAACTCCTCCTGCTGCCACGTGCTTCGTGTTTGCATTGTGTGGGTATAGCCTATAAGTTATCCAATGATTTCTGAATTTCACTTTTGAATTTCTCCTTCCTTTCGGTTACTTTAATTACTATTATATATATATATATGTATATGTAGGTATGTAATATTACGTGCGTTCCATTTTTTCATTACATTTTTCTGGGGTTCAGATTTTAACATTTTAGATACTTCCACCTCTCTCTCTCTCTCTCCATCTTTACTAGAGTGTAGAGCGGCGTTTCTCGAAAGGTTTTCCCTCAGATAGAACAAACAAATTTAACTAAATTCCATTTACATATATGATTTAGTACACGAGCTGCTCGGATTCTCCCTGGAGAGGAGCGGCTTCTAAAGTATTCTCATCTTGTGGTTGTGTTTCTGTTTCGGGTTTTGTGTTTCCCAATTACACATCTTACAATTAATTTAACAGCTCCAATCCTCTCTCCCCTCCGTGCCTGTGTGGCCGAAGGGCTCCCACATGGAAGAGCAACGAGTGGATGGTGGATTGCATGTCATAGCATAGCATCATAGCATCCACAAGGACAAGGATCGGTTGGTTATACACTAAATTCATATTCATATTTAAATGATTATAAGCTTAAGTTTTTCTCTTCTCTTCTCTTCTAGTCTGTTACTGTGCTCTTTCTTCTTTCTTCGTTCTGTTGCTTTTTACTTATTTTTCATCGTGTTGTTGTGGATTGTGTGTTGTTGCTTGTGGAACAAACTTCAAGCATAAACTAGTAAATGCTAAACAAATAGGACAAGGTTGAGGTTGGGAGGTTGGCAGGTCGCTTAGGCAGCCGTGTCCACCTCCTCCACAATGTGATTGGGCGGCACCTCGCTGCTGGCCCCCGATGCTGCTGTGGCTGTGGCGGTGGTTGTTGTTGTTGTTGCTGTGGTAGTTCCACCAACCGCCGCTGCTGCTGTTGCGCCTCCGGCTGCAGTGCCGCCTGCTGTTCCGACAGTTCCCTGGGCAGCTGTGGCCACCAGGGCGCTCACTGCACTGTACTGGGCGCCAGCGCCCACGGAGGCAGCCTCAGCGCCTGCACTGGACCCCGCAGCCGCATTGCTCACATTGACCGCATAGGGTCCGCTCTTGAGTTTGCGCGCCTCGCGCTTCTGCTTGTGCTGCTGCATGACCAGGCGCAGCTGGTCCATCTTCGACTTGGTCTTGAGGTTGTCCAGCTCCTGGGTGCACTTCTGGCACGTGTGCTCCTTCTCGCGTTCGCGCTCTTCCCCACCGGCCACCAGGCGATAGCGACAGCTGCAGCCGTTCCCATTGCCGTTGCTGTGAATGGATGCTGCCGTTGAACTGCCGCTGCCAGTGCTGCCCTCCAGCAGGCAGCAGCTGTGCACGGACTTGGACGATGTGGAGGCTGAGGATAGTGCTGCGGCTGCTGCTGCGGCGGCGGAGGCCTTCGATGCCGAATAGCCGCCAGTCAAGGCTGTCGACACGGCCGTGTATTGGTGGGCACGACTGCACTTGACGCAGTTGTGGTGCTTCGATGAGTACTGCGGGAGAATTCGATTAGTTTTCATTGTCCCAATGGAAAGGTTGAGGTTTTTCTGCACTTACAATTTTGCCGCGGGATCCGTGATGCAGTCCACTGACTGCAGCTCCTGCTGCGGCAGCAGAGGAGGAGGTGGATGCAGACGAGGAACCTGATCCGCTGGAGGAGGAGCCACCGCCCGTGCCGCTGGGTGCCTCGAAGCTGATGCGCGCCCCGCGGCTGTACTGGGGCGTGGCACTCAGCAGATCGTTGAGAATGTGAATCACCGTCGAGATGTCGCGCTTGGGGCGACCGTAGCGGTCCTGCAGTGCGGGATTGAGGGTGCCCGAGAAGGTGCCGGAGTAGATGCCCTTCCCGTGGTTCTTCATCGACTCAATGACGGCCCCGGAGCCGCCCTTCCTGGGCGTCTCATCGCCTGCACCCCCCGAAGAGCCGCCGGCCCCGTGGCTGCCACCACTGCCGCCGGACCCCGAGGAGCCGCCACCACTGCTGCTGCTGGAGCTGCTCACACTGGCCCCGGACAGATCGATCTTGTTGGTGAACACCTCCTTGGAGAGCTTGCGCAGCGTCTGGGTGAGATTGCGCGATGCCTCGGCCAGGGTCCGGGTGTCGGACACACCCAGTGATGCCTCATCCGGGTCTGAGGAGGCTGAGACGGTGGCCTGGGGGGCTGTCGCTGTGGGAGCTGTGGGTGCTGCTGCGCCAGCCTGCTCCTGCTTGCGGCGCGAGGCAGACCCCGATCCCGATCCTGAGGCGGAGAAGGAGGCGGCATTTACGCACGCCTGCTGGTAGAACTGATTCTGGCTGCTGTGGCTGTGGAAGTGGCGGTGCTTGGAGCGCGCGATGCGGTTGTTGCCCGTCTTGTGCATCATCGAGTTACCGGAGAAGGTGACTCCCAGGCTGCCGCTGCTGCTGCCGCTCGCCGTGGCCGAGGAGCGGGACGCAGCGAAGCCAATGCAACTGTCGGGGCATTTGTTGGATCGGGGTAACATTGGGGCAGTGGCAGAAGCGGTGGCGGATGCAGGGGCAGCAGTGGAGGCAGCAGCCGCGGATGATCCCCCTGTCGCCTGGCCAACTGGCGGCGTGGCCAGGCGCGTGCAGAGGCACGACGTCAGCTTGGCGGCTATCGGATCCTGTTGACAGCTATTGCTGCTGCAGACCCCGCCGCCTGATGGTCCTGAAGAAGCGCAGGCGGAGCTGGATGTGGAGGCTGGCGCCGAGGCCGGGGACGCGATGGAGCTGCAGCTGCAGCTCGAGCTCGAACTCGAGCCCGAGGGAATGTTCTTGATGGCTGTCATCTTGATGGGGCTGGACACGAGATTCGAGAGCGATTTGATGGGCGACTGCTCCAGCAGGTTCTTGCCGGTTGCGGCACCTGCAGCGGATCCATTGACTGTCGTGCGCGTAGTCTCCTTGAGGGCAAAGCTCTTCACAATGTTTTGGATGCCGCCCTTGATCAGCAGCTTGCTCAGATCGGGTGCATTGCCCTGTCCCTGGCTCTCCTGCTTGGCCCCCGGTCCGGCCCGGTGGCTACCAACGGCAGTGGCAGCACTCGATCCTCCCCCTCCGGAGCTGGAGCTGGAACTGGAGCTGGTGCTGGGACTGGGGCTGGAGCTGGGCAGTTCAACGAACATCTTGCGAAGCGAGGACATGCCCCCGCTGGTGCCGGCGGCCACCGCCGAGGCGTTGTGATGGTGGTGATGGTGATGGTGGTGGTGGTGATGATGGTGATGCCCATGGCCATGGCCATGCCCGTGGCCGTGCCAGGAGCCGTGATGCAGGCTCGGATGCTGATGGCTGTGCACGTGGCCATGGCCGATCTTTCCAAGGCGCTGGCCGGAGGGGCGGGCACGGGTGTGCGATGATGAACTGTTGTTGGAGGAGCCAACGCCCCCCACAAACACTGCTTGTGATCCAGCGGCGGAAGAGGAGCCGCCTCCGGCCTTCGAAAGGGATGTCGAGGCGGCGGCTGCAGAAGTCGCCGCGTTGGAACTGGAGCTGGAGCTGGTGGACGAGGAGCTGCCACCGGAAGCAGCGGAAGCAGCTGAGACGGAACCACCGCCCGAGGCGGAGACCACAGTGGCGGCACTCGGATTGACTGTGCTCAGCTGGAGTTGGATGAGCATCATGTGGTCGCCCAGGCGCATGCTCAGATTGAGCGGAGTCTTGCCGCTGAGGAAGTCATTGACCTGCGAGTCGTTGAGCGATTCTAGGGCCTGCATCACAGTGTTCTCCGGACGCTGGGCCTGCAATAAAAAAAGGTAAGAAGGAAAGGATGGAAAATTAGTTATGTTTGTACATCTTTGGGGAGATCTTTGGGAACGAAACTAGAAACTAGAATTATATTGCTTGCACTGCTTTATTCTCTCCTGCTTAACAGTCTGCCCAGCCAGAAACACTGTTTAATGGACTGCTTGCCTAACTGTTTAACTGATGTTTCTCTCTGGCCCACTGCTTTATCTCTCTCCTGCTTCCTGCTCTGTGCAGATGAGTTGAGGTTACACAACGAGAATTCGGTACGCGGTGGAATATACATATAAATTTTATATGGTTGTGCTCATACTTTCCTTCCCCGTTTCCTGCCACACCGCAACATTCCAGCAACAGAACCAAACCCCCCACATTTTTCAGAACCCAATAATATTTGCTTTTGTTGCTGTTTTTCAACTACGTGATTCAATGCACTGCCTTTGTTGCTTTTTCTCTACTCAAATAAAGCAACAGTAACGCGTACTACAGTGAAATCCCCCTGGACGGACATTCCAGAGATTGATCTACGATCTCTCGCAGAGATCCCTGCACTGACTATGCGCCTGATCTTCATCTTCGTTGATCCTGGTTCCAGGAGAAATTTCATTGTGCCCCCTTCCTCCGCACTCCACAAACAACACACAAAACAAAAGGGGCATTCGAGTGCGACTCAGGGGCTTGACGCTGGGGGTCTGCGGTTAATTAATCATTTCCATACCATATATCCAGATACAGATAAACACACACATATGTATAATTATATATGTATCTGCCACATGCATTTGTAAGAGAGAAAGAGACGGAGGGAGGGAAAGCCCCGCTTGGGGGTTATTTTTATTGACTCTGGGGCTCTGGGTCTCTGCCTCTGTGACACAGTGACCCAATAATATTCAAATGAAGACAAAAAGCTCAAGACGAAACTCAACTGAAACTCTGTTCAGATGGAAAACGACAATGACGACGTTTATACAGACATACATATGTAGGTACGAGTATATGGATGTAGGTACGTATGTAGCTACTTTCCCTTTGCCACATTTGACGCAGCAGCAGACCTTATGCAACCCTACCAAAAAGTTTCCCCCAAAAGTGCGGCCTAGCAACCAACAACCAACAAACACAGCCACTAAAAGGCAATGCTTCGGTGAGATCGAAACTTTAGATACTCTCCTCTTTTGCAGATGGGAGGATCAACATCCATCTGGTTCAATCTCGATCAATTCTGCTGTGGAAGCTGAAGCAGCCAAAGATTTTCGCTATTTTCCGATCGTGATAAAATTGTACAGAAAGAAGGAGGAATACTTTGGGACTTAGTAGATCCCAGATATTCACTAGTTTCATCTGTTTCGTTCAAGCATCCATCCATGATCTCTCTTCTGTCAAGAAAGGGTATCCCAGAGGCCCAAAAAGCGTCAATGGGGTTCAGGCCTATTTGGTGACGTTGCTGCGGCGCGCGACTGTGACTGTATCCATGGCTGTCGCTGGCTAACTGTACCAAGGTCAACTGACGTCGTCGCACGCAACTTACGTCACCTCCCCAGCGTCAGCGTCGGTGTCGGCGTCAACGCCAACGTCTGCGTTTGCGTTTGCGTCGTCGACAGCAGCAAAATCGAAATTTTAAAAATTTTAAAACAACAGCAACAAAGCAAAGCAAAGGCAGGCGGCAATGCTGTAATTTATTAACTTTGTGCAAATTGAGTGGATTTTTTATTTCTTCTCTGTATTTTGTTTGTCTTTTTGGTTTTAAGGTTTTGCTGGTTTGGATGTAACTCTGTGTTAGAACCGGTTTTAGAGGGGGTTTTTTCGTTGGCATTAGTTGTTGTGTGTGCCAAAAATCAGATAACTATCATCATCATGAGATCTGTCTTTAGGTCGAACGCTTCACCAATGATTTCCGTCATCTTCAGGAGAAAAGAGATGGCGATGACGACCGACTCGTATATTCCATCAGTCACACACTGCTTGCTACATATTGCACTGCTTGGTGGCTCATGGAACACATGTTGGCCATAGTTTGGCTTCCTTTCACAGGCCTCCTGTGCCTCCTCCTTTCGCTGTTGATCATCGATTGCATATTGGATAGATCAGCAGCAATCAGCGCTATCAAAGCGCAAGTCACACACACAAATTTGTTCACATGCATACATGCATACATTATTTTTTTGGACAAAGCAATCTTTTCTTTCTGGTTTTTGTTTTTGTGTGTCTGTTTCTGCGTTAGTTTCTCTCTCTTGCTGTCTGTGTGCGTGGGTTTTTGCATTGTGTGTGCACTGGGCACATGTGTGTTCCGTTCGTGTTTGCTGACCATGAAATTATTTTTATTGCGTAGCTTTTTGTGGCCTGCCATTCCAATGGAAGTTTTTCAGCGCACTTTTAAATTTGTAACAAATTAAATTGGTCGCTGCGCCGCGCTGGCCTGTGTGTTTGATAAGAGAGGAACACAACTGTTTTGCAGGAAGGGTGCAGCCGGGGGGGATCGTATTAGTTGCGCCTCTTTCTTTTTTATAGTGTGTACACTAGTGCCGGGGACAAAGACAAAGACCGGCGCCAGTCCCAGTCGCCCTCTGTTTGCCTTCATTATCTGGACAAGCAGTGCGTCAAGCCGCCGGCCGCCAGTCACTTCACAGTTTTAAGGAAACTGGACCCCGGTGTTGTTTTTTGTTTTCTTCGTTTTGTCCATTGGTTTTTCGGCTTAAAAATAAGTTTATCAAAAGTCAAATATATGTATAGTTGTGCCGGCTGTTTTATTAATCATTTACTTTATTGTTTGTGGAACGTATGTGTCATTGCAGCACCCGCGGGGAATGAAATCATACGAGAGGTTCCCCTCTCGGTGCATTTAAATTAATCTGTATTTACGCCCAGGAGCAATACGGATCTCTCTCTTTCTCTCTCTCTCTTTTGCACTCTGTCTCTGTCTTTGCTTTTTTCATATCACCTTAATGATGGGAAACTTTCTGTGCAATCGAGTAAAAAATACTTCGAATCGATTCGAATCACAAGGCGCCACAGCGAAGCAGCAACAGCGCCACTATAAACGGTTTCCAATAAAAAGAGATTACAGCGAATACTACTTAAAGGGGGGAGAACAACGAATGCGACAAGTGAATTCCTTGGCCAATTATTACTCATGCCCCCAAAAGCAATTAAAGCCAACTAATAATAGCAATTTGTAAATGGCAAAAGCACACACACATACACAGACAACCCACAGCCCCTCCCACAGGTCAGTCCGTCCGTCCCCCTACAAAATGCAAAGAAATAGCAATAGCAATGGCAATAGCTCTGGGATTGCGAATCGATTCAACAGAAATGATAAATATAAATGAATATACAGTATAGTACACACAGATACAGATACAAATACTTGTATCTACTTTTGATCAAACAGAGAAAAGATACAGACAGTAGAGAGAGAGAGAGAATGATTGGAATGTTATCAATCGGAGAATTCTGATATCTAGTTTCTGGCATGGAATGAAATGTAATGGGTCATCGGAGTACAGTCATCTCTCTCCCCATTCATTCAAGACGTGTCTCGCACATCCGCCTAACAGCACACTTTTTCTGCAGATCTCTTGGATCCGATTCACTGAATGGGCAGATTGCAGATGGAGCAAGTGGCAGAGACTGCGCCGATAAACCGGAATTAACGGAAATTAAGTGAGCAAAGTTATTTCATATTTTTTTCTTGCTTCTTTCTGGTGTATTTCCGTTCCATTCCATAAACAACTTGTTGACACATCATCGTGGAGATGGAGATAAAGATTATGCTGCCTCTGGGATGAGAAATGTTAAAGATGATTATGAAGGGATGATCTTTGGGCATCATCATGCAAACAAACTCTTGAATGAAATATATAATGAAAGAATCCCTGATGCAAGTTTTAAGAGCAATGTCAAAAGAAATCTAATCTCAGAAGATGTTCTCCTAGAGAAAGGGCAAAAGACAAAGACACAAGAATTACTGGTTAATAACCTGTCCACATCCTTCGTCATCCTCCCCCCCAACTCATTCCCATTCTTCTCTGGCATCTTCTTGTGTGATTCTTGGCCCAAAAAACAAACATGTGTACAAAGGACACATAAATTGTGGTCTGGTCTGGTCACACCTACAACCCGCCGCCGTCATTTGCGTATATATCCGTATATCTGTACAGATGTTCAATGCGTCTTTGGCTTTTTGGCACTTTTTATGAGCCATCAAAGCCATAACAGCATCCCACCACCACTGTTCCACTACCATTTCGTTCCATCTTTGTTGCTTTGTCTTTCACTGCCACTGCCATCATCATCATCAGAATCCAGCGAGCGCCCTTTGTCTGCGGCTTTTGTCTTGTGCTGGTGCTGTGCATTTCTCTGTGCGATTAATTCCATTAAAAATCATTTTCATAAATCTATGCAACATCCCCCCCTACACTCCCGCCCTGTCACAATTTTTGACACCATACTGCGACTGTCCAAAAGGCCAGACCGAAAGCAAAAGTAATTAATTTGACAGGTAAACGCCAGCGCATCATTAAAATGGCATAAATAATAAAAACGAATCGGAACGGAACGGAACCACTCGACAGATGATTCGGAATATTGTGGCCTCCGTTCTCCTTTCCATTTCTTCTGCATTCGTTTGGTTATGGTGGTGTCTGCCACCCACACACTGCGACGGTCATTCGATTGTTGGTGGTGCCAAAAAGAAAGAACAGCAAGAAATGGGAGAAAGTGTCGTCCAATTTGAGTCGAAGAAGACTTCTTCATAATCATTATCAAAATCCTGTAGTTTAGATTGTTCTTTGTTCCATTCCATATGAGCAGGTAGCAAGTGCCATTGCCACCTGTTTCGCCCTTTGATGGAAACGAATTAAAGACTGCTCCTGTGAAGGAGAACGTCCATAATGGAATCAAACATTCCTTTGCCGCTTTAGAGGGGTACTTATGTCTGTCCATCCACTTTTGGGCAAACTTTGTACAGCAAAGCAGTGTTCTTATTCTAGCTATTCCCATGTTCCTATTCCAGCGTTCCCGTCTAATCTTGTTTGTTTAGCTTAAAACCCCCTCGCAACACACTTTTAAACATGTGTAAATATTCGTATTTATAGAAAACTAAGCAAAATCGAAAGTTTCGTCATCGTACACTTACCCACCCAAGGCACCCACTCATGCCATATATGTATTGTATATCATACACATCATCATCATCTGGCGGAATGATGACTATATATTTTATATATACATACTATATCGGCGGAGGAGGACGAGGAGGAATATAGCCTGTTGCCAAGTGTTGCATTATTTCGCTTTCCTCCCATCTTCCTACCGCTCTTGCAGCAGTGCATTTCGCTGCGATAATAAACTTTACAAAATATTATTACTGTTAATAGCAGCTGAAATAATTCTCTCATTTCTCTTGTTCGCTTGTGGATACAGATGTGTCTGTGTATATCTGTGTGAGGGGCGGACAGAATGTGTCAAGATAAAATTGGAGCAATATGCAAATGTCGTGACAGATACAGATGCATATACATATATTCGCATCTATAGCCATATCTACATTTATAAATATGTACCACTATATTTAGGGGGTACGTTCTCGTTTATTTATACGATGCTACTTTTACTTTTCTTTTGTTTAGACGAAATGGAAAGGAGTACGAGAATACCTCTTGATACTCAGATACTTTGGCGGTCACCTTTTGGATTACTCATCATGCCTCAGCCTAAAGAGAGAGATAGATAGAAATGTCTCCATCGAATTCACCTGTCACATGTTAACACACATTTCGCAGAGTGGAAGGCGGCAACAACGGGGGGGTAGACGAGCAGCCTGCCACCGAATTGCAAGTGTTTTTTTTTCTTCTTTTTTTTGGCGTTAATTAGGAGGCAATGGCATGAGGGGGCAAAAACTCAAAATATCATGAGTCACACAGAGAACAGATCACAGTCCATGGCATGGTCAACCTTCTTTCCAAAAAGAGGATCAATTCCAGCTCACAGCATTTATGCAAACGAAAGATGCAGATAATGAAATGGGCGAAGGAATATGCATTAGGTCACACCTTTTAGAACAGCTGCCACTAGCATGGTCATACCTTTTCAGTGGCATTGAAACACACACCAAACTTGCGGGAACGGGGCAGACTTCTCACCTATCTGCAGTTCCGAGAGACAGCTTCCCCAAGCCCTCAACTTCGACAATTGACAAGTAAAAATTATATACAATTAAATACCAAAACAAAGCCCAAAAAGAACAGAGACACCGAAAAGAGCACAAGTAGCAGCGGAAAGAACAACCAAAGAGACGCAAATTGTTAATTGGCTATTTAAACATTTATTTTCGCTTTTTTTTGTGTCTGGGTTTTTTTTTTGCTTTTTTTTTTTGCACGAATATATTGCAATTTCATTTCGTTTTGTAAATAAATTTTAATCAGCTTTTTTTATTGACTTTGCAGCCAGAGACAAAGAAGTGTCCGTCCCGGCCCTCCACCTCAGCGGAAGAGGAGCTCGAATTTGAATTTCGGTGAATATTCTGGGGCCTGCCTCGTGGCTCTTCTGGTGCTTGCCTTGTACTTTCTAGGAAAGTAAAGCCGTCGGTTGCGGTCATCGATGGAATAATTAGATGTGAATAGAATGTGGAACAGCGATAATTTAGCTACATTTAGTCGCCTTTCCAATTGCAGACTTATGCAGGATCTTCCCAAAATTAAAACTTTATTCATTTGTTTCTCTATTGATTTTTTATTGTTTTATTTATTTGTTTTCTCGATTTTTCACATGTGCTGATTATGTGCACACATGTATGGGAACGTTATGTATGTACACATGTATGTATGTAAATTTAACTTCTGTTTTTGTGCTTTGGATCTTTTTTATGGATTTTTCGTGCACGCTAAAATATTTCTTTGTTCACATCACGAAAATTTCATGAAATTTTATATATTTACACACACACACACACAGAGCCGCAGACACACGTTTACAAGTGTGCTTTGAATGCAATATGAAATGCAATAAATATGGCCAACAAATGCCACCACCCCCCAAACCGACCTGGGAGCGGGGGTTCCGACGAAATTTTTAATATTTCTGCGAAATTGGTTACATTTGCAATGATTTCGAGTGTTCGAATCAAATGAGTCTTTGGGATTCCCTGATTCATTCTAAATTTTCAACAACAAAGTAGCATTCCTTATCCATTATTTGTGGGTATCGGGCGGGGATGTGATGCTGCTGTATGATGTAATGATTCAGGCGTTTCCTGTTTCATTTCCAAACTGGGGAATCACTGGATCTAAGGGACTTATATATGTATGTTTTAATGGTTCCACGTTTCATTCAACTGATTCCATACCATAATACACTTCCATATTCCAATATCCATTTTTATATGGGGGGGAACCATATTCTTCGATTTATTCTACCTATTCCATTATTCTAAATGTGCCGTTGGGTGTTTCCTTTCAAGCTTTCTCAATTCCATATTCCCTATGTTTAGGTCTGGACTTTTTGGAAGCTCTAAGATGTTGGCATCTTTTGCTCCCATGCTTTTGTAATTTATCATCTTCTTGATGTTCGCGAATCTTCTCTGCAATGAAGTAAACCAATTTCACACGTTTCCCATGATCATTGAGCGAATTGAGACACAAAGATGTGGATGACAGGAAGGAAATGGTTGAAGATATAGCAAAATAAACCGAAACTAAAGCTTCGACTGCGAATAAAAAATGTCACAACACCGCACATGATGAGATGGAGACAGGGACAGATAAAGAGAGACAGAGGCAGAGAGAAGAGTGTCTCATTCACGATTTATGGCGATTGACACGGCATAGACAATAAACGATAGACGGACGATCAACGGTTATGTGGCACTGCCACTGTAGGAAGGGGCTGCAATCAGAGCAGGCAGGCAGGCAGTACATAGCATATTTTGCAATGCAGAGAGAGAGAGAATGGACCCAGAGAGCCAAGCCCAGAGATCTATGGACTTGGCCGGGGGCTCATAACTCCAAACGGTAAACGGTACATCAAACGGTTGTGTGTGCCGCAACTACACACGACACAAAAGTAGGGCACAAGTGGAAGATAAAGTGGGGAAAAAAAAGAAGTGCAGAGAAGAGTCGAGAGAAAGAGAATACGACGGCAGCCAAGAGAGATAGATTAAATACAGATGGTACTACTCCCTCCCACCACCACACCCCACTCTCTCTCTCTCTCTCTCTCTCCAACTATCTTAGCATAATCCGTATTCCCACTTTGGTTGCCATGCAAACACACTGCTTACGCGCACTGCTTGCCGCAACAGAGAGAGGGAGGGGCAAAACCAGAGCCATGACGCGCATACAAATGCAAACTTGACCTTTAAGATGGCGTTGGTTGTCGCATAAATTTTCCATTTTAGCCAAAAACTTTCTCATCAAAAAAATAAAATTAAAACGCACAAAGAAGCGACACAAAGAAACCTTCAAAGGGTAGAAAGAGAGAAACATGCATACATACAGGTAGAGAGAAAGAGAAACGTTTATATGATCGGAAATAGGAAACCCAACGACGAAGCATCGTTGTCTGTCAAGCGATCAAAACCCGAACAAAAATAAAGGTTTCAATCTAGTTTTATTTCGATTCGAGTTGGAATTTGTCATTAATTTAAGGCCTGCATCGCCTCGCCCGCCCCCTGCCACTGCCACTTGAGGTGTGTGTACTCCATCCGAAAGTAGGCTAAAAACCCGTTTAGTTAAGAGACCAAATCGCAAAACGACCAACAAAATGTCTGTGTGCCAGTGTGTGTGTGTTGTGTGTAATAAAATAAATATGCAAAGAAATTCAAATTAATTAATGTCAAACAACTTTTGGCAAGCGAACAAATGACAACACATGAGAACGATCAACAGCAATCGAGTAGAATGCGCAAATGCAAATGCCAATTCGAATTTGAATTCGGAATAGAATTAGTCACAAAAGTACAAAAATTCACACGAAAAGCAATCCTGACTGCTAACACGATGACTGCGGACTATCTTACGCCTGTTTATATTCCTCCGAATTACAGAATTCTGCGGTATTCCTGGCTAGTAAAAACCAAACAGAACAGGTGCCACCATTTATCGTGAGACCTAAATGAACCTTCAGTGAACCAACCACCATTTGAATCCTTATTTTAAGCTTAGAATTTTATTTATTAAGTCAATCAAATCCTGTCGTTTCTTGATTCCATTTCTTATACATTATACATTGTCCTACGTGTCTTCAATGTATATTAATCGCGATATTCGTGTGTTAAAGTCAAAGCAACTTACCAATAAACCAGTCTCGACATTTGGTATTAAAATGATCTTGGAACCATCCATTAAGTTGTGATCTTTGAGTGTGCCATCCTGTAGTTCTCTGCAAGAAGAAGGGAAATCGAAACAGAATATGATTAAGTGGGTTCAAAGAAATAGCTGCAGCAAAAATATACAAAGAGAAAAGAGTTTTGGTAAAGAAAATAAATAGAATTAGAAGCAACAAAGGGCGTGTGCCTCGGCTTTTATCAATTGTTGTTGTTGATTTTTGTTTTAATTTGAGAAACAACTGAAATCAAAACACTTCAAAGTACAGTCACACGCAAAAAAACAACAGAAAGCGAACAAGAGCGAGCGGTAGGGGTAGAGGGAGGAAGCAGGCGTTGATTTGCTGCTGTCAGCACTCGCGCGCATGCGTAATGAAATTTCAAGTGACATTTGAGACATTTTTGAGACAAAAATCTGAGAAATCTGAAAGATCGGCAGTGGCGAAGCAGTTGCTACACTTCCAAATTGATTGGCTCTTATGTGCATATCTATCCGATTTGGTTTCAATTTGATGGTGATATTAAGACACGATCATTTCTAGTGCATTAATTTGCAAGTTATCCGATGCGATTAAAGACTGATCAAGAATATATGCAGATACTTATATTTGTGTGCATGATTTCTTCTGTATAGTGCGCATAACCTATTAAAGGGTATAACTCCAGGCAACAAACAGAATGAGAATACAGAGGATAATTGCAGGGGAAAGGGAGGTGCAAGATCAAGAAGAAGGCACACCAGAGCAGAGAAATTAAAGTCAATGCGTTTTTTGCCACTTGAACAGTAAATAAAGTTGCATTTCAATTATCGAAATACAGATACATGTGTACGTATGTATCTCTGAGATATCTCGCTTGATAAATGACAAACGGTGGGGAGAAAGACACCGAAGAGACGGAGAGCATAAAAGAGTAGGCTCATCAGGATATATGCAAAGAGATTGCATTCTACTGCATAATGTTTTGGATCTTAGCTGATCATTTTATGTTCCTTTTCATGATCCTTTTATTCATTCTTCATCCATTAATTCATTCTTCATGCATTGATTCTTCGTAGATTCATTAAGTTTTTAGTTGCGAGACTTCATTGCCATGCTGTTGAGTAGTGCTGTTGCACTACTCTCCAGCGTTGCCACACTCCCTGAAGGGTTGCCAAAGCTCTCTCTCTGACTATCTAAGGTATGCGCAAACACAGGAGCCGCACAGTGTGACCCAACTTTAGAATGAATGCGAATGAACTCATCGCCATTCCTTGCTTCTCCTCACTCTGCTCTTTAGAACTTTAGCAACAGCTTTTTCCCCTTTTTTTTCCAATATAATCCCCTCACTCACACACTCACGCACACACCACAGGAGAAATACGACAAATTGTCAAATTGCACTCTGATCCACAGAATAAAATACGAGTACAATATATGTGAACAATATACATAAATACAGGAGGGGAGATGGCAAAGGAGGAAGGCAAGCGGAGGAGTAGGAGAGTAAACCTAAATGACAATTTATAAGCGCACAAGCAAAAAAATTAAAGGTTCAAGCACTTTACAGGTTTGCCCCCACCGTTGAGGGGCTTGGGGAGTAGGAGGGGCGATTTTACTGCTGTTACTGTTTCACTTTCGGATACCCGTCGATCTTTTCTTCTTGCTGTATTTATTCTGTGCTCTCTCATTTTGCAACTGTTTTTTTATATTTAGATTTAAATATACAACAAATCCGTTAAATCTTAATGATTACGAATTTTCATGGCAACTGTATCTATTCGATTTATGAAACATTCGGATTATTATTATAGACAGAATGAATTGAAAAAAAACTGTCGCTTGGCTCTTTCGAAGACTCTTTATGTCTCAGCAATGCACCTTTGTATGGCAGTATAAGAAGCTGAGTATTCGGTGTATCTTAGTGTCCATTCACGTGTGCCGCAACTCCAGGCGGTTCAACTCCACAGCAGCAGCATCAGGTGTTAACCAGCATACAACAGCAGTGGCTGTGGCTGTGGCAGAAGGTAGGGGCAATGCCAGCAACAAATAAACAACACAGCTGCTGCTTGGCTATTTGTTTAATTCTGTTTAACTTAATAAATAAAGATATGTAAGAAACGGTTAAGAGGCGGCCGCGTAGGCAGCAAGGGGAGTTTCACATAACAAATTACCGCCTCCCCCCCACATAAGAATTATTTCCCATTATTTGCACTTGGTGGAGGGCCACCAGGGAACCCGAGTAGGGGTGGTGAGGGGATCGGCACGAATTGTTTAATAAACAATTGCGTCTGCGTTTCTACGGGTGACGCAATGCTTAGCTTTTGTCTGCTGTGTTTATCTCTGCTGTGTGGCGTGTGTGCCGTGTCTGATCGGATCGTAACATTGGCAACGTCGCCTGCGATACTGCCAGAAGGATGGGACTGTGTTTTGTGCGATTTTCCTGGGAATCGGAGATGTTTGCTTTTGCCATTTTTCCTATGAAATGTGTGGCCCAGAGTAAGACCAGAGATTTGGTTTAGAAAGGAATCAAATTGATTTGTGGATTATCTGAGAACTAAATACGAGAAACCTACAAAGGAATTGAATTCCGGAAATGGTATTGTACAGGTACGACTTTTTGGGGGCGGTTCTATCATATTTCAGAGTTCTCAAGCACTAAAGAAATATTGCAAGCACGTTTGTTGGCAAAATAAACATGCTCGATATCGGAGGATCAATGAAATGCTTGAACCCCCGTTTACAGCCCTCTTTAGGGTCTTTTTGGGGTCAAATCAGTTTTAGGAGAAAATTCCACATAATATATGGGGTTAAGAGTTCTTCTAGGGTTAACGAAACGGTGAACCTCGTCGAAAAGTAGTTTGCCTTCATGGCCCTGAAGCCCCAGCTATGCATATACACACAACTATAATTCATATGAGCTTCAGGTATAATCAATGTCGATGTCGGTTGCCCATATTTATGTATATACAAATATATATATAGCGAGGGAGAGAGAGAAAGAGCTGCATTTGTTTTGGCTAGCAACGCACCAGGAGGCGCCCAGCCCAATCAAGCCACAACAGAAAAGGGGCAGTCAAGAGGTAAGCCATTTCGAGCATAAATCGAAAATGAAAAATACGTATACGTCAGTACGGGTTGACGGGCTGATGGGGGGCTAGGGAAAGCATAGCTTGCCGACAGGTGGGCATGCACAAGAGAGAGTGAGAGATTCAGAGAAGGAGATGGAGGTGCAGTTGTCACAGCTTCCATTTCGAAAGACAGAGAGAGAGGCAACTGTACGCAGAGAGCATAACATTACTTAACTGTAATTATGCTCCAGCGAAGAGTAAAATGAGAGACAGACAGAGAGAGAGAGAGTTTGCTTTCCGATGCGGTAACCCCGGCAACTCCAACATAAAACGGTAACAAGAGCGAGATTGAGAGAGAAAAAGAGAGCAGCAACGAAACGTAAAACCGAAACGCAACGCAACGAAGCGAAGAGAGCGCATTTAATGACTGCATGCATGATTGATGAATTGATAAGATTTCGGGTTAGCGCGCGCTTGCTGCTGCTGCTGCTGCTGCTTGATTTTCTGCTGCCTTGCTGCACGGCACCGAAAACCGTAATTGGGTCAACGAAAGAGGCGTGGCAGCAAATGTTGCACGCAACCTCATGGACATGCACACACATACACACACACACACACACACACAGTAACACAGGAGGGGCTACAAATGCCGCCACGTCACGCATAACGTAACGAAGCAGAGGCCGGCCCCGTATAGCGTAAGCTTCAAAGCACCGAATCACGTAAGCCAGCAGCAGTCAAAGGTTTAACCCTAAAAGCCAATCCTCATCTAGCATATAGAAAATATCCAACAAATCACGTAAGAGGAGACATAACGTAAGAAGCTTCACGTAAGTTTCGTTTTTGTTTTCCATGGATTTTTCTTTGCAAACAGTGCAAACGGTCAGCCGAGCCAGCCACATGTTGCAATATTGTCAGGCAGCCGCATTATGGCCACAAAACGAAACTCACCACAGTGGAAACAGAGACAGAGAGAGCGAAAGAGAGGCAGAGAGTGCGATAGAGAGAGGAGGGGGAGGCAGGCAAGCAGTGTGAGGGACTGGAGTGACTTTTTTCCCCCCAAAATTTCAGCTTTAATTTTGATTTTCCTTTATTTCTTTTTGTTTTTCTTTTTCCCAAATAATACAGGGAAAAGCTCTTTTAAAGCCTAACAGGAAAAAGGGTGTGTGTGTGTGTATTTGTAGCCATGTGTATGTGTGTGCGCTTAGACATCGTCCCTGTCTGCGGGGGTGTCTGTGACTGCCTCTGCTAACGGCTCTCTGCTGGCGTCGCTGCTTTTACGCAATAGGCAGACGACGACGACGACGCAATCTGACGCGACGCGACGTTACGCTGACGCTGACGCAAAACGAAGGCCAAACGACGAGCCGTTGACGCCGCCACCGCCGCCTCGTGGCCCGGGCCGAGGCCTGGCCTGGCAGCCCAGACAGCAAGACAGACAGACAGAAGGGGTGGGGGGTGGTAAGGAGTGGGAGATGAAGGCAGAGACAGCGAATGGGTGTGGGAGTGAGAGGTGAGAAAATACAAGTCGAAAGGGGAATAGAAAATTCAATTGGCTTCAGGCCCAATGAAGTTGGAGGAGGGGTAGGGCTGCTCGAACTGTAGAGTTTCCTCCGAAACTGTAAAAATTAAAGAGTTCCCCGTTGGAGTTGTGGCCAGAAAGCAGCTAGTCTTAGCAGCTGATGTTTCTAGGGATACTTTTCTCATTGCTGGTGATTGCCAATATTCGCATGGCTTGCACGAGCTTGCCGTGTCTTGAATTTATTTAATTATTTCGGTTTCATGTTTGGTGTAGCTTTCGGCTTTAAATCTTTCTGTATCTGTATCTGCAGGTACTGAAGAGGTCCCCCGAGTTGAGGTTAGGTTTACATTTCGTTTGCGTTGTAAATTGCGTCAAGCCATTTTCTGGCACTGGCACTGGCGCTGCATCCCCTACTCTACTCTGCTTGCTGCTTCTTTACACCTCTCGGAGCATTTTTCAGGCAGAAGCCAGAATGTAATTTCAAACCGAAAAGGAAACCCAAGTGAATTGCCCCTTTTGTTGTCGTTAAATTCCACCACCTTGTGGCACAGACACATGGCTGGCACTGGCACTGCCACTGCCACTGCTGCGTAAATTATCAGGTTTAGTGCCTAGAAATATGTACAACATGCGAAAGGAAGAAGGATATAGACATACATATATACATATATAAGGGATTTCTCAGCTATGTATCTATCCATCCCATTCTCTCTCACTCTGTGTGGGTGTTTTTCTCTTGCGGTGGCCACAAGGGTAGGCCTATCCTCAAAAGGAACAACAAGAAGTAGAGATGGAGAGGAAAAGAGAGACGAAACTGAAGCTGGGTACTGAGAAAATTCCACCAGCAACAGCAAGAGCAGTGGCGGAGCAGCAGCAGCAGCAGGAGCAGAGGCAAAGCAGTAGAAGGAAGCAGAATAAAAAGCAGTAGATTGGAGCCAGTAGCAGGAAGGCCAGCAGTAAACGAAAAGGAAGGAAGGAAGAAAGCAAGCAGCAGCGTCAGTGGCGCACTTAAATGTTCTGCTAGCGTCACGTTCTTTTTTTTGACGCACAAGCCGAAGACGACCATCCCCCCAATTCCACCAACGCTCAAGGGCAACTGTACCACCCCAGCCCCAAACACCCCGACACTCACACTGACACCGCAAGACACGGAGAAAACCCTGATTGAGAATTAACTAAAACAAAAAAGTAGCCAAGACCCTTTTCAGATCTATACTTTTTATCTTTATTTTCCTTTCCCTTCTGTATTCCCTTTCTTCCCACCTTGCGTCTCCCTGGACAGCAGCGGCACGGCGCAGCATCCCACTCCTTTCATTTTCAAATGAATCAATTCAACCAGAGAGAACTCTCCTCGTTCGCTTTTGGTCAGCTTTATCGACCCCTTTTATCCACCATACCCATGGAAATCTGAGGGAGGGGACAATTCTAATAGATCTGGCTTTGAATTTCGTTTTTTCTTTGTTTTGTTTGAAGATTGTTTACTATTTCAATTTCAATTTCGTGTTATCATCAAGTGGATGGGGGGAAGGAAGATAAGTGGAGGAAAGAAAAGTAAACGCGTTCTACAAGAAATTGTTGATTAGACAACAAACACAGACGACAACAGAATCTTGAATCTGAAGAATTTTCGCCGACCATTGACGACATATTTGCCAAAGATATGAGGAAGTGTTTCTCGTATTTGTTTGAGTGCGACAGACACACAGATACAGCTACAGATACAGCTACAGATATGCACACGGAAACGTGATAACCGAAACAATAGTAGATGCTTCTTTCTCAAAGACAACTTACAAGATACATTGTGGATACATTGCAGATACTTTGGGGCTACTTTTCCCACATCAATAGAGGTAGAGAAATCCGCCAAAGCGTATACTCTTTTTTCTGTTCTAAATGCTATTTCTGATATCTTTGAATCCTTCAATCCATTTTCCTCCATCATTTCATACTTTTGTCAATATTGCATTTATGAGCTCTCTCTCTCTCTCTCTCTGTGTCTCTGTCTGGCTGTCTCTGTGTCGCTCTCTCGTGTGAAAACGGGCAGCAATTCCCCCTTTTGGATACATCGAAATTGTGGTGTAGATACTTGGCCCCTTTATTGCAGATACTAAAACATTTTGATCCCCATCTATGTATGCATGTATGTATCTATATATCTTTCCCCCGATTGCTTGCTTGGGGGGCCTGTGTCCTGCGCTCGCCTCGTGCCACCCCTAGGGCAGAGGCTACTTTAAAGTCAACTAATCCCAGGCTCTGATTGCCAGGAACACCCATAAAAGGAAGCCTGCTTGATGCATGCACCATCCACAGCCACGGCCACAGGCACATCCACCCACTTGGTCAGAATGGGTGGGTGGGTGTTTGGTTGTCAGCAGCAGCAGCAGCAACAGCAATTTCCAGCATTTCCATTCAGCTTTCACTTGGCAGAAGAAGCAGAAGCTTTTCTCTCACATCACAGCCATGGCCTCATCCCTGAGGTTTTGGGGTTGGGTTGCAGCAACCACCAGGCGGGCGGATGGTCGCCCATCAAAGCCCATCGCTGGAACCGGATGACTTTCATTCATTTCCGGCCCAAAAAGCTATTGAAAGAGGCGAGGGAAAAGCGGAAGAGAAGAGATGGTGAAGGGGGTGTAGCGATTGGAGGGGAGGGGATAGGGGTGCTGCGCTGATGGTGGAATATTCTCTAAAACATTGTCCAACCAACCCGAGGAGTAGAACCAAAAACTGGCATTGACCATATGCTCCTCGGGTGCCTCTCTTTCTCCGTGTGTGTGTCTATACATATCCCTCGCTCGCTCTTTCTCTCTTACTCTTTCTGTCGTTTTTTTTCATCTCTCATTCTCTCTATATTCCACCTAACCTCAAACCCCAAGAGCATTTTGTTTAAGCCTTTGTTTAGGAAAGAAGGAGGGGCAGGGGTTATGAAAAGCACACACTGCAGCAATAGGGTTAAAAGGAGAAGAGGAGAGAGGGGGAAAGGAAAATCTGCTGGGAAAATCGATGGAAACAGCTGAGGGAAGCTGTGGCTCATCAGACGGAGGCGGCCTCAAGCTTCGTAGCTTGATGTCACTCACAATACTCTTCCACAATACCCTTTTTCCAACGTCACTTATTTTGGTTAGTGTTTTTCTCTATTCGCATTGGTTTTTACACGAAAATTCAGTCGGAACCGATGAAATGTTTCTAGGGGGATGGTTCCAATTGAATGTAAAAAACAGCCGCTGCAAAGGCTTCGGTAAAAAAGGTATCGTGTAACGTGTAGCAACGTATTTGCATGCAGACAGAGGCTTAGGCAGAAAAACAACAAGGAAAACTGACTGAAGCAGAGGCAGCAGCAGAGGGCATGCAGCGCAAATTGTTAGGCGGCGGCTGCAGTGGCGGAGGCAGCATAAGCACAGGCAGAGGCAGTGGCTGTGGCAGCAGCAGCAGCGACAGAGCAGCAAACAGCATCCATAACAAAGACAAAAATTAAACAAAGAAATCAGGGAAAGGGAAGCGGGGCAGTGGTGGCGGGGGCGGGGGCCTGCACAAAACAATGAACAATCACAGCAAAAAGCGAAACAAAAAACTAAAAATAGCAAAAAACAAGTCTCAACGAAGACGAGGATGAAGAAAAGGCAAACAAAATACAACAAAATGCCGCCGCCCACAGCAGCAGTGCCGCCCACAAATGATTCTAATTTGAAAAACAAAAAAAAATCTATTGATTCAGTAAGCGATGCTGCTGCCGCCGCTGACAGTTTAGCGGTAATAACAAATTGACAAGCCCGCATAGACGACGACGCAGCAGCAGCAGCAGCGGCCACCGGAAGGCATTTCGCGAAAGGGCAAACATTGAAAATGCAAATAGATAGAAAGAAAGAGAGAGGTATAGAGGGAGAGAGAGAGAGAGCGAGCGAGACTGAGCAGAATCTACAGAGATTTGCGATTTGGCACATACAAGGTGTATGAACTGTAAGGGTGAGGCATTATTTCGAACCCCTCTGCCGGAGTCCACAGTCGTTTACCGTTGTCGATTTCCAAAATCTTTCGCTCGCTAAAATAACATGTGAAATCACCTAATATTCACACACTGTGGACACTGCAGTGCGCACGCAGTCAGCAGCAGCACACAGCCAGACACAAACACAAACACACAAGAACAAGAAGAAGAGCGGCATATTGCAGGCGCGGCACACTACACTGCACAAACAACAATTGCCGGCCGGCCGCAGCAGATCAATATATGAAGAGAGAGAGAGAGAGAGCGCACACGTTTAAACGCCAGTGTGGAGGCTGTATGCGAGTGGGCCGGGCAGAGGGACAGGGAGTGGAGTGGCTACTTCTCTGCTCCTCTATCTCTCTCTCCCTCCAATGACGTTATTGATGGCGTAAGTTGTTGATTGTTGTTGTTGTTGTTCTTTTCTGTTCATTGAAAGTAAATACCCGATGACGCTGACGACTGGGACGGCGACTGCGACGCTTGAATACCCCGCCACTTGAATGTCAATGCAGAATGGGTATGTTATGTTCGGGTGCAGGTGCAGGCAAGATCACTCTTAGATCACAGAAATGTAGCATACGGCATAATGTAAAGCATAATATTAAAGATCTGTATATCATCTTAAAAATGAGGGAAGGGAATCCCAAAGTCGGATATCCTCACTCAGAAGCGCATTTCCAACTTGTTTCATTCCCCCCTCTCTCACTCACTCTCTTTCTGGCTCTGGCTCTCTCAGAATGAAAACATAGCCGTAAATATGAATGAAAAAACCAGATTCAAAGAATCTATTCGCATGGAAGAAGTGGGTTGAGTTGGGGTGGGGGTGGGGTGTGGTGTGGACCAGAACATGACAACGATTTGTTCGCTTTCCGAGCAAGTAGGAATATCATCATCAGATTGGATTAAATACTAGATTCGATCTTCTTTCTTCTTATTGTCTCTTCTTTTTTATCTTTGACTTTTTGGCTATTTTCGCTTTAAAGGCGAAAGATCAAGAAGGAACACTTTTTACCAAGGGCTGCTTGTGGGTGGTGGGTGATGTGTGTGGTAAGTGACAAGTTGCATGGGAGGGTGGTTCACAGTTTATGAGCAACATTTTGATTTGAATTTGCATAAACAAAACCAATTTGTGATGCGTTCATTTCCCGGGAGACGACGTTTTGGTGGTTCGTGCCTGGATTGTGGCATGGGGCACAGCACTGAGGGGGTGGTGTCAATGCACCATCATCACCATCACCATCATCACCGGCAGCGACGCAATAGAAAGAAAAGCCTCACCACCACCACCATCACTACCAAGATGAAGGTGTCTTTGTCTGTTCCATAAATAGGATGCAAAATATTCAAAGCATACAAATGTACATGGTATATACATACGTATATGCGGCTGCTTCCTCTGCTGTTGCATGCAATTTGGCACAATTAAAGATGTATCTGCCAGATACAAGATACACCACTCTGTGCCTGTGCAAAAACATGCAAACGTGCCGTTAGCTCCGATTTGGCCACTATTTATTTTTAAATCTTTCAGATACACACCACACACACACACAAATACCCGCAGAGATATGTACAGCCCCCGGAACACCTTAAATAAACTTTAAAAAAATCCGCCCCAACCCCCCCAAATAGCAGAGCATCAGCAGAGAAACCACCCACTCTGCACCGCCCACTCCCACCATTCCCATCCTATTCCTAATTCCATTCACCGTTCAAACCATATTCTGCCTCTCTGTCTCTCCTTCTCTCTCTCTCTCTCTTGCTGCTTTCTATTTTTAATGTGTAGCGGCTGCTGCGGCTGACAGACAGCGCTGCTTTGGCAACTTTGTTGCAACATGCGATGGATGTGGCAAGCATCTATTCCTGCCCCTAAGCCAAGAGAGATTTATTCTAACAACGCAATGGGTGGAAAAAGATATGTTAAGAGGCAGACTCTTCATCGGGATGGGGAAAGCAAGCAGTAATGTAATCATGGAGTAGATCGAGCAGTGCAAGCAGACTCTGAATAAAAGAATCAAAGAAAGCAGCTGCTGGGGAAGGTTTGTTTAATTTTGGTGACCTCCTACTCAATTTCTATACTGCATGAAGCTTGGTATGCATGCAAATGCAGGGTATCAAACAGCAGGTAACAGCAGGCTAGCAAGTAAGCAGTAGATCAAGCAGTAAATACCCATCACCATTTGGGGCGTGGCGCCATCTAGCGCCCTACCCAGCCAAGGGTAAAGCGAAAGCCTGGAGGGCAGCCATAAACAAATGATGGACGACCCTTTAAGAAGCGTGTAGTCGAGAAGGGAAAAGGGTTGGGGGGAGGGTTCGGGTGCGGGTGGGGGGACACACTTGTGGGGCTTGCAAATTGGCCAACAAAGCGAGTGAGTGGGTAGCGGGTAAAGAAGACAGGAGCAAGGGCAGCAGGTGATGGCTTCAGTGACTCTCCACCTCCCCTCCACGACCCCCTACCAACAGACAGCAGACTGGTGTTACTTTCCCAGAAACTAAACGAGTTTTCGCTTACAAACACATAGAGAAAGAGACAGAGAGGGAGAAGCGAGAAATGTAGTGCAGGGTATGCCTCTCCTCTCTCTCTTTCTTGCCATAAAGGGCAGGGGCTGAAAGGCAGTCAGAGAGAGAGACAGAGAGAGCCCAGTCCGCCGCTTAAGGTCTTGTGTAACCTGATCTTCGCTCAACCTCTCTCTTCTTCTCTCTAGCAGGCTAGAGATTGATAGAGGGAGACGGCAGGAGACCAGCAGCAGCGGCAGCAGCAGAACAAAGCATCGTCTCGTCTCGGGCACGCTTCCCAAACAAGATCTCGCACGAGTTGCGACTGCGACTGCTCTGCTGCCTAATCAACGGCAAACAACGCAAAAAAAAAACAGGCTAAACAAAAATTACTACGCAGCAACTATTTTTTGTGCACCCTAAAGGTGAGGGTGAGGGGTGGAGCTCTTAATGAACAAAGCGACAAACGAAAGCCAGGAAGGAATGGACGGGGGGAACCTGTCGGATTCCGCAAGTTCAGGAGGAAAAGGAAGTCCCTCTCAACGCGGCTTGGCTCATGTCTGTCCAGAGGTGGTGGGAGGGGAGATGCTCCACGCTTCACCAGAAACAACAACAATAAAAAGTACCACGAAACCCAACACTCTGCAAAACTCACCACCACAGAGAAAAAGATAGAGAGAGAGAGAGAGAGAGAGAGAAAAAAGCAAAGCAGAAAAAGAGAAAAAAATAAATACACGCGCCGCTAACTGATGACGTCGCAGAGGGCAGTGGCAGAAGTGAAAGAGGAGACAGACCCGACCCATCCGTACTCCACCTCAATATCATTCCATCCTCATTTATGTTGCTGTTTGGATACATTTGATACCCTGCAAGACGGGCCAAATGTATGAAAGGAATAAATAAAACTTTATTTCAGATGAAACTTCAAAGGTTGTCCGCAGATTCTAGCCATTGCTGATGAATAGAGCCGAAGCAGAATCAGAATCCGAAGAAAATTATTCGTACTAAAATTAAAACTGTTGATAATAAAAGCAGCGGCACCCAGCACCCAGCACTCAGCACCAGCACCGGCGATCCCAGGGCCAAGCCAAAACAGAGAGCGGCGACTGTAGACACGCTGGATAGCGTGTGCGCTGTGGCTGCTTTGTTCCACACACAATAAAACGTATACATATCTCTCTCTGAAGAACCCTAAGGTGACATGTGGGGTGCCTTTGGCTTATGTCATAGCTGGAACAGTGCACACAAACACCACAACACAGCCAAACACCTTGAGAGTGCGCCGCACAAATTACTCGGTAGTACGCGGTAGTGGTACATAGCAGCAGAGGTGGTGCTGCTGCTGCTGCTGCATAGTGGGTACGCGGGGCGAGGGAGAGGCCGAGGGCGAGGCTGATAGCAAGCAAATCTAATCTATAAGAATTTTGTTGTTCTGATATGGTGTTTCCTCGTCTATGCAATGTGCAGTGCAGTATATGTACACATGTATGCATGCACATAAATATAAATACTACTTTCTGTTGATCTTGATCTTATGGAGACTTATATTCCTCTGGTAGATGCCAGATTTTCTTTCCTGGATGTACTTTCCTGTGAATCTCCCCTTTAGGGTTCAGTTCTGTGTTAATTCTAGTACTCTTTTAGCTTAAAGACTTTCTGTTGATCTCTATTTATGGTTACTTCTTTCAGCATGTGCTAAAGGGTTGTTTATGGAATAGATCATTGCCTTTTTTTTATCATTATATTCATTATCTCTCATTCTGTTCTGTGTTACTTCTTTCCTTCTTTTCTTCCTTCTTCGCCACGTTCTTCTTCTCTTCCCACATGGCAATATTCATGAGGAATGTTTGGGTTGGTTTAGGCTGGGTTTTTCATTTTGGGTTTGGTTTTTGGTTTCTGTTGGGTTGGGCTTTGGTGTTTGGTGGTGTTTGGGTTTGTGTTTCTGTTCTGTTCTGTTTCGTTCGGTGGTGAGTTTATAATAAATATGACTCTCGCAGAGAAATTCCCATTCATTCATGTGTGCCAGTGCCACATTGTCTTCATTTGTTGGCTAGTTACATATTTCCCCAAGTTGCTGCGCGTCTTCTAGCTGGTGCTTAAATGAGGGTTTTTCTGAGCTGGTGGTGGCGGCAGTGGCAGTGGCTGTGGCTGTGGTGGCACACTGGTGCGGCACATTGGTGGTGTGAATAAGCTTTCACCGAAAGCCTAGCCTTGTTACTTTGCCGCTTTCGCTCTGGTGGTGGGTGGGTCTTCTTCCTGTTGTTGCAGTTATCAGTCCTACACCATGCGGGGGTGGCATCTCTATGGCTGCCTCTCATCTACGAGTTAACGATGCATGTGTGTGTGTGTGACATTCAAACAAAGAGAAGTCCAAGTCCGTTTGCCCCTGTGTCCGATAAGCGCAGCCTGTCGGTCCCCAGCATCATTATGAGGCAAAAGCAAAAGCTGATGAAGAGGAAGGGAGACCAGAGACCAAGAACAAAGGCACAAAAAATCTCCTCCACAGCCACACACACACACACAACACACAGACCGTATAGAAAACACACCACGCACACACATACCCATGTGGCTGGCGCGCCGGTTAGCAGCGCTGCCCAACCCGACGCTTCGCTGGCAGGGAGCATTAAAAGATGAACAACGAAGGGAACTTCAAGTGGAAGAAGATGAGAGAGAGAGAGAGAGAGAGAGAAGGAGAAGCGGCCGTGACGCCATTGCCCATTTTGATTTTGTTGTTTGCTGTAAAGTGGCATAAAACAGATGCAACAACAGACAGGCAGACAGAGAAAGAAAGAAAGGCAACAGAAAAGAAAAGCGAGGCAAGAAGCAACAGAATCAGTGCACAAAGAATAAGCAGATGAAACACCAACACAGTAAAAAGAAAAAAAGATGAAGCGAGGAAAGGAGCAAAAATTCTTATCAGTCAAGTTTTCTGATTTTTTCTGCAGAAGCTGAAGCAGCGGCAGACAAAGGCAAGATAATGGGCAGAGGCAGGGAGGAGTAAGATACATATCTCCCTCTCAATTAGAAATCTATTTGCAGAAAAGATAAATGAAGGGAGGGAGGGGCGATAGGGAGACGAATGCACAATGTCTGAGTACAGTTGTCTGTCTCGTATGTCGGAGGAGACAGGCAGAAACCCGCATGCATTATTCTTGCCATCGTACGTACGGAAAGAGAAGCCACTGTAATGCGCGGAGGACACACACACACACGAAGAGCAAGAATCAGCAGTGTTTGCCTTTTAACAGTGCACTTACAGAGGCATTAACAGCAGGCTGAGAACAATAATAGTTACGCTTAACAGGAATCGGAATGAATCCCACACATACAGAGAGGGGGAGAGAGAGAGAGAGAGAAAGACATGCAACAAGAATAGCAATAGAAATCGGGAGCAACTCTACTTTTGATGCTGATTAGGAATATTATACATTTCTTAGGTGTACAACAGGAATAAATATTAGAAACGCAACTGTAACAGCTGCTACACGTAACATCAGGTTTTAACAGTAGCCTCGTGTTTACACTGCGACCCCCCCACCATTCAACTAGTTGGTGGCTCTGCTCCTACTATGTCTGTTTCTCTCATTATCCGCTCGCGCTCTCTCTCACCCACACACACACACGCCGACAGACTCGTTTTGCATTTTCTGTTTTTGTTTGATTCATTTTTTTGTATTTTTTTTGCCGGTTTCGTGTTATGTGCCGTGCCGCACATTTTTCCCCTTTTTTGTTGTTGTTTTTTTTCTCTCTCTTTTTATCGCTGTCTCTGTCTTTTGCGTTGTTTTGACTAAGCAACAAATTGATTATGAAATCGCGTTGGCTATGTGTGTGTCTCTCTTTGTGCATGTGTGTGTAGATCAATTTGCACTGCACAATTCCCCCTCCTCCCAAGCCCCCCTGTTATAACACTTTAACCCTTCAAACGTTTTTCTTTTGTTTCTTTTTTAGTGGATTTTTGGAGGTTATATCAATAATAATAATAGCCAGAACGAGCAGAAGAGAGGCACTAAGCAAAGAACGAGAGGAACAGAGGCAGGTTTAAGCAGAGAGTAGAGAGAAAGATGGAGAGAACGCAAATAAACGATAATCAAAAGCAGTTACTATAACAGCAACAAAAAACGAGAAGGAACGTGTGAGTCGCTCCTGGGGACGCGACTCTACTTATACCCGTACTCAGTCAGTATATACATTTTTGAACATATAATTTGTTAGAACTTTAGAATTAAAAAAAAACATTTTTTGCTACATCTGTTATCTAAATCTACAATGTATATTTTGCATCTAACATGTAGATTATACATGTACGATTTAGATTCTACATCTCCTCCGCTAGGGGTTGCTTGCGCACTGAACGCGGCAGAGTGTGCGAGCAAGAAAGAGAATGGTTGGTTTCTTGCAGGAAAGGGCGGGGAAGCATCAGAAAATTTCCTCATTCTGGCTATAACTATGATCCGATTTGATTCAGATTCGGCAAGAAGCCACTGTGCCTTCCACAGATTTTCCTCCTTTGTGGTGGCAGAAGGGGGCCGGGCCAAATTTTGAAATACACTTGTAGCAGTGTGATATCACATGAGTGTGGAAACCAAATTTGGTTACCCTAGCTCCTATAGTCTCTGAGATCCGGACAGACATGGCTATATCGACTCGGCTATTGATGCTGATCAAGAATATATATACTTTATGGGGTCGGAAACGTTTCCTTCTCTGCGTTGCACACATCCACTTTTACCACAAATCTAATATACCCCTTAACTCTTTTTTGAGTACGGGTATAATAACCTCTGAAAAGACAGTGGTGGACGGAATAGAAGGGGAGGAGAAGGAGAACCAAAACTAACTGTATGACCAAATGTAGCCGCTACGAGTTGCAGAAGGGTTAAAGTAGGTTTATGTTTGGATTTGAAAACCTTATTAGTGGCGGATCACTACTCACTTTTCACGATGCAGCAGACATATGCGATCCTTTGCCACCTTCAGCTTTTTGGCGATTATCTTCTTGAGGCTCTCCACGTTGATGTGGGGTTCCACGCTGACGGCAAAGTTGCCGCCGGTGGTGGTGCTGATATTGAGGTTAATCAGCATGCCACCGTTGGTGGAGGAGCTACTGCCACTTCCGTTGCCGCTGCTTGTGGCGTTTCCATTTACACTTGTTGTTGTAGTCGATGATGATAAACGCTGCAAGGCGACGCCGTTGCTGTGGCTCCTATTCACATTACAGTTGCTGCTGCTGCTGGTGCCGTTAGTTGTGGTTGTGCCACTGTTGTTGCTTTTGTTGGTGGTGGTGCTGCTGCCACACCCAGAATTTGGCTGTGTTGCCGCCGCTGTTGCCTCATTCTGGGCATCAGCCGGAGCCGTGTTCGTTGTGGTTTTTGTTGTTGGCTTATCCATTTTCGATCCGGAACGAAACTAGAGAGAGAGAGCAATAAAGTTTGCGTACTTTACGTTCTTGCTGCTTCTCTTTTTCCTTTCAACGCACGCACGGACACACACACACACACACGCAATCACCGATAAGCGGGTGGCACAGGAAAAAAATATTTCAAACAATAATTTGATATGTTGCAGAAAACTGTTGGGGTGGGGGCGAGTGGTTTAATTCAACAACAAAAAAAAAAACCAGCACGGCGCAGAAATTTTAGTTATGGACAAAATCCTAACGGCACACGCTGCTGCTACGCTGCGGCGTTGGTTCAATTGCAATCGATTTTCTATATACACCACACCTTACGCACACACACACGCGCCACCGCACAGAAAGACGAGAGGCAGGCACGCACGACGTAACCGTTGCCGTAACGTAATGCGCAATGCGAAGCGATGCGGTTAACGACAGTGTGTGGGGGGAGGGGGGACTATTATGTAGGGGCCGACGATGTTACGTTTAAATTTACTGTTGCTGCCCGTTACACGCACGCCTCCAGTAATGTTGTAAATTGTTTCTTCGGATCTGTGGTTTGAGCAACTGTTTTCGCATCGATTCAAACTGGGTTTTTTTTTTCGAACTCAGCGATGCCTATTCTCTGCTTTTTTCTCTCTACCGACCACACACACACACACGTACGGCACAGACACAACCGGGCGCAACGAAAAAAAATTAGTGTATGAATTGAATTTAGAGGGCACTATCGATAGTATCGGTGCTCTGCTGCTCCGCTACTATCGATGGTTTTGCGACTATCATGATAGTATCGAGCTACATGTTTGGATTGGCAGCTACAAAATCAAAAATAAAAATGGTATCGATTGTTTTTTTCGCAACATTCAACGTTGAGATTCCTCCATTTTGATATTCCGTTTAATATTACTTCCTAGCTGGGACTCTCAGCCCTAAAAAAATAATTTTATCCGATTCCTCAATGAATTTTGTTTCGGATTGGCATAATAGGGTTCAAACAGCAACGGTCAAAGCATAAAACGTAAATGTTGACTAAATGTGACGTCACATATTGCTGGTCAACCAAGTTTCTGCTATGCGTATCTACTTTTGTATACCCTATTTCTTTTAATTAATGTTAAATGTTTTGTTGCAAGTTCCATTGAAACATTATTTATGATTTAATCCTAGATTTACATGTTTTTACCTATTATTGCACATGTTTGTGTTTTATATATACATTTAACCTGTTTCTGATACCTATTATTGGTACCCGCGAGCTGCAAAATTTCGTTAATATCTTGAAAACGGAGACTGAGTAGTTTCTGCATTAATTGTAGCCTGAAATTACAAACAATATCTCAAGTCCATAATATCCATTTTCCCAAGGTATGCAGATTGTTGCTCATTCCGTGCCAAAGTTGCACAACAATGCTGCTACTTCATTTCCCATGTTGCTGAAAATTTTCCCATACAAATAAAATGCATCTTACTGGAACGCGTAGAAACGTCGCAACAATGAATCTTCATTCCAAAAAATCAGCTCCAACCAATGAGAAATGGTTGAAATTTAGGAATAGTCATTTCAAGTACAACCCGTCGGAAAATTGGCCCTAGATAGGATACTTTTAGCCTGGAGAATGTCAACAGCTATAAAGCTGGAGAGATTCGGAGAATTTCCTCCCTCCACGGACTATTTTTACTATGGTTTTAAGATTTCTTACGTTTTACATGTGTTTGATAAGCAATTGTGTGGTTAAAATATGAGTCAAACCAATTTATTTGGCTTATAAAGACAAGGCCCGACTTGCCTCCACTTAGGCAGACGCCCATCATCAATAATTTTCTTTTTGTACCCAAAAAATACTTTTCGATATAAAATCCTTTACAAAAGTAACGGTTTACCTTACGCGTTTTCGACTTTCAGCCAATCAAATCGTTCGAAATTTTCTGTAAACATTTGGTGCGCGAGATTCATTGTTGCTACGCGTTCTCGTTAAGAACATGTTGCTCACACCACGAAAATGAGGGGAAAGTCACCATGAAAACGCTCTGTTCACCTCTGAAAAGAGTGAACATTTTGAAAACCAACCGCGAATTGAGAGCGAATTTTGAAAAACAACCACAATTTGAGAGTGAATAATATCGATAGTTTTTTACGATAAATGGAGTTTGACGGTCATTTTCAAATGAAAAATAGATATTTCACTTGATTTGTTTTGTCGACTGTGACTGGAACCTCAGAAACCGAGAAAAAAAATAGCTTAACCCCGCTCTATTTAATCAGGTTAGTAACCAGTAAAAATCAACAACAACAAAAATTCAGAGGTTCAAATCAAACCAAACACCCACTTACTCGATTTTGCGTTCCAATTATGAGCCGGACGATCCTCAGAAATATACCGAAATATACCTTCTCATTTTTAAAAGACTCTAAAAATAAACTTATTATAATTTAATAAGCATTTTTTATTAAAGCAAGCCGAAATAATTTATTTGCGGCTGTGGAGCCGCAATATTGGATTTATCTGTTCCTGCAGGACAGAAATTCAATCACCATGTTTTCAATCTCCTTACAAATTAAAACAAATGAGCAATGGGTATAAAATAATCAATATCCGTACCATAGACTGCCTTAATTAGATACAAATCTTCATTACTAAATATTTCTAACCGGCTGAATGGGTGCGAGTTACCTTATTATATACTGTAAATTGATTAAAAAATACCATTATATTCCATAAATTCATTTTTCAAACCTTGGCGCTCAGTCTTGCTTTTCGTTCATGAGTTTTTTGTTAGCCCACTTCATCCCATTCTGTCTAAAGAGGTGAACAGATTAGTTATGACGAGGAAAATAATAAAGCTTGTACATTCGTCTTGTAGATCCGGATGGAGATGGAATTTCCTCGTTAAAGTCTAATACTCTCATCCGAAAAAACACCTCGCGAACAGAATTGGGTTGATATTCGTATGAAACCGATAAGAAATTGTTTTGGGCCAAAACTGGTTTCTAGGCTCTGTATGTAACGCTTGGATCCGCACAGAGGGGAAAGCCGTAGCGCCATCCAACGGTCATTTTAGGAACTAGTTACTGCATATAAGGCGCAACTATAGGTCATATAATTCACGGAAAAAAGTTGATTTGGCAACGTCGTCAGTGCTGCCATTTAAGCATATTTCAGGCTATCACAAAATATCACGGTATGGCAGCCCGCAGCAACTACGAATTGCACGAGTCTGGCAACGCCACAAAACGACGACACATTCGTTTTATGTGGTTTTTGTTTGAACCCTAATATGTCCAATAAAAAGGACTTCTCAAAACTTGCCAGTCTTGTAGAAAATGTGTGTATCTATCGTATAAAATTATTTGTTTAGGGCTGAGAGTCCCAGCTAGCTAGTTATATTAAACGGAATATCAAATTCGAGGAATTCAACGTTGAATGTCTTGAATAAAACAATCGATACTATCATGATAGTCTCAAAACCATCGATAGTAGGGGCTAGCAGCAAAATATCGAGACTATCGATAGTGCCCTCGATGGTTTGACACCTCTAGTTGCAACGGACGCGTAAATTGTTTTGGCCAGGATACCACGTGAACAAGCGGCAGGAACAAGGACACGGCACAAGTGAACCCAATGCGCATGCAGGGTGCGGGCCAGTGGAGAGCTGTCGCAGAACAGCAGCAAGCGGAGGAAGCCGAACAGACGGCGTCACAGTGGGCCCTCTGACTCTGGTAGCGGGCTGGGCTGGGTGTGCCGCTGGGATGCGGTCACTAGCATACGATGTGGCCAGCCGCACTTACACGCCTGCTGAGACGACGTATCATCTACATAATCCTTGTGCTGCTGCTGCTGGTGTGCATTATCTGGGGCAACCTCTTGGACCGGGTGAGTGGCACTGGCCCAGGCTGGACAGTGGAAAACTAATCTCGTTCAGTTCCCGCAGCAGGGCGCCTTTAGTGGCCTGCGCTATGACGACTTTGAGGTGCAGCGCACACGGCCGCTCCTCTGGACGCAGCAGCTTCTGGCGCCGGAGCAGCATATCAATCGCACGCGGGACCCGGAGCTGCGCTGCCGCAACTCGGTGCAGGGCCGCCAACTGCTCACCGACGAGCGCGGCTTTGTGTGCCTGCGCGAGCAGACTCTGCCCAGCGGCTGCTGCAACCTGGAGATGCCCGGAATCGGCTACTATAGCTGTCGCACCTGCAACGCCACCACCAACTGCTGCCGCCTGTACGAGTACTGCGTGTCCTGCTGCCTGCATCCCGACAAGCAGCCGCTCCTCGAACTGGTGCTGCAAGCGGCCCACACACCCAAATACATATATGCTAGCGTGGCGGATCACTTCGAGCTGTGCCTCGTCAAGTGTCGCACCAACTCGCACTCCGTGGAGCACGAGAACAAGTACCGCGACGCGACGGCCAAGCACTGCTACGGCATCACCGACGCTCACGAATCGCAGCGTGACGTGGCCCCCCAGGCAGTCCACAGCTAGCTAACACAACGACTACATAGGCGCGTCCGAAGCTGCTCTCTCGCTCTCCTGCCCCCAGGCTAGGCCATAGCCTCACATTGAGATTTCCTGTACAACAAACGACGATCAACTCTGCGCCGCCCGCCCCGCAGCAGTTTAATGGTGTGAACAGATAACTGAGCTTTACCTGCAACTACAACTAGAACTAGAACTAGATTAAAAGGCTTGCAATAGACAGGCCACAGGGACTGACTGCCACAAAGCGAAGCAAGCAGCAGGTCCGCCCCGCATATGGAACAAAAGCAACAAGCAAGCAAACAAGCAAACAAACAAACAAAATGTAATGCCACTAGGGATACCATTTACATACGTATATTGTCGCAGTAGAACCATGTATGATTTTTTTTTGCTTTGTTGTAATTTAGATGCTAGACGCGTAACTTAAGTAATTTATTGACGTGTAATTCTGGTTTCTTTTTAGACGAATGTCTGAGCCATTAAATGAGAAGCATTCAAGTGAGCCTAAGTGAGCAGCGGCTCCTGGTGTACCACCTGGCCCTCGATGCCGTAGAAGATGGTGTCGTCCTGTATGTAGCCCCAGGCCATGCGCTGCGAGGTGAAGCTGATGCCCAGATCCCCGGCGTGGCCCACTACGATGGCGCCGCCCGTGCCGCCGATGCGTTTGGTCATCTCGCGACACTCTTGCTCGGCCGCCGCCTGGGCGGACATGCCCTTGTGCTCGATGGCGGCCAGGATGCGCTGGGCCAGATTGTAGCGCATAATTGTCTCGCCATGGCCGGTGGTGGAGACGCCGCCCCTGGCGTTGTCCGCATAGGTGCCGCTGCCCAGGATGGGCGTGTCGCCAATGCGACCGGGCCACTTGCCCGTGATGCCGCCGGTGGAGGTGCCCACAACAATTTGGCCATCCTGGTCCATGGCGACGGCGCCCACCGTCTCCCCGCTGGGGTCGGTCTTCGGCTTCTGCTCAGCGGCCAGCTCGGTGCGGGCGAAGAAGGGATCCTTGCCTTGGGCCAGCTGCTCCTTGAACTGCTGCAGCGTGAAGCGGGCCCCCTCCGTGACGAGGGCGTTCGCTGGCAGCCGCTCGCTGCCCGTGGACAGGGCCAGCTCCTGGGCCGCCTCGCCGCCGACGAACGTGTGCCGTTGCTTCTCCATCAGACGGCGCGCCACCGTGATCGGGTGCATTACGTCCCGCAGCAGGGTGACGCAGCCGGCGCGCAGCTCCCGCCCCTCCATCAGGCTGGCCTCCATCTCCACCTGCCCGTCGGTGTTCAGGCAGGAGCCATAGCCCGCATTGAAGTTCGCGTCCAGCTCCATGCTGCGCACGGCCGCCTCGACGGCGTCCAGGGCGCTGCCCTTCGCCCCACTGGCGGGCGCCAGGCTGCCCCACGCACAGCGCAGCGCCTCCTTGATGCCCTTGAACTTGCCAGCGATGCGCGAGTCCGGAATGTCGCCAGCTCCTCCGTGTATCAGCAGCACTGGGCGTGGCATTTTGTCAGCTCTTTGTTCGCGTCGTGGCTGTTGCTGCTGTCCCGAGTCCCAGTTGAAGAGTGCGGCTACGCTTGCTGGGCTAGCACTGCGCACTGCTTGTATGGCCTGCTTCTTTGTTGTACCCTCCCCGGGAGGTCCATCAATTCCAGCACACTGCTTGCTCTCACAGCTGAATGGAATGCTTGCTGCTGGTCGATCCCAAGCCCAAGGGCATACACTGATCGACTCGACGAGAACCTGTTTTTCTTTGCTTGTGGATCAGCTGCCTGCCTGCCTGCCTGCACCCCGATAAGGCGCAACGTAATCATCTGTCGACTGTGTTTGTGTGGCGTTTACGGTCGTCTGTCGTCGGAACATGCATGGTGATATGGATATGCATTCGTATTCGTATTCGTACTCGTATTATGTGTGGATGTGTGGCTGTTCGTTCGCACCACCACTGCAGCCACTGCTTGGGCAGAACAGGCCTTCGTTTTGATTTAGCATGTACCATATACCCACGGATGTGCTTATATCTACCATATAAAAGTGTTTGCCGCACTTATGTACTACCTATGTATAGTGAGTGGAGTTTGGCCCCACATAGGACCCAGCAAATGCAGCTTTTACTCGTTTCTGTGTCCAAAGGGAGTGCCAAAGCAAAGGCTCGCTGAAAGATCATTAATTTATACAAATAAATACACTTGCATTGTTCCTGCAATGGAAGAAGAGTACAAATGGCAAAGCTTCGGTTTGGTAGCTCCAACCGAGGGCAATCGAATCGACGCCCACGAGTCCAGCTCTGTGGGCAAACCAGGCGTCGCTTCCCTTCGCAAGACCAAGCCCATTGTACGACATTTTTACACCAAGGAATGTTTTGTGGAGCAGTTTGTGACAAGCCAAAATAAGATGCGAGATATACGATAAATTGAGGCGCAGCTAAATTAGAATAGTTTGATATTTGTGGCACTCAGTGGGAGCAACAAGGGTCTGCCATGCGAGGACTAAAGGATCAGTTGCTGTTGCAACTGCAAGTGAAGAGCGAATGTCTGCTGGGAGACTAAATCCGCACTCTGCCTTGGACATGCCAGAGATCCACTCCAATCCAATCCAATCCAATCTAGCCATATAACAGGTACAGCTGCTTGGCCTTTAATACATCAATTAAAAGCCAGTCACAATAATTGGTCAATGTGTGAATGTGATGCGGTGGAAAGTGTAAATTGGTGGCTTGGTTGTAGTTTCTCCACATCCAATTCAGTGGGTTATGGCAGGCCACAGGCAGGACAGGACAGGACACGACAGGACTGCGGGCTACTGCAGCCGTTGGGTGGTTTGGTTTTTTGGTATTTGTTGTGTGTGTGGATTGTGCTTTGTTTCTATTGGGTTAGCTGTTTCTGGTACGCCTCAATGCTGTCCTCCAGGTAGTCGATCTCGCGCCACATGCTCGAGGCCAGATTCCAATTGGGCGGCACATCCGCATTGACAATGTCCATCAGGTACTTGAGTCGGTTCACCTCGGTGTTGTGGACGCGCTCGTTGCGCATTTGCTCCACCGTCATCTCGGGAATATTCAGCACCTCGAACAGCACGGGATTGCCCGGAGCACTGATCTGCACTTCCTTGAGCACCGGCGGTGTGGCCTGGCACGCCTTCTCGTTGGCCAATGGCAGCGGAATATCCCCGGCCACGCCGGGCCGAGCGATGATGTAACGTTCTTTGTTTGCTGGCGCTTGGACATGGGTCAACTCGCTGGCCCTGCGCACGCCGCGGCGTATCATGCTCAGCTGGTCCTTGCTGGTGACCTTCTTGGGGCGAGTGGGCACACGGCTGGGCGCCGCACTGTTCTGAATCTCGGTCTGGGTGCCTATCGACAGCTTCCGAACGGGCGACGGCGACGGCGAGGGCGACGGCGGCGGCGACTGGCTGACCCCATCGCCCGGCGCCTTTCTGGCAATGCGTTTCTTGGGTGGCATCGTTTTCTGCTTACCAATCAGATCTGTGGCAGAGCCCTAACGTCTCTGAGTAACAAGTGGCTCGAATCGCAAAAGAAAACTTACTGAGAATCACGTCAAAGGATGGCCAACGTTTCTGCCCGTGCAGCAATTACAATTATAGCTCGAGTCCCGACTCCAAACTCAATTCGTTTAACTATCAGAGACAGTTGCTTGTTGATAAACTAAGCAAAGACAAAAAGGGCTGCTCTGCTGCTCTGTTGGGTGTTTGTTTGTGCCTAGGGTTGCACCCCAGAGGGTTGTCAGCTTCGGCTTAAATCCGATTAAGCTGTCACACCGGATCAGATCAGATCCGATCGAAAAGTCAAATTTTAATTGCAGCTCAAGTGGCTCGAATCGAATCGCCTTCTTACCATATGAATGCCTTTGCTCACGGCTCTCCAATTGGGTCCTGGGTCCCGGCTGCGCTTTTCTTGCCTTGTGTATTGCTTAATCAGTTGACACGCAGCGCCACCAACCTTACACTCAGTCCCACTTCCGTTCCCATTCCCATTCCCAAGCACTTCTTGTCGAGCTTTTGGCCATGCGTGGCTCTTTGTGCATATTTAAGCAACGAAGCAGCAGAAGCAGCAGCAGCAGCAGCATCAACGGCAAACGCCACTCGAGTGGAGAGTGAATTGTGGACATGGACATGGGCATGGGTCGGGGTCCGGGGGCTCTGGGCGGTTGGGAGCAAAGTGTTTTCGGCCAAGTCTCTTCTGTCAGTTGGCCTGCATTTGACGAATTTTCACGCGTCACGCATTTGCAGTGACCTCAACGCTTCAGCTGCCCGCCTGCCTGCTGTGCCCACAATGTTCACACGGAGCCCTCTGAGCTATCACCAACCATCAAGGAATAAATCTGACCCTTGATCGGGCTCAGGCTGCACGCATAAACGCAGCTGGTGGCCAGGCTAGACTGCTGCTGCTGCTGCTGCTGGTCCCCCATTCTGATGGAGCCTGATGTTTATTCAGCGAGTTGAAGGCACAGCATGGAGACAGAACTGGGAGTGTGGGCTGGGCTGGGCTGTTACTGGGCGACGAATGAAGGCATCTTAGTTGGTTCTATCAACTCCATTGGCCTCCTCATTTGGTGGCCGGCGCCGGCTTGCATGTACTTATGTCGACATGTGCATATATTTGCATATGTCCGACTGCTCCTTCCATGCGACAGCTACACGGGGTGGTGCTGGGGTGGCAGGGTGCTGCT
This sequence comes from Drosophila ambigua, assembly GCA_018150905.1. Classification (NCBI taxonomy): domain Eukaryota; kingdom Metazoa; phylum Arthropoda; class Insecta; order Diptera; family Drosophilidae; genus Drosophila; species Drosophila ambigua. Next base: position 526,407 of record JAECWS010000027.1, read on the forward strand.
GCTGGTGCTGCTGCTGCTGGTTGTGGGTGGTGTTTCCGTTTGCCTACGATTTCCATGCTCCACTTGCAATGCGCTAAACTTCCGTTGATGTTCCCGGCTGTGTGTCCTCGTCTCTCGTAGCCCTAGTCGTAGCCAATCTAAATCAAACTACAAACAGGCATGGAGTCACGCACGCCTCACAGCAGCAGAGGGCACTGGGCTTGGGCTTGGGGTATTTGGGCACTGAGGGACCTACTTATGAGCAGGACGGACGGAACGGGTCCCCATGTGCAACGACAAACAGCGCCAGGTACACGGCACCCGGCACCCGGCACCCGCCACAGCTGTAACCGCACGGCGCACGTGCTTGGTCCATGGAATCCTCCAAGACAAAGGAAGGCCGAATAAAACACCCAAATTAACCTCTGGAATTCCTCATTGCTCATTATATTGCAATCCTCCTGTATTTGGCTCTTGAATTAATGGAGTTCAAGTGCTGGTTAACTGCAGTGTTGGTAAACACTACGTTGCACATTTAAATTCTGGTCATACATACACAGGTACATAGGTGCATCTGTATGTGTTGGGTTAATGGCATAATTATTATGTTGAAATCTTCTTTAAGACGATCCTGTGGCCCCCGTGTACCTTTAAGTATATTTTGAATGGCATTTGGTTTGGGGCTTGGGGTTTGGGGCTGGGCCTGTTTGTGTTCAATCCCACCACAAAACCCCTGTCATTAACAGGCTATTATTATTGTTGGTTCATGGGTTATGGGTGTATTTGTGCTGGTATTTGGGTGTAATTCATTACCATGCAATTTTGTGGTGCCTGCTGCTGTTCGGCAATGTTGTTGTCAAATCAATTCTGCATAAATATATTGCGTTGACATTTGGAAAGCTGTTTTATTTGGATTCGATTCACTGGATTCGAGTGGCGGAATACCCTGAAAATATTAGTAGGGATGTACATATGTATGTATAATGCAAGCAGTGGAGTTTTAAGCTGTGGCAGGGGAAATGGAATGGAATGTATGATGAAAGCAGTTCAGAACAGTTAGCAGGCAGGGGTAACTTGTGGATGATGAATGGGCAAGCAGGGGAGGGAATTAATCTCTGCTTTGATACCCGCTTCAAGCAGTGCTTACCGGTATAGTCACTGCTTGTACATTTTTTAAATTTAAATTTTAAATTCAAAGTCTGCTGATATTTTTAGATGTTTATAATTAATTAAACAACTCAACTCGGAAATCTAGTAAGCAGTAATATTCAGCCTTTTCGCAGGGTACTCCCCTGTTCGTTGATCAATTGTGGCACACTCCATTTAAATGTCGAGTGCGTGCATACCAAATGTTTGCATCCGTAATGAATTATATAGCCGAACAGCCCCTGCCGCCGGGCGCCACAATGCCAATTTGTCAAAAAGCAAGGCCTAAACGGAACCAAAACCAGAACTAGAACTACTACTACGGGCGGGATATACATACATGTGTATATGTATGTACGGCGGGCATATGCATATATGAATATATATGCACATGCATATGGGAATGCGGTAGAGGCATTGTTTTGGATTATTTCCATTGAATATTCTGATAAGTTTGGAGCGGCTTTATGAGTTTGGACTCAGTCGAGGCTAGTCCTTGGCTAATACGCTACATGAGTTCCAAGAAATCAATTTGGATTTATGTCCAAAGAATTTTAAAAGATAAAAGCGGCCTGCCCCTTATTGTTGCAACAATAATTCCATAGGTTACGGTATCGATGTTGCTTCCTGTATTTGATTTGCATTTGCTGTTGTTTTTTCATGGCAATACCCTTGCCACTGAGAGTATGGATCACTTCCGGAGCTCTCAAGCACTGATCAGCATATCATTTAGCCGGCTGGGACAGTGCACATGCCTCAGCTTTAGTTTCGATCCGTACTTAACCCTGGTAGTTGCTGAATGAGCGGCTGTAATTAGCCAGGAGCAGAGAGTGTTAGACGCCTCGGCTATCCAGTGTCGAATTGCCTTCTTGTTTTATAATTACGAGTATTTTCGTGTTCGAATGTAATTTGCATTTTCAATTAGAGCTGTTCAGGGGTGCGTGCACACACACACACGCACACCTGTATGCGCAAAATGTGGGAAAATTTGATTTACAAATATTATTGTTGCTGGGGTTTTTCTGTATTTTTGCCGTTGTTGCTTTCAGCTGGATATATTTTGAGCACGGCATAGGATTCAACAAATTACAGGAGGGGGTGAGTTCACCCCCCATTTGGGGCTTGTTTTAAATATTTATTGATGGATTTTGATGGAGTGTGTATGTCGGGTATGTCTGGGATGTCTGGGATGTCGGATATGTCGCTGGCAGTCAGAGAATATGGCTTATTACTGATTTGAGAGTGGTTTTCAGTGTTCGGTTCAATTAAATTGCATTTAGCCGACAACTGCGGCCGCACGCCAGATGCCAAAGCGATTCCAAGTCAATTACAATTGCCCTTCCCTCTGCTCGCCTCTGACTTTTGCCCCTCTGCGACTCGCTGGGGTGGCGCACTTTAAGGCCAACTTTAAAACGAAATCGGGTTCGTGGCTCAAGCTCGAATCTGTCACAATTAATGCCACCCAAAGACGGTCCCTGCCCCACAGATGTTGTCTCATTTACACCGGAAGTGGGCGGAGGCACCCGCCTTGGATTTGCCTCTGAAGCGTGGAAAAGTTTGTAGCTCTCCCATCTCATTGTCAACATCATCCGCGCGGCAGGAGAGAGCGAAAGGGAGAGTGGGCACGGCGGCCATTAAAGCCATGTTAATCGATTTTCTGTTGCCTGCCGCTCCCTGCCACGTCGCTGCGTCGCGGCTGAGCTGTTGCTGACACAGGCACATGCCACACAGAGCCCGACCCGATCCCCCACACACACCCAGAGCCCGCTTTAAACGTCGCAAAGTACAAAATAATCAGCATGGCCCCAAGTGTTTCAGGTGACGCCCCTACCTCCGCTTGGTTGGGCGTGGCAATAGGCGCAGGGCTAATCGTCGAAGGCCTTGTGCCTTGTGGGGCTGGGCCGTTGTCCTTCCTGTAGCAAATGTATCCGCGGATGGTAAATGAGCGAAAGAGATTTCGTTTGTCAACTATAAAATTCGCCAGTCCCCAAAGCTGATGATTTATTGTTGTTAATTCCGAGGAGGCCCCCCTCCCCCTTACCCCATTAACTATTACTTTTAGTGGCTGCCAGGAGCTAGGCAAAAGCAGCTGAAAACACTTTAAAACAAAGTTTCCTCAGCAGATGCAGCAGCCGGAGCCGGAGCCGCCTCCGCCACATCATTCTACGAGTATGCTGCAAAATCTGTGCTGAATATATCCATCTGGCAATCCATTAAATGTTTCATGTTCGTGAGTGCAACTATAAACCGCTGACAGGAACAATCTTTCAGTACGTTACTCGGCCTCGCCTACGTGTGAGTCATTTCCCTATTGCCGGCCTCATTGCCATGACTCCGCCAGACGTGCAAGGGGAAGAGTATTTGAGCAACTTTTCTGATCATATGTTTCGCCAAGTGTTTGATTTAATGTGGAGTCAACTTTGGAGCCCAACTAACTTCGGTCCTGCCAGTGCAATGGTGTGTGCCTGTGTGTGCCTGGTGTCTGGTTCTTTCTACACGTACGCACATTTTGCAAACTGCACTAAATTAAGGTAACTCCATGTGGTACACCCTTCTTGCCATGCACCACCACTCTCGCTCTGTCCCTGCCCCTGCCCCTGCCTCACTGCATGCCTCACGCCTTCCGGCCACGTTCGGTCTCTGTTTAAAGTGTTTGCAGCATTACTGCTGGGCTGCCCGGCTAAGCCAAAAAACTAACTTACACCTAACTAAATGACAAAGTTTCCCGAGAGCGAATCTCCTCCACCTACTGCTCCCCCTGCTACATGGGGCAGTGGGCCAGTGGCAGAGTCTGGTCCGACTGCATGGCGGTAATATAAGGTAAACATTTCTTTCTATGCTTCTGTGCTTCCATGCTCGTATGCATATGCGATGCAATGCCATGCAAGGCGATGCACAATGCGAGGAGCAGCCTGGACGAGTGCCCCAGTCCCCCGTCCCCAGTCCCCCCAGTCCGAGTGTGTGTACGAGTAGGAGTACCAGAGTACAAGTGCTTGCCACCCGTGTGTGCAACAGCTACCACAGGGACGCCAAAAGGCACGCGCTATACACCCCGCAACCCACACCCACGCCTGGAAGGGCGCTGCTGAAATGTTGAATGCCAGGAGCTGGGGCGTTGGGTTTTTTATTCACGGAACTTGCACAGAGTATGGGTATATTTGTTGCCATCTGGTGGATATTTTGTGGCATACTTATTGAGTATTCCGCTGGCCATTTGTGTGCTTAAACTGAAAGTTATGTGGCTCGAAAATAAGCATCAAGGACACAGTCAAGTGTCACTCAGCCAGTCTAAGTTCTAAGGGGTTTCCACAAGCCGCTCCCCTTTCTGGGGCCCGTTTAATGGGCATCTTCCATGTCGAGACACTCCACCGATTCCTTGTTACTTGTGTGTGTTTTTTGTTCCTTTTCTTTTTCTATTTTTTTGTTGCTATATTTTTTGCTGGTGGCTACTACTTTTGCCACTACTTTAACCGCATAAACGAATGCCCGGAGCAGGCGCATTTGTGGGTAGGAGGGACACAGGTACATTTGTACAGGTGTGTGTGTGTGTGTGTGGACGTGCCAGTTACCGTCTTGCCACTGTACGAGTAGCTCTCTCTCGCTCTCTCTGCTTCTGTTTGGCATGCCATGGCGTTGGTGTCAGGCAACAGAGGATGGCCATGTTTTGGTTTTTTGTTATGTGCGCCACACACCCACCCACACACACACGACATACACATATGTATTAACCCCTTGTTGCAAGAGCCATTTTTACACATTTACAAGTTGCCACTTTATGTTGCATAATATGACCAGATGGCACCTGACTCTTTTTTTTTTGTTTTTTTTGTTTTTGTTTTTTTGTGCTACTGCCCTTTGAATGGTCGGGCAGGGTTGGGCAGGTCGAGTAATTCAATAATTACGCCACGCTCTTGACATCATATTCGTGTGACACTTTTTGCATTTGTATGCAGGCATCTCTCTGTGTGTGTGTGTGTGTGTGTGTAGTGACGAGCGGCTTGAGAGTTGTGGCTGGAAAAGTCACACGCCGCTTAACAATTAACCCACTGCCCTTTTGTCACTCCCACATTGCAAATAAAAGCAAAGGCGCACACCTGCACTCGCTCATAAAAGTCACACACGGATACAAGCACGTGCACGTGACATTGAGACAGAGATAGGGGCGGCCATGGCGTAAGAACGCTGCAAAAGAGGCTTCCAAGGAGCATGGAAGGGAACCAAAAAGACAGGCGTAACCTGCAGATACTCTTCAAGATTCATCCAGAACGGCAGACTCAAAAATAATGCAGTGTGCGAGGGACCGCAATGCCAAAAAAAAATAAAAATAAAATTAATTTGCATATTATTTGCTGTATTTATTGAAAGTTACCCAATTTAAACAATTGATTTATAATTGTGTTTGCTTTTAAGTGAAAGCCTATTAAAACCAACACCAGCTAAAATATTTTGAATATTTTTGGTATTTTTACGATCGTGTTTTCCTTTGTTATTATCTATCTATTATATAAAATAGTTTGGGGTCGCTGAATATTCCCATCCGCAGTGATTGTCATGTTGCCATAATTGTCATAATTGTTTCTGCACTTAAATGTTTGAAAGCTCGCGGTCCATTGAGGGTATTTATTTTTTGTTATTGCTTAAACAATTCGCATTTTGCCATCCATTTCAGTATGAATGCAAAATTAGGATGTGCTAATCAGGCGCAATGCGTGAAGGGTTCTGTCAGCAAGCGAAGCGAGTGCGCAGGGCGCTTGTCCCCCAGTCACCCATAAAATTATGATTCTGCAACGAACTAAACAAAAAACCTCAGAGTACCGGCCCAGTCCCGGCTAGTGGTAAACTATTTCTATAAATTTTATAACCCCGGTATTAAATCTGCCGACTTCATACAAAAAACAGGAAACCTTTTTATATTTATATTTATACTAGCGAATCCGGCGAACGTTGTCTCGCCCCATTTTAAAGCCTTTAGATATACTTCAGATTGATGATAAAAACGAGAAGGAACGTGTGAGGCGCTTCTGGGGCCATGGGGTCGGATTTGATTCCTTCTCTGCATAGCACACATCCACTTCTACCACAAATACAAAATTCCCCACCTTAACCCTTTTTTAGTACGGGTAAAAGAACAGTCCTGGAAGTGGCACTACTATTTCCATGATGTACATACAATTAGCTTTATAATCAAACTTTGGAGTTCCTATTTCAATCAATTTTGATGCAATAAAAAACCGATGGAAAAACCAATATTTCCTCTGCTCTTTTATTTTGTTTTTAAATACCACATCTGACTGTTCCTAATATCGTATGTGCATAGATTTGAAAATTGAAAATTCAAGAGTCCTGTCGTTTTATTTCATTCCGAAATGATATCGAAAGTCAGTGTTCTAGATCTAGCACACAACCCTGTTGCAGATGAGGCAAGAGATAAACTGCGTGAGGCCCAGGCCAATGCAAAAAGTGCCGGTCGCACAATAATCACAGTGGACGATTTAAAGGCTGTGACCAAGACAACTGTTGTGATGAATACGCCTAATCGGCGCAAGCGCTTCGCCGAGCCACCACCACCAAGCACTCGTGTTCTCCGACCCCGCTTGACTTTAATCAATTATCGTGAGTACTAAACACGAAGGCAAGATCCCCAAGAGCAGCCCGATAGCCACTTGATGCAAAAAAAACCAATGGAAAAACCATTATTTCCGCTGCTCCTTTATTTTGTTTTAAAATACCTTTGAAGACTGACAGAATTACATCTAAATAATATGTAATTACATTTACAAAGAGAAGGAACGTGTGAGTCGCTTCTTTGGTCGCGACTCTACTCTTATACCCGTACTCAGTCCGTATATAAATTTGTGAGCTTATGGTTTATGAAAATGTATTATCTACATCTACATTTACAATGTCGATGCCACATCTGAAATTCTACACAATGCAGTTTCTACATCTTCTCTGCGAAAGATCGCGCAGAAAGAGAATGAGCGTCAGCAGCGCCGGAGGAGGTGGGGCAACTGAAAATTAATTTCGTCATTTAATTATGATCCGATCTGATTCAGATTCGGCAGTCTGGTGGATATGGGCATTATCTGCGTTACTGTGCTTTCAGTTTTATCGAATCTTTATTGTGCCTGACACAGATTTTCCTCCTTTGTGGTGGCGGAAGGGGCGGGGCGAAATTTTGAAATACACTTGTAGCAGTGTGCTATCACATGAGTGTGGAACTAAGATTTGGTTGCTCTAGCTCTTATAGTCTCTGAGATTTAGGGGCGCATCAAGACTGACGGACGTACAAAAATATCGCCAAAAGTCTGGGAAATATGTAAGGAAAGTCCAGTCAAAGTTAAAAAATAAAGCAAATATTAGGACCGTATACCAATAATGATGCCATATACTCCATTTATTAGTCAGATCGCGCAATACTTTCAAGAATTTGTCTATGGAAATGTTAAGTTTATAATTTATTCCTGTAAATGTATGTGGAAGATTATTTAAAATAAAGTTTGGGCCAAGTTTTATACCAAAATGTTTAGTTTAAAAATAAATTATATTGGATTAAAAATGTAATTTAATTTAATATTATTATGTGTGGCCTAAATGACACCTAAGCGTACCTTATCGATCCAAAAATAAGTTTAAAGTTAAGCATTTAGCATGGCATGCCAGAATGCACCAGAATCAAAGTTTAACTTTGGCAATTTATTGTAAAGCTTCTAGGCAATGTAGCACCGTGTTCTCAATTAATTTTTGAACATTTTCCTTGATTGATTTAGCAAGCTGAACTGGCCGAAGGCTCCACAGTGCTTCGGGTCATAGATTGGCTAATGTTGCGAGTATATTTAAGCCCAGAAGCTGATCGTTGAGCGTACGCCTTCAGTGGCTCGTAATTCGTAGTGGTTTTGACAGCTGAAGGGTTCCTTTATTTTACATTACAACCAACAAATTTGAAACAGAATATCTGGGGCAGCGATGGAGGCAGCTAAGCCTCATGGGCCTTGAGCTCCTCCTGCGCCCACCTTAATGTTTTTGGGTTGCTGGCGAGAGGCTGTAAAGCGCTCCTTGCGCTTTCGCTTGTCGCCATCTCCGTGTTTGGCAGCGTAGTGCTCGCGGTAGTAGTTGAATGTGTCGAAACGAACTATTTGCAGCTCCTCGTTGGTCAGGAAAGCAGCCGTACCGTGATTGGAGCTGCGCTCGCTGCGGATGACCACGATGGTCAGCAGCAGGAAGATCATGTCCAGTGCAGCCAGCACTATGCAGGCTGTCCGATCGGTGCAGAACTCGGTCCAGCGCCAGTTTCCGGTGGCTGGGAGCCACAACAGGTTGGCGAACGGCACTATCGGCAGCAGGAAGCCCCACAGAATGGCGCGCCCCACGGCACCCGAAGCGCTGCGCATGGCGGCACTGGCCACCGCGATGCCTGAGAGGGCAGATATGATGGTGCAGGATATCATGAAGATGCCATTGTAGGAGCTGGCCAGGGTGTAGTGGGTCAAGTCCAAGGGAAAATAGGGACAAAAGTCTGCGGTGGCGACGGCAACAGCCAGCGAGAGAACGAATCCCACCAGCTTTAGGCCCATCACGCGGCCGCAGGTGCCGAGGACAATGGACCAGAAGAGCGGCCACAGCAGCAGGCAGCTGGAGAGCAGCAGCGCAGCCTTCTGCCACAGGCAGGCGCAGGAGACCAGAGCGCTGGCCAGCAGCACCAGTCCCGCATCGATAATCGCTGACTTCTGACGCGCCAGACGCATCTGACGCGTCACTTGTGCCATGAGGACCTGCTTCTGGCCGCGGCGCAGCTGCAGCCTGCGCTGAGACTGCTTGGAGGAATTGCTCTTCGTGGTTTTTGTGTTCTTCCTTGCCTTTGTCGTCTTCTTGATCTTCTTGGGGGCCGTGGCCATGAGCTGATTGTCCCTCTCGTCGATGGCAGCCAGCAGGGCCTCAACATCCTTTTCCTTCGATTGCAGCACCTTCTCGACCCGCACCACTTCGGCCTGGGCGGCCCTCCAGGAAGCTTCCGACACCTGCGAGCCTCTCTTGTCAGAGAGCGCCGCTGGGAGCCCAGCCTGGAGGGGCAGCTTCTCGACGTTCGGCTCCATCTTGTTCATGTGCTCGGGACAGTAGGAAAGATTCGAAACAAGTCTAGTGCCAGGCTCTGGGCGTCAGGGGTTCCTTGGATCGAATGAAATGTGGCAGTTCTCCCGCCGCCAGACATTTAAAACAATTCCGACCCAACGCCTGGATGCCCGGAAGCCGGTGCCAGCGATGCTCTCGATTCTGGCCACTTGATGGCCATCCGTCCAGCAGGTTCGCCCCGAGCAGAGGCAATCCCCCAAAGTGCCATAAATGCTAACTGGCAATCGATGACGCGGACAACATAAATCACTGCAAGAGTAAGGGCAGTGGCATAGGGCTGGCGTCCGGCTGGCGCCATATGTGGCTCGCGCGTGAGACCCAAAAGTGTGACCGGGTTCACCGGAACACCGTAAAGGACACGACCACACTCGATTCAACTTGCAAATTGCATTTATGCATTATTCAAAATAGTTAGCAGTGGCAGTGGCAGTGGATGGAGCAGCAGCCAAAAGCACAATTTGCAACTTTCGCCAACGATATCAACTATGTATTTAAAACAGAAATTAGACACGGCACCAACCAGCAGCAGCAGCAGGAGGAGCAGGAGCAGCAGGAGGAGCAGCAGCCAGCATCAGGAACGGGGGCCAAACAATGCTGACAATGCGCGCCCAAAGGGCGGCGAAAAAATCACAAAACTTTTACAATTTCAAGCGGGGGGCTAAAAAACGTGCAACGCGCATCAAAGGGAACACGCGAGCTGCCTGCCCTGCCCCGCCTGCCCTGCACCGCCTGCCCTGCCTGCTGTGTGTGCGCGAAGGCGTAGGGGCGAAGGTGTGTCCTGGCCATGCCCACAGAACATACGCACACATAGACACTCGAGTGAGCGGAGGACAGGGGACAGCAGGCGAATTGCTTAAAGCGCGACAAACAACATCCGCCACCAGTGTCGCCACTCGCATGTGCTCGACTCGCGCCAGTGTTGAGCAACTCCGGGCTGACTAGTTCGCAACTGGTTCCATGTAGCACGCAGATTGAGTTCTCCAGTTACAGCTGTTCCTGCTGCTGTGCCCAGTCTCATGGCAGCCAAGGATTGGCCTGTGGCATTTACATTTCGGCTACCCGAAATGGCCCTGAGAGACGTCCGCTTATGCCTGTAATTACTTAGTGCCCATCACTTGTTGTCCCTGCTGTCTGGAACCAGCTGCAGTTGCCCAGCACTGGACGGGCCGCAGAGCAGTCAGCGGGGCAGATGGGGGTGGGGGGGGGGACAGATGAGTGTTTGTTACCTCTGTCCGTTGTTCGTCGTCCTTCTGTTCGTTTTGCAAAAGTTTTGTTTTTCGGAACAAAACTACAAACACAAGCAAACAGGCGCTTTCACACACACACACATGTGGTGGTGGCTGGGGGGGGAAGCAAGCAGGACATGCATTGCTGCTGTTTGCTTAGAACAAGTGTCTGTGTGTGCCTGTGTGCTTGCAGCAACTTCTAGCCCCCAAAATGAATGAATAAAGTTAGTCAGACAAATTGCATTTCCCGAAAATATTATCCCAAACAAGTAATTGAAAATTTGTTGGTCGTATTTATGCTTCTCCCCGTCGATGGTGGCTGGCTGCAGCACACTGAATGCGAATGCGAGACCGCAGATCGCAGGCCAATGAAGCGGCGCAAATGTGGATTGGATACGTGACACGGATGTGCGGGTGCACTGGCATACTCGTAAGTAATCTCCGGTTCGGTCTTTGGGCGGAGGGGCTGCAGGCATAAGAGATGCAGAGCCAGTTCGGGGATAGCTCCGCGACAGCTATGTCTGCCATGGAACTGAAGAGCAGTCGCCAAGTGATTATGAATTCGAGGCTGTACAGAAAAAGAAGTCTTCAGCGACTGAGCTCAACATTTCTTCGACTGCTGTGTCTGCCAGGGAACTGAAGTATCGCGCTGATCAATGCCAGGAACAGTGTTTGCTGGCGCAGGCCATTCTGGGAGTAAGTCCAGGAAAATGACTACAAAATCGGACTGACGCAGACGCAGACTGAGCGCAACTAAAGCTTTGAGACATGCACTGCCACCTTGGGAACTGGAGTTTCCAGATGCCTGGATGCGAAACGGGAGAGAGAGCTGCTAAATATCAATGCCCTGAGTGGGTCAGCAGCACCAGCACCAAGTAAACCTGGCAGCCACGCAGAAAGACGTGCCCGGCTCTGCAATATATTTGCTTTTATATTTGAACGTTCTAGTGCAGAGGTCGGACCGTGTCCTATCTAATGGGTGTGAGGCACCAATGCAATGATCCGTTCTGCCTGCTGTGCCGGCCACTGCTCCACAGCATTAAAAGGGCAACCTCTCTCAGCTATAGGTGCAGCCTTTGCGCGTCCTCTGCTGTGAGTTTCACTTTCCACCAAATTATTGTAATTATTATTTTGTTTTTCTTTTGGAAATAATCATTTTATTCATACAAAAAAATTTGTTTTACATACATTTTGTCGCTTATGAACTAAGAACAATCTGACATAATTTCGCTTAAGAGCTATACGTATAAGAAAGGGCGGGGGAAGGGGGTTTGGGGGCGCTGCAGACAGCGCGGAAATGAATGAGCTGGGGAGCTCATTATTGGATCATCATGACTGGCATGTGTGAGAAATTACCGGGAGCACAGGGGAAACAAGGGAAACAAGAGAAACGATAAAAAAAAAACACAAAAAAAAAATAAACAACCAAGAAAACAGGAGGGAAAGCTGTTGGTCGGGGGGAGAAGAAAAAGAAGGGGTTGGTTTGGGTTTGGGGGTTGGGGGGTTTGGGGTTTCGGGGGCTTGGAGCAAAGATTGAAACACTTTCTGGTCTAGGCAGTGCTGTCATCTTCGGGCTCATCGCCGCTGGCACCCGAGAAGATGTAGTTGTCCTGACCCTGGATGCCTGTGCCGCCGGCATCGCCCAGCCAGGGATAGACATTGGGGCACTCGCGACAGGTCTCCATATAGCGGGTGTCCGTCAGATTCTGTTCGGGTATCTTGAACGGCAGGGCGCATGTCTGCCAGATGTTGCAGGGCTTTGGGGCCACGGCGACGCTCTTGTCACACTTCCAGGACTCGATCTGGTTCACGTCGCGCAGCTCCTTCGGATCGGTCATGTACTGCAGCATCTGCGTCACCGTCAGGATGTAGACGTCGGGTCTGTGGGAGAAAGCAAAAACAAGAACGTATTGAAGTCCAAGTGCGTAAATATTTCTTATGAGTCTACAGTCTGGTGCGCAGGGGCTTAAGGAAATGTCAGTGCACACAGGTGTCAGGCATCGGACACTGCAAATGGATGGTGCTACAGCCGGAGAGTGGATGGTGGATGGTGGACAGTGGACACTGCAGAATGATGATGAGGAAGAGCCTGTGGCAGTGCCAGTGCCAGTGGAAAGTTGATGCAAAAAAGAAAACTTTACTGCATTCTTGTGAGCGCCTCCGCCCACTAATGGCAGTAAAGTGGTGTGGCACGCACTTTCAGGCATTCCATGCAAACACTACAGCAACACCTCGTGCCGCTCTTCTCCTGCCAGCCGCCACTACATAAAGCCTGCAACAGCCACAGCTTTAGCTTTAGCTTCAGCTTCAGCATCAGCTCAGCCTCTGAACACCAACGCAATGTTGAAAGTCATTCACACTAATTAAAAACTTCGCACAATTGTGCGAGAAATAGTTTTGCAGCTGCTGCTGCTGCTGTACGCCGTATGCTGTACGCCGTACCCCCATCACTTTGCTAGAGAGCTCCTCGTCATTCCCCCATTTATGGGGCAGTACTCAGCTTCGGCCCCCGCCTGCTGGGCGGGTCAGATCTTTCTAGCTCTTAAATTCCAGCTTCCTCTGTCCCTCTTTCTCTCTCTCGTCTCTCGTAAGCTAATGCATGAGGTGCGAATCCGAGCGAGGGAAAGTGCAGATATTTACGAGTACGAGTACGCGTGCGTGTGTGTGTGTGCTGGTGTGTGTGCTGCCATTTTGTGGAAAATTAAGTTAACATTTCTTGGGTTTCGAACTGGCAACAGTAAAAAGTCGAGTTTTGTTACCCACACAAAGGGCATTTTAATCCGTCTGATTGCTGTGGCTTCGCATTCGTTGGGATGCCCATTGCCCAATGCGAAAAAAGAATGATAGCAGCCCATTGACAAGCAAGGGATTGGAGCTCGTGTTGTTTCATGTATCTACTATACATCCCCTGCCCCAAGCTGCACCCATTAGGCCTGTGAGCATGTCAGTCGACCGAACTAGATCATATGACTGTCTGCCTGGCCCACCCTCTAATGAACCTCTGGACATCTTTCCCGTACCTGCAGCGCAATCATTCGATCCTGTACTCCATCGAATCCTATGCCTTGCCTCACCAATAATTGTGGGTGCAGAAATATTGATGCTAGCCAGCAGCGCCTTTAGCTGAGCCAGTCCAGCATGTTAAATGCTTCCATCTGGAACACGCAGCCACACAGACACACAGCCACACATACATACGTAGCAGACACACACACACACACACAGAGAGAACACAGCAGCAAGGAGCGGATGGTAGCTCCTTGGAGTGATGTCGATGACGCGGGGGGCGCGCTGACAAAGTGCGATTCTATCAGCATAACTTCATTAAGCAAGTTTTGGTGTACGCTTGCTGTATGCCACTTTCGCTTGCTTCGCCCTCTTCCTTCGTCTCTCTCGCTCACTGTGTCTCTCTGTCTCCCTTTTTCCCCTCCTCTCTGCGTCTCTCTCTCTCTCTGTCTATTATGCTTTGGCTGTCTCTGTTGGCGGCTCTGACTTATGTTGTTTTTGTGCGTTTTAACATGGCTTTTTAGTTAGCCCCGACCTCTAATGCTCTTGCCTTGTTGGCCTTTCTGTTTTCTTTGGCCTGCTCTTCTCCTGTGCCTGTTCCCTGTGCCTGTTCCCTGTTCCCTGTACACGGTGCTGCTCCTCTGCTCCCTTTCCGGCTTCTGCTCTGAGCTCCTGCTTCCTGCTCTGAGGCTGGCTCCTGCTCAGTCAGGGACTGCGCCTGGGCCTCCACTGATATTTTTCAAAATGAAACTTTAACAAAATTAAACTTTTCTCATTAAAACGTGCGATTTTTTCGCTCCTTATCCTCAAGCCCTGGGTCGGGTCGGGTGGGGTCGAGTCGATTCAGGGGTCGGTTCCAGGGCAGAGCAGGGCATTGGTGGGTCCGGGCGCTATCCAGCGTCTGCTGTTGCTGATGATTTTTTTTAAACGCTGACCGCAGCGTCGCCATTGTCGGCCGTAGAGAAAGTCAAAGAGAAGAGAGGCAGAGAGGGCGAGAGCTGGACTGAGATTCCGGCGAGAGTTGTGCATATGGTTGAGTGACTGCCCGTTGGATCGGGCGCTCGTGTACGTTGGACTCCGTCCGGGGCTCAACCTGTCGACGGGCAACATGTGCCGCCGCCTCTACAAGCAATTTTTATAGCAATTGCCAATTTTGCTGCTGCTTTCTCCACCCCCTTCACTGGGGTTTCTTCTGCGCCCGCTCCAGCTTCTCGTTTCTCGCTTCTCCATCTCGCTTGGCTTTTTTTTTTGTTGCTTTTAATTGAATATAAAACTTGCCAGCGGCAATCGGAAGTGCACTGCAGGAAACGCCAGCTGCCCCATGTGTGTGAGTGTGCGCCAGAGAAAGACGGAGAGACACAGAGAAACAGACAGAGATAGCGAGACAAAGAGAGAGATGGAGATGGAGAGGCGGAGAGAGTTGGAGAGAGAGTGTGTTCAAAAGTTGGCTTTCAATTAAGAAAACACCAAACGAAAAAAAAAAACGGCACACAAAAACGCAGCAATGAAACGAAAAAATTGCTCCCAAAAGGATATATAAATTTATGAAAAATTGTGAGCCGTATGCATATAACAAAATTGGGCTGAAACTCCGAGCCAAAACGCCGCTCAAATCAGTGGAAATATATGGACAGGCCGCACCGCATGCAGAGGCAAAAAGAAACATTTGCAAGGCATTGAAGTTTCGATTGCCAGTCAGGCACTCTTCCGGAATACTAGATCTTCGGTGGGATATGTGGATGTAATACTCACAGTTCGAGGGCCCAATCGAGGAACTTGTGCAGGCCGTTCTCCAGGGGCTTGGTCTGGAACCAGTTCGTGTGGAATGGCATCATGTAGGGGGCCTTGTTCTGCTCGTAGTAGCGCGAGAAGTCCTCCTGGAGCCAGGCCAGCACCTCCTCCTCGTCCAGATTGTGGAGCACACACTGGTCCATGTAGGGGCAGTGGCCGCCCTCGAATCCCTCCACGTAGTGGGTATTCAGCGGCACCTCCCACACGCCGGGGAAGGTGCGCGACGGGCATGTGCCGCTCTTGCACTCGTGCGCGATCTTGAAGTCCAGGGTGTAGGGCCACACGGGCACGGCCACTGGTGGCACGGTGATGGAACTGTCGTAAATATAGCCAAAGTCCTCTAGCACCTGTACCGTGGGAGAAGGGGGGAAGCAGATGGGATCAGTCGATATGGTAACACGGCTGCTGGAAGGTGGATCCATCATTCAATTGACTCACACACACAGAGAGAGATGACAAAGCTATCTTCATCTGCAGGCACGCTGATGATGGGCGCGTGTGTGTGTCACTCCCAGCATATCCTATTATATGCAGAGGCAGATCTGTTTAAGATATGGCTTCGCCTGCCCGCCTCCGCCTTTCAGCGAGCCAGGGGCAGAGGGAGAGCTTGCCACATAATGGGCCACTTGAACCGTTATATATGTGTTGTGACATTGATGTCATGTCATGTCACGTCAAGCAGAAACTTTCGCTTCAGTCAAAGCCTTTGCACGTGCGTGTGTGGCATGCTGAGGTTACGGCTAGGGCTGCCACTGCCACACTGCCACATTGCCACACTGCCTCACTGCCTCACTGCCTCGTGCAAATTCCCTTCGAACTTTAGTTCAGCTTAAAGCCAAATCAATGAATAAACGCTGCTCGAAATTCGTTATTTGAATTTATTTTGAATTCCACTTGAACTTTACTATGATTCTTGTAGATCTTCCCTGGACTTTGGCTGGGATGCCAATATCTTTTCGATAAAAGCAGCTCCAAACACAAAACTCTGTCGATTCTTGCCGCATTCTTGGAGCTGCATAAATTAATTATAAAATCATCAAAATGGAACGTTGCTCGAATTGTGTGTCAGCTTTAAGTTTAATTATTCCATTTAAATGGGAGTTGGACTCCGAAAAAGTGAACTGAAATTGGAATTGCCTGTTGAATGGCGTCAACAATTGAATAAATTTTCAATTCCGATTGAATGTTGTGCAAGTGGCAAGTGAAAGGGGGGGCATTGGCATTGATATTGGAGCCGCAGACCGCTTTAAATGAATCACTTTTCGATTCTGTTTTCGGATCAGATCTTCTGTGGCTCTGATTTCAAGGAAATGCAATCGTAAATTGCATGTCAATTGATGTTCCCATTGTTTGCATTTCTTTTCTGCATTCAGGCACTCGGGCACTCAGGCATTCAGGCATCAGGTCGGGGGTCCCGACCTCAACGAACTCACCTTGTACTGGGTGTTGCGACCGGGCTTAAGGAATGGGGCACGCATGCCGACCACATCGTTGACGGACACATTGGCAAAGTGTCGCAGAATTTCACGCATGCCAATCATTTCGCCGACCCACTCCTCGTAGCCCTTGTCCTGGAGGCCCTGCTGCTGCGAGATGCTCTCGGTAGCGATTTCGTGTCCGGCATAGCCCAAATGCTGAATCTGTTGATAGTTGCTGCAATCGAAACGAAAGGAAAGGAGTTCGTTTTCAGAAAATATTCAACATTAAAGTTACATATTGTGTTCGTAGCTTTCATTTAAGATTTGCATGAAGCGAAAAATCAGTAAAAGTGGGTCATTAATGCAAGCAGTGTAAGCAGTCCTAAGCAGTACAAGCTGCTTAATAACTGTCTGAAGCAGTCAATGCACTCCGTCAAGCAGTCTCACCACGTAACCAAAACGTAAAGCACCTTTTAAGGTAGTATTGGAAATGAATCCCCTAATTGGTGGGCTCCGTATATAAAAAAACCCTTGGTAAGAAAAACTTAACAAACAAAAATGCATTTTAATTTGTAATTTAATGTTTGGCACTTCCTCCACTGTCTACTCGAACAATGCGGTAGAAATGTGTGCCAGTTGCCTTTTTGCTCAAATGCTAGCAAATCATTTTCACACTTGATGGCTTAACACAAAAGAGGACACACACATGGGGATGGCAGGACGCGTAGACAAGCATAGTTTTTGGCAAAATTCGAAACTAACTGAGTTCTGAGCATGGAGCAACACGGCAGCCAACCCTTTTCACACACTTCAGGTATCTGCCAATTAGAAGAATTGTACAGAAACCAAACAAAAATGCACGGGGTGAGGAAGCCTGCGGAAAGGTATGGCCAATGGCAGAGGTGTCAGCTGAGTGTGGAGAAACTGCTTAAAAAGTAGACAGAGGCCCAGCCGTTTGGGTAGCGCTAACAACGAGGTGTAGATACCCTAAGAAGGCAGCGTAGGCAGGAATATATTGGGCCTCTAGGTTGGTGCTTGAGACACTGAAGATGCTAGATACTTCTTAACCAGATAAACCAAACCTTTAAATAAATTCATGTCATGTATATAATATATATATATATATTTAATTGAATTATTGCAATGCTCTTTGCGTTTGTCAAGCATTTGTATTTAAGTTTGTGTTGAATTGAATGCTAATTATAAATATTATTGTTACTCGGAATGTGTTGGTATTCGCCTGGTATCCACTTCGATTCGCTTTGTTGCTCAATTCGACAAATTTCTCGCCTTTTAAATGGACAAAAAGTTGCGCACAAAAGTATGCAATGCAAAAGGCAAAGTACAAGCCAAACATGTTCGTGCATGTGTGTGTGTGTGTGTGTGCTCTCTCTCACTCACCCGCTGTGTGTTTGTGGAGGAGTGTGAGTGGGTGGGGGAGGGGGAGAGGACGCTTGCAGCCATACAATACGAACAAATACGGAGTTATGCATAGTTTGGAGAAAAGAGCGATGGGAAAATATACTACTGAGCATATACTACGAATAAAAAATGCAAATAAAATTATGAATGTTTTGTCTATATTTTTTTTGCAGTTGGCCTTACGCTTGCCTGTCCCCTCCCGCTGCTGCGTTAACTCTTGCAACAATAAGGAAAATGTTGCATGAATGTATATAGCATTTATTAAGCATTCACTCGCCTCCGACTGCCTCTTTGGCGTGTCTGTGTGTGGCTCTGTGTTTGTGCAAATATTTTGCAATGAAATTACGCCCTAAAGTCAAACTTTTCACCCGGGTATACGTACACAGCCCTTGCCACAGACGTTCCTGGGGGCCCATGGCCTGCCCCTTGTGCCCATTGAGAAACGAATACGAAAACTAAAAATCATAATGAATGCGATGAGTTCTCGTTCTGTTTCCCGTTGTAGTTGTTGTTGTAGTTGCAGTTATTCTGGGTGTTGGTGGTGCTGCTGCTGCTGACGCACTTGATGCTGATGCACCGTAGGCGTTGCAGCCACGCCCGTTGCATAGAGGCCTGCCCCCTCTCGGTGTGCAGCAGCAGAAGCAGCAGCAGCAGCACTCTCAAACAATGGCGCACGGGCACAAAACTATCTGACATCGTCAAAAAGTTCATGCAAAAATGTGGAAATGTGAAAAGTTGTTGAAAAGCCTCGGCTGGGCCTGAGGATGGGGGACCCAAGCTCTCTCTCTTCCCTCCTTCATGTGGGGACATCCGTATGCGTATGTGTGTGCGTGTGTGTGTGGGGTAGATTTATTGCATGACATTTCAATTGTTAGACAAACAGCTGGACGAAGGAGAAGGAGATGTAGATGTAGAAACAGAAGCCAAAGTAGAAGCAGCATCAGAAATAGAAGAACGGAAAGATGAGGCACCAGGAAGCAAAAGGACCACCACTGAGCTGCACTTGAAGCCAAGGCCAAATGAAGGCAATCTGCACGGGAAGACACACGCACACACATGCCAAAGGGGGCGGGCGAGAGAGGGAGCATCCAACAAACAAGAAAGTCATGCAAACAGTGTTGCCAACAATGTGACAGACACACAGACAGACGGGCAGACAGACAGACGGACGGACGGTCATACAGGGGGTGGCCGATGCGGCCAATGCTGTGACGGATGCTGTGACTAAACAGTGTGGCCAAAGAGTATGACAAAAGCATACCAGCACGAGTACCAGTGCTGTCCCAACATTCATGTGGCATGGCATAACAATTGCCAGCCGGAATATTATGCAAAAGAGACGGGGTAGGGGGAGATCGAATCGCAGCTAAAGAATCTGAAAGAAGCCGAACCAAACATCAAACGGATTGGTGTGACCAGCTGCTTGCAGAGCTAAAGCCATGTGAAACCTTTCCTCAAAGTCACACACCCTCGGGCACGCAGGTTCACTCGTGACATGCAATAGGTGAGCAGAAAAGGCCTTGGCCCAGCACGAATGTCAGCAGCAATTAACAGAGTTGGCCAGGCATGGGCCAAAATAGGCAACAAAGCACAGGAAAAACTGCCAAGACATGGATGGAAAAAAAACGATGGTGGGGGGCCAAGTTTCGGGCCAAGAGCTTGTGGTGGAAGTGCGTCACACTCAGAGTCACATTTGATGAATTTCCCTTTGGCCTTGTCGCGAGTGGCTAAAGACAAAGTGCAGTGCGAGTGGCCCCCACGCCCCACACTCACACCGCCGTGCCAACAAAAATACAAAAAAAAAACCCCAGCATTGTTTATGACGGCCCACTCTGCAGCACTCACTGAGACACAGCGCTGAGCCCACTGCCGCCGCCATCGCCTGCAATGGCACGTGCGGGCGCCAACAACTCACTTAAAGCTGCCACGAAAGAGAATCATTTTGGGCTCTACCGATGTGGATCGATGAAAGAACATCCTGCTCGATCCATTGTTCCCATGATAATTAAAGGATAATGCAGGATAAATAGAGACTCATACATACGTGTACATATGTATTTCCCTGCTTAGAATCGTTACATAAATTCTCTACGAAAAAAAAATGCTAAGGGGCAGGCAATGTCTTTGCGGCGTTTTGTTGCTCTTACATTTTCTTGCTGCGACAAACTGAATTTTTTTGCTTAATGGCTGCTCCCACACACATGCAAGCAGGCATAAGGATGTGTATCTTTGTGTGTGTGTGTGTGTGTGTTCATTTGAGTGGTTTGGCCTCTGCTCTGTGTTGCGGTTGCTAACAAGTTCAATTTGCATTTAAAAAGTCTGAAACACATGTAATCTGAACGATTAGAAATTGTAAGATTACACACACCCACCCACAGACACAGACACAGGGGCAAGGGGGGGAGCAAGGGTGAAGCAAGTCTTAAAGGAAACCAAAAATAACCAAAGCCGATTTGGTTGCCTCTCCTGCTGGCTGGCTGGCTGCTGGCTGGCTGGCTGGCAGAGGAAGGAGCGCTGCAAGTCGGAGCATGTGGGCTGAATCGCAGGGCAGCAGCTTACCGGGATCGATGTCGCCACTGGAAATTGAATTGTCAATTTAAGGAATTGCGACAAATGATAAATAAAATAAAGTCGAGTAAATTGTTTTGAATGGAAATAAACCTAATGAAGATGTCGCCCAAAAACACACACACACAACTCGCTAAAGGCATGTCTGACTAGTCCCATATCTGCTTCTATTATGTATTTATCTGCTGGGATCTGCAAGGGTATCCTGCGATTCGGTACGAGACGGGCAGTATTCCGTTTCTGTGTTCTGTTTTTCTTCAATTTGTTTCTTCTGGCCTGCCCAGAGAAGGCAATACGTATACAATTTCTTGTAATGTGCTTTTAAAAGCCAAATCTACAGGTTCTGCTCGTCGTTCTGCCCGCCTGCCTGACTTCCTTGGCTGCTGTTTTTGGCCTGCCTAACGGGGCGGCGGCGGCGGTGCTGCTTACTCTGGGTCTTGGGTTTCCAGGAGTGCGGGGCACGCATCGCTAGCTCCAAGGGGCTGGCTGCCTGCAAAAGTGTGTTCATAGCAATGAGCTTTTTGTTGTTTTTCCTGTGCCTGCCTGGCACCAAAAACTAACTTCATTTGCATGGCGAGAGAGCATATTGTGCGTGTGTTTGTGTGTGTCATGACCAGGCCTAACGAGCTTGCCTGACTTTGGCGAAGGCATAAAAACAATAACCCCCCTCCCTGCCATCGCAACCCATTCCGCCTGCATGCTGCCCTGCTGGCATGGTGTATCCTTGGATCGCCGCCGCCACTCCTTTGTCCCGTTTTCAATAAAGCTCTTCGACAGCTCCTACACACTCATCAAGAAATATGCCAAAGAAAAAACAGATGCGAGAGGGGCCTGAAGACTGAACACACAACAAACACACAAAAAAAGGAAAGCACAAACCAAAAACCAAAAAAAAAAACAGACAAAAAAAAACCAACGAAAAAAAAACAGCAGAGAGCAAACCCCAGCAGAGATTCGAAGGTTTTTATATACTCTCAGAGATGCGAATAACATGGAGGAATCCGAGCAGATCCGCAGACTGGATGGGATTGTTTGGGTTGGTGAAATGTATGCCAGGACGTTCCACACGGCGGCTGATCCAACAATATATATGTATATTACGTGGTGTAGCCTCCCAGTCAGAAGCACAATGGCACCCACTCCGAAAAGGGTATGGCGGAAACCAAGACTTTGCACAGAAGGAGTGAACGTAGGAAAGGCCACAGCAAGTGCATCCTCAAAGGAAGGGTTAGCGAGGCAGTGGCATGGCTGGCAAGCTGGCAAGTGGGGCATGGCTGGCAGGGATGGGCAGGGTGGTGCAGTCTCGTGTACAGAGACTGTTCACATGGAAAAATTATGGCCTGCTGCCTGTTTCTCGGCTCTCTCGCTTCTCGTTTCCCGTTTCCCGTTTGCAATCCCATTCCCATTCCCAATGCCAATCCAATTCCCTCCACTGCTCCCTCCATGATCATCGTTATTATCAACACCAGTTAAGCAATAACCGAGGGGTGGGTGCGCAGGGGAGCCCCGTATAGATGATAGTGGGTGTTGTTATACAGGGTGGGGGAGGGGCGTAGCTATGCACATAAAGAGAGTGAAAAAAGTGGAAGGTGGAAGGCTGTGGATGGCTGCAGCCCGTCCCAGAGCAGGTTGTGGATTGCGTTAGTGATTACAAGAACGAACTAATAAAAGTAGACAACGGAAAAACAGAAGAAAGAATGCAAAGCACACACACACACACACACCACACACATAAAGCTTCCCTCTTGCACACACGTGTGGCCAGAGGCAGATAAGAGAGCGAAGGATTGAATACCCTAACAGCAGAATTAATTGTTTTAATGGCGGATAATATATATGTGATTGAGCGACACAAAACCTTCAAGGGATAAATCACCTGCCATGTGAAATAAATTTGCGAAATTTGAGCCCTAATATCGTTGCAACTCTTTGGGCTGATGGCCCTTTGTCTTGGGAAACTCCTATGTCAAATCTGATGGACTTCTCCCTTGTTCCATCTGTCAATTGTGCTGCAGTTCCAGGCCTGCTCCATCTGTAATTGCATTCTATGCTCGTCCCTAGTTTAATCCTCAATGTCTGGCCAAATCTCTCGTTTTTAATCCCAAGTTTATTCCGAAAGTTAATAGACCCAAACGGATTGAAGCTGGGCTAAATGGATGCACATGCACGGGCAGGCGGGGAGGGACAGAAGAGTGACAGAAGAGCGACAGAAGAGAGGGCACCTGCAAGAGCTGTTAAAGTGTCATTGGGTTGTTGTCATAGTCATTGTCAACGTTGCCGTTATCTTTATTTCGCATCAACGACATTGTCATCATCATCATCATCATCATCATCCCAGCAGTCGTAGCCATAGTCGTTGTCGTTGTCTTCCTTCTCGTCGTTGTCGTCATTCTCTGTTCGTCGTTGCTGGCAAGAATATCCTTTGCATGCAGTCCACGGCTCTGTCCAGGCTGCAGTGCCCAGACACCAGACACGGAGTGGGGCATTCGACCCAGACCCAGACACAGACACAGTGCCGGGACAGGGACAGGGACAGGGACCGGGGCCAGGGACCAAGACTCATCATCATTGTCGACAACAGCTATGCTGGCAACAAACAACAAGAACAAGAACAAGAACAAGCAACAGAACGAGAACCAGAACAACAATCCAGCCTTCATCAACAATTTGCAGTAAGAAAAACACGAAAAGCCACCAAAACTGTGAGGGTGTGTGGGGTGGGAATGGTCCAGCAAAGCACCCACCCCCAGCCACCCACTCCAGCACACACGGATAGGCCAAGGTTGCTTCCTGTGCAATGGACAGGCACAAACAGACACACACACACACACCCAACCATTAGTCCAGGCGGCATCTACATACGGCGTAGGAGGGTACGGGTACGGGTACGAGTATTAACGTTACGGATATTTTCCTACCAAATTGCAAACAGAAAGAGTGAGAGTCAGAGACGGGGACGGGGACGGAGAGAACGTTGCACAGCTCACTGATCTAAACCAATTGCCAAAGTGGAGGGGGAACAGAGCCAGGGATACGGCTCGGATACAGGGAGGTGTACGGCTACGGATGCGGATGCGGAAAGATGCACAGAAACGGGGGATATGTGCATATGTGCATATAGAAAATAGGGCTGCGAGCAAGTGGGGCAGCAGCCTCCATTGAACTTGTGCCGAATTTCACAGAGAAATTTCACTGGACTCCAATAAGGTTCGCTTGTCGCACAGGAAAGTATACCTATTATCGGGAGCGTAGGCTATTGTTTTATTATTAATGCATGCAACTGCAACTGCCTCTGCCTGGCCCAAGTTCAGTGATTGATTAATTAATACCCCGATATGAATATGGATGGGTAAAAGGGCTGGGGAAAGGGTAAACTATTCTCGCAAGTCGCAACAAACTATGCCCCAATGCTATCCCTCAAACGAAGTCCTCAAAGAACACTACAAAGTTGAGTTCAAAGTCGTAAGTTTGGCAAAGCCCACTGACGAAAAATGGGACTTTAAGTCGACGACTATTAAGCAGGTGGAGGAGCTGCCATCAAAGGGTGTGTCCTAATGAGACAAACCCCACACAGAGTGGCCCGAATATCCACAGCCAACAGCGGCAGCACCGGCAGCAGCAGCAGTAGCGAATTTCTGAAACAGAAACGGATCCTGGCAATTACGGGAGCTTGACGGGACAAAGCAACAATGCGTATACGCAATGTCGGCCAAGTGCAGGCAGCGGCAGGAGCCAGCAGCCAGCAGCCAGGAGCCAGGAGCCAGCAGCCAGAAGCCAGAGGACGGCACACGAAACACAGACCCCCAACAATGTCACCGAACAGTTGGAGCAAATTAAAGCGGAATTTGCATGCATGAAACTTCTTTTCCTCCCAGCGCCCCCTCATACCTGCCATCTTTCGCCCTCTCTCTTTTTCTGTCTCTTCTCTCTCTCGCGCTCGCTCTGTCTGTATTGCGGCCTCTGTTTTTATGCCCGTTACTCGCGGAGAACGGCGGCTTGCTGTGCCTGTGAGACGCTATGTAACAGGCAGCGGAACAAGGATAATTTCCCACCCTTTTTCAATAGCCAAATCGAATGAAATGTGCGCATAATTCCGAAATAACATGCACCATTATTTGTGTTGCGGAGCTGCAAAGAATAATGCAGGAGCGGAGAGTTCGTTCTGGCATTTGCAGCCCCATAGACGGTATACGCTAGTCCGGTTGCTCGACCGTAGCATTCCCACTTATTTATTTTGCCTTTTTGATGGCAACTTAAAACTTGCAAACCCTGACAGACAGCTGCTCAAAAGTTGTTCAGGTCATTTAGAAAGTTTAAAGCTAAGGATGTCGGCATCGCTGTCGCTATTGTTTCTCTCTCTCCATCTCTCTCGCTCTCCCTCTCTCTGTGTGTGGTGTCAGTGGCATTACGGGGCGTGGGCTGTGGGCATGGCCACGTCAACATTAGCATCAGCATCAACATCAGGCGCGCGCGACCTCCGCGCGACGTTAACGCTGCTGCGGCAGCTTCTAGGCATAGACAATTTGCCTCAGCATCTGGACGGCAGCATCAAGGTGGAAGGTTGCAACAACGCCCAGAGGGTTGAGCCTGAGAACAGAGATTCAGAGGCGGAGTACAGTGGTTACATCTCATTGATATTTCCACCTTTACTTGTAGCTCTTATAGCACTTTCCCACTGCCCCATTCCGTGTCCTGATTTAAGTCCCTCGAATACTACGAACTACTGGCTGCTGACTATCATCCATAAATGAATCAAATCAGCATTAGAATAAACCATTTGTCTAGTACCAGTAACACCTGCTCTCCTCTGCTCTCCACTCCACTGCTCTCCCTTGCTACTCCCTCTATTCTATTTCCATTCTTTCGCCATTCTATTGTATTTCCTGGCCATATTGCAGCAGCGCTTGGTAACGATAAGTGGGCGTGGCAGCTGGGGCAAGTAGTATGGCCCGGCCGCTTGGGCAAGTTGTGTGGTGTCTGGCTTGCGGCCACCGGGGCCGGTTGGTTAGCCAGTGTCTCAGGAGCCGCCTTGCCGCTTCACGTTATTAATATTAAGCCACCGAAACGGGACCGGAATCAAAATGGAAAGCTAACTTTTCGCTGAAGCCATTACCCCCCCGAGGTCCCAACCGTGCCGTGCCGTGCCGTGCCATACATATGTGTGTGCTCGTGGAGGCGCGTGTGTTGGGCCCGCAGCGAAATGGGGCAGGAAACCGGAACATCAAAGTTGTTTAGTCGAGCAGCAGCCAGAGGTACAACAAAGTACCAGCCACAGGACGAGAGCGAGCACGAGAACGGAGGACCAGGCACGGGAACGGGAACGGGCACGGGAATAGGCACGGGAACAGGCTGTGGCAGAGAGGGATGCTAAACAGATTTTGGTTCTTTTGGGGCTTGGGGCTTGCTGGGAATTGCAAAATGTCAAGGTGTTGATTACGCGTGTCAAAGTTCACCTTTTGGTAATTGCTGATGGCTCTCTCCATCTCTCTTTGCCGCTCTCCGTTGTCTCCCTTTGTCTCCCAGCTGTTTGTCCGTTTGTCTGTGCGGCTTATGAGGTCAAGCGATGGCAAACAACACGCCAGATGCAATATCAAACGACAAGGCACACAGGCTATTATCTATACACGAGTGCGAGTAAGCATATGCAGCTGAGGGCCTGTGCAACTGGACGCTGGGACAATGTCTTTGGCGCTCTTCTGGGCCTGGGCCTGGGCCTGCTGCGGTTGCAGCTTGTGCTTCATTGATTCCATAATAAATGTCCCCTAATCGATATGCGTGTGTGTGTGTGTGTGTGCAGCATCGGCCACCGGGATTAAACAGGCTGCCCCATGAAATATGCAAGGCAATCAAGTCGAATGCGAGTGGCTTTGACTGTCAGTTAATGGACTTGGATGCTAATGAAGCCTCGTGGTTAATGGATTGTTTAGCCAGGCGCACCAGGACCGGAATAAAAGAATTCCGAGTGTTTATTTTGAAGAATTTTGAGGGCGTTTATTCAATGGATATATCGGCATGTATTTTCCACAATATGATGGCATAGATATCAATGAATGCTCGGCACTTGTGATGCAAATATTTGCGTGCAGTCTGCGTATCAGCCCCGTGGGAAACCATTTAAGTGTAACTAATAGCCACGCCCATCCCCCAACCATCCTCCAACCATCCTTGAAGGTGGCTGCCACCTCTAACGCCACTCGCCTCGCCACTGCTCACTCGCTTGACGGGCGGAAAGATGAGAGCGGAGAAAAAACGATTTAAAATAAATAATTACATAGTTAAGGCAGCTGCTGCCGCAAGTTGTGTGCGGTCTTCAGGTGGCCCTCTCCCCACCACCGCCCAGACAGATCCGAGCAGAGTGGGGGCGTGGCCAGTTTGCCAGCAATAAAAGTTTATCCCCCCAGCAAGCTCTGAGCATAACGCGACTCGATTTCAATCTCGTTTTGTCCGTAGCAGACCACAAAAGTCGCTCATGTTTATTCAGTGAGTGCTCTCGCTCCCACACATGTTCTCTCCCTCTCCCTCTCCCATCTCGTTACCATTCTCGTTCTGCTTCTCGTTCTGCGACTGCCTGCCCGTCTCTCGGCCTCCCTCTCTTTTGACTGAATTTCCGAAGCGGAAGGTGCTGCGGAGTGGCTCCGCTCGCATATTGTTAACAAGTAAAATTAAAACGTAAATGTTTGAAAATTAGATTTTGGCCCCAAGTCGCTTTTGTTTAGTTGCCACCAAACTCTTTTTCCGTCGCTTCCATCTCTGGGATACCCTTCGCCAGGCGGGGTATCCAGGTACGGAGTCTCAGATGGCAGAGGGTCATCATTCTGTTGTTCACAGATAAATGCAGGCTGGATAAAATGTAAAGGTTGCAATGATATATTGTAGCTAATTTAATAGTTAAAAATTTGATTTATTTTTGATTTATTTTAATGGAAAATATTTGCTTGTTTCCAGCTTAATCTGCGAAATGGAAGCGTCGTATGAACTGGCATCATTTTGCTATTTTGCTTGCCTATTTTATAATTCATTAACTACATTATATGGGTTGTCATGGGAACAATCGGAGCAGAACGAATTGCAAAAAATAAATAAATAATAAAAAAAATAAATGATTGATTTTTCAAGTGATCTGCGAGGGTATGCAAAGCTGTCGCTTCAAATATCTCTCTTGCATTCGCTTTTGCTTTGCTGTGCATTAGTGTGTGTGCTAGTCTGTGTGTGTGTGTGTGTGTGGCTTGGTGTGTGTGTGTTCAGTGAGGTGTTGCCTAGTTTTCGGCTTGTTAGTTAGTTAAAAGTTTTTGCGTGCAATTAAAATGCTGCGCAAAAAGTTTTCCCTCAACATTGTTCTTAATTTTTTCCTTGGGTTTTTGCAGTTTGCCAAAGCCAAATACAAATGAACTGGCATTGTCTCAAAGCCATAAGAGAGTCTGTGTGTGTGTGTGTGTATCTCCCTCTCTCCCTCTGTGTGTGTGTGTGTGTGTGCGTAAGTCCTGTTAGCCTGCAGTCAGAAAAGTGTACAAAGTCCTGTGGCAATTGTCTGATTGTTTTCTTAGCCGCAGTAGCACCAGCAGCAGCAGGGGCAGCAGCAGGAGAAGGAGTACCTACAGGAGCAGCAGCAGCAGAACTAAGCGCTGAAGGTGGAGCAGCAGAACGAAGGCACCATTCAATGGCAGGAAAGTTCGTTATCAGTGACATTTTGGCGTATAAATAGCAAACAGCTCGCACCCCACGCCCTGCACACCCGTTCCTCCTGCAGCTCCTGCAGGATTCAGGAGCAACTTCCACCAGTTAGCAGCTCTTTGGTAGCGGGCTGCTCCCAGTTGCCGTGGCGAACGTGCTGGCAATGACAATTGAAATGAATATTCTAAGCAGCTGGGCCACCGACCGACCGACCAACCGACTCCGTCTTGGAATCTGGCTGGGGCTGGGCTGGAACCGCTTCTGTTTGCAGTTCGTCGATGTCGAGCAATTAGGGAATGAATCACACAGCTACCGAAAACAGTCAGTCTGGCAGTCAGGCCGTCTGGCAGTCTGGCAGTAAATAGAAAGAATGCAAATAAAATATGGGGCCTTATCCCCGGGCCAAGCAATAAATATACTACATTCAAGTTGATTATTTCTTTTTGGGCATGCCCCAAATTCCCCCCATTCCCACCATTGTTTCATCCATCACTGATGCATCTGCGACGAAAGGTGCTGATACTTTTATTTGTGAGCGAAAAAAAGGGTGAAATTGTGGCTTGGAGATGAAATATTTATTTTATGGTGTTGTGTTTACCCAGAGGCTAAGCAGTAAAGATTGTAATTTTAAGAAATTATGTTTTATTTTATTTTATTTTATTTATTTATTTTAACATGTTTCCATGGATCCGATTTCAATAATTGTGCGATTCGGTGGGAAGCCACAGAAAGCAGCAGAGTCTGTAGACTTAACAGAGCCAATAACAGAACGAATAACAGAACGAATAACAGAGGGAGAGACTGAAAGCGGCCATTGAATAAAGAGAGGAGAGAACCAAACCTGCACGATCCAAGCCAAAGTCTCTCTTGAAAAAACGCCAAGTTACGAGCGCAAGCATTTACCGCAACTGTACTTTTATTTTCTTCTATTATTCGTATATTAAAAAAAATATGTCTATGGAAATTAATGACTCTTTTCTTCTATTATTCTTATATTAAAAAATAATATGAATATGGAAATTAATGACTCATTCAATTCAATGATCCGATTTATTACTAAAAAGAGCAGCAGCTCCTTTTCATTTGAGTCATTTAATCAATTTAAAGCACATTCCCCCTGCAATCAGATCAAATATCAAGTAATACCAGGAATAAAGCACAAATGCAAATACAACTGCGGAAACCAGGCGCCGCATAGTTATAGATGAACCATTAATACTGGCTTTTGTTTCTTCCAGCTGCAGAATACTCCCAACTAAATGGTGCCGTCTCCACCCTGCTGTTCCTGGTACAAATTAAATCAATTGCTGACCGCAAAACCGCACCCCAAAAAAAAAAAGGGTCATGATGCATGCATGATGCATGTTGCATGATGTGCGGGGGGCGGGGGCGGGGCGAGTGCCAAAAGGAACCGCAGCACCCACCGACATTCACGAATGACAGAGAATATGCATTTTTCTCTTTCGCCGCTGCACTTCAACTCGTCTCTCAGCCTTTTTTTTGGTTTTTTGTTTCTTTTTTTGTTGCTTGTGCAGAGAACTGACAAAACTAATTGCCTCAGCGGCCGTAAACAAAAAAGAGAATATTCGCTGCATACTTTGCGGCAACTGTGGGAGAAAGGATGGGGCGAGTGGCAGTGGCAGTGGCAACAGGATCTCTGCATGCCAAATCAGAAATCATCATTCCCCAGGCAAATGTGGCAGGAGCAGAAACAGCAACGGCAACGGCAGAAGAGACAGCAAAAAATCGCAGCAACAGCAACAAAAGCCAACAACAAATTGAGAATAAAAATCTTAACAAAATAAGCTAAAAGCTGAAGAGTTGCCGAGCGCATTAAATCATTTCCGCACTGGAGAGCAGGCAGATGATTCTTTTGCCACATCTTCTTGCCACCCGTCTTGTGCCTCGCCCCCCGCCCGCTCGGCTTGTTCCTGTGGCAAGTTGCAAGTTTACCACTATTTATGGGGCTGCAGCATAAAGCGGGCTGTCTGAGAGTGGGAGCAAAAAAAAAACATAAAAAAAAGGAAAAATGAAAAGTGTGTCTCCGTTTCTCTATTTCTCCGAGGCAGAAGCATAAAAATGATTCGCCCGAAAAAAGCAAAAGTACATAAACATATACATACACAGACCTGGGAGCTGTGGTTCTCATTTGCACCATCGCTGGATTCTCACGAAAACGAAACGACAATAAAGCCAAGGAAAATATTCCTTGGGAGACCCTTGGAGGGGTATGGCCCATCATGCCATATATTTTGCACGATTTCTTGGGCGGATTCGAAGTGTTAGATCTCCCGAAAGGCCTGTACAATTTACTTGCCATGACAATACGATAGAAGAGCTGGAAAAAAAAAGGACACGACATCTCCACACGACGACAGAGGAAATCTTACCAAATTATTGACTTAAGCGATAATGTTTTTTCTGGTATGTTTTCTGGAATTGTTCTGACATTTGAATAGTATTTAATCTGCTGATTTCAAGAATGTTCCCTGAATTTTTCAGTCGCTTTTTGTACATGAAACTCAGAAAATTGGAAGCAGAACCGTCACAATTGCACGTCCACTTTAATGCATGAAAAAGAGATCTCACGGAGATCGTTGTGCCGAAACCGACCTCTAGTATGGTTGGTAAATTAGATAGTTCCCTTGCTAAAAATAATAATAAATAAAAGTAAGAGCCAGCTGAAGAGTAGGTGAAATGGATATTGGGAACACGGTGACAGTCCGATTAGCGCACTCATGTGTGTGCATGTGTAACATATTCAGGCAATTACTGCCATTCAGCGCATTTCAATTCAACTTCAAAACTGGTTCCCCCCCCCCCTACACCCCACCGCCCCACCACCCATTCTGCCACCCATCCCGGCTGTCACTCCTCCGAGTTGTGGTGCAAAAGTAGAAAAAAGCTTTTAAACTTCACTCAAGATTTTTGCCGTTCACGCTCGGCTCGCAAATTTTTTGACTGTTGCCGCTCACTTAGATTTGGCACTCCCTCCGCCCCGCTCCGTGCTGGGCAACCAAGCTACACTTTGGGGCATGGCAATGGCATGGATGTGGCTTATTCCCACATCGGCACCATGGCAGAATGAGGCAGGATTTTTGATTTTTGATTTTAGGGGCTGCACTTTCAAATATATATAATATATATGAAATAAAATATAAATAAATTATATTTAAATGGAATATTGCGCTTGACTCTGCCCAATGGATTGATCTGTTGGGTCACAGGATCATGGGATTGTAGCATTTAATTTTCACTGCATAAATAAGTAGCTGGGTTCATGGAATGATAAATGGGTTCATGGAATCTCAGCTGCTCAATAACATCGACAATACAGCATAAGATATCTTCCAGATCTCCTTCTATATCTGTTTCTTTATCTGTTTCGGTTTTTTTTATTTATTTATAAACTTGAGATATTGTCTGAGCTAGCTATGAGACATATCGAGAGAATATTTCAATGCTGTCTTTTTGTGTGCTGTGATTATGAAGTAAATTAAATACGAATTCAATTGCTAAAATTGCCATCCAAGCAATTATTGGTGTGTTCGGTTTTTGGGGCCGTTACCCCACTGTTGCTGCAGCATTCACATAATTTTTGGGCAATGCATGCCGACTGCCTCCAGTGCACTGCCACTGCCACTGCCACGACCACTGCCTCTGTCTTTGGCTGCTGCTCTTGCTGCAGGGAGTAGCTGAAGACACTCCCCACTCCACCCACATGCACTGCTGCAGAGACGTACGTACTCGTGCTGTCTTTATCCACGACTCTCTGCCGCTTTATATACTCGCACTCGCACTCGCCCTCGCCCTCACACTCGCACTCGCACATTCTGCAACTGCTGGCGTTGTATTGTAGCTGCTTTTCCTTCATCATTTTCTTTGCTTTACTTCATTTTGTTGTTGGGCTTTTACTTTGTTGAGTGTTTGTGTGTGTGTGTGTGTCTGTCGTTTTTATAAGTCTGTCAAAATGTAGTTCATATATTTTGGCGAAAATTCATTTTGCAGTTGACATAACTTTGTCAGCCCCAATTTATCAACAACAATTAGTAGAGCAGAGCAGGGCAAAGGCATGGCAGGGTGGGGCAGGGCAGGGCAGGACTTGACTAACATACTCGCATGGGGTTGAAAGCTGGGGGGTGGGGAGGGGATGTGTGTGGATGGGTGTAGCGTTGTGGGGCCTGGCAAGTATGTGACAAGTATTTTGAACAAAAACTTTGTCTGCCAAACAGAACCCGACTACACACAACACTTGACTTTCTGTGCCCCCGAACTTTCCAGAGAGAGAGAGAGAGACTGTGGGACTGAGAGAGCTGCAGAGCAAGACGTTAGTTCGTTTTGTCGCTGCAGCAGTAGCAGCAGCAGCAGCAGCATCCCTTGCGTATGCGTAATATTATAATGCCAAAATAATGTGCATTTGGAAAATTGCTGTCAACCCAAGGCAACGAGCAGCACAGCAACGGGAGACAGAGAGACAACAGAGAATTGCTGGGGCAACACATCAATTGTCAAGTGTCAGCTCGGCTGTGCCACTGACTGCCACCCAGCTGGCTTATTAAACTTCAATTTGCAAGCAGAGCCAGCACCACTGAAAGAACAGAACACAGCACAGCATGGAACTCACCTGTACTCGTGGGACAGGAAGAAGGTGCCGCGGATGAGGCAGCCATTGGGGTTCTTGCGCTTGCCATTGAAGATTTTCGTGTAGTGATCGTAGTTGTTCAGATTGACAGCACCATCAAAGGTTATCATGATGATTTGTGGGACCTGCAGGATGAAGATAGGAAACAAATATGTAATACACAAATATGTAATATAATATTCAAATATATATCCACAGCTCTGCAGCCAAATCTTCTCCACTGTTGGCATCATTATGTCGGCCCCTGTCAGTCGATTTGGCTGAGAGCAAAATCTCTTAATTATGTGATGGTGCCTCATTTACATTGCCTCTATCTGCACGTACATATGTGTGTGTGTGTGTGCACATAAGTATAAGCTTCTGTCCGTGTGTGTGTGTGTGTGGTGGCGCAGGGGGCTTAGGTTCGTTCCCAATTAGAGGATTGCCGACCTCAAAATCAGCGGGGCATGGGATGGCATTGGAACCGCAGCAGCAGCTCTAATTGAAGGTTTTGCATTTTGCGTTTGTTTTTCCTGTCTACGCTGCCGCCTGGCTGCGCTTTTCCACTTTTCCGCACTTCCAGCAGCTGTGTGCGCCCCCTCCCCAGCCACCCACTGTGCCATGCCAATTGCCTACTTTTGACTCTTGCAACTTGAGCATTAAACATAATTAGTGGGGCATGTGGCCAGCTAGCAGCCAGCCAGCCAGCCAGCCAGGCATCGCAGGCAGAAACCCGAAAGCAAATTAATTTCAAATAATACTCAGCTATCAATAAAACGAAGGCAACAACCATCCAACAGAGCAGCAACAAACCCGAAATTCCATTACCAAAATTGGCACCCGAAACGCGAACCCCCTGCCCAAGAAGACGCCGCTGCTGTTGCAACACTTTAAGTGCAATTCCATAATCAAAGACCTCTGAGAACTGCTGGAACTGCGGTAAAGGGAAAAGGAAGAATACAAAATAATAAAGCCAACGAAATGAAGATACATAAAAACAGGGGAAAAATCTGGAGCCAGCAATAGCAGAGGGCAGAGGCCAAACACGAAGTGTGAATACTCTAGGCCAAGGAGGGACTCTCTGGAATATTTGCGAATATATATGCCAGAATATTCAGCAGTCTAATCGATTGATTGTCCATCTCCTGTACGAATTATTTAGTGCTAAAGGGCAGTGCAAAAAGGTCTCTTAACTTATTCAACATTCAATTTTCAGCGCAGACATTCGATTGGCTGCAGCCCCCAGACAGGAGTAGAGCATGTACTGATGCGAACGGTGGTGGGAGGTTCCACCCAGCTGGCCAGCTGGTTTTATGCATGGAGCAGCTACACAGGTTGGGCTTAAGGTTGAGCACAAATCCAAAATGCATTTCGAGCCAGAGAGAGAGCTGGCAATAAAGGCGTGTGGCACGGCGGCAAGAATCCACTTAACGCTCATTGCAGGACACATAAAAAGGATTATTGTACAAATTCAATATTAATGTGGAGATGATACCTAACCCCAGACTGCCAAGCGGCCAAACGGCCAGTCGACCAGTCGGCCAGTCGACTGCAGCCAGTGTTGGACAGAGCTGGCAAAATTATGCAGAGGCGTGAAACACTCGAGGCATCGGCATCGGCATCGGGCGCGGCGATCCGGCTTAAGTGCGGCTTAGATGACGGTGGAGTCGTCTCCGAAAGCAGCAGCAGCAGCACCAGCAGCACCAGCCACAATGCTTGGCATGAGGTTCTGGTGTGGTGTGGTTCTCGACAGCCATTGAAATTGAAATTTTCGCTTCGATTTGACAGCATTTCCTTTGATTTCGTTTCTCATCCGTTGGTTGGTTTTTCATTTGGTTTCCATCGCATCGCATCGCAGCCGCCCCACTCCCACTCCCACTCTCAATCCCAGTCCCACACTCGCTCCCAGATGAATCTTCTTATTGCCTTTGGTGGTTGGTTGGTCGGTGGGTGGGTCGGTCGAGAGCTTTATTGAAAGGCATATTTCAAAGGAGCGTTTCCGCAAAATGAGTGCAAATCAACTGCAAAACTTTTTTCGCTCTCGCCAAATTATGAAGTAAAAATATTATTGCAAATATAATGAATGTCCGAAGGGAGGGACAGGGAGCGAGAGAGAGAGACCCGCAGAGAGGGCTAAAACAAATCATAAAATTGCCAGCTTGGAGCAAGTTTTTCGGCGAGTCCAAGGACGAAAGTGTGGCCAACCATTGTGAGGCAGTTCGAACTTTATGCGATTGCCATATTGCTGAATCGTCTATCGTCTATTACCTATGGCCGCAAGGCTCTCCAAAAATCACACAAATTGTGGGCAAATTCCGCAACCTTGTAAAGTTTGGCGACCCACCAAATCGGCGGGGTGCTAAAAATGGTAGAGAAAAGAGCGAGAAGAGCGAGAAACGGTAAAGAATGGAATGCAATGCAATGGAATGTAATGGAGAAGCATTGGATTCCATATTGGAATAAAGGAATCCATCAGAAGTGATTTATAGTAATTCATTGAAGCTCTACAGTCTTTTGTTTTATTGTAAATTTGTTAATTCTTTGCTTTTCAAATGAGCAAAATAATGGACAACATTGCTTGAGAAATAAATAAATAAATGCTTCATGTCAGTAAAATATTTCTTTAAGGGATGAAAGTTGTCACGATTAAGGTAGCAAAAAGCTTAGGGACAAGCACACTTTTCAGCCGCTAGTTAGGCTGATTAGATGCAAGACCATGAGCATGATGGAGAAAGTAGCCGAGGAGCTGCAAGTGCGAGTGCTCGGCAGTGTATGGCCAAATCAAATAGAGCAGGGGGAGGGAATTGAGATACGCAAGTCCCCCGACGCTGCAGTGCCAGTTCGTCCCCCTGGCTGCTGCACTTCTTCTCTGTGTGCGTTGATAATTTTCGCCTAATGCGACTCAAGTTTGCACTTTAGTCTTTCAGCAAATATGGCAGCCACCCCACCGACCCACCGAGCCGCCGAGCCACCCCTTGCAGGCCGTGGCAGGATGGAGGTGGCAAAACGAAGTTTGCCAGGCACACTGGGGAGCGAATAGTGCTTGTGATGATTGGGGGGGAATATTTGCATAGCTCAGTTGCTCAATCGCAGCGACAATTGAGCGGCTCATTGATTGCAATCCAGCCACCCATCCATCCCACCCATCTACCCATCCAGCACTCACTAGGCATCGGCATCGGCACTGGCACTGGCACTGGCAACGGCACCTCTTGAGGCACTCCTCCATTGCACCATGCACAAACTTTTTTGTTGACACTGTGCCATCTTTTCATTTCATTTTCTCAAATCAAATTCGATTCGAATTCAAATTGAGCAAAAGCGGTTTGCTAGCCGCAATTTCAGCCCTTCTTTAGAGGCTCCCCAGCCACCCCACCCCACCAGCCATTCCCATCCACCCATACACTTTATGCCCGTTGGAGTCGTTTGTATTGTTGTCTCTTCCCTGATTGATAACTCAGTGAATCGCCGCTATGACTGTATTTAGTGGCCAAATAAGTGGTGCTACGGCCCGAAAGGGTATGTGAATGTCTTTACTTTTTTTTTCGGCGGCTAGGTATCCGGTTTGCATTGCGGAAATTGGCCGCACATTGTGAAATGGAGCGAAACGATAATCGAAATGCCAAGGCAGACAAAAAAAAAGCACGAATAAAAGAAGTGGTTAAAAAAAGGGCCAGAAAGGAATCACAGGGGAGGGCAGGGCAGGGCAGGGGGACGGTTAACAGTGTGCAGAGGGGGGCACTGCTGAAGGGCGAAGCTGAAAAGCCTTGGCTGTGGCGGCGGCATACGCGGCGTATGCGTGATGTGTGGTGCGACGCGACGCGACTCCAAATCAAAGCAAGTTTTTGGCATGCACAAATTAACCGCTTGTTTGCGGTTAATTGAGATGATATTAATTATAATTATGTGCGCACACACACGGAGAGAGAGAGAGAGAGAGAGAGTGCCAAACGAATCACAGATACGCACAAACAAACACACACACACAGACACACAGATGTGCACACATAGACACAAAGATTCAGTCAGCAAATGGAATTGTTTTGGGGTCTGCCGCTGTCGCTGCCGGTTGCCGGTTGCCGCTTGCCGCTTGTTGGTGGGAACACATGTAAGCGCTAATAACACTTAAATAAGCACACACACACATACACACACACACATACATACATACAGATACAGAAACACAACCACTACGGCCGGAGAGCGGACAGAACGACATGGGGATGGCAGCGGACAGACAGGCATTTCAATTTCGAAAATTAAGTGGCTCCACTTGCCTTGTTTGTATTTGTGTGCCTATATCTCTCTCTCCCTCTATCATCTGTGTGTGTGTGTGTGTTTTTGTTTGTTTGTCTGCGATTTGCGTTTATGCTGCCGCCGCTACCGCTGCCGCCGCCGCTGCCTGCCACATAAACATCCGCTTTGCTTTCAACTTATATTTGTTTGTGCCGCCTTTTTTTGTGCCGCCAAACGATACCCTGCGCCCGCAAAAGGGGTTGCTCGGCGCGGCTGGAGATGCCTATGGGAGCTCCTGCTTCTGGCATGCACAGCTCCCGTCCAAAGAGCATTCAGTGCGTCGGTTGATGCAGGTATTGGATTATTATGCAAGTGAAACCGCAACTAATGTGCACTACAAACTGTCTGTCAATCGGCTAGCGCACGGGCAGGGCTGGGCAGGGCGGGGCAGGGCAGGCCGGAAGGATACGCATGCCCGTAGATTGAACTGAGCCTGAAAAATGCACTACTGACTTTCCGCGGATGTTTTTAATGCGCGAAAACTGGGAAATATATTCAAATAATTTAAAAGCGGAGCGCGCTGCAAATGATGTCATTAAAAAACAACCAGCACGAGGATGCTGTGTGTGCCAGAAAATGTGTAGCGAATGTCGATGGGGAGTTGTGCAACAATCACAGAGGCTTGAGCTCTAGGAGCAATACCATTACGTATACGCCTCTTATGCTCGCGTTCCCCGTAGAGGCCTGTCTCTGGCAATGCAGAAGATTTTTGACAGGTGTGGAACATAGCTCTAAATTGGGCTGAGGCATCAGCTGTGCCAATTGGAGGAATTCAACTAAAATTAATAAAGGGGGAAAAAAATGCAAGGCAAAGAGAAGCAATTTGCATCTCTCTCTGTCTTGTTTTGCCCTCAAATCTCAGTTTTCACTTCAGGAATAATTGCAGCACATATGTACGAATATTCCTGAGCTGTGTGCCAGGAATATCTCAGACCAAACCAGGAAAAAAAGGAATACCAAGCTTAGTACAAGAAAAAGATTTAATTAATATTTTTTGTTGATTGAGGCTGAACTGCCAATAAATTGGCACACGACAAGCACACGTATTACTTCCACAGCAAAGAATGAAAAGAACTGCAGAATAATTGTCCAAATGCATGTATGCATGCACTGAATTTCATATTCGGTTGAGATTGAAGCAGAATCAATTGCTTTAAGCCAAAGTAAGGAGTCTACTGACTCTGTCCCTGCCACTGCCCCTGCCCCTGCCCCTGCACCTGCTGCTGCTCCTCTAGCAAGCGCATAACTCTTGGCCAAATAAACAAAAGCGTGTACTCGTAGTTATTAAACAGGATATTCGAATCAACAGGAGCAGCAACAGTGGCAACAATAAGGCAGGGACAAACACGGCAGCGGACAACAAGGCAAAGAGAGTGACAGAGAGAGCGAGCGAGAGAGAGCGAGAGAGAGAGCTCTGGACAAAAAGTACGACGAGTACAAGAGCACAATTTCCTTATGCAAAGCGACGATAAGAGCAAACCGAATGCAAATACATAGATTTATGACCATGGCCCAAGCAGGCAAGAGGCAGGAGGAGGCAGCAGGCAGCAGGCAGCCCAGACCAGACCAGACCAGCCCAGCCCAGACCACTCCCGTGAACTGAGAACTCGCTGAGAACTGTGAACGATATAGAGAGCGTTGTATATATCCCCAATCCCCAATCCAAAGCATTTCGTTGCCGATTCGATTCCATTCGATCCACAGCTGCCATAGCCCCAGTTCTGTGTCGTAAAAATAAAAGCTGTCAATGCACTGGAAATTTATCGCCTTGCAAATTAACACTTAAATGCAAATGGGAAAAATGGCACAGCCAACAAGTAGCAGGGAGCCGTTCCACTGAAGGGTTCCGAAGGTTTCGACCTATGGATGGTCTGTAGGTGAGCGAGCAGCGGAGACTGTGCGAAATTTAGTTACGTCTGATGAGTCATTTTTTTCTGGGTGGAGCTTCCACGGAAAAGTCCTTCCATCCGTCTGCTCTGCTCCGACTATTTAAAGCACCTTGTGATACCCTAGACACCTCTCAATGGCCACGAATTCGATCGAATTGTAGCCGTATTTTGTACACACACACACACATAATAAATGTATAAAAGCCGCCCACCCCCCTTATGGTACAACGAGTATCTGTAGTTACCTTTTCGGCCTCGAGGTCGCCAGGTATCTGTGTGCCGTCCTTCGAGCAGAAGCAGTAGGGCAGGGCACAGTCCTCGGTGCTGCAGCGCTGGGCGGTGTCTGCCGGCGCATCTGTGGCTGGGGCAGGAGCTGAACAGAGAGTGGGAGATAGAGAGAGAGAGAGAGAGAGAGAGAATCACAAATCAGTTTGAAAATTATTTAAAATCTATTTTGTTATGCAAGATCCAATCCGGATGGTAATCGAAGTGAAGTGCATCGAGAGGCTTGTCCAAAGTTAAAAGTCAACAAGTAACAATACAATGCCAAGCAAATATCAATAAGGAGGCCAGAATCCCGGCCAGAATCCCGGCCAGAACACAACAGAACACAACAGAACAGAACAGAGCACAGACAAGCAACGAAATGTGCAAGAAACAATTTAAAAGAAAGTTAACATCCCCAGCAAGTCTCCCAGAGATACTTCTACTCGACTTGCGTGTGTGTGTGGGGGTGTGGGGCAGAGAGAGAGAAAGAGACCGAAAGTCAAATAACCTTAAGCTAAATCCTGAGCTCTCTCTGGCTGCAGTGGGGGGTATGGGGGGATGGGGTCAAAAGCTATTTGCATATGTGGGCGGCGCTGGGCGTGTGTACGGGCCAGCCGTG
The DNA here is from genome assembly GCA_018150905.1 of Drosophila ambigua. NCBI lineage: Eukaryota > Metazoa > Arthropoda > Insecta > Diptera > Drosophilidae > Drosophila > Drosophila ambigua. The sequence continues at coordinate 566,456 of JAECWS010000027.1, forward strand.
TGCGAGTATGTGATTGCCAGTCCCGAAACTCAATAGAATTCAATTGGTTTTTTTTGTGTGTGTTGTGTTTCTTTATCGCTGCCATCTTCATCCTGCAGCCTTCGTCCTGGGAGTCCTGCCTTGTTTGGCTTTGTTCTGTGATCGAGTCAACAAATTCGCTTAAAGTTCACAAAACAAAAGGTGAAACGATGCTCGGTCGAAGGCAATACCATCGATGGAGTCGATGGAGCCGATGGAGGCAAATATTAAATGCATTTCTGCTGCCTCCCCAATCACGGGCAACGGGTGTGGAAGCGCCACATTGGCGGAGGGCAGGCGACGGGGCACGTTGCACATAATAGTGCTGCTATATCTGGAGTTGCACTAACTGCATTAGCACTCGCCATGGATACGCTATCGATTCGCTGCGCTGTAGGCGTTGATTTGATTTGATTTTGATGCAGGGGCCAAGGAAATTTCTAAATCAACGCCACTCACGGGGGGGCCTGCTGCACGGTGCACGTTGCACGGTGCATGGGTCATGGGTTGTGGGTTGTGCTGGCATTCTGTGTGGCGCGGTGTGCGGTGTCTGTGAATTCCAGCTCACAGCCACACACGACTGTCAGTGGGCCAGCGGGTAAGCCGAGCAGCAGGTGAAGGAAAATTGATTCGATATTCCGCAAATTATTGGGCATTTAATTTTAATCAGCGCTACTCGATGCCAGCACAAAGCTTCTGCAGGCTCCAATCGGTCCATTCGATATTTTCCAGCAAGCAACTCTGCTGATGACTTTCACCAAAGAAGGAAAGACTACAAACAAGAAGCCAGAGCTGCCACCACTTCCACTGATGTTTATGCTAATTTGCTGTGTCGGTGGGGAGCAGCTGTGAGCCCTTTCCAGCTGCTACTCTGCTGCTAATTCTGCTGCAGGTTCTGCTGCCGCGTCACATCATCAATCAGTTGAATGCCGAATGCAAAGAAAAACTAATGATGGCGCACACAGACTCCCAGTTCGATTGCCTGGCAGCAAGCAGCTGCTTAAGCCTGTGCCGGAGAGTGTCAGAGTGATTATGGAACCAATGCCGACCACGACTCTCTTTTGGATGAAGCGGAATTTAATTGCACACAGCTTCAAAGTTATGCAGACGCAATCCTAATACCCAGCCAGAACATAAGCAGCGACAAAGGCAAAAAAGTGACACACAAAGGTTGTCCTTCGCAACGGATCAGGAAGAGGAACAGGATAGGATAGGATGGGATAGGATAGGATTCGTATACTCTCTCCTTCTGCAGTTGGCATTGATTTGGTTTTAGTTTTTTCTCTGCGCTGCGCTGCGCTGCTCTGCGCTGCTCTGCTCTGTCCTCTGCCCTCTGCTGTTTGTGACCGAAATCCCCACCCGCTGTGGCACCTTTGGCATTTATGTAATGCCAGCAAAAAACTAGTTTACACAAAATAAAATACAATAAACACACACAATAAATATGAATGAGCACTGCACTGGGCGGGGGGAGCGAGGGAGGGCATAGTTTTTATTATTAACATAAAATATCTGATCTGTTTTCCACTCTGCAAAAAAAGGGGCAGGACAATCCGCAGATGGAAAAAGCAAAAAAGCAAAGGGGAAACCGGAAGGGAAAAAAACGACAAATAAAAACCCTCTTGTGGCATATCAATGCCTTTTTGAAAAATATTTGTGGTCACATCATAAATAACGGCAATGAAAATGAAATGCTTGGCAATTAATTGGCCAGGACACAGGACACACACGCACATGCAGGACACCACAGGACAGGCGACAGGAGACAGGACAGGCCAGGACAGTGTGGACCGGGACAGGACTGCAATCAACATAAATTCTCTGGGGGGGCCTGGAAAGCAAGAAGCCCCCACACAAAAGTAAATGCATAAAATTTTATTATTTCAAAAAGTAACTTCAAGAATCCCCCCAGCTCTCCCGCTCCCACTGCACGCCCGCACCCGCTGCTCCTCCTGCCTTTCGTCCTTCTGCTCTAGAACTGTGTTTGCCTGCAACTTGTGCTGAGTTATTGAATAAAATGTAATAAACACTTTTAGTAACTTTGTCTTATGCATTTTGTCCTGCCAGAGACCATGCTCGTAGACACGAAGAGACAGAGACAGAGACAGGGAGACAGAGAGAGAGAGAGAGAGGGGACAGGGGACAGGGGACAGGGATAGACAACGACTCGCATCATTGCATACAATGCGTATACGTTATATTTGGCTACTGCTGTCCATAGTTGTTACGAGTGTAAATACCCAGGAAAGTGGAGGGTATAATAGGCTCTGACTAGACAGGATATTGCAGGCCAGGACAGGGCAGGACATAATCTTGGCAGCAGTGCAACAACAGAAGAAACAATTCTTTTCAGGGAGCAGCCTACATAATAAGAGCTCGGCTTTGCGTTTATATATTTCAGATATTTCTCTCTGGCCCCAAAATAGAGTTCGACTCTCAACGCTTGGCATGGAATTTCGTCTTAGAACCCGTGGATCTGCCAGGGTACTTCCATCTTCGATCAATCTCCCGCATGCCTTTCCTTCAAGTTTTTGTTTCTGTTGCTATTCTGCTGTTGCTGCTGCTGCTGCTGATGTTGTTGTGTAAGCAATATTGAAATGCTGTCATTGAGCGTGCTCACTGAATTATGAAATTGAAAACTATTCAGTGCAAAACATTTTTCTTTGAATTTTATCAGCTCAGCTCCTCTGCATATGTGCGGATGTGTGCGGATTGGGTAGATTTTGGTGTCAGCTGCTGCCGTTGCTGCTGCTGCCTGTCAAAATACTCCTCCATTCCATTCCCAAAATGACTCTCTTTAGACCTCTTGAAATGTTGTTAAATTTCAAGAGCAAAAAACTGGCTTAAATATTTTAATTTGTGTCTGCCGCCTTTGCAGCTGATCAAAATCCTATCGGAATGAAATGAATTCGCATTTATATGCACATTGTACGAGTGAATGAATAAACTCGCACTCGCACATACACACATACAAATGTATGCATGTATTATGAAAATCTCAACCACTTTTTGCTTATTTATTTTGGGGGACAAGTTGCTGTCACAATTTCAAATTCTGTAGAGACCTCCGTTGCGTATACGCAATTCGTCAGCCGAGATTTTGGCCAAAGTCATGAATCTGTTGGTCGATGGTGGGTTGGTGGGCTGTGTGGGGTGTCTGGGGTGTGTGGGGCTGAGAAACGGATGCTGCAAAGGAAGTCTTTCGGTTGGCAAGAGCTTTTAATCCTCCGTCTGGCTTAGGCAGTTGGCAGATGGCTGGCTAAATTAAAGTGCCAGACGATTATGGGGCAATCAGTTAGTTTGCTTCTTCACTCATTTTGCATGTGGTGTGGTTTAATGCTAAAACACATATACAGCGTTTTTTTGCTGTCTTCAAAATGTAGCCTGAAAGGTTTTCCGCATGTCTCTGGCGTCTTTGAAGGTGATTCCTTTAATGGCAAGTGCCGAAAGAAATTGGTTTTGTATTCACTTTGCTTGCAAGAAGCTGTATAATTAATGTACAAGCAAACACTTGAGTGTTTCAATTCATTCCGTGAGGAGCGGGAATAGCTGAAGAGTATTTCAAGCATCACGTAAGAGCAGACGGCTGACAGATATTCCGACAGAGAGTCAGTCTTATGGGATGTGTAAGCTCTATTGGATCAACTGGATGGGCGAAAGGAACTTCTGAAGCTGATTATACCGGATGTTGATTTTCTTTATTAGCCAAACAGCACAAAAATTGCATTAAACCTCGGAAAATTCGAATTCCAATGGTCTGTTCTTATGCTACATAGGGCCTGTTTGATGATGATGCGCTTCATATGCCTGCACTTAGCAGTGCCTCATTGCCTCATGGACGTGTGACATAACATTCACTCGCACGCCCGCAAAAACAAACCAAACAAAACAAAAAAACACACCCCCATCCCAGCAGCCTTTCACCCCGTTCAGCTCCTGGAAAAATGCTGCGAATGGCAAACGTACAAATTGCCAAATGGCCGAATCGGCGTTGGCTTTGGCGCTGGCGTTGGAGTGGGGCAAAAATTGTTATATTGGGTTAGCCATTTCCTGTGGCAGCAGACGACAGACGAACCGAAATTGGGAATCAGATATGTATACATATAGCACTACGTACCTATCGCCTTTATGTATCTGGAGTCAGCAGAAAAGCAGCGACAAAAAAAGAGAAGCAAAATTTTTATGCACAGAGAGCTTTGACCTAATCTCTGCTGCAATATTTCTCCTCGTGCTGCCTGGCCCCACACTGCCACAGCGGGTGTGTGTGTGTGTGTGTGTGTGTGCGTCATTTATGTTATTACTTTTCTTCAGCACACATATACGTATATTTGTCTGTGTATATATGTATTGAGTGTGAGCGAGGGAGGGGTAGCTATTTATATGAGGACAACATTCCAGTTGGTATTACGCAAATCCCCAAAACGCTTTAGCTGTCGCAGCTTTCTTCCGAGCGGTTGCCTTCCGACCAACGACCAGTACCCAGGGCTCGTTCCCGCTTTTAGCTGTGGGACCACACAGACCCGCCGCCCCCACACCCCCTCACCACATCTGTAGACGTAGCAGGACTTGCAACCGGAACCGGAATGGCGACTACTGCAAAAGTGCGTGCTTGCATGTGAACGATATGTCACTCTGCATATGCCTGTGTGTGTCTCTCTACGTCTCTCTCTGTGTGTGTGTGTGAGTCTGTGCATTTAATTCTATGCTCGTTTCTGTTGAATTTTTGGCCTTTCGTGTGCTTACACTTAACAAAATAAAGAGTGATTGCTTACAAGAAAGCAGAAGAATCTTCAATGAACGAATTCCATCGTAAGAACTCACTATCTAAAATGTTCTAGGAATTAATTAACATTAACAGGCAACTTATGGAACAGTAAATGGAACTCTCACTCGCTCTCCTCTCTCTCTCTCTCTCTCTCTCTCTCTGCTCTTAATTATGCCCACTAACCGACTTAGCGATACCCATAAAAACTGCTAGCCAAATGCGTTACCTAGCTACCACGCTGACAATTTCCCTTTTGCGGTTTTTCCCCAAAATAAAATTCGTCAAGTGTATGCCAAAAAAGAGGAGAAAAGAGAAAAATATAGAAAGAAAAGGAAGCCAACTGGTTTCCAGTTCTGTAGGTGCATGGAGACTGAAGCTAAGAACTGCCGTAAAACTCAAAACTAAATCTTAAATGTAAGCTTTAATGGCCTCCCCACACTCACAACCACACCCACACCCACACTATAAAAAAAGACACACACACATAGTGATAGAGATAGATAGATGGGAGTTGGTTATTCTTAAGCGGTCGCGTTTGTGCCCCATTTGAAGTGCACTCAATGTTGTGGGATGACAGAAAGAGAGAGGGAGAGAGAGGGAGGGAGAGAGAGATAGATAGACAGACAGTGGGGAGTAGCACATGGCATTCATCTTGAAGCCTGAAGCCTGAAGGTGGCGCTGTGGCCCCTCTGGGCAGCGTCTCGTTAGGCAAGTCAATAGAGCGGACAATGTTTTGGGGGATTCGGTGTGTGGCGGGCGAATGGTGCTGGTCGCCACCATTTTGCTCATTGCATTGTCATCGCATGGCATTCGATTTTTGGCCCCCCCCACCCCACCACACACACACACACAGAGCACAGAGCACATATCCACATGCAGGACTCTCTGGAATCGTTGGATGTATGTGGAACATTGTAGCCATAAATGAATTATGCGACATTTACTCAAAATTGCTTCCTAATGCACAACATCCGGCCCAGACAAATGTCTTTCTCTCTCTCTCTCTCTCTCTCGCTGACTGTGTGTGTGTGTGTGTCTTCCTGTGCATATCCTTGTGTCTCTGTGTGTCCTTGTGCGAATTGTAATAGAATGCCCAATTCAATGTTGAGCTTCTAATAAATTTGGGCGCTCCTTTGCGGTGGCTTTGCCTCCTCCCATCAGCCTTTTTGCTAAGCCACAGGCGATTGTTTCGGCTCGAAGTTCGCTTTTATATTTCTAGTTTTTCACTGGAAATCGTTTAGCAAACCGCTTGGCATTTGCCACACACACACACAGAGAGAGAGAGAGAGAGAGAAAAACCTGCCTCCACAGTCACAGCCACAGATCCAGATCCAGATCTAGAGAGACAGAGACAGAGCCTTGGTGCCATCTCTTTCTTGGTGGCATCACTTAGAGTGCACTTAAAGTTTTTACTTTATTTTCAGTGCTCCCTCTCTGATTTATGTTGCACTTTCAATTGTCTCTTCAGCCAGCAACCCAGACACTGAGGCAGAGCGAGAGATAGAGCGAGAGGGGCTTGGGCCTCTCTTTCTTTGGGATTTTGGGAGGGACGACTTACTTGTTGGCAGTGGGCCGCACTTGGCCTCATCCTTGAATGTGCAGTACTTCTGTAAATCGTCAAAGTAGAGGCCGGACGGGCAGCGGTTCAAATACGGATAGCCGTCCACGCACTAAATTGACGAAAAGAGACACAAACGGAGACAGAATGAGAGTCAGAGTCAGGTAGGGGGGGAGATTCCATTCAAATGAAAGACCATCTATAAATGGAGATGCATGATGCATGGCATTGGCTTGCCACACCACTCACCTGGTAGAACCGACGACAGGTGGCAGGATCCGCATAGTTGCCATTGGCAATGTGTGAGGGGCACTGGAAATCCTCCTTCTCTTTATTTTGGCCTATGGAAAAATCGAAAATGTTTCATTAGAGCTAGCAAATTGATGGATGAAGCTGCTGCATGATTGACTCATCGATGTTGCTGCGCATCTGTAGATCCTGAGAGAGTTAAATTTCAATTAAAGCAAATTTATATTCACTGCAAATATATAGAATGATTGCTGTAGAGCTGATAGTCCATGTCAGGGGGCATGCACACATGTATTATTATGAACCCTTCCCGTATAAGATTAATCGTATCAATTTGCATGTAATCCCGAATATCCATAGGATCCATCAACCTTTTTGCATTCACTTATTTGTGCAGTTAAGTTGCGCATTCAATTTAAATATCCGGCAATTAATTGCATAATAGACATGCCGCATATTATATATAGACCTATGGATACACACGATAGGTGGATTATACATACATTTAAAGATGTGGGGACTGGGCATGCAGATAAATTCAAATTATAATCGCGTAATATATATTTATGATGATTTTGTGTTGCAAATATTTATGCACATACATACATACATATGTATGTACATTGGGTACATGTGTAACTGTTGTGTTTTTTTTGTGTATGGTTTTATGGAAAGCCAAATCTAAGCTTAAAAGGCTTGGCGGCTTGACATTTACACAAAAGCCGCAAAATGTAAAGGGGTCTGAGGGGCACATAAATAAATAAATGGCAGATAAGTTATAATTAAATGTCGATTTACATTCGATTAACCAACGGCAGCAGCAACAACACACCAGACAAAGAATAACATCCGAGTATATTAAGTGCAGATCCGTGCAAAAAAAAACCCAGCAGCAGCAGAAATAAAAACTAGTTCTGAGGGCTCGAAGGCTTGGATACCCTGTAGAGCAGAGCTTCTAATAATAATAATCCACTGCGCAACCGATCTATCTAGCTGACCAGAACATGCATACACACGTATGTATGTACATCAGCAGCATACATACGTACATTCATCATCATCATCGTTCGCGGTTGCAGCTGAACAAACGAAGCGGTTTCACAATAACAACAACATAAGCAACAATAACAACAGGCTGTGTGTGTGTGTATTTGAGTCAAAGAGAGAGATTAGAAGCGGATCTTTGCTGCATAGCCTAATCTCTCGAGCTCAAGCCATACAGACGCAGGCACAGCACACACATGCACACATTCGAGTACAGACTTTGGTGTCGAGTAACATATTTACAATACGAAGAGAGTGTCGTCTGAGCATAGGCATCTTATTAATTGTGTTCCGCAAGCGAAGTGTATTTCTTTATCGCACACCCTGCATGTGCGAGGGCCTCTTGGCGAGCTTTGATTCAATTTAGCTGAGAAATCAAAAAATCTTTATACAAAAATCAAACTTTGCAGGTTTCTATGTGCCTCTACGCAGAAGCTAAACACTTTTTTTTGTGTCTGCTGCAACAGCAATATAATAAAGTTTTTCTATTCCTATAATATTTATTTCTGGCTGCATACTCCAAGTGTGGCAATTAAATGTATTCTCCACCTGAAATCAGCAAAAATGAACCATAAACTTTAAAGTTTAAATACCTTAAAGTGTATGTTTGTATGTGCATAATATTTGGCTGTCTCTGCTTTTGGCGAACAAATCTGATCATAATCATAATCTCCTTTCCAAGGGTATTGCATAAATGAAACCAAATTAATGAAAATATTTCAAAAATCGAAATCCAAATCCAGCAAATCCCCCCCACAGGGTGGACTGTTCTGTCGCGGTATTGGACAAGTTTCAGCTATAATGAATATAAATTGACTAACAGCATTAGATTAACACGCGCCTAAAACGCAAACAGCAAAAATCCACAGCAAAACGCTGGCGCCCATATTCCCGTTTGCCATTTCGCCATGAAATCGCTGCGAATGGGTTTTCGTAGGCGGCAAATGTGGAGATTTTGGTTGATTTTGGTTGATTTGGGGATGAATTTAATTGAACGAACCACGGCCGCTTGTTGGGGCTAGCTGTCGCGGCAATTATTCATAAAGTATTCATTCCATTTTGGGCTCTAAATGTTAATCAAATGAAAACTGTTATTGAACACAATTGCATTGCGTGCACGCAGCATGGGCCGTTGTTCCTGCCACAATAATTATAATTATTATAATTATTTGTCAGTTTCTATGATTTTTCACTGTTGCCAGCGAATGAAAATGGCAATTAATTGATAGCCAAAGCCCACCGCTCCCCCCGCCCCACATAAACTGTGGGGATTATAGGAATCAAAGAGTGTTAGATACACGTAAAAAGTATTGTATAAACAGAAACTACGCTTAGCTATGGGAATTTATGCAATCGCAAGAGTGGTGCTCATAGGTTTTCAGTCGGTTGAATTCACCTTTTGAATTGGCGCATTCACAAAACATATCTTGATTCAATGATGTACGAACGAGCGTGCATTTTTGGAAACCTATCCTCGTCGCCATTACCAGTGGCACTCCACTGTGTGGCATCGACCATCGACTCACTTAACCGGAGTCAAAGTGCATTTTGGGCCAGCGATGGCATTCATTTAGCAGCCATGGAAATACGGCTGCAAAAAATACCAGTGCAGTGCAGTGCAGTGCGGAATACATATTTACCATGGCCAACATGGACACCCCTCTCCAAAGTTTTTATTTTTGTCAATTTTCAGCACTTGTTTTACTCCCTTTGTATGTGGCTTATTTATTTATTTGTTGCACCCATATTCTTTGATACATTTTGCTTTGTTTGCGGCATGAAAATATGGTTTATTATGCAAGGAGTTGCATGCCTGCTGCCTCCGCCTCCGCCTCTCTCGAATTGAATTCGGTACAAATTTTAATACCGATTAATGCTAAGTGGATGGCTTTAAAAGTAAAAGCTTTAATGTTCATCGAACAAAGAAATAAACATAGAGAATGGTTGAAGCAGAGCGCAAAAAATTACGCTAAAATATTTGAGGCATGAGTACAATATATCCACGAGTATATTCATGAGTGTATGTATGCACCAGCGACCACAGTGCCGCAGAACGGCAACAAAATTCCAGTTAATTTAAATGGAATGTGTGTAAAATAAACAATAACCAACCAACAAAAACAGCCAATAGCAAATAAAATTAAATCAAATGAAAATGTTGTACCACTAAAAAGAAAAAATCCACCATAAATAGCAAACAGCAAAGAGAGACAGAAAGGAGAGACTGACACACGCAGAGCGAATGAGTGTGGAGACACAGAAAGAGAGAGAGAGAGAGCGAGAGCGAGAGAGTGGTGCAAAAACATTTTCATATAATTATTATTGCTAATTAATATTTATTAACCAGACCATCCAACATCTCCCATCTGCCCATGTCCGTGCCCCGTGCCCCGTGTCCATGTCAAAGTCCTAGCCCTGGGCCACTCCAAAGCGGGGGCAATATTACCAGGAACTGTTACAAGAAGTCACAGCTAATGAGGCGACTTCCCCTAAGCGGCTTACACCATCACCGTTCCAGACCCCCCGCCCCCCATTGTCGAGAGGGAGAGCTGTGTATTGGCAGTGATTCAACTCTCGAGGGAGCGCCACTTTAAAGTTCAAGAAAATAATAGTGAAGGAGAAGAATGGATTGAAGTGTAGCCCAGCCCGGCCATCGATGGAGCTCTATCGGAGACCCTGCTGAGACACGACTGGGTTCAAATGAATAAATGTATGTATGTAAAATGTATGTATGTTGTATACGATTATAGCAATATTCCTCAGAGGCGTATTAAGTGTTTGTTAAGAATATCATATTCATATTAGATTAAACAACTAACCATGCGGTCTCTTAGGCTTATAATTTGTGGGGAAACTGATAGAATTAATAGTCTTGGGGGGTTGTGTTATTTCTGCGTTATTACAGATACAGATATAGATAATGCAAATCTACAGATATTGACTATTTGTCAACGAATGATTAAATATTGGAACACATCCCACATTAAATATATTTATTACGATTCTTATGAAGGGTTTTGGCCTTCATCTATCTACAACTGTTACTCTTAACACACTCCCACTGTTAGTATCATGAGTAGCAACTGTACTGTTACTGTTACTGTTGCTGTTACTGTTATCCCACACTGTTAGCCTCCTGTTATCGTCGTACCTGCTGCTGCGGCGGGGACGATGACTGCACGGCAATGAAAAGACGAAAAAATAATGATAATAATTAATTTATTGTGCATTTATTTAAAAAGTCATAAGGCCAATTACATGGCAACTGCTTCGCTCTTTGACTTTTGCCTTCGTGTTTTAAATAATTTTTTATATATTTTTTTGTTTATTTGTTCGATTCCCTTAATTAAGAAATTGCGGAAATGCGGAAAATAATAATTAAAAATAAGCCAAAAAACGGTGGGCCGTTCGTTCAAAGGGATCTGAAAAGGGGCCGTGTGCCGCTCTGAAGAAGAAATTAAAGTGTCCGCCAACCGAACCGTACAGGAAAATGGGGCAGAACCTGGCGAGAGGCTGGAAAAATCTTTATTTTATGCACATCGTGCAATAATTTTCCTTTTTCTTGTTTAAGTTTTCGCCCATCCCCCATTCCCTGCCATCTCTCATCGCTTTCCCAGCCATTTTCCATTTTTTTTCTTTCATTTTTTAATTGCTGATGTTTTCCCTCGGCATTGCATTGTTGTTGCAGTGGCGATTTTTCTTCTCGCATGGCTATAATTTATTTAACATTTTTGCGGCAGTTTAAAGCGAGACTCACGGCCCAGAAAGAGATAGCGAGTGAATCGAATGCCATTCGACAGTTTGCAAATTTAATTCAATTTTCGTGCATGATATTTGATAAATCAACAGCCAGCAGAGCCACAGAACAAGAACGGTATCAATTTGGGGATTATAATGATGAGCGGAGGCTTAAGAGCACCAATCGCATACCCAAACACTCCTTCGGACAGCGAGAGACAGAGTCGCAGCAGCGACCCTCTGGGGGTCATTCACCCTTGTGTCAGGGATTTCTCGTTGTACCCATTTCATTCCTTATAGCTATACTTCATATACTTCAAAGCGATGACCGATGACGACGGAATTGCAGTCTTTATAGCCTGATTTTTGGCACAAGAAATAATTAAAGCGAAAATCGAACTGGGGGGGCACCACAGGGATCAAGCGATCCATAGAATAAATAAAAACAAACACATGGAACGAATACAGAGAGACTCTTAATGTTTCTGTGGATCATTAAAATGTATACTTTATGGTGTCGAATGAAGTCGCAAAAGGCCGTTCTCTGGGGCCGGGTCTGGGTCTGGGTCTCGGCAGCTTCTTTGTTTTAATGATTCTCATGCATTTTGTGTATCGTTTTCCTCATTTATGCAGCTGCAGCGAAAGTGCGTGTCCGACAGGGGCCAAAAGCGCAACAGAAAAGGGCAAAGAGAGTGAAGAGCAAAGACAAGTGTTGTAAAGCAATTAAATGAAAAGGAATGCAATCAATTGCATCAACCTGATACTCATGAGTGCATTTAAATGCAAAGGTGCTCTCAAAGCTTTAATTTTTCCCTACTCCCACACCACTTTTACATATCTTTTCAAGTATCTTTTTGAATGGAATTCGAGGCGGATTATAATGGTAAATCGAATGTCTTGAAAACGCTGATTTCGCTCTGACTTACACGATTGAGAGTCTACTCCAGTTCGCCTGCTTCGAATATGAATGAATGCGAGGTGTGTTCTTTTTGTTTTCAGCTTAAATTGCATTTCCCTTATTGCAGCTTTTCGCTGGCTTCCGTTTTCTTTCCAGCCCAGCCCATTCCTTCCCTTACGAGCTTTGCCTTTCCCTTCCCTTACCTGCATTTCCTTTCTTTTCGTTTCGTTTCTTTTCTTTTCCTTTCGTCTCGTTTCTTTTCATTTTCCTTCACTTAAAAAGCATTTCCCATTCAGCGGTTGTCCCTGTCTGGCCATTGTCTATACAATATTCATTCTCTCTCTGTCACATTTTCTTTCTCTTTCTCTTGCCAGCTCTTTCGCACACAGTCTCTCTCTCTCTGTCTCTTTCTGCTTTTGTTGCAAGTGTATTTGTTTTTGGTTAAACGGTTTTCGGCTGTTGTTTTTTCTTCCTGTTTTTTTCTGTTTATCCGTTGTGGCATTTTCAAGTAATTTTTCACGCATTTCTGTGGCTGCTTTGCGCCTCATTTTTCACGCCTGTCCATGTGTCTCTCCGTCTCTCTTTCTCTCTGTCACTCTGCCTCTCTGTGCGAGAGTGTGTGTGTGTGTGTGTGTGTGTTAAGCTGCTTAAATGTTTTTGTCGCTTCCTTTAGCAACATTGCTATTTTTTAATACCGTTTACCCGCAGAGAACAGGCGGGCATATTGTCACTCTCGAAGCACATGCAACAGGCAGTGCCGGGCAGCGCAGGGCAGGGCAGGCAAAACCAAAACCGAAAATACAAACATCCAGATAGTATATTTTAATATAATTCCTAGACTTGTGCATATTTCCATGACTCATTACTCGGCTGGAGCATTGGAAACGTGGCAACTGTAGCCACAATATTCCAAGTGTCGAATGACGCACAGTGCCTCTGGCTGCTCGGCCGCTCTCTTTAATAACACATCAATTATAAACATCGACAGCCCCATAAACATAGCCCCCATAATGATCGCGCCCCTCTTTGCAATATCAGCACAATTTTCACTCACATTTCACTCGCTGACGATTGAGAATCTAACGAAGGAGGCTCCAATTTCCGCTCAATCTCCCAGTGGCGAGTCAAGTGCGCTGAGAAATCTTTTCACTTCGCTTCTCTCCACTCAGCAGGAAAATATCAGAGACCGAAAACTGGAGAGCTCTGAATGTTTGAGTGTCTGTTTATATAAATTGCAGCACTGGCCTCTCTCTCTTTCTCTTTATATGTTTCTCGCTCTCTGTATGTACATAATAATTTTGTCGGCTTCTGTGGCTTGGAGATAAGTTCGAATCAGTTGCTACGTTACGTCGGTCTCTCGCGGTCTCTTGGCGTAGTTCATAAATGAATGACTACTCGAAGTTGAGTGCCTAGAGATTATTGCGATTAAAATATTATCAGTTCGAAGTGAAATTCTAGAGACATACATATTTGTGTGAGAGGTAATCAATGATTAATCACCAGAGGGAATGCGTGAATGCTCAGGATTCCCCCAGACCCAGACCAGAGGAGGTATTCGCATAGTCGTTCCGTTTTCTTTGTTTCTCTTTTTGCCGCTCTGCGAGTGTTTCTGTTGCTGCTTTTCTGCTTTTCTGCATTTACAACACTTAAATTGTAAATAATGCCGATTTGGTTAGCCCCAAAGAGAGACAGCATGGGGGACAGCCAGTGGCAGGGAGTGGTTGGGGGGGTAGCAAAACCTCGGCATTCACTTTTCGAGTGTGTAATGGCCAAAGCCACTTGCCTTTGTCAACAAATTTGCGTTTAAATGGCTCATGTGCCTGTGCCTGTGCCAGTGCCAGCCTGCCAGACAGACAGACAGACATCATTGTGCCGCCCACTCGCCCCACCTATACCGCAAGTGGTGTATACGTATCCATCCTTCTGTTCTTTGCAATTCGGTTTTAATGTATTTTTAAATTATGTTGATTTCTTTTGGCTTGGCCTGCCGGAGGGAGGATAATCTTTTCTTTTCTCTGAACAGAAAACAGCGGGAAGCAGAGAGTTGGAGAGCCTCTGCTCTGCTCCGAGTGTGTTTGTCGCTCTTGTGAAATGAGATGCGATGCGATGCGATGAATTCGTCTCCTTTCTCTTAATTGGCTTTTCCTTTTGGGGATAATGAGATTTGGCCTTGGGCTGTGTCGCAGCAGGCTGTGCGGAGCATTAATCAACACTGGCTTAAGCCACACGAATGACTGATGGAGGCCCCGAATCTATTGCGAAAATGCTCATAATTTTTCTGGTCTCTCAATTGAATATAAGGCATCCAAAGCCTACGAAATTTCTAGCAGACACGAGAAGTTGTTCCTACAATCCGCTCTATGGGGCCACACATAGCCCAGTATATTCCTTATTTCTCTGGATGTTTTTTTGGCGAGGGAAAGGGTCGTCCATGGGGGATTTATTGGACGCAGTTGCAGATGATTTGCTGCAGTGTTATGCTAGCCCTTGGGTTCCTCAAGGTTCCTCCTGTAAGAGTATTTCCAGTTGCAATTGAAATTTCTTTGCTTAGAGAAAGCTGCAAAAACATTAAGCCATTGCTACCATCGTTATACCTGCACTCGAAGAGTTAAGGGGTACTTTAGATTTGTGGTATCTTGGCTATTGATGCTGATCAAGAATATATTAAAAAAATATACGCTTGCACTCTGCCCTGTGCAATGAGCGACCTTTCACAGAGAAGATGTAGAATCTACATTTTAGATGTCGAATCGACATTTATGATGTAGATGTAGATAATACATCTTCATAAATCATAAGCTCAAAAATTTATATACTGACTGAGTACGGGTATAAAAGTAGAGTCGCGACCAAAGAAGCGACTCACACGTTCCTTCTCGTTGTAAATGTAATTACACATTGTCGGTCTTCAAAAGGTATTTTAAAGCAAAACAAAAGAGCTGCGGAAATATTGGTTTTTGCATCGGTTTTTTATTGCATCAAATGGCTTGGCTATTGGTTTGCTCTTGGGGATCTTGCCTTCGTGTTTAGTACTCACGATAATTGATGAAAGTCAAGCGGGGTCGAAGAACACGAGTGCTTGGTGGTGGTGGCTCGGCGAAACGCTTGCGCCGATTACAAGTATTCATCACAACAGGTGCCTTGGTCACAGCCTTTAAATCGTCCACTGTGATAGTTGTGCGACCGGCACTTTTTGCATTGGCCTGGGCCTCACGCAGTTTATCTCTTGCCTCATCTGCAACAGGGTTGTGTGCTAGATCTAGATCGGTTTCTATCGGCTTCACTAAGGGATCACTTACTGAGAGGCATGGCAAGAAGAGAGATGGTCAGCTCATAGCTCGGCGACATCTCCTTCCAATCCAAGACTCCGTCGAACAGGGGGCAAATCCGGCTGCAATAATTCTCAAAACTCTCCATTTCACAATTTCACAATCCCAAATCACAAACGAACACTGACTTTCGATATTATTTCGGAATGAAATAAAACGACAGGATACTTGAATTTTCAAATTTTCAAATCTATGCACATACGATATGAGGAACAGTGTAAACATCGTTGTGTTTTCTGTCGAAATTGGTTGAAATAGGAACTCCAAAGTTTGAATCTAAAGCTAATTGTATGTACATCATGGAAATAGTAGTGCCGTACGTCACCACTTCCCGGACTGTTCTTTTACCTGTACTCAAAAAGGGTTAAGGTGGGGTATAGCCGAGTCTCTGTCTGTCTGTCCGTAACAGATGTAGCAAAAAAATGTAAAATATTTGAAAATTCTACATAAATCATAAGCTCATAAAATGAGTGCGGGTATAAAAGTAGAGTCGCGTCCACAGAAACGACTCACACTATCCTTCTCGTTTTTTTAAAATTTAAACTGTAAAAAGCCAATCTATAACATTTAACGCTTAAAAGTTGACCATTTTGTCTTTTAAAGTACAAAATATAACAAATGGTTTATTATTCATTTAAAAAAACAATAATAAATGGAAATAAAAATGTTATAGCCTATTCCCAGAGGCGAGCATCCACCATGCAGTTCAGGGGATGATCCGTTAGGTTATGGAGGCACAAACACTCGGAATGGAGATAATTTGTGGACATGTAGTCCTCTGAGAATTCGTTTATGAACGCTCTGCAAAACTCATGCAGGATATTGCAGAAGATACAATTCTATGGTTTCTATGATTTCTATTCTATGATTCTATGAATTCTATAATTGCTTTTCCAAAGAAATCGCAGCTCGGCAGCTCATGTCCTTCTTGCAAAGCAGCTCTAAGCGATCAAGCAACAGAAATGCAAGACCCTTCATTCTAAAACTTTGCTGAAAAAAAAACCCTTGATTTCGGGCATACGTCCCGAACCGTTAATAGTTTTACTTAAAACTTTGGTTGGATTTAATAGAAGCAGTCACAAATTGCCACAAACTTCAGTGTTTTTCACACAGATATCCATTCTAATATCTCCCCCCAGTCAATGTTGGCCTCATCATCATCATCATCATCATCATCCGTGGCCAGCAACACGATTAGCATGTGCACGAAAATATTTAAGATATTAAATTTGCTTTATAATATATTTTTTTTAAATCTTAAATCCCGACATATCGTCACTATCGATGCTCTTTTCATTTCCATTACATTTCCATGACCCTAAAAATACGGATTGGATTTTATGCGACTTTGCTGGCCAATTAAAATGCAATACTTTGGACACGCCAAACTACAATCATCAAACATTTGCCCGAAAGTATTCATCAGTACGTAAAATTGAACAGTTTGACTGCCGAGAGCCGACATGAATGTGCAAAAGTTTGTGATATCATTTCTGAATGAATTCTGCGTGAAAACCAATTGGCCGACGCCACAGTACGATGTGACGCCAAAGAGTGATGGATTTCTCTGTCAACTAAAGCTCAAGGATGTGCATGCCACTGGCGAGGGTAACGTAACACCCACACACACACACACACAGCTGTTGCCATTTTTGTTCACTTCTTCCATTTGGTTTGTTTGCAGGCCCATCGAAGAACATTGCCCGGCAAGTGGCGGCGCTGCGCATGTGGAAGAAGATACTCAAGATTCCGGTGATCAGAGCTGTCCTGGAGCAAGCCGATGCCTCCGCAATGATGCCCACGACAAGCAGAGGCCCATTGTTCGGGGAGATTCATTTGCTGAGCATTAAGCAGCGGAAGAAGCTGCGCGAACTGCTGCTCCTCGTAGCGAACAATATCAGAAGCGAAGCCGAATTTGCTTGCCCGAAGCCCATTCCAAAACCCATCCCAAAACCCATTCTAAAAGCCATTCCAAAACCCATCCCGAAAGCCATTCCAAAACCCCTCCCAAATCCCATCTACAAAACCGTCCCACAGAAGTTGCCAGAGCTAACGTTGGAAAGTGCTGGGTGTCTAATTGAACTACCCTATCCGGAGGACGATCCTGTCGAGGGGACACCTCCCGTGGAGTGTAAAAGTGAGAAAATCAACGGAAGTTCTCACAAGTATGAGCAGCGTCATAGGTACACCAATCTCGGCTGCGGGCCCAGCTCAAATTTTATGTTGAGCAAGAGAAGCGATCACAATTATTTCAAGAACTTTCCCACGGAGCTGAAAGTGGCTGCTTTTAAGGTCATCAACTCGACAGACTTTAAGACCAAGAAGGACCAGGCCGTGGCCCTGCTGGCCGCCTTAAAACTGTCCTACACCATGGCTCTGGTGCCGTGCAAGAATCCGAGAGATCCGCTTGTCAAAGTGGAGCTCCACTGTGATTACAACGGGCTGTTTATTGATTTCAAGAGCCACATATATAACTATATCATCGACTACCTCAGGGATATGCTCTATTAAGCGGCCCTCTCAAGCCAACTGCACTGACAGACGGAGTATTCAGGGCACAGAAGAGCCGAAAGAAGTTTCAAATTGTTATGGACAGCATTTGGTAGACGATAGAGAAGCGGATCACAATGGACACAAATGTTGAATAAATATTAACGTTAATATTAATTACTGTAAAGCGTACTGGCTGCTCTGCTCGTGCCTGTGCACGAAGTGAATATGCCGCTTCCTGATTGTAGGGCATAAAAAGCAATTATGCAATGCTTTCGAGGCTGTGTTTTCGGTTGAGGAGATGCGATGCGACGCGATTCGATGGCAAAATAATATTGAAATGAAAACCAAAAGGCAAAATCAATGTCACAATCAAAAGTTGCATAAATAAAGCTCTCTGCTGGCGGATGCTGCCGCCTGCTGCCTGCCTGGCCCGCTCTCCATTCATTGGCTCTCTGCGTGTGCTGTGCTGCTTCTGTTATACATAGATTGGCATTCCCGTCCGCGGTGTCCGCTGTCTGTTACGGTGTCAGCAGCCATTTACAATTTACAATTTTACATTTTACATATTTTTTCGTTCGGCTTTATACGTTTAACGTTTACATAATTCAGGCAATAAGCGCCGCTCGAAACAAGTTTTGTAAGCCAGGCGAGCCACAAAAGAAAGTGAAATCGAAAGAAGAAAATTTAACACATATATATAGCTACATACACACATACATACACACATACATGGGCATGTATATTGCACATAGGCATTACGGCTATGGATTAATTACGGGGCGGTTCGATCTATTGATCGACATAAGAGCAGACGAATAAGCAAATAAACGAAAGCAAAAGTTGACCATGAAAATCTATGTGTGTGTGCGTGTGTGTGTGTGTACCGAGCAGAGACCGCCGACAGATTTGCATATTCATGAAGTTCATGAAACTAGCAGATATTTCCGATATCCGTGTGTATCCGTGAGGTATGTAAATGTGTGCCGCTGTCGCTGCTGCTGCTGCTGCGGCTGCCTCTGGCTGAATCGTTAATTAGTATGAGCAACTATCTGCAAAAGCTGCCGCTAATCAAGTTGGAGGTCAGTCCGGCAGTTGCCAGACGCCGCCGCCGCCGCCGCTTCGATTACGTAAAAGGAAGAGTGTTATGGCCTGGCGCTGGAGGCTGCAGATGAGAGGAGTCCAGTCCCAGTTGCCAACCAGTTACGAGCTGGCCAGGACAGTGCTGACCTTGCACAGCGGATAGGCGGATGGGCGGGTGAGAGCGGGGCAAACCAGTTAAACAGTCGTGAAATGCCATCATCTCGCATGTTACCTAATTCGATGTCGTACAGGAAGCAAGCCCCCCACCCCCCACTCACTGCCTGACGCAAAGACGTGCGGGAGGGGTGGTCGGGGGAGCTCAACACATTTCTTTTGGCTTTCTTTCTTTCGCACTCGAAACACGAACACACAGTAACAAAAATTAACACAAAACACACAAAAAATAAAAAATAATAATGATATAGGGGTATATATGGTTGGGTGTGTGCAACGAATGCGGAAACGCCAGCCAGATGATGGCGGGGAGGGGTGCAGGTGAAACAGCGACTCCTGCTGCTGCCCAGGACACTTACCGTTCACACTGGCCACAATTAGCAGCGTCGCAGCGACTAGACAATGCTGCAATTGCATCTTGAAGCTTCCACACAGCACTCTCTGCCGTTCCGTTGCGATACGATACGATTCGATTCGTTCTTGGTCGATTTTTGCAACGTGGTATCGATTCGGCAGCGATCTCGATACGTGCGAAACGGAGAGAGAGGAGAGAGCGACAGAACGAGGGACAGAGAGAGAGAGAGACGTCCGCCGCGAGCAAATGCAAACCGCCAACTGATCGAAGACTTGGGCCAACAAATTGCAAGAAGCCAACACTTGAGTGGCCAGCCACTTGGCCAACTTAGAGCCCAGAGCACTCAGTGGATGAGTGGCTTCCAGCGGCAGAAGGAAGCGCGAGAGATGCTCCGTGGGAATGCGGCTGGAAAGAGCTAAACATCTGATGTGTGTTTCGAAAATAGCCAAAAGACAGAGAAATAAATGGCTTTAAATTGAGCAGAAGAATGAACTGAATTGATTTTCAGAGACTCGTCTTCAGAGCCGGATTGATGAGCTTTTTTCTGGTTTCCAAACACTCACTTAAATCCAGAAATAATCCAGAAAACACTCAAGCACTCAATGATCAAAGAGCTGAATGTTTCTGTTGAAATTCCAAGCCAAAACCCACAGCTCTGATCGGCGTGTGGGGTGCGAGAGCAGTCGATGGATTGTTCGAGTTCGAGCTCGGAGCTCAGCAAACAAAACTCAATTCACTTTCATTGGAACTGGTATTGGTCTGGGCTCTGGGGGCTGTGCTCTGTGCTCTGGGATTTTTGTGTCTCTATCTGGGCAATACATTGGATTCGATCGCGTTTCAGTCTGCAGCCGGTTTGAGCCAGAGTCGGGGCTGGCTGGGCGCATGCGTGCGCATTTCAATGAGCGGCTTTAGCCATGTGGGCTCCAGCGATCCATTGTGCTGGCCTGCCCATGCCCATCCATATGCATGACAGCCAATCGCACCATCTGCCTTGGATATCAGATTGGCTTCCGCTGATTGAAACAAGTTCTTGCCGTATTTCAGGTGCCAGATGCCGACTTACAGTGTTTGCATATCAATCAAGTGCTAATTGAATAATACAGTTATCCACTGCAGACCCCAGAGAGACACCCACAACGTAGATTGCATCATCAACGAGCTGGCTGTAGGCTGTACGCTGGAGTACCATGGAGTACCACGTAGAATCGTTGAGAACTTTATGGGCTTCGTATCGTGACTGAGGGAAGCCACTGGAGAGGGGAGTGCGGGCACAGGCAAACCAGTTGGCCGAAAACGTTAACGTTTCGATGGTGTGTAGAACTTGTCCCAGGAACCATCAAATAATTCCATTTAAAATTAGAATTCAGAAGAGAATTTCATTAAAAATGTTGAAAGCCCACAGACTGGAGGGAGAATCGATGAACAGACCAGATCAGGCTTATAGCTACGGGGTTACAGTGGCATTTGAGTGGCATAACACACAACAAAATTACAGCAGCACTTTGGAGGCAGAACCCTTTCTATAGGCAGAGATCGGATGTGCCTGATCTTCTGTGGGATGCAGAAGCCAAGCGCTGACGGGACAGAGTCGCTTGGACAAATGGAATCTGAATCCAAGCGATGCCAATCAGCTGATGGGACTGGCACTCATACACCTGTACATATATCAGGGCAATCAGCTAAAGCCGCTCAACAACCAGTATATGTACGTAGGTGCCCTGCAAATATTCGCATTTACTCGCATTTATTGTATCTCCCGGCTGGCTGCTGGCTGCTGGCTCTCTGCGAGCATTTATCCACAAAAACTTTCGATTTTTAGTTTTCAAATGTCAATAGAACTTGAATTGATTTAGGGTTTCTGTTTCTGTTTATGTTGGCGTCACTTTATCCGGATTTCATTCGATTTGCGTTTGCCTTTTGTTTGTGCGCGCAGCGGCACATAAATACATTAATATATTTTATATTTAATTCTTGCACAATGGGAATTTTAAATCCAGGTATGGGCATACAGCGATAAGTCCGCTCTGTCTGTTGCTGCCTTTGTCCCTTTTTTTTGTTGTTTATTATCAAGCGGAATCATGCCAACAAAATTTGAAACTGCACAGCAATCGGCTAAGCGAGGGGGCTTCATCTTAATACATGTGCTTTATTTACTACAAATATTAAAGCACGAAGACTCTTCTCGGGCTCTCTGGAAGTGAAAGCATTTCAGAGATTCGGGGAGTGCGAGAGTGGGCGAGTGGGCGGGGGGCAGAGAGCTGCTCCTCTCGAGTCAGGCAATCAAGTTCTGCCTGCCTGCCTGCCTGTCTTATGTGTGGACAAGTTTTGGGGCTACCCCTTTCCCCCCTACCACCAACCCCGCTCGTCTTTTGTTTCTGTATTTGTGAATAGCAAATGAGTACTACTCATAACTCACTTTGGACCCATCGTTGGGGCCCAGCCCGGCCCGGCCCGGCTCCCTTTCCCGCCACCCTGTAGAATTTTATTTGCATTTCCAAAAAACTATTTCCCCTCCAAGTGGGGCACACACGCACCCACACACACACACACACACGAGATACTGATTTGATTTTTACTTTTTGTTTTGTTTTTTTTTTATGAATATTCATGCAGACAGTGCGGTGCATGGCTATAAGGCTGGAACTAAGAATAAGGAAACCAACAAAAATCCTCGAATGTTTTTGTATGGGTTTAAAAAATAAACATGGAAATAAAGCAGTTGCCTTATACTTTCGTCACGCACTGTATTTTGTGCGTATGGGCAACGGAAAAATTGTTGGCCATTTAAACCAATAAATATGTAAATTTTTCATAAATTTAATTAAATTCACTCACAAAAGAGAGCCCCCTGTGCCACGTCCCCCCGCCCCAAGCCCGAACGCCCCACGCATCTTCCCCATCAACCAACAGAACTGCAGCGAAAGTTGTGGCCCTACAGCCTCCCCCACCCACACTTTCGCTGCCCTGCCCTGCCCTTCCCTGCCTTTGCAGCAGCAGACATTAAGAGGGAAAATACTGGAGAAAGAGGGAAGAAGAAGCTGAAGTTTTTCTCTCTATTTTACGGAGATCCATGGCTGAGTTGCTTCTGTGAATGAGTGCGAATAAAAGTTGGAGAAATGTATGCAAATATCTATCGCTGGCGAAGGCATTGAGCGGATCCATCCCATCCACAGCCAGCTGCAGGTGCCAGATGCTTGAAAGAGCGAATGCCTCACTGACTGACTGACTGACTGACTGGATGACGGTTGGACAGATGGAGTGACTGACGGAATGGCGGCTTCTTGGAAAGTCCCGAGACTGAGGCAAAAGTTATGAAAGTTTTTCGATGATAAATGGGGAAAATCGTCACTGCCTAAAGCCAACCCCACCCACAACAATTTTATAGTTTCGTTTATAACAAAACAAATAATACAACAATGGAACGGCGCTGGCAAACGTTTGACTGAGCAGCAAGCAGGCTATGGAGTGACCTGCTCCCCATGCTCCCTCGCTGCTCTCGCTACTCATCCAAAGCGTTTTCGTGCACTGCTTTCCATTAACATTCACTCAATTTTCCAGCGGATTTGGCCCATTGTTCGCCCAAGGAAATGCGTGCATTAACAAGCCTCAAGAAGAGCCGCAACCGAACAGATTTAATTTGGAATCGGTACATGGGATTACACCATAAGTAATGGCTGCACGTCCAGAGGGTACTGGAGAGCCTCCTCTGCTGTTGTCTCTAATTGAAAACTGGGGAAAAGCCCGCAAGCAGGGGCCCAAAAGGAGGCCAGACATTGTTGGTAGGGACTGATAGAAAAACAAACCAATAAAAACTGAAATAATAACTTAAACGTTTCACGTCTCAGTCCTTTCGGACGAGGCAATCATCGGCGGTTGGCCAACGGATTGTTCTACCATTGAGACAGCCTTCTGCCTGTGTAGGCAGACACCTTTGTAGACTACATTTGCCAGACGTCACACACTGGAAACACACTCAAATAACAAACACACAGACACAGACAGACACAGACACAGAGAGAACACACAATGCCACAGAGTGCCAAGGTGGAGCAGGAGCAGGCGGAGGAGCGGCGCTCCAAGTGCAGAGCGGGCAACGCGGGACCAAAGCTAAAGATCCCCACATTGGGGACGCCGGGCAGCAGGCACCGCAACAGAAGGAGTCGCACCGGGCAGAGCCTGGAGTCGGCACTGGACCGGCTTCGGCTGATGGAGCAGAAGCTGCTGCTGCAGACCAAGCGGCATGACAAGCTGCTGAGCAGCCTGAAGGAGAGCGGCGGACCGGGCGCTCCGCTGGGGGCCAGCGGGGACACGCTGATCCGGGCCTCCGAGCAGGAGGAGCAGACGAGCCACGGCCGCGGACATGGCTGGCAAACGTTCATGGACTCGGTGCGGTGTCGCCTGAGCGTGAATCAGGTGGTGCGCCAGGTGCGCAACGATGCCGCCTTCACGCTGGACTTTGTGGTGCTGCTGGTGGCCGCCGCACTGATCTGCTGCGTGGGTCTGGTGGGGAACAGCTACCTGCTGCTGTCCAGCAGCATGCTCATCTCGCCGCTGATGGGGCCGATCATTGCCGGCACGTTTGGGTCGGTGATCGGGGACCGGGGCCTCTGGTGGCTGGGCTTCAAGAACGAGCTGATCGGCATCGCCCTCTCGGTGGGCATCGGCTTCATCTTCGGCGTGCTCGTGTTCCGCTTGGGCCCCTTCTTCGCCATCGCCTCCGGGCTCACCGAGGAGATCGTCTCGCGCTGCACCATCCATGCCCTGATCATCGGCATCATGACGGCCCTCGTGTCGGGCGCGGCGGGCGCCATCGCCGTCCTGGGCGGCAACACGGGCTCCCTGGCGGGCGTCGCCATCTCGGCCTCGCTGCTGCCGCCGGCGGTGAACGCGGGCCTGCTGTGGGCCCTGGCCTTCGGCACGCGAGTCCTCAACCGCGAGCACGAGCTCATCCAGAGCCTCAGCAAGCACCACGAGTACTCCAACGACCTGGAGACCGAGCTGCTGGTCTGCGCTCTGGTCAGCATGGCCCTGGCCTTCGTGAACGTCATCTGCATATGGGTGACGGGCGTGATCGTGCTGCTCATCAAGGAGGTGACGCCGGCGGTGCAGCGCAACCAGCAGTTCTGGCGCCACGACGTCCGCACCGCCCGCAAGGCCGCCCACCAGGAGCCGGCCCTCCAGGACGCCATCAATCGGTGGGACGAGCGCAGCCAGAGCCAGATGGAGTTCGGTGCTGACATCGACTTGGAGGCGCCGCACTACCAGCACACCTGGTCCCCCGGCATGGACCGCGTGCCCCTCAGGGAGCATCAGCAGAGCAACTATCACACGGTGCACGGCTTCCAGGAGCTCTGCTTCACCCTGCAGAAGCTCAAGCAGGATCAGGCCGGTGGCGGCGCCAAAAGGGGCAGCTCCACGGGGCCCAGCGTAATGGAGCTGTTCGCCAGTCTCAAGCAGGACAAGGAGAAGGAGAAGGAAAAGGAGAAGGAGAAGGAAAAGGAGAAGGAATCAGTGCTGCCAAAGGCAACTTGCTCCGAGACAGCCCTGAGCAGCCCGGCGGCAACTGGCGAGTGCCCAAGTACCAGCCATGGCCTGAACTCGTCCTCTTCCGCGACCTTGAGCTCACCTCCGGATCGTGCACTGCGACTGCTGCCCCTCGGCAAGGCCTCCCCGGCGGACGGGGATGTCTCCACTCTGGAGAAAGAAGACACGGACGCCTAGTTCGGGGTTTCCTGTTTAGTTCTTGCACAGATTAGCAGCGGCAGTGCCCGCATCAAATAGAAGCACACATAGTCCTAGTAGCTACTTCATTCTGCCCTGTGTTTTCTTGGCAGCAAGGACTTCCATGGAGTCGAGCATAGGACTCCTGCTTCAATCCCAAAGTTGATTTATTCCTCAAGCTGTGGCTGTAGTTGGTTTACCAAATCTCTAATCTCATCCTAGCAGTCAGTTGCGTTAGCTTGTGGTATCTTCTAGCTTTTATCTTCAAGTCTGGACTGAACGAGAGGCTGCCTAGAATCGTCTTGGTGACTCTGAGAAAGCTCTAAGCAGCACTCTCTCTCTCTCTGTCTCTCCACTGGATCGGATCTCTTTGCTGCAATGAAAATCACCTTTGAAGAACGCGTTGAGATGAACTCTGTTTTAACTCTACCAGTGAATCGGTGAAGCCATATTCCCTGTGGCCATTCGGTTCCTGTCCTTGGCCATTTCCACTTTTAGGCACTGCTCCGGCAGCAGGAACCCTCGGATTGCTGCGGCACCTTCTGCTGTTCATCCGCAAATTATGCATCACTTCTGTTGGCTTCTACACCCATTACGAATGCCCATACGTAGCGATTATCATCTCCCTGCAGGACCCACAGTCGTGTAAGGTAATGGAAAATGTGGAAAAACTGCAGGAGGAATCGCGTTTGAATTGTGTTTGCACAGTCTTATCGCCAACTAATTTCGCAAATCAACTGCACTGATTTCTGTCTACTTAATTGAAACTGAAAGATCAACAAAAAACAAAAAAAGTATTCAAAAATAAAAGCAACGAAATTGGAAACGGGAGGCCACACTTCGGCCAGGCTTACGACTGGCTGATACCCCTGGAGGCGGACATTTCCAGTGCAATGAATTTGAATTATTTTCGTAGTTAATGGAGGTGTTTTTTCATGTTAACCAAATGAAATAGTTGCACAGAATTCGGGCCTTGAAACGCTGGAAAGCCCACAGCGGACCAGTGCAATATTTTGCAGCTATTAAGTTCTATGTTATATGGATTTTCGAGCCGAAAGCTCCACTGTTATCGCTGTGGTTCGTTGAATTAAATCTGCCCGTTGGTGCTGCGAGCGCGGGTACAGGGTAGGCGCATTCTTTGTGAGTGATTGAAGTGGATAGTGATTAGCAGTGGGCGAGCAGGGCAGCCATTGAAATTGCATTTCCCCGAATGCTGGCAGCGGTGAGCTGCAGGGAGTCGTGAGTGGCACAGAGCAAACAATTCCCAGTTTATTGCGAATTAGAATAAAGCGAGAGGTCCGCAATCAGAAACAAATCGAAATAAAATTGATGCGCAATCCGCCATCCATGAAATGCTGGCTCCTGGCAGGACACCATGCAGGCAGGCCGTCCGGCCGGGGGGCCGTCCGGCAGGTCATGTGCCCCTGCAAATCAGGCACATTAATTATGACGAATAGGAGCATCGCTGCAGGGTCCACGGTGCACGGTGCACGGTCCAGGGATGGCCCCCGGGGAGGTTCGGGCCTGCAGGGGGTTTCGTGTGTTGTAAAATTGGAAATTGGATTGGAAATATTTGCACGAAATTCCAATTCTCATTTTCAATTGACGCGCCGCCGATTATGCTGGACGATTGTTTCATTACGAGGCCCCACTGTTGTCGCTTGACAACCTGCCTCCTCGTTGTTTTTGGTGGGGCGTTGCCAGTTGCAAATTTTGGGCCACTGCTGCTGCTGCTCCACTCAATTACAGGCCTTTTGTGTTCAAGCTCAGATTGCGACTCCAGACTCCTGTGTTTGGAGCCGTAACCGCAACCGTAACCGAAACCATACCCGTAACCGAATCATCTGTCAGGTGCGTTTGTTGGTATGCGTGTGTGTGTGTGTGCCGCTCTGACCCCCCCAGTGGCAACAATAACTGCAGCGACCGCCACGGAATGTCACGGCGATAGGCGATGAATCAAAGCAGTGGAAAAACATAACAAAGCAGTGCAGGAGCAGTCCAGTCAGATGCTCAGCAGAAGCACTCGACGAAACCCTTGAATACCTTCGAATAAAACGCGTTCTCATATTTTGAACATTTTTCGCAGTTTTATGTGAATATCTCCGAGAGCAAACAGTTCCCGGTTTATGTTTGGTGTGTTGTAAAATGATTCTGTGCAGCAAACTTTGGGCGAAATCAATGCGATCCGCTGATCCGCTGAAGGGGTAATCAAGAGATGAGATTCAGGGAGCATAATTTTCATTGTCGGATTTATGATTCAGCAGAGTCCGTCTCGATTCGGAATTTACGAGTGCAGCACGCTGTCATGCACGGTCTGGCATTCATGAATGGCCCAGGCTCCGCACCTTTGCGTCTCGGATGTGGGCGGGGTGGGGTGTGGGTACTGGGGGCACTGGCGCAAGGGGCTGATGGAATGTGAATGAGTTATGTGCTGAGGCGGGCGTGATTGATGCGGGGCGGCGAGTGCCAATGTCAATCGGAGCAATGGGAGATGTGCCTAGGACTGCATCAGTAACAGGATAATCGCTGTTAATCGCTTCTAATCCAGAGGTATGCCAGAGGAAACGACTGCTCCCTGTCTAGCATTCATTTATGTTCATTTTATTCCCCTATTTCGGACAGCGGTGAGTAAAATAGCCAAATCTCGATGCTGTCACCAACTCCATATATCCCGCATCCTGTGTCCTGTATATACTCGGGCTCGTTGGATTTTGTGCATTTTGTTAAATAAATTTAAAAACAGATAAAAGCCAAACACACACACACAAAAAATAAACTCAGAGCAAAAATGCTAAAAATGAAATCGAAAATAAATTATTTAATAGAAATGAAAAGTTTTTCGATTTATTCTGCTGTTTTGTTGGAACTTTGTGCATGGCCACATAATTCACTTTAGCTGCCCCTGAGAACCGCCTCAGGGGTCATCATCCGCACGGGCCATGGGCCGTGGGGCATGGGTTGGGGCAGCAGGTGCAACAGCATAAATTTATGTTGAACGCGTAAATTTAAGGGAAATCCAGATGGGGGCTCGCAAGAAATGAGATACAGCTACGGAAAGAGAGGGGAGAGCACGGGGGCAGGTTATGGAGCTGGTTTGAGTACTTTTGGTGGGTGCTGTGGGTGCCCCAGATGGGAGGTGACAATGATTGGGGCCGCTCGCTGTCTGGGCCCAGCGTTTGTTTGCCCCAACCAAATAAACTCGAATAAAATGAAAATTTGCCGCTTGCCATTTCATTTATCGAATGCCACTTCAGCCTTGGGTGATGCTGCCACTGCCGCTTCTGCTGCTGTTGTTGCTGCTGCTGCTCAGTGGGCGGTACGTCGGGGGCGGGTGCTGCTGCGGGGGACCAGATGGCAGGGTCCTTTGACCAGTCGCGTAAATGACTTGAAGCGTTTTACACCTGAAAATGATTTCATTTTGCCAAGCGCCGGCACCCTCATCCCCCCTCACCAAAGCTCACCTACTAAGCGCCCTACACTGAGAGAAATAAAAAGGTTTATAAAATTACGGAATGGTAAATTAAATTTTAAATTTATAAAAGTAAATTTAAATTAAAAAAAGGTTAAAAAAATTACGGAATGGTAAATTAAATTTTATTATAATTAAATAATTAAGAATAAAATAAATTTAAATGGAATTAAATTATTTATTTTGCGCTCTTTCAACTGCGGGAAGTCCTCTTTCCCAGTGTGGCTTAGCAGCAACCCACTTGAGGAACAGTAAAATATCTTCAGCATATATTTTTTGTATTGTTGCTTTGCCAGGCAGAAACGTGGAACCAGCCGAGGGGCGCTGCCGCATGGCACGTATCTCTGGTCTGCAATTCCCTGAAATTTCCATGTTTGGTGCTGACATCATTTCTCTCAGTGCAGCCGCCTAGCCGCCATCCACCAACTATGCCGACACGCCCCTCTGCCAATGTCTTTGGTTTGTTTGCTTGCGCACTTTCTGTGCGTCGCCCTGGCACCCCACAGCCACACACACAGCCACAGCCATCCCTGTTCCCGTTGCTGGTGCTGCCTGCTGTCCCAAAAAGTGTATTAAATAAAAAAGTGACAACAAATATTGTTACGCTTCTGCACTCGCGGCCACTGGCGGCAGCGGCGGCGGCCTCCTCCAGCGGCTAATGCGCAGAAAATTGGCCAAAATTTCATTTTGCAGCCAGGGAGGGGCAGGGCGACAGGGCGACAGGGAGAGCCAGGACCCTGCTGGTAACTAATGGAAGCGAATCTTACTTTACTTGTAAGCAAATATTTGCAGGTGAAACAAAGTTACTCGCCCCACTGCCCCTCTGTCACTCAGCCCAGCCCAGCCCGGGCACCTGCACTCCGCCGGGGTGTGGGAATTGAGTTGGTCGAACATCAGCAGCCCGAGCAGCTCCACCATCGTATCACATCGCATCGCATCGCGTCGCGTCCCGTCGCGTTCTAAGCTGTGTGCGGATTATCAAAGCAAACAAGCAAACTTACTGTGGATGCAGCAGCAGCGCTGTGTGGCAGATGTGGCAGAGCTTAGAGTGGGACGGGGCGGGGCGGGGCTATGGCCAGGGTCGCAAAGGGGGTAACAGAGAAGGGAAAGGGGCGCCCTCTCGCACCATTTGACAGTTGACATTTTGCGATCGAATTTTTGGTGGAATTTTCAACCAAAATTCAATTAAAAAGAAGCAAGGACCGAAAAGTCCAAGAAAATGTTAAGCGATGGCAGAAGTGGAGCTGCCAGAATGGAAACCTAGGCAAGTAACACATTGAATCAATGCTAATCAATGCATTAATAAACAAAAAGTGCCGCCAGACGCGTTTCCTCAGGATACAAATGCCGAATTAAGAAGTAGAACGGGCAGTGGATAATTATACGAAAGCGGAAACCAGCAGCAATGTAAGCCATGTAAAAGAGTGGTAATACATCGAAGGTACATTCGTGTTTCCAGTGCCAGAAAGCTTCTCTCTTTCCAGTGTGTCTTAGCAGTTGGATGGCAGGCCTGTGCTCCGCCAGCTCTCTCCCAGCGGGACTCGTACTCGATCCAATAGCCACCTCGCCTCTACTATTTACTATATATGTACATCCAAGCAAATCTTTTTCTTGGAGTGAGATTTCTGCACTAGCAATAGATTTGCTGCACACAGGACGGTCTGTTAAATAATATATTCAGCTGCATCCAATCAATTTCCAATAAATACTATGGCTTTAGTCGCTCCAAACATGGCTTTAATCTTGCTGAAAATGTATACTCTGGAACCCAAAAAAAGGGGGTAAATCACAGCAGTAATCATGACAATCCTTTGGCGTGCTCTCAAATCGTTTGATGATGTCAACATTCCGGGGATCATGGACCCCCAGATAGATAAAGATACAAAAGTTGATTGTTTGTTGATGGGCAGCAGGCAGCAGATAGAAACAGCAGCAGCAGCAATGGCAAGTCATTGGAGCAGCTCTGCCGTCTAATGGCTAGACGAGAACGGATGCCGCTAATGTGGCCAATAAATCAAAACGAAAACGAATCATCTGTGACCTTCATCAATCAGATCAATCAGGGGCAATCAGCGTTGGCTCATAACATAACAGGTTGACAGGACATTGGAATCAGTAGAAGCGAACATTAAGCGGACACTTTTCCAGCTGATGGACACAGCGAGAAGCAGAAGCACAAGCAAAACCAGCAAAGCAGTGACTGATGGGCAGTCTCCAGAATGTATGTGTGTGTGTGTGTGGGAAGTACTGTACTAAAGTCTAATTAAGTTTTCATGGCCCCTGCTTACGTGTTGTTCTGCTGCGAGTGGGGGGACTCTGAATGAATGAATGGTCAACTTGATTAATTTGCGGCAGCTAGACAAGCATTAATAATCCGGTTAAAGTGTGTGCTACACACCCAGACACACACGAACACGGACACACACAAATGCAAACACACTTAAGCACCGCTTGTGGCAACACACCAGCAAATAAATATAACGAACGCAGCAGTAAACACAAACTTAGTATAAAAGTCAAAACAAAGCCACAAACTGTTGCCACTGCCACACTGCCACAGAGCGAGCGAGAGAGCTGCCAGCGCCTCTTGCAACACTTAAATACCCTAAGATACATCTTCAACAGTTTAACGATTGCAATATTTGAAGAGCAGAAAGAAATTCATTAAATTAAATTATAATCCTCTGCTTCTTGTGCACTTCCAGTACAGAAAAATTTAAAAAAATATCTCTGATATCTGGCAAGACAGTAAGTATTCAAATTAAAATTTTGTATGCTAAAAGAAAGTATTTACATTCTCGCAGGTTCCACTGCCTATCATGGAGGAATCCAGCCGTATCACCCCGTTGCATGCAGCCGCACAAGCACAACATACCCGTTGAACCGCAGTGCCTGCTATCTGGAATCGCAGGGCATCAGAAAGATGGAGACATCTTATGCGTTATCGCCTCCGCAGCGCCACAAAGTATGCAACATTCTGCCCCACTCGACGTGCAAAAGGGAAGTAAAATCAAAAGAAGACGGTCGGGCAGGGATGGGTCTGGGCTATGAAAACGCAATTGGTTTCTGGTCTTCTACGTATCTCGAGCGCCATTTGCGTGGTGTCCGCGTGATGTACGAGCGATAAACGGCGGCGGCACCCACACCCACACTCACCACCGCCCACAGCTTGTATAGGACCAATCCACTGCTTGGGAAAATGTTCGCTGTGCAGAGCAGAGCAGATGAAGAAGCCGGGTAAAGGGGCAGAGCAGTGTGTGAGGTCAGGTTCATAAGTAAGTCAATAAGTCACTTGGTTAATGACAACGCCAGCAGCAGCAGGCAGCACAGCGCCCAAAAGCATCCACAAGCAGTGACAGAGGGAAATTGTCTCTTTTGCGCGCTCTCTCTCTCTCAGATGTAAGCAGCTCGCTCACTGCTTGCTTAAAAACATGCTGCAGTACATTTGGGCTGCCTGCTGGCAACATGCTGCAGAGAACATTGGGTCTGGTCTGGGCAACAATGTTGCGCATTTCAAAATAAAAATTGAATTCCATTTCTATAACAGATTTTGAATGGTTTTATGCTACTTTAGGGGATAGTGCCAGTGCCATTGAATGCTGGATAGAAGCGAAAAAGAGTGCGACTAGGAAATACTTTGATGCTACTGAAAATGTGCCGGGAAATCCGGTCTAGAAAGCAAGAAAATCCCAAGGATTCCAATCGGTAAATCTTATCTTTTATACAGGGTTACTGGAATAAGTGGAGATTATTACGGATTCCTTCGATTGCAATTCTCAATGCTCCAGACAGCCCAGAGGAATTGCAGAAGTTGAATTCCGATGTAGTCCATCCTTTGGCATGGACACTGCACTCTAAACAGAGCAGAGAAATTGATTAGTAGCACAAACAAATAAATGGGAATAATTGCCTTGTACCAAACGGCCGTATAGTTAAACTCTTGAGGCACTCCCTGTTCAGCCTTGTGCGAAAGATCAATCAGCTGTTGGGCTGTGCCATGGATCACTCCCAGCCCGAGACAGAGCTAAGCGAGATGACCGAACGGCCTGCCCGTTCCGTGCGAGCCAAGCTATGGACTATGGCAATCGTAGTTGGGGATCTGACTACACACAGATGGGGTAAAAGTAGTATAAGCAAGTGAGGTGCACGAGGTATATGAGACTCACGTGATGTTGGTGTCCAGGCGAAACTTATTGCAGGCTTTGGCCGCTCCATCGGTACTCCACTCCCATGCACAGAAAAATGGCTCTGGTCATGTGTCGCTCGGCCATGCAGTTCACCCCGGGCTCCAGATTGCGGCGGTTATGATGGTTTTGCGATAGGTCCAGCAGAATCTTGAGTATCTGCACCTCGATGTCCAGGTCCAGCATGTAGGGGCAGACATCCCTGTTAAAGGCTTAACGACTTCCAGTAGGGAAAGGCCAAAGATCTACGTCAGATATCAACCTGTATGCAGAGCATTGCTTCCAAGCTGAATTGCTCAATTCTTCAGTTTCCGGGCGAGCGGCTCGGTTCCTCCCTGCTCGTGGGGTAAATCTCGAGACCGCTTTTGTCGCACAGATCTCCGTCCTGTCTCAGGAACTCAACGTTCAGTTCTTTCTCTTCGTCTTCCGTATCTGGCAATTGATGCCCAATGATCTGGGCAACTTGGTGCCGTGCGTGTCGTTTAAGCAGCCAATGGCGTCCACTTTGTTCAGGGTGGGCAATTAATCGGCCTGCTTCTGCTAACGATCGAACATATACTTCCGAATGATGATCTCATAAAGGACAACGTACTCTTCTTTGCTCTCCCTACTCACTTCCTTGCGTAGCTGCCAACTCTTGTTGCGGAACTCCTCGATGTCTTCATCCATATATGTATTCGGCCCCGTATTTCTTCCGATTTTATACCTTGAGGCTGCCTTAATACAGATTTGTATGGGGAAGCGAGAGAAAATATGGCGGGGCGATACCTTACCCGCTGAGGAAGATCAAAAGGATCAGCTCATCCGAGTGGTCAGGGTGATGCCCACATTGACAATGCCTCAGGCGAAACAGATGGTTTTCCTTGACATCAAAGTCCAATAAAAGTCTGGCACGCTCGGCGAGTTTCAGTTGCTCGGACAAGTGGAGCAACACCAAACACCAAACGTACAAGTCGCACAGGGCAGCCCTGCCAAACCAAACAAAGAGATGGGCATCAAAAGAGAGCTATGGATGCTATGATTGGATTGCTTACTTCTTGGGACCCTGATGCAGCAGCGGCGAGATAAAGTAGACGAACATGTGGGCCTCGGGCTTCTCAAATTTGTCATCCTGTCGGAACCAGAGCTCGCAGTTGTCCGTGCTGAGCAACATCTTGGGGTATGGCGATAGATTGAGCTTTCCCTCCTCATTCCGGAACAGCGTAAGGTCATGGATCGGCTTTGGGCACAAAGAGCTCATCCATGGGTCTCGAATCGATCCACAGCTACTTCCAATTTGCTGGCATGGGTAAAGTGGCGTACTCGGTGCCGAACCACTCCTCCTGCTTGTCCAAGGGAATGCCTTCGAATGCTGCTCTTCGCACAAGTGACTCAAGCCATACGCAGTTTGAGATCTTCAAATGGGCAAAGGTGACAGGCAGACAGCTGGGACATCTCCCGAAACACCGAGCGCCACGACAAAGCGACCGGCTTATAAATTCCAGAGACTGGGCCAGGCCAGGCACTGGCCTGATAGCTGCGGGGATCGGCGAATGCACTGCAGTCGACCATCAAAGCACAGGAGGCCTTCCTCTCATCGCCGCTCTCCGAGCTTAACGGCCTGGTTCCGCCTTGGCTGCTGGGATCAGGGCAGCTGCTGACTAGACGATCAAAGCGCGCAGTCCATTGTCCAGCTCAAATTATATTAAATTCAGTGTGACGTATTTCGATGCCAATTTACTTACTTGTATATTTCACCGTCCTTCTCCGATTTACCATGATCGACCAGACGCGTTACTTGCTTCGCCATTCGGACAGGGTTCGACTCTGCGATGTTTCTAATTGTGTTTTATGCGACTCCGTTTTGTGTGTTTTGATTTGTAAATTACACATACGCACACGCGAGCTTAACGCAAAGACAAAGATGGCAAAACGGCGGAAATATATATCGATACATAATAATATATTTTGAGGCGATAGTTCCTTGGCTGGTGAAAATATCTCATTGAGACTCTTGTTTGTTTTTTGATATTTTCAACTGAACCTATATGAACTTTACACCTTATTTAGGCATTATGTTGTTCCCCCCTTTCCAGGTCACACACCTTGCAACATTTAATCGAGGAAATATCATTTCCGAACAGAGATAAATATGTATACGCACGAAAATTATGAAACTTGACGAGCCGCAGCTCAGTTCAGGCAAATGGGAGGGATAGGATGGACCTACAAGGAGAATCTCTATTGATCAGATCAACTAAATTTTACCCGACAAGAAGTGCCATATATATCGCTCGGAGCAGAGTGTGACCAGATGTGCCTGCTGTAAGGTCACACTGTTTTGTGCTTTTCTGCAAATCGAATCTGTTATAAATTCAAATTTCGGATGAAAGCATGCAAAATGTGTTATTCGAGAGCGATGTGGCGCTGATGAGCGAAGAAAAATCCGCCAAGCTTGGGTAAATCCATAATAACGGGAAGAAATGCAATCAGCATATTTTTATCCTTGGGGAATAATATTATAAAATTAAATTAGTAAATTCGGATATCCATTTGATCTATTTATCTTTCTACTTGCATTTTTCTAGCTTACTTATTTTATATCGCTCCCATACGAATATCATCCCTGATTTTGGCGACAACACATTTAGTTGATCTGAGTACTAGGCTTTAACTAAATGGGCTAAATGATTAAACAGGACAGTGCTGAAGCTGTCAAACCCACTAATTATGTGAACGCACTAATCATATGACTTAATTCATGTTAGATGGCTTTTGCCTTATATCGATAGCGGACATATCGACTAGAATTCACACGAAATCGCAAAGAAAAGGAAATGGACAGAGCCAAAAATAATAAAAAAAACACGAAAATGTCTCAATACTTCGGGTCTACGAAGTAGTATTCCAATTTAACGTTTTTTGTTGCGAGTCGCGCAATTTCGACATGCGATAGGCTCTGATCCGATAGTATTGACGATGTCGCGATAATAGCGGGTCATAGGAGTTCACCAGCATTCAACAAAATTTAAAAACTGATGGATGAAATCCCCCATTGAGCTCTTGTGAAGTGTTCCTGTTGAATTCGTTGATTTGAGTGTGTTCATTTGTTGGGCGCCATTTCAATGTAGGGCTGATTGCGAAAGCATCGATGGTTGAGCAAACAATATCGATGACAGCGAGGCTGCCATCTCCTCTTCTCTCTGCTAATTCCTTCTTTTTCCTTTTCGCTTTTGCCGGACGAGCTTGTGTTTGACTTCAGAAGTGTTTATTTTGCCCAAAGCACTGCAATAAATATAACCTGAAGGAACACACCAATATTGCAAGTTGCAGCAGCTAATTATCCAGTGCTTTGGTTTTTTCTGGTGCCTGGAGCATATTCTTTGTAAGTATTTGCCCGAGCGGTATTTCGCTTTTGACCGCCATGTTTATTTTTCGTTCTCTTTCGTCTCTTCCATTCTACCTTCGTCGTCGTCGTCACAGCGTTCACGCGTGCTTGTGCTGTGCTTTTTGTAACGAAAATGTCTGCTGAAATAACCGACGAGGCAGAGGTGAACAATCTGTGGCGCATGCGTAAGACTGTATTCGAAATGTGCCACGATCGCGGCTTTTTGGTAACCAAGGATGAGCTGAACCAGACGCTGCAGGAGTTCAAAGATATCTTCGGCGATGCTCCGAGCGCGCAGAGGCCGATGCGATTCGACCTCAACATGCTGCTGACCCACGAGGACGACGACACGAATAAGATGTTGGTGTTCTTCTTCGATGAGCCGAGGATCGGCATTGCCACGGTAGACTCCTTTACCAATCGTATGCGGGATGAGAACATTCGTCACGCCATCGCTGTGGCCCAGGCTGGCTTTACAGCCGCGGCCAAGAAAGCGCTCGTAGCCTTGAAGACCAGCGACAATTTCGATGTGGAGCAGTTTCTGGAGATTGAGCTGATGGTAAACATCACTAAGCACGAGCTGGTGCCGCAGCATCTGCTGCAGACGGAGGCGGAGAAACAGGCTCTGTTCGCCAAATACAAGCTGAAGCCGGAATTGCTGATGATCCTGCTGACCACCGATCCAGTGGCTCGTTACTACGGGTTCCAGCCTGGCCAAGTGGTGAAGATTATCCGTTCGTCGGAGACAGCCGGTAGAACCGCCTCCTACCGCGTGGTCCGCAAGCCCCAGTGACCGCCCCCAATCCCCATTGCGTTGATATTGTAATGTGTTTCAGGGACACCATGTGTTACGAAGTAACTCGCAACTGTTTTCAACAAATATATTCAATAATGGGCGTATGAAATGGGCTTTCAATTCAAATTCAATCCAGCAGAGCAGGGGCAGGGCTCGCCGAAGGGTTTGCAGCGTTTCTAGAACTATGTACATCGCTGCACATCTGTGGCCTGGAACGCAGAAATAGGAGGATCTGTCCGTGGAACAAGCTAGCAAACCCTTTCCAATAGCAATGTTGCAGCGGCAGCTGCAGCCGTGCCAGTCCATTGCCCTGTGGCAATGTTCAAACCATAAAATAAATATAAACAAAAACAAACGAAAACTAGGGCTGCATGCAAGCAGTGTTGTTTTGCAACACTGACCATACATTTTGGCGACTATTAATATTAAATATTAAATAAATGTGGCCTGTTTGTTCGGTAGTTGACTCTGGTTCGCTGTGCTGATACAATTGAATACAATTGATCTTCGACTACGATTTTCAATTGATTCTGACATGCTCAGACACATTTTACATTGTAGAGGCTCGAACAGCTGATTGAACCCTTTTTGGTGTGACCAGACTGCTGAATTTGTTTCTCTGAAAAGCCTGAAATCACAGCAGGCGTGTGTGTTGTGCTTGAAGCTGGTTCGTAATTGCTCATTTGTTTCGTTCAGTTTATTCGCAGAGCTGTGGAGTTGTGTTAGAAATTCATTGCAGAGGTTTGTCCTGTAAATCAGCATTATTTGTTATTTTATAAATACTTTGGACCATTTCGTGTAGGCAAGATGAACGGAAGACAAGATGGTTTCTACCTAATGGTGGAGTGCGAAATCGAAAACGCAGTCAATAGGATTTTTGAGCTCCAGCGGGATATCAATGAAGCGACGCGGGCAATTCAACCGTCGGTGGCCCAAGAAGTGCCGATTCCGGACCACGTGCAGCCCTTACCAGTGCCCCTGGAGCCCCAGCAATTGGAGGACCGTCAGGAGGAAGCAGAGCGCCCAGAAGCACCAGAGCGGGAGGAGCAAAAGCAGAATGAAAATTAAAAAGAAAAACAAGAACTGCGCCACACCCAATGGGTAATGGCAAAACGAACATATCAGCCACAAGAAAATATTGTTGATGTATTGTAATACCCTGTAATAGCACGATGCCACGACAAATACAAGAAACCTCGTAGACATGATCATTCTTTATGGTTCCGCGTTTTCGGGTTTCTCGTTTCTTTAAGATTGTGCATACCGCAGGTTTTCCTCACTCTTTGTGGGGCGGAGCCAAGAAGTTCTGGAAGACACTTGTGACAGCGTCCCATTACGGAATTCTGGCTGCAATAAGGGCGAGCAAAATGAGTACGAGAGGCAGGCTAGAGGCAGGCCAGCCAAAGGAACAGGCTCGCGATCGAGCAGGCCAACAGTCTATTGACCTTTCGACCTGAGTATTAATGGGCCATAAAACAACCTGCTGCTTTTATGCCGGGTTTTTTTCTGTCTCCCGAACCCTCAGAGAGGGTTGTAATCTTACCTGGATCCGGCTGTATATATAGCGGGCGACAGTGGCTCTGTGGCCAGTTGAAGTGCAGCCAGCAGTGCAGCACAGTGGATACCGGCGAACGCAGCAGCATGGAGATTGACTACGAGGAACTTTTCTTGGACCTTGGACTATACACTGAGACTGAAGTACGGAAGTCCATCAGCTACGCGGAGCGACCCCAGCGCCGACACGAGCTGAAGGCCGGAAAGATCACCAGATTCGGCTGCCTGCGGTACTTGCAGGCGCCATTCATCCTCATACTGAAGGAACACGACTTCCATCCCATTCGAGTCTCGCGAGCCGACGAACTGAGGGAGTGGAAGGCCCTGAGCATCGCTGCCATGCGGATCAACGGGAGCCACTACCACACACTGTACGTACGTGTGGTGCCTCTGGCGCTCCAGGAGATTGGGTGCGACCAGGTTAAATACCACCTGAGGAGGGTGTTGGGCAAGATCGAAGGGTGCGGAATGCGCAAATACCTCATGGCCGTTGTCGCTGATGGGCATCGGGATGCATTGGCCGCAGCAGCTCAGAAGTATCCCGTTTTGTGGGAGATCCGGCATCTGACGACGAGAATGGCGGACCATTACTACCATTGGGACACGGCAGCGCTGCAGGATCTGTATAGCCGCCGATATGTGCAAGATGACTGGGAAGGACGGTTCCCAAGCATGGGTCTGCTGAACCCCCCGGCCAATGTGCGCCGAATCTACAGGCAGGAGCTGGAGAACATCAGGGCAGTGGTGTGGCGCAAATTCCAGCTGAATGGCAGACCCTTTCGACTGATGAGATTCAACAGCCGCCCATCGGAGGCCATTGGGCGCTCGCTGAAGACTGAAGTGGC
Source organism: Drosophila ambigua (assembly GCA_018150905.1). NCBI lineage: Eukaryota > Metazoa > Arthropoda > Insecta > Diptera > Drosophilidae > Drosophila > Drosophila ambigua. The sequence continues at coordinate 606,093 of JAECWS010000027.1, forward strand.
TCTATTGCTGAGGAATATCCATTCGATGCATCCGCACCTGTTTTCGCTGGAGAATGGCGAGCGGGCCATCCGCTTTTTCACCGAGGTGGTGGCCATTTTCATTAGTTTGCTCGAATCATAGAGTTTTATTATTATTTTTGTTTACTTATTGCATCAAATAAATATACGTTTATTATTTTTATTATAGTCTCTTGTTGGGTTGAGTTCTTTGGCCTTACAGGCTGCAAATATTATATAAAACGTGTTTACTTTTCGGTATGAGGTATGAGCAGCATTTTATTGACCCTAATTGACCCTTAAAACAGGTATGACACTAGGTGAAAACAACTAAGCCAGTTCTCACTTAGCTCAATCTCCTTCTTTACGTTGCACACATCCACTTTTACCACAAACCCTTAACTCTTCTCGAGTACGGCTATAAAAAGTTATTAAATTCAGATGGCATAAATTAGAAACCGAAGCGGGACAAGCGAAAGGTTTTCTGCTTGAATTGTTTCCTCCGCCCTTCCCCAATTTGTCTCTTTTTATTTCCCCTTTTCAGTGTAATATCTTATTGGAATTTACAAAGTATTCCTTCGTTTTCTTTTCCAAATTGGTTGGTGCCATGAAACGCTTTTGTGACGTCAGCGTTTGTCAGCGTGTTGCAGAGGACGGCAACAGGTTTTTGGCATTTTCACAGAGCGCTTTCCCAAGGATTTCCGTGTCATCAATGTGAGTTCTTTAGCCAGGCTGTAGCTCATCCATGGACGCTATAGTGGGACTTCAGGGAGACCAAATATTTCATACCAATCGAGTCTGTTGTCCATTTCCATTTGGCTTTAATTTCAGTCCTGCCTCAACTTTCAAATTTCATGGGAAATTCAGCTGCAGGGAATTTCTCTCTTCGTGGCTGAATCTGCCCTTGGTGGCGAAGGGAAATTATCCCTGAAATGTAACCAGCAATCCGTTGGGTGAACAGTTTTCGATGATTGATCATCATCATCTTAAATATCGTGTTTGAATCGGAATCATAATGAATATTTAATTGGATATTTTGACCACAAGAGAGTGTCCTTTTATGGCATCAATATTAAATGCTATTTTTTCTTTCCTCTTGCACTTTTTCGTGTCATTCTGTCGTCCGTATGCCACAGGAATAAGCCGTGGGAGTTCAGTGCTTGGATCAGAAAATGCTCTCTCCTTTCTCTCCGTGTTTGCATAAATTCTAGGCATCACTTTCGCCCGCACACTTCTCATCCTGCTGTGGCAGCGTTGGTTTTCCCGCTGTTTTCCTGCGCTTTTCAATGAGAAATGCAATGCGCCGTGCAGTCAATTTGATGAATTTTTCACAAATTCCATCTTAACGTCAAATTGGCCGACATTTTCCCTTTTGTTTTTTTCTGCTGTTCTTTTCTTTTCTATTCCTTCGGAGCAGGGCGGGGGGAGATGCGGCAAAAAGCGCAGTTGACTCCGCCACTCGCCCACACCCCCGTTTCTCGGCCCTTCTGTCCCACTCCCTCCCGTGATTGATGCATTGCGCTTGTAAATTTGATGGCGGCTTGTGGGCAACAGAGGAGGCTGCCTGCACCAGAGGGGGCTGCGAATGGGCCCACTCCAGCGCGCCCCCCCTTTCCCCATTATGGAAACTCAAACAGCCTGTCAGAGTGGGAGGGGGGTGGTGGTGGTGGCATGCGGCATGGGGCATGGGGCATGCAAAGTGCGCGAAATTGACTTTGCTTCTGCGGGGGCCGCTGACAGTGGCATTGCGGCTACTGGCCGGGGAGGGGGGTGGTGGGGTGCATGGGGGATGATGAATGGAAAATGTGTGGAAAATTGTTAAGGCAAAACACCAAAGGGGGGTTGGTGGTCGGGGGGTAGAGTGCTGGGGCCGGGCAAGAAAATTGTGGAAATCTTAGTTGAAATTATTATAAATTAATGGGTATCCTTGTGACCCACATTTTCACGAATATTTCGGCAAAAGGGGGGATCAGTGGGGGTGGCAGAATGGCAGAAGGAGAGTGGGTGGAGGGGGCGGTGGGCTGGTGATTGACCAAAGAGCGAGGGGAGGAACGAGTGGATGATGCAACGGATGCAGCAGTCTGTGGTCTTCCTTCTGCCGCTCCATAGCCATTGTGCGAATGAGAATAATGGAAGTTTTTCCAAAGGCTTCACACACACACACACACACACATGCACACACAAAGGACATCCCCTAAGCAGGGATGATCTTGGGAGTGTCCCCCGCTCCGCTCCACCCCGCTCCGGTTTGACAGTTGCATTTTTAATGCTGGACATAATTAAGTTTGGTTTGGACTGGCGCCAGGATACACCCGCAACCCTACCCCCCTGCAGGTGTGTGCTTAGCCACAAGGATCTATGTACATCTATCCGCCAGGGAGAGCAGCAGCGACTCTTGCCCAACTCAAACAGAGAACAATACCGCGTGTCCCCGATTGCCTACTCATCAATGCAGCTCCATTAGCAAGGCGCGCCCCATATTGATTTGGGTATTATTATTCAAATTATCTGAAATTAACTCAAATATTTTTTTTTTTAATTTTATTTTGTTTGGGATAATTGGAAACTTTGACAGTGCTGGAATTGGCTTGGAATTGGTTGGGAATTGGCTCCGTTGCAATGGGAATAGAAAAGATGAGCGAGAGAAGCAAGGAAGCGAGGGTATGGAACGATCGAGCACTCAGAATGGAGCCGTTCTTGTTCCTCATTCTACTGCAGTTTGGAACCACTGAATAAAGTTGTCAAAGTTGTAAAAACTCGTCAAGAAATATTGTTTACCCCGATGTAAATATATCCGCTAACTTCTAAGAACTCTCCGGAGACAGAAGGGCAGATCGTGAACATATGTGGATGGACTGCAACAAGTGATATTAATAATAACAACAAAATAAACAAACTAAAAACATTTCCATCAATAAGTAAATTTAATTGTTTTGGAAGGCCATTCCAGCGTTGTTCCCCGGTGCGATTGCTCTTAAATTCGCTGCTGCAGCTGTAGTGGGAGTAGAAAATAAGGGAACCTCCCCGATCATTGTGAGTGCAGGAAAAGTGATGGCAAAAGAATATGGAAGAGAAGCATAATTAAGAGAGAGAGATAGAGCTAGTGGCGGGACCTGCCGCACGTTGCAAGGCATAGATCTAGACACTGTGCCACACGCTAGGCGCTAGTCAAAGCAGCGCGATGCGAAGCGTCACTGACCTAACGCACACGTGAGGCAGGCACAGGCAGCACCGGCGGCAGTGGCGTCACAAAAATAGCACGAAAAGAAGCCCCCGCAGCGGAAATTTCCCTCTCGGCAGAAACGCCGCCAAGAGTGAGACGATGACAGCGACGACGACGATGACGACGACAACAACGACAACGAAGACAAGGAAGACGAAGGCGCGCCGCTGGAGCCGACCGACCGAATGGATGATGTTGCGGCAACAAGCACCCAGCCAGCCAGCCAGCCAGCCAGCGAGCCATTCGTGGCCCGAGTGGAGGCTCCAACCGTGTGGCGCTCGTATGGCCTCGTGCCGGGCGGCCGCCTCGTGCACGACAAGCCCGAATGCTTGGATGCAGTGGCGTCCCAGTGCCGACTGCCACGGCGGGCACCCAGCTTCCAGCGGCAGCTTCTGGTTCAGTCTTTGCGCGACTTTCATCTGCTGCGGTCCACAGACGACAGCGAGGCGACGGCCGAACGCAACGCGCGAAAAGGGCGAGAACTTTTGTCGAGATTTTTTGCGGAGCGAGTGCCAATAAATAATATTTCCCAAAAAATCACATCCATTTATTGTTTGTTTTTTTTTTGCGTAAAATAATCGTGCAATCGAGTGTGTACTGTGCCACCCGCGTGGTTCTGCTTTCTTATGCGGTCTTTGTTTTGTTTTGCATCGAGATCCGCGTGTGGAACTCAGTGGAAAACTTAGAGTGTTAAAAACTAGGAAAATTGTAGACAAAACTTGGCCAAAAATCAGAGAACGATTTTAGGAGAGAAGGGAGAAGAAAGCCCCAAAAACTAGGACACAAATTAAAGATTAAAGAGAAACTTAACCACAGAAAGGCAGTGGAAAATCAAAGCAGAAACCCCAAATCAGAGCTTAAAGCAGTGCAAGCCGTAGATCAAAATCAAAGCTGTAAGCAGTGTAAATCGTAGATAAAAACGTATGAGAAAGCAGTGGAAATCAGAGCAGAAAACCTAGGGGAGAGTATAACACACATTATAAAAAAGTGAAATTCAAAGAAAATCGGCGGAAACCTAGAGGGAAAACCCCCAAGCAGAGGGCAGTGCAAAATCAGTGCTGCTGCTGCAATACCACGCGAGGCAACCCGCAAAACACGTGCCACGCACGCCGCCTGCCACGTTATTGTACTCGGGTGAGTGTGCCACAAAAACCGCAGGAGTACGGCGTCCCTGTGCCTGTGCCTCTGTACCTGTCCCAAGACCCAAAAACCCGTTCTCGATTAGCTGTTCCCTTCTCCTGGGGGACCCTGCCCAGGGACCTGCTCGAGGCTCAGGAAACTTTTGTGCCGACGAATAGTTCGTTACGACAGCCGCAAAATTGATTGATTGATTGATTGATGATGACTTTTCACAAAACAAAAACTTTAAACAAAAATAAATGAAAAACACACCGAAACTCTTCAACGAAATTTTAAAACAGAACCAAAAATATGGGATTTGTTTGGAATTAGCTTTGGGTCGGGGATTCTTTATTTGCATACGAATGAGTGACACCCTGTGCTTGAGGGCATTCAAGGATCATGTGCTGCCCCAAGGTCCTATGGTCAGATCTTCCACGAAGAGCCATAGAGAATGTTTCTAAAAGAACAGCCAGAAAATATGCAGCCACCCACTGAGTGGAAGTTATAAAATTGTGGTTTCAATGGGAAAGGGGATCTTTCGTTCTTTATTGTTGTTGTGTGTAAAAACTAATATTTATTATATTTACAATCGAAAATCTGTGGCATGGGGCTTTCCTGTGTGTGTTTCCAGTGTTTTTCGTCGTTCATTGTTTGACTCTTTTTGCAGAAAACTTTCAATAAAAATGCATTTAATTATAAATAAATATGAAATATTAAAAAATAGGCGAATGCATCTATTTACAAGTGTGTGCCGTCATTTTTTGTAGTGGCTATATTTCCCTATTTTCTATGGAAATAAGATTTATTTTTTTGAGGAAGGAATATTATGTTTTCTTGGGTTATGCGGTCTTTTGTTGGTTTTCTTTTTTCGCATAGCTCTTAAGTGTTTTAGTGGGAAATATCTGTGGATTATGGCGCTTTGGTTTTGAGCAAACGGAAGCTACTGTTGCACAGTGCTTGGTCCGTACCGTGCCCCCAAACGTTGCGGCAAACATGTGTTTGTTGAGCAAAACGGAATTGATTTCGGGGCTTGGCTTCGCGCATCCAGGAGGGGCTGGGGCCATCTCCCACTCCCTGCGTCATGCAAAAAGTGTGCAAAATTCCGTGAGAATTCTGGGGTGGGAAAATTCAGGCAAACAAAGCTGTAAGCTGAAGCTCAGGCTGAATAAATAAGCGCACTCCGACACTCGACTCTTGGTAACAGAAAAAATAAGAATAAATAAATAAAAGAATTCAAATACAAATGGAAATGGTGCAGCCCCCGCATCCTGCCACACTGCCTCTTCCTGCAAATGCATTTGCAACACAGAACCCTCTCCTGTGTGGCACGGTGTGGCACTGTACTCCCGCTACCCTTCCCGACAACCGACCCCCGACCCACCGCCATCAAAAGCCAAAGCGGAAATGGACAGTAAATAAGTGTTTACAATTTTTTGTTGTTGCTGCCGCAGCCGCCTTCTGTTGCATCTTCTCCTGCTGGTGCTGGGGCTGCTACTACTGCTGCTGCTTTTGGGGCACATAAATTTGGCGGAAATTGCGCTGTGCCTGAAGCATGCCACAGCCCCCTCTCATTCTTCACTTTTCTAAAGAAATCTCAGTGCGAGTCAGTGGCAGGCAGAGGCGCCAAAAAGGGGACTTATTACAGGGTATCTCACGGTCTGGGCAGTTTGTTGTACAGGTAATACCCTCCCATCCTTCTGGATGGGAAAGTGAGCGAGAGATCCACGCCCTCTGGAGCTGCAAGGCACCCTCCGCCCCCCACTCTGAGGCGAGGATTCCCTCCCCCTGTTGCAAGAGAAACCCTTCTAAAAGGAAGCAAAAAAAAAGGAAAAGAAAATGATAATAAAATCTGATGAAAACATTTTGTAAACATCACAATATTTGAGTTTAATTCTTACTCGCTCTCTCTCTCTCCTCATGCCCCTCCTTCTCACTCTCTCACTGGGGGTGGGGTGTGGGGGTGGGATTGTCTTAAAGCCACTTCTGAAGGATGGAAGGACCTGCTGGTGGTGCTGCTGCTGCATTCTGAAATATATTTTTGTGCTTTTCATTAGCGCAAAAAAAAAAACAAGAAACCAGAATGCGGCACTTGAATGAGAGGCAGCAGTGGCACAGTGGCAGTGGCGGCAGGACAAGTACTGCAATTACTGCATAAAGTACTTGCAGCGGAGAGGCACTGCCACTGCCACTGAAACTGATGTGGATGTGGATGTTGCGACGTCTCTCTGTGCTAATTTAAGGCAATTATTCGTGCCACCCATGCCTCATTGCACAGTGGGGCATTTCCAGGAGGCAAGAGGAGCAGCGACGTCGACGTCTCCTACGTTTAGATACACACCCAATACGGATACTGCCGCTGGACAGGCAGGCAGTTCCATCAGTGATCCCTTCACGTGCGTATGGCAATCGGCAAGTTGGAGGGGCAGCAGAGGCAGTCAGTGGATCAGTCTCGGGGATTGACAGCAGTGTTTAGCCCCTCCTTGCCGACAAGAGTTTTCCTTTTCTTCAAATGGGAAAAATATGTAGCATTTCCCCGTGGAAATTAATGAAAGATTCAGGCCAATAAAAGTAAATGCCACATTTTAAAATGTTTTAAGAGAAACAACTCGCTTCTCCTGGCATTATCTAAGGGAATCCAGTGAAGCAATACAAGGATGTGCATGAATTTTTCCCTTGGGTTTTCTTTGTAGTGTGCTATTAAATTGAACTGTGGAATATCCCTCGGTCATCCGAAGTCATTCTTTGACCACTCCTTGACTTCAGGATACCTTCCAGACATTTATTGGTTTTGTGGAGATTTATCCTTTGATTTTCCAAACTGTTCCTTGATCGCTGCCATTGTACGGAGAGGCCATGCCTCCGCCTGGTTATGCTGCTCCTCTTTTGCCTCTTGTTCCTCTTCCATGTCTCTTTCTCCTACGCTACTCGACTCTTCATATTGCTCTTCTAGGACTCCTTCAATCTCTTCATCATGCGGCTCTTCCCTTCCATTCATTCCTTGTTTGGTTTTTGGCCTGACGTTGGCATTCCCTCTGCAGTTCCTCGTCCTGCTCTCCCCTTGCGACTCTTCCTGCATCACCCATCTCTCTCCAACTCCCTCACCCCTCTCACATTTTTAAAGCATTTATTTATACACTCTCCCAAAGGGTGTTATGCGCTTGACTCCTATATTTGAGACAGAGCGGAGAGAATTGAATGCCATAAATGCTATCATTATATATATATATGTATGTATATGTATGCTGCTGTCCAGGAAATATATATATTCTTGACTTTGCAGCACAACTCCCTTTCTTTTGTGCAACTCTGTAACTCTATAACTCTGTAACTCTGCAACAATTTTATGTTTTATGCTGCAACCTTCAGAAGGGAATCGCTCTAGAAAATATATAAATATAAATAAATAAACATATATATATATAAAAAAATGTGTGACTGCCATAGTAATAATCAGTGGAAGGTGAAGCACAAGAAAAAGAATATTCCCTCAGAATGGAACTTTTAAACTAAAATTCAAAACAAAAAATCAAAAGAAAATCTTTGAATCTTTCTTTGAGGCATCTTTGAGTGTATCTATGAATGAATGAATCATAGTGAGTGAATGTTCAAGGCTTAGGCATTCATTCAGTCATTCGCTATATCCGCTTCCGGGGCCCACAGTCCCCCTGCTGCTGCCCCATGCCCACCCCCATGCACACCGTCCCTCGTGGCCATTTAATGCACTTATTCATTAAAATAAAGAAGAGAAGCGAAAAAACACAGAGAGAAGTGGGAGAAAAGCGACAGGAGGGAGGGAGAGAGAGAGAGTGGCACGTTGCAGGAGGAGGATGTGTATGGGGATGGGGCAGTGGCAAGCACAAGAATGGGCTGGGAATGAATGGAATAAAAAATGTAAACATGCACAAGTGCAATGCAAATTAAAGCAGACAGCAAAGTGGCTGCCTGCCGCATGCAACAGCAGCAGCAACAGCAGCAGCAGCGGCAGCGGCAAAGTTAGATGATGCCACCATAAAGGGCAGGGGCATGAAGGAGAGTCGCTCCTCTCATGCCACAGCCGCCACTGGGCGAAGAGAGGCAATTCATTAGCTTTAATTTAGGTAAATGTCCTTGGTCCTTGTGGCATTGCCTCTTGTGGTTTGAACGTCGCAAATGCAACTAAAATGTTGCGGTTACCATCGTTTTCCATTCCACATGCCTCCACACACACGCATCTGTGGCTCCTGTGTGTGTTTGTGTGTGTGTGGGAGGGGCGTGCCTCCACATTGCTTAATATTTAAGGCTCTTCTGTACTCCTGCTGCTGCTGCTGCCGCTGCTGCTGCTCTTGGGAAGGAGACAGGGACCCTTTCCCTTACAGCAGTCTCACAAAATTTGGTTCTGTGGTGGAATTTTGATGAGTGTGTGTCCTGTCTCCTGTGTCTGGGGCATAGGCGATTCACTTCCTGCCCCACTGTCTCACTGCCTCACTCTGCCACTCCCCTCACTCTCTCTCTCTCTCTTCCACTCTGCGTGGGCGAGCATATCCAAACGATCAACGATAACTAATCGGCTGCGCTGCTTACACACAGATATACACACACACACACACACATAAGTATGTGTTAATCGAATTCTAAGCGATTCAATTACTATGTGTGGCATTTGTCATTGGGTTTGCACTTATTCATGAATGATTTATGAATGGCATGGGCATTCATGCGATGAACATTCTTAATACATAGTCGATAGACAAACGATAAACGATCGAAAGATAACGATAACAGTAACATTGTATTATAAATGTTATGGGAAATAATGATTACTGATTCATTAATGCTTGAATAAATAAAACTCAAACTAATATCAGCCGAAATCTCGGTCCACGCCTTGCAAACATCAAAGCGCAGCTGTTTCGATTTGTTTTTTCTGCTTTGCTGCTGACTTTTAATCTTGTAATGGATGACATCGACGATGGGCGATAAATCCGTCAAGTGTGAAAGATTTTTACTATTTTTTCCCTTATTCAAATGATGGAAATTTATTCTCATTTTAATAAAAAATTGGGCTTAAGGCGGAACCCTTTCATTGGGGCATGAATTCGTTGGATTTTCAAGCACTTTTCATGGGAAGAAACAATCAACTTTTCACTCCAGTGATGGGCAGTGGAGAGGGGAGACACAGACTCGTTGCAACATCCGCAATGGGGCAACGCATCCACTCTGTCGCCCTGACATTGGCATTCGGTTCTGTCATCAGTGGGGTGGGGGCATCAGTGCTGCTGCTGAAAGGAGGAGGGCGAAATAAATCATTTCGAGTGCAACAACAGAGCAGAGCAGGGCAGGACAGAGAGCCTCTGTCCATCTCTGTCCATCTGTTGCTGGGCCGCCTTCCTCTGCCTAATTAGATAATGTCAGATGCATGAGGCACACACACACACACACACACACGCAGACTGGATGAGTTGTGGAATAGGGCGCGGGTGCTTGGGCACTCTTGACCCCAATTAAATTTAAATTATTTGAGTGCTCCTTAAGTAAAACTAATTGTATTGGTCGCCAGGCAGGAAACGCAGGAGGCAGCGACACAACAGGACGAGGAGGCACTTGGCTTCAGTCGCAGATCTTTGGGAATACTCGAAACTTGCACTTCCACCCCCAACCCACCCCATCCCGTCACGCCACCCCTTCCATGAGAGATTCTCATTGTCTCAAGTCTCAAGATACAAATACACACGAACATACATGCATTTAAACATGTGCAAGTGCCTGGAAGTGAACCCAACTTTTGCATACCCTTTCCATTAAGAAAATAATTCCTTGCGATATGTTTGGGAGCTATAGAAATAAGGATAGGTAAACGAAAGCCACGCTAAAGCACGCAGCAACGTACCAAACCCCGTCTTATGCTTATCACACGTCGAAAGGGGTTGCGGGGACTTGGGGCTCCGCATTTGCAGATAAGAATTCCCTCCACGAAAGAGTGAGATTCGGAGAGAGCCCCCCACTGTGCACCTGTTGTTGCTGTCGCTTCTGTAGCTGGGAGAACTGCAGTGCAATGAGGGAATGGGCAGAGTGGGTTGGGTGATGGGGGAGTGAAGATCAACAGATAAGACAATTGCGACGACGCACTGCGACGCTCCCGAGACTAACATCAACAAATGCGGGAACCGTAGCAGCCATCAGCCATCCCTTTCATACACACTCGCAATAACTTTCGGCTCACTCGCCTGCGCATAAAAATCTTTTCATATGTTTTGGTTTTCGTTGTCTTTTGCCTTTGAGTTGAGTTAAGTTTTAATTCAATTTGTCAAATAGACAGCTGCGTTGGGCTTCCCTTTTTTCGTTTCGTTTTGTTTTGCTCTTTGTCTGGTCTGGGATATTAATGCGTCTCTGGATGCTCATTAATGCAGCGGATAATGGACAGACACACACGAGAGCGACGGGCAAGAGCAACCGAGACGTGCTCGTGCATGCATTTTGAAAATTAAATGAACCCCAAGAACCGAAGCCCCCCAGTGCCTGATGCCGATTCCCAAAACGAGTTCAATGCCAGAAATTGACGGAAGTGCAGTAGTTTGGAGCATTTTGTTGGGCTTCTGGCCTCTAATTGGATAATGTGTCGGACAGCAGCAGTTGATGGAGTCTGTGGCGGCGGTGCGAGTGGCAAAAGGAGCTCAAACAAAAGATACAACTTTATTTTTGGGGAACGAGGAATGGAAATCCATGGAAATAGGCTCCGATTGCTTTGAAGACTAGAGACTGAGCAGTGGCTCTAATATTTTGATAACTGTGATGAAAACTTATTTAAATATAGTTATTTTTGGTGCAGAAAATATTTCTGGGAATTGTTTAATCTATAATCAGAATGAGCTCGAATTTGCAAAATTTAAAATGAATTCCGCACTCTCGAGTTTTCCATTTTCCATTTTTGTTGTTTGCCCATGGCCAAAAAAAAAGAGTCTGCAACCAAATCTGAATGGCTGTGACCTTGGCCTAGGCATTTGAATGCTGGCCCAGCTCAGGCACAATCCTTGCCGCCTGCCCCATGACCCTCCCTGCGAGTCTGTGGGGAGTTGCAGAAACAAATTGCGGCAACTGTTGTGGCCATTCAAGGCCATCAAATTAGTGCTGCTAATTAATTATAAATGCCGTTCGAGTAACATATTTGTGTGGGTCCAGTCGTCCCTTGTCCCTTTTCCGGAGTGTCCTTAATAAATTTATAGTGGATGATGCCCCAGCAATTAGTGGCACGATGCTCGAAAGATGGCGATGCATGAAAGGAACGGAAAGGAAAGTTTGAGCCTTGTGCCGCCGCCTGGGGTAGGGCGGAAAAGTGGGGTAATCCTGGTGCCTGGCAAACATTTGTTGCTTGATTACTTTTAAATTATTTTGTGGCATAATTTCAGACTCTGTTCGGGGCCAGGCAAAACCATAGAAAGCCCCTGTGTGGGGACACACACCAAGCCCGCAAAAAGGAATATGCATACACATGTACATACATACATATGTACATATATGCATGCGGCTTCAGCCTTCGCTTTGAGGCAAGAGGCATGTCGCATTATGATATGCTTAAACAGCACAAAACTGTTTCATAATTTATGGCTAAGCCACACTGAATAAGGAAAAAGGAACGGGGCAGAAGGAGGAGCACATGCCACTAATGGATAATGGGGCGAGAGCGTCCATCGGATCAAAAGATACACGGGTATATTTGAATGGAATGAATATAAATACGAAGCATTAAAGAAAGCAACTTTCTTGTACTTTTTCCTAGCAGAGATCAATCTTTGCACCAGAAACCAAACGCACACACACACACGTGCCACATATTGCACACAGCAGATGAAAGATGTTTCCTAACATTTTGTACTTCATTTAGATACACATGTATCCTATCCGCACCATTCCAGCACTGCCCCATGCGCCCATATGGCTGTCCTCTGTGTGCTGTGTGTCCTGTTTATGTGTGGAAATTAATGAGCTCTTTGTGGGGCTTAAAATAATATAATAGCTACAAATATAACAAACAACAAACTTCACATACAAAAAAATATACACAGAAAAAAGGGAAAGGAAATGGAGGGCAAAAGGGAAAGGGAAAACGGAAAAACAACGGACAGACGGCCCCAAAAAAAGGGTTTTTCATTTGGCCAACAAAATAAGGGACACAAGACAAAGCAACACAACACAAAGACAGACACAGAGACGGTGACGGTGGGAGAGAGGACATGTGGCAGGGGCAGGGGCAGGGGTCCCACACAAAAAAAGGGACACGGACACATGTCGTATACGTCATATGCGCTAATCAGCGACCCGGACCCCGGGAACCCGGATCTCAGACGCAAACCTGGAAACAGAACTCTCGCATCCTTCATTGATGTTGCCCCCGCTGCCCCCCGCCCCCTAATACTGCTGCCTGCTGCTGCAACATCCTTTTGGACGCTACCTAAAGCCTTCTTTTTCGGCTAGTTTTCCATATCACCAATGGGACAGTGGGCCGCATCGACAAAGTCGTCACAAAAAGTTCAAATGAAAATTTTTAGACCAAAGAAAGGAGAGAGCAATAGAATTTCCTACATACATGTAGGATGTATGGGCTATGGCATTCAATATGAAGATCGGGGACAATTGATATCAAATCCATGATATTGATTATTAAAATCATAAATTGGTTATAAGTAAGTGTTATAAATCTGTAACATTTGAGCTATAAGTCGTACATATACATATGCATGCTTTTATCAGTTTGTTATCGGCATATCGTCGTTGATTTGCTCTATGTCAAAATTCGATGTTAAAATTCAAGAGATTCCGTGAAGATGTTGCAATAAACTGCATTTGACACACTCTATCGTTTATTCGTCCTCGTTAATCTCCCTTGTTTCAGAACCTCTTTGACCGTATACCACTGTCCACTATCCACTGTATGTATGTATGTATTTCTCTCTCTGCCTCTAATTGTTATTGCAATTCACTGAAGATCTTTCGCCCACTGTAGTCCCCAAACAATTTAGCCCTCATTTACTGTAGATGTCACCCACTGTAGCCCCTGTGTGTGTGTGTGGCCAAGGGCCAATCCCGATTCGGGATTCTCATCTCAACCCGTTCACGCGCTGAGCCGTCCGTCGCTCCTCTGTCATTCCAGTCGCCGTTGAGGCTGGGGCTGCTCTCTCTCTCTCTCTCTCGTCGTATCCTTGTGTGTGTGTGTGTGTCCTTTTTTCTTCTATTTTATGGGAAACCCACATAAGAAGGATGTCAACATAATTTAAACATCAAAAAAGTTTCTTTTTGTTTTGCTCCCATTTGATATTTTTTTTATGTTGTGCTGCGTTTACGTCTTTTGGGTTACGTGGACTTCATCATGTACCTTTCGCTCTCGCTCTATCTCTCTCTCTTTGCCACAAAATTTGGTGCTTTCATGCCCCGTACGTGTGTGTGTGTCTGGAAGATTGCGTCCCAGACACGTAAGCCCTGAAGCCCACGCCGAAGATGGGAGTATCCTCTGCTCCATCGAAATGATGTATGACCAGAAGCGGAAGTGCGCGCACACGGCCACACCCGCCTACTTTCACGCCCACTTACGCAATTTCACAGTTGGCATACACGCATTTGCATGTGTGAGTGTGTCTCTCTCTTTCTCTCTCGGCGATGAGATTATTTACTTTTTGATAATGCGCCTGCCCTTGCCTCCTGAAAGTGGGGGAGTGGCAGTGGCGGCATAGTCCGAGAGGTGGAATAACGCACAAAGGGGGGTGGGACGGGGACCCTCCGGGGACAGAGAGATTTTATTATTTTAAATTTTATTACATTGCTCTATTATTTCATTATTATACGACTGTAATTATGTGTGCAATCTGGCTTTGTCCATGGGTCAGCACCCAGGACCCCCCACATACCCTCGAACGCCCTTGCGCCCACTCGTGTGTGGACCCTCGGCTCTGGGGGTCTGGGGCTCTGGGAAAAATTGAATGCAATTTAATCGCGCGGTTTCACATTAACTTTTATGCCAAGGGAAATGTAGCGTCTGTCTCTGTGTGCATCGTGCAAGCCAGAGGCCACGATTGGTGGACGATAAGCAGCAGGCGACCGATAACCGATAGCAAAACGACAAGTGAAACTCCATAAAGATGCATTCGTTAAAGAGAAAGCTCAGTATTCTTATTTTAATTTAATAATTATTTGAAAATGTATTTTTTTGTGAAATGTACTAGAAATATCGATAGATATTACAATTGATGTATTCCGGGATTATCTGCTTATTAGCTGTTTAATTGAGAAGTTTTTACCGTCTTTTTTTTCTCTTAAAATAAATTAAATGATTCTTTTCGATAAATTATCGATTGAATTTAGATAACTTTTCGATAACATATAGAAAACTTTAAAATCGTGAATCTATGACACTTTAACAATTCTCTTTTCCCTTCTGTTCCCCTCTTTCACTCTTTGCCATTAAATTATCGCTCTAGATTATCGCTTTAATAATCTCTTAAACTCCAAAAATTAACATGTTAATTTTTGTGGTAACAAATGACAATCGCAACCCCAAAACATCCTGCACCGCTTCCCCCATTTACATACACACAGACTGCTGGTGTGGGTGGCGGAAACTGTAAATAATTAGCCGATAACGGTTTATAAACAAACAATGGCACAATTCAACAATAACAGCAGCAGCAGCAGATGGCGAAACAGAGTGGGAGAGAGGTAGGGAAAGCGAGTGAGAGCGCAGGACATGTCTATTACGAGTGAGTGTTATCGAATTGCAGCATTGCCCCAGGCTAGAGGAGTAGTTCAACTGTCCGCCCCACCCGCCGCTCATCAACATTGACAAAGCGGCTTTAATTCGAGAGCCCTGCCCTGCCCTGCCCAGTCCATCCCCGCAAAATATGCAATATGCTGTTTCGCAATTGTTCTGCAAAATATTGCAGAATGGATTCACGAATGCGAAGGGCAGTGAGTTTTCTGGCTCCCCCAAAAAATGCCAGAATTATTACACACGAAAAACGCTACATGGCGTTTATTTTCCCATATACGCGTAAATAGATATTTAAGCATCGCTCAACCCAATGACGATGCGCCGTTAAACGGCAATGGAAATCACGGCGCAAATCTTGCGACGATTCGAGCCCCATTATTTTAGAGCATTTCCCTCTTTCAATAATGAGATCGAATTGATTAATAAGTTGTTATCGAAAGAGCATGGAAGGATTGTTGGTAGTGGTTATAAATACAATTTATTATAATTTAAATCTTTTCCGTTTGGATGATATTTGTCAAATCAAATAATTCCTACATATGTATGCATGCATGCATGTATGTTACGTTGAGCCAAACAAAATGTTTTTTTTTGTTTTTAATTTAAATGAGACACACACAATTTGTTATCGTGGGTTTGACAGAAATATTAAACTTTGTATTTTTATTTAAAAAAATTGTTTAGAGGTTGCTTTTATATTTGAAAAATTTATAAAAATAAGAATACCTTAGGGTCTAAGTTTCAATAATACCACAAAAAAAAGACGAATTCGTTTTTTTTCCAATGTATATTTAACCAAACAAGTGTATTTTCTTTCCGTGGTATTAACTCATAGCACAAAAAATTGGAAAAAATTGTATCATTTTATTTACTAACAAATAACAGAATAAGGAGAGTCCACTTAAAAACAAAATTGTTGGTCAAATTTTGGCCGAGCCTAATGTACACAAGTACATACATACGTACTTATGTATGCAAATTTTTGATACCTTTTCAAAATTTGAGGAATTTTACAAATACCCACACTCAGAATAATTCTATGAAGTACAAAAATATTTCCTTCAAGCCTAATATACCCCCTTAAACAGTATATTGAAGCAGGGTATAAACATCGCTTGCCTTTTCAGAAGGCCCAGAATCGCAGCCAAATTTATAAAATATTTATTGCGCACAGCACAGAGAAAAACACTGGGAATTCGGTAAACGATAATGCCATATAATTGACAGGCGATTTATGGGGACATTTGTAAATAGGCAAAGGCAACATTTGTTTATAGCTTATTTTCACATTGTTTCAATTATTAATTTTCCATTTTCAAGTGATTTGTATGGGCCCAGCTTTGATTTCTATTATCCTTTATTTTTTTGTGGAAAGATCCGCAAGTAATTACTTCATTTACGAACGAGTGTGGAACGAGTCGTTCATTTACTGTGAATGAGAGTGAATGAATGCGAGATTTGATGCATAGCATCATTCATTCTCTGCAAGTCCTTTGAATGCATTCAGTTGTGCATTCGTTTGTATGGCATTAACCAAAAAATTCTGCAAGTGCAGCGAAATGTAATCACCGAATGGCAGCAGCCGAAACGCAGCGCAACGGAACGCAAATCAAATCAAATCAATGTTTTAGCACTGCACTCCTCAGTTCCTGGAGGAAGTAGGGGGCAAACACTCAGCCCCAGAGTGCTTCTCCGCTTCTTGGCACTTTCTTAGATTATTTTTTCGTTAGAAGTGAAGGATTAGACTATACAGACAAAGCCAAAGATTCCCTCGAATCTGGAATCGATCGTTTTGTGGAATTTTTAGAAGAATCCCCTTTGGGGATAGGAACTCCTTTTCTTGTCTCCAAAAGGGTATTCAAGCAGCAGCAGCAGCAGCAGCAGCTGCACCAGCAGAAGAAAAATTCGCCTGCAATCAAAGTGATTAAATTATTGAATGGCCTAAGCCGGTCCTGCAGTTGGCAGTCCTGCTGCTTCTGCCATTTTCTTTGAATGAGTGAGTATCTGGATGAGTGTCCTCTGAATGTGTATCGATGATGCAACAACATTTCCGTCACAAAACGCTGAAATGACACGTTGAAATGATGCTCAAGAGGAGGGATGCCTGATGCTCCTGCCTGATGCCTGTCATGCCTGTCCCCAGACGACCTGCCAGGAGTTGGGTGGCTGCTTGGGATGAATGGTTTGCTGTGTCATTGACTCGCATGCCGCCTCGTGGCATGCAACGGCAAATATGTGTGTCAACTGGCAGTCGTCGATGCACTTTCCTTTCGCCTTTTGCCTTCTGCCTTTTGCCTTTGTCTTCCCTACAGACACCACAAGATACATATAAATACATATTGTACATATGTATGTATGCGCGCACTCATATACAGTATATTGTTTTTTGTGTGTGAAATTCCTTGCATAATTTCACAGCGAGAGCCATGAGGCATTGCCCATCGAAGCACCCATCGAATAAGCAACTTGAAAATGTGTTTCGCAGTTTAAAGGCGCAAACGAGACGGCAACGAGAGAGAGAGCCCCACAGCCACAGCCACAGCCACGCAGACAGGAAGCATCGTTCGCTCGTTGGTCCACGTTGGTGCCACTTTGCGACTGACTTCGAGTGGTGCTCTCTGCCACAACAATTTTCACCAATAAGTATGCCACACACACACTCATAAGAGGCAGAGTCAGAGGCATGCACATACATCCATACATATGTATGTACTTATGTATGGATGAAAAACAGGGACAGGAGGAACTTTGCCTTTTTCTTCTTCCGTGTAGAAATACACTTTCCAATGGCAGGCAAAAAGCAGGAAAACTTAAAAATATGGAAACTGTTTTAATTCCTTATTTGAATGATCAATTAATATTCATAGCATAAATGGCCCAGCCAAAAATAACAAACAATCTATTTAATTAAAATTCAACTCAAAGTTTGAAAGGGATGGCTGATGGCTGCTACTGTTCCCGCATTTGATGTTGTTAGTCTCGAGAGCGTCGCAGTGCGTCGTCGCGATTGTCTTATCTGTTGATCTTCACTCCGCCTCCCAACAATGCATTCCCTTGCACTGCAGTTCTCCCAGCTACAGAAGCGACAGCAACAACAGGTATACAGGGCGGGCTCTTGCCGAATCTCGCTCTTTCGTGGGGGAATTCTTATCTGCAAATGCGGAGCCCCAAGCCCCCGCAACCCCTTTGCACGTGTGATAAGCATAAGACGGGGTTTGGTACGTTGCTGCGTGCTTTAGCGTGGCTTTCGTTTACCTATCCTTATTTCTATAGCTCCCAAACATATCGCAAGGAATTAATTTCTTAGTGGAAAGGGTATGCAAAAGTTGCTTTATTTTTTAATTCAAATATCTATAACTGGTTGTTGTTGCTCATATTTGTTTGTGGTTATTGCCGCTGCTGCTGTTGCTGTTGCGTCTCTTTGGCGCCTGGGCAAATGACAGTAAGTGGTTCCAAATGTCTATTTGGGCCCGAAAAATTCTAACAAGAAAACTATTATCCCCTCTCAAGCATGTTACTCCCCCCTCGCTCTATCTAATACGCCTCCGTCGCACGTCAACGCCCTGCTCTTCCGCTCGTCGTCCTCTTTTGCTTGAGTTGCTGTCCTTTAGTTGCTGAAGTGATTTTTGCAGCCCTTGCACGTTTCTTAGATTTGGGCATTTTAAATGTTTCCGACTCTTTGGGGGCTTTCTTTCTGCTTTTCTTCTGTGGCTTTCTTCGTTTCGTTTCGTTTGGTTTTGCTCATTCTCTGCTGGTGTTATTTCTTGTCGATTGTTTTATTTGTGTGTGCCGCGTTTTGCATCTTTTGCTCCTTAATGATGGTTCGCTGCATAGCCATGGCGCCTGTTCTTTGCAGCTGTCGCTGCCACTTTTCAATGCATTTTCATTTATTATGCAAATTGACGTTTCCCGTTACCTCTCTCACTCCCTCTCGCTGATGGGAAAATGAAAATATTTGCCCAAGCAGTTTGTGCTTCGCCCCTACTCTCCTCTCCCCGCACTCTTCCGTTCACTCCTTTTTTTTTTGGCAAACTATGTAATTTGACATTGAAATTATGTGTAAAGTATATTTTTTTTCGCCTCTGTTTCTCTCCCTTCAAGAAAGCAAATTATGATAAAAAGATCCATTCCCGCGATAAAAAAAAAACACGCAGAAGAAAAGAAATAGAAAAATGTAGGAAAAGTTGAGGGAAAAGAAAAAGAAAATTCAGCGCATTGCGCGAATCTGTCAATGGGCAGGCGGCGACTAAGATGAATTGCTGGATGATGGTCATGGCTTGGTCTTAGATACCCCCAAAACCCAGCATAACGGTGGGTGGCAGGGGGATGCACCTATAAGTAGGTGGCTGATGAAGGACTTTGGCAGGCAAGGAAGAGAGCGGACGAATAAAAGGCTTCTTTTGTGGAATGATTGAAGCTGATTGAAACTGATTTGAATTTGAATTTCAAGATTTTTCTAGCATTATGCAATAAGGAAATATTTGAAGCCAGAAATAAATGAATTTATGGTAGGAATCTGGTTAAGAAACTGATTCGGAAAACTGTTTAAGTTTGAATATTGAATATTTCTAATAATTCTGGTAATAAAAATGGGCTCACAAGCGGTGTATTCATGATGAAACCCGCTGGAAGATGGATCAACTAGCGTATGCATTTTGAAGGCAAGGAATGTCTTTCCTCTGCTGTTGCTCTCAGTGCTTGAAACCCCACAGAAAACAATCAGCAAACTGTTGAACAAACCACTCCATGAATATACATAGCTACGAACATATGAATGTATGTACTCGTGTGTGTGTGTTCCCTTTAATCGAATGATAAATGAATGCCATTTCCTCTAGTAATATCGCAATTAACTCACACTTTCACCCACGAGTAAATACACCCACGAAATGAATAGCAATTCGAAATACAGATTTTTACACTTCCAAGAGGGGTATACTAAGTTTGAAAAGGCTTTCGTAAGCGAAAAATCAACAATTCGTTGTTTATGTAGAAGGGCATTTATTTCGGTTTTTATAGTATTTATTTTTATTATTTATGCACACAAGTTTATTTATATATGTACAAATATTCAAATTATAATTATTTTAATATATTTATTATTTTCTTTATCTGATACAAATATATTATTGTTTAAATCAAAGTGAATGCTATTTAATATTCCGAAAGTTTGTGCTCAAAAACCGAATTTGATCTATTAAAAAATAATGATTTATGATATAATACATTTTTTTTTTTTTTGCTTTTTTTGTTTTCTCCAACGAGAAGTAATATAATATGCAATTATTTAAGAGCATTCAAAGCTTCGCTGTTGAGTCCAGCATTTTTCTTTCTATTTTCTGCTGTTTTACATTTGGAATTTTTCCAGTAAAAACCTCACAACCAGATGTGCCTGCTCCTTCCAAAAAATCGACATTATGTCAAACAATATTTTGATTTATGGCCTCTCCCTTTCCCCCCACCAAAGCTTTGCCAACTTCCCCCTTCCCCTGCATTTTCCACCGCGTGGAAAAATCCAAATTTCAATGATTTGCCTCCAGGTCACGTGAAATGGGGCGGGGTCCATGTTTATGATCCGCCATCAATTTAATGGCTCGCGAATCAATAAAATAATAAAAATCAACGACCAAAAATGCATGACCTGCGTGGCGGGAAGAAGGGCTCGGGGACAAGTGCAAGCCTCCTGTGCCGCAAGTTGGCTGCACAGAAATAGAATTTTTGCTGGAAAAAATTAAATCATTTTCCTTGGGGAGGCTGTGGCAGACAGACACAGAAACAGTCACAGTTCGGGAGGGGAGTTGTCGTCATTAGAGCTCGCCCCAAAACATATTCCATTTTTAGAAGCACCACAGAGTGCGACGAGTGCGAAATGGTACAGTGAATGCAATTTGAATTGATCCGAGGGTTAAATCCGTGCTTAAATCCAATTTACATATAATATTGTTAGCTCTGCCACTGTCATACATATGTCTGAGGGAGCACATCTCAAGGTTTACCCAATCAGTCGATGCAAATAACTATCCGTCCACCCATCAATCCATCCATCCATCCATCCATCGATGACGAGCCAATGCCACCGCACCGCACCGCACTCTCAGGCACTCATCGAAACGAATAAGACAATTCATTCGTCTGAGATAATCGAATGGCGGCAATCTGTGTGTGCCTGCCCCCACAGTTATTTACAGTTGTCTCCCCTTCCAGACAGACGGGACAGACAGACTGATTTCTATGCCAAAAACTTTATAGAATAATGAACCCGCACCCCCCCGCCCAGGCGTGGAAAATGAGGGAAAGATACCACTCCAAGGAGGTGGCCACTTCAACCTCTCTCCTCTCACTGACTCTCGTGCGAAAGGGGGAAGACTTGCACACATTTTGCACTGGGGTACTTCTTTTTTGGATTGAAACAAAGCAAAGAAAAGAAGGGATGCTGCGGAATGGGAATGGGAGGAGGCAAAATAATCTTTTGCTTTTGAAAACCTAAAAAAAGTGTTTTAAAAATACATCCAATGCTGGGAGTTGTATTTTTACTCGCTCGTTTTAATACAGAACAGAATAGAAACGAACCGGTTATGAAACGGTAATCAATGTAATAAATATAGCTCGGTTTACATCATAGCAATTGTGAAATTAGGTAAAAAATTTAATTTAATTAATTTTAATATTAATAATTGTAATTTGTTTTCTATGTATTTATTTCTTTATAAATATATTCTATTATTATTTGTAATGTTTTCTCAAGAATTTTTTTATTTTATTTTGAATAAATAAAATAATTATAATATTTCTAAACATTAATGCAAATATTTCAATAGTGAAACGGTTTTGAATCGGTTATTACTGTAACCTCATATTCGGTTAATTTGTTGCCGTAATAAACTGTGTTAAATCGTTAATATTCTAGGAATCTAATGAAAACCCACAGCTAAACGGATGCAAGCAAGCACTGAATTATGAGAGAAGCGAAAACAATTTATGCACTCGGCTTGAACCGGTAGTCAATTGAAAAGAAGCCAAACGAATGCCCGGCGAAACCTTAAATATGAAACTCCGGAAAAACAGAGCCACGAAGGAATTGTGGTAGCAGCTGTGCCTACTCATCTGTTGAGGAGACATACACTCAGACATATAATCGTACTCGTAGATATTTTTGCAATGATGATGCCCTGTCCCTGTCCCCGTCCCCGTCCCCTTCGCTGTCGCCGTATTTCATTTACATTATGAATATGTTCATTACCATTTCATTGCCGACTGTTGACTCGCATTTCCATGGCAGCATCAGCATCACCATTTCCATTTCCATTGCATGGATGGCCCCGGGGAGGCCACTCATACTCACTCTCTCACTCACTCTCTCACTCACTCACTCACTCACCCGATTCACCTTTTTGAGCCGCCCCTCCGTTTCGTTTCGTTTCGCACTTGGTGCCAGTGTGCCGTGCCCCACGTTGCCATTAAATGCAAATCTTGAAATTACATGTGTATTTATTTGCCACACGAGGGAGCTGCTGCATGGAGACGAAGCGATGGTGGGGCGGAATCGCAACCAGATGCAAGTTGCAGTTACAGTTGCAACGCAGAAAGCGCAGACAGTCGTCGACATTTTGGAATGTAATTTTAGCCCCGGGAATAAACTGCAAAACTTTTCATATGCGACAAGTGTAAAAACGCAAAAAGAAAAGCCAAAGCAAAAACGAAAGAAATGCAAAGAAAAGCTGGCACTAGGTGACGACATCTGTATGCCCTTTCAATGCAGAAGCTGAGGGCTGCTGCTGCATAATGCGTGGCACTCACATACAAATGTACTTACATTTCCCCAGAATACAGATGTGTGATATTTGATACGTTCTTCGAGTATAACTGCAGCTTAATATTTGATTAATCTGACACACTTAACAAATTTTATAATTGCTTCTTTTTTAATTTTTTTAAAGTTTTTTTAAAGTATTTTAAGAGGAGCATAGCTCTGAGTCAAAATATGTTATATGTACGCCAGTCAGACCAGTTTGTACCTGCAAAGAAGGGAACACACAAGGAGGGAAGATAATTGAAGGATATTCCTTTCATCAGATGTATATAATGGGTATACCCTCTCCTCGAAGGGCATTGAAAGAAAAGAAAGAAACTTTTCGCATGGCAGACGTTTCTTATGGAAACACACATGGAATACATATCCAGAGAGAGGCAATGCAATGCAACAGTTTGCGGCACAGATGCCAAAAAGCACCCACATGCCGCTCTCACTCCCACTCCCACTCCCCCGCCCACGCCCACCCACTGGCACTTCTCTCATTCCATATGCATGGAGACGCATGGAACGAGACGCATGGACAAGCAGGGGCAGCAGCGTATCACTGGAATTCTAATTTGCAGGCGAAATTGAACGGAAATGGCAATTTTCAAAGTGAAATGGCAAACGATGTTGCAACTGAAATTGCGACTTGTTGACAAGGAGTCTAAAAACAGCGAATGCTGACGGGGGGCACGTGCGTGTGTGCTGCATGCGGGCAAATCTAGGGGGCGTTTCTAATAATCTGGAAGATCTGAAGGCAGGTAGGGATTCGAAACGACAAATACACCCAAAGGCAGAGTAATGACATTCCACAGACCGAAAAACAAGAACTCAATAAACAGGAGAACACCAAGCCAAATTAAAGTAACTGACGGTGCCACAGAGTGCGGCATGTCGCGGAGTAGCCGTAGAAAGTTCCAGTGCCAGTGGCTGTAGCTCAGTACACACTGCCGAGTGGCCATCAGGCATTTTTACAACTCATTTAACAAGGCGTTGGCCCCTCGAAGCATTAACCGCAAGCACGATGATGATGATGACAATGAGCGAGCGGGCAGCCCTAAAGCAGCTTGTCGTCCAGCGTCTGTGTACCCTGGAAACGGTTGCCTCCAAGGGTGTGCCGACAGGTTGAATAACTGGAACTAATGGTGTAGTGCTCATTGTGGCTACCTGTGGAAGATAAATATATGTCGATTATATACTAGACTTCGAGCTACACTCCCCAATGAGCTGAGTTCTCAGATTGTATTTGGCGTCCATTCACTTTTGCCACCTAGCTCTAGTCAGACTAGCACTCGTAGTTCCTCTCCCTTTCATGAAGGAAAAACCAATTTAACTTTGTCTTTTATTGTTTTTATTTGTGAAGCTTATGGGAAATTCGCATCGAAGAATCAAAATATTCTGCGAATTTCTTTGATAAATTCGCTAGGGATTCTCTGTCTCTGGTTTTCAGCCATTTGGACTTCACAGTATCCATTATTTTTCTGGTATTTAACTAGTATTTAAACTGAAATTATTGCTAGAATTTTCTTAAGCCATATAACTTGTATTTTTATGGCATTCATGCTACAATATCATAAACCCATACTCTCTGTGAAACGTATAAGTTGTGCTTAGATTTTCTTCAAGGCATCATCATTTTATTTGTTGAATCCCTGTGGACAAACAATCCATCGCTCACCTCCCACCATTCACTATCCCCTGAAATCGTTTGCCCTTGAAAAGCTTCCCACCCCCAACGAAAAATCACCCATATCATGTCCCAGCGAGGGTATCGGCGGGGCCCAGCACACCCTCCCATCCCATCCCATCCCATCGCATCGCCAGTTCAGCCGCTAAGAGAGTCATCTTGTCTCAAACAATTTGCATATTCGACTTCATTAAGCTTTCGCATTCTCCCATTTCCAGTCCCTTATCATACAACCCCCCCCGCCCAGCGCTCATTCTACTCATTCTCAGTTTTTTTCCGGTTGCGTATCTTCTTAGCCACTTCATCGTGTTGGTCAGTGGCGGCGGCCATTTATCACGCCGGAGACGGAGACGGAGAGACGCCCACCACCCCTGAGAGACAAACCCCAAAATGAACCGCAAAATGAACCGTGGGGGAAGGCGGCGCGTGGGGGAGGGTTCTTGGATCTCCTGGCGTTCTAATCTGCGTCTTGTTGGCAACAGATTGAAATTTATTACGCATAAATCTAGGCATTCATTTGCACCTGCTGCTCCGCCGCAGCCCCGCCATGCTCCTCCGGCCGCCGCCTGCGGTTGCTCCTGGGGAACGCCTCGCAATGCAAACTATTTCCACCGTCGCGTCCTTGGAGGAGAAGCAACAGTTTAAGGGGGGTGGCGAAGGCGTCGGTGCGTGCTGCTACGCACAGGTGACAATTGGAGGACCCCAAGGACGTGCCACAATGCGGCAATGTGATTGCCCCGACTGCCCTGCCCCACATAGCTCAACGTTGTCCACTTGAATGGCTTTGCCCTGTGCGTGTGCCTCTTCTTCCTTACGCCTTCTTCTATTGATTGCTCCCACAAAACGGTGTGGGTGGATGGCGGGGGGGAATGGATTTTCATTAAATTTCGCTTAGGTCGAAGGTTGCTTTAAGGAACGAGATGCTGCTGCCTTTGATATCGGAGAACGTGCTGCAACTGCCTAAGCATTCCCTTCCCCTGCCCCTGCCCCACACAGGAAAATTCGGAATTTCAAGTTCTTTTCCCGCCCTGGCAATATGGGCAGCGGGAACACAGTGGGGCAGCGGCAAGGGCAGCGTCTCTTCTGATAAACACAATCGATGGATGGTAGGACTAGGACTAGGACAGACACATCCTTTAGACATTCCACAGCGTCGGCTCTGAGTCAGCAGTAGGGAGGAGAGAGGAACAGACAGACAGTCAGTCAGACAGCATGGAGTCCCAAAGGACTCCTCGCATATTAAAGCAACATAACACACAAATACAAAAAAAAAGGGGAAAAATAGAAAAGGAAAATCATCAGAAAATCACATAAACACTTCGATTTGTTTGCGAACACGAACATGAGAGGTGCCAGAAGCGGCGCACAGTCTCTGCCACAAGTTGATGCACTGAAGAGAAGACTCCAATTGATGGCTGGGAGACTATTATTATTTTTAGAGGGCTAACTTTTGCTGGATAGGACTTTCAGTTGCCAGAATCGGGTTGTTTGGGTATTTATAGGAATATATGTACATCTACGGGATGCGAAAATTAAGATATGAAGAGATCTTTGTATTCCCATTTAATAGACTTTCACACAGGGATCACAAATAAGATCACAAATAACAGATATGAGTACAAAAAAAGTCGTAAAAGTATAAAAAAAATAGCTACAATTTTCTGTTTATTTCCAATTAAATCTTGTTAATTAATTTTCGTATAACTCTTGTTTTTTATTTAAATATTAACGAGAAGGAGGTCTGTGGACGCGCTTACTTTTGTCCCGTGCTAGTATATAAATTTGTGAGCTTATTATTTATGAAGTTGTATTATCTACATCTACATTTACAATATCGATTACACGTCTAACATGTAGTTTTATTGCGAAAGGTGGCGCATTGCCGCGGGGGGCGTATATCTGTGTTATATATTCTTGATCAGAACCGATAGCTGAGATACAACAGATACCACAAATACAATATACCCCTTAACTCTTTTTGAGTACGGGTATAGAAAATGTGCATATAAAAAATGAAAGGGATAGGTGTCTGTCGAATGTGATACACAATATGTATTACGTATACGCGTATGTATATTCGAGATCTACATTTGATTTTTATATAAATTTTGATTTTACAAAGTGCAAATAAATATAAGAGTAAGTAAATACAATGAACATATGGATTTATTACCCACCTCAGTGGAAAAACGAGGAAAAGATCCAGCCACAGGGATCCTGCGATGTGCTCCCAATATTTATTTCTCTCGTTAGACTACGAGGACCGCTTACTATTTGCCATCACTTTAAAGTTCCACTGCTCGCATTTTCCCTTCCTTCTTTTTTTATTTTTGTAAGTCACTGTTTTTTTTTTATTTTATGTGCAGTCCTTTGTTTCTTGTCTGCTTTGCACTTTGTTTTTTGTTGCATCTGTTGTAAGTCGTGTCTGTCTGTTGTTTGCTGCCTTTGCCTTTGCATATCGCCAAAAAATGCATGCAGGGGGGGAGAATGCAAGACGAGTGGCGAATGACAAATGGCACTGATACCCAAGCACACAGAGGAGAGGGCGAGCAAGCACACTTAATGAATGACTGATGACAATAATGGCAGGAGACCCACCCAGATGGAGTATTGGTAGCCGTCGATCAGCTGTGCCACTATGTATTTCCAGCTAGAGATGCGCCATTTCTTTTCTATCGGTAGATATAATTAGAGAGATTCTCTGCTTCGTTTGCTGGGACACTTCTTCCATCTCCAGTCTGATCCTGCCCTGCTTTACGGACATCCACTTTCTGTCAGTGTCTCTGGCTTTTAAAGGCGACGGAAATGTGTGAGTGTTTTATTTTAGGTTTAGAATCGTTGTTGCTGTTGTTGTTTCTGTTTCTGTTTGTTGTTATGTTTTATTTCTCTCTGCTCTGCTCTGCTCTGCTCTGCTCTGTGTTTTCCTCGTCTCCTTCTTGTTATCCATCCTTCTGCCAGTTTCACTGCTTCGCTTCTGTTGCTCCTCTGCTCTGGGAATTTGCCAGTTTTCCTTTGTTTCTGCTTTCCCCACCCCCCTCTCTTTGCTTTCTGTTTTGCGCGTTCTCCGTACGGGGCTTCAGAGTACCCTGTACTTGAGGGCAAGCACCCAATGAGGGTATACTGGCACATCCAAACGATTGAGTATGTTTGCGATGAAATAAAATGGAAATTAAATTGTTGTGATTTCTACAAGTTCCAAGATTAAAAATCATCATTAAAAACTAAGCTTAAAATTAATGCTAACCACTTTTGAGATCTCTGTAATTTTGTTGAGAAGCATCCAAACTTGGGACTGTCTCTACCTTTCTGTTGAGAAGAGATTGAGATTCCATGGGTCTTTCAGAGAGCGATTTATTTGCTCTGCTGTTTGGGCTTAGTTTGGAACCATTGGGAATTAATCATAGGTAAAGATAATCCTTTTTGCAGTGATATTTCCATTAATTTGTAGCGTTTTCGCTTGGCTCAGGCAGAGGGGTATCCTGTGGTCGCGTGCCCATGGCCTTTATCCGTTTTGCTTGTTTCTGCTCTAATGGTGCTCAAGCATGTGCGGAGCATGTTTGCTGCTGCTGCTGTTGTTGCAGGGGCACAGCCACTGGCTGCTGTGTGACCTTCGTTACGTGTTTGGCAAGTTCATTTTTAGCGGGCGCAAAGTTAACACACAGACAGACTGACTGACTGAGATCCTGAGACCCAGCAGAGACAGCAAGAGCGGCCAGGCAGTATGTGTTTGCTGAAGTAGTAGTTGCAAGTGATGTGCCACACCCACACTGTTGGCTCTGCCACTGCCACTGGCACTGCCACAGTGGCCCCCATTCATCGGGTGCTCTGAAGACCCGTGAGCGTGTGCGTTCGCGTGTTCGTGTGGCTGTGGCACACGCGTTCGCTGTTGCCCCATTATATGCTTTAGAATATGAACTTGGCTTACTCTTGCCTCTTGGCTCCCCCTGTTCCTCTTTACCACTTTTCCACTTCGACACGAAACGGCATGTCCCTGTCTGCCTCAGTGGAAAAGTTGCGCCACACAACATACAGAACACATCCTCCCGCTGCTCCTCCACAGCCCCCTCTGTTCTGTTCACCACTCTGGCTGTGTGTATACTTATCTGTCTCACTGTATTCTGTCTTCCACGGAACAACCTAATTTGGGGCAGTGTCTTGCGCCGTTTCTTCATTTTTCATGCATGCTAATGTGTAATATTTTGACAGGCAGCCGTCCCCCCAGTCGGAATACCCTTAACTCGTAACCCCACTGCGCCCTCCGCTCCGCCCCTCCCGCAGATGTCAGACAGGCTGTCTAGGCTGTCTAACAGCTGCGCATTATGCCCCTCCTCTGTGGTGGCATTTCCCTTTGCCCCTTTGCCCCTTTCCCCCTGCCCCATGCCAGCCCTCTCTATCGCTTCTGTTTATGCAAATATATTGGGGGCTTATGTTCCATACTTAAGTCAAATTTATGGAGGATAACTTTTTGGAGTTCCATTCGAGTCTCATTTGACCAACGGAACAACATCAGGACATCGGAACAGGCACGACAAATGTTTATTGATTCGGTTAGTCGGCTACGCTCCGCAGGTTGGGGCACAGGATGGCACACCGGATTGGGTTCCGATTAGAGCAGAGATTTTACGCTCAGCGGTTAACCCGAAGCAACCCCCCAAGCCCGGAGCGCAACCCACACGAGCAACAGTGCGTCTCATGAGTGTAAAACCCATTTGGAATAACAGAATGAGCAACGAAGAGGCAAGGAAGGAGAATCTCCCTCTCATTCGAGGGACTCGAATGAATCGTCGGCTTAGAAGTGTTTCATTCTTCATTCAAGCATCTTCGAATACAACGCCATTCAAGTACATTCATTGCATTCATCACATTTGAATCGAATTTGGAATTCAGACCTCCATTGAGGGTGCCTTCTTTTTTATTATCAGACTCTATTCAATAGCTGGAATAATCCCTAAATATTTTCATTCCCCACACAACTTTTCTTCCTCCACCATGCATTATCCCACCAATCAGAGCCCAGTAATCTTTCTTTAATTTAATTTTAATTTAATTTAATATTCGATTAATTTAAATTTAATATTGTTTATGGCTCTGGACACTTAGCTTAACATTTTATGGTGTTCCATCAGATTTCAGGATTGTTCATCCGTAATTTTCATTATTCACAAACTTTATTAAAGTTTCCCTGAAATTCCGCAACTTTTTAATGTCCCTACCGATCAGCAATCGATTAATGAATGCTGAAGTGTTTATTGGGCCACAATTAGCACATAGTTCATGCATTGACGAATGGGTGGAAAATAATATTAAATGCGAGAAATGAAAACACTTTAAGGTGCAGCACCCAGAGCAACCAGAGAGCGATATGTGCCCCACTTTTACTTTAGTTTTCCGTGAGCAAAGTTTCTCGCAAGCTGCTGCTGCTGCTGTTGCTGCAGCAGGAAATTTCCATAGTTTTACAGTGAAATTTGCTTAATCCGGAGAGAGACAGGGAGCCCCGCAGGCGGTTGCAGGCAGAGTCTTCAGACTTCAGCCGGAATGCACTGTCGGTGTGTGACACGGACTGACAGACGGATGGAGGGACTTGGACTGACTCACTGACTGACTGACTGACAGAAATATGTCGCTGTGGATTGTGTAAGTCTTTTGGCTTAAGCCACCGCTACACCGCTCCACACTCTCTCTCTCTCTCTCTCTCTCTGTCTGGCATTCGTCGCCTGCGATTTGTCATCGAGAGTTCGACAAGTCCGCAGGACAGAGACAGATAGAGAGACCCAAATTCAATTGTATTGCCTGGATGTCGCCTCTTGTGTATGCACGGCACTCCAGGCTTCTGTTTTTCTCTTTTCGTATTCGTATTCGAATTTTCCATTTTCATTTTCATTTGCAGCCGCCGAACGAACCTCCAACGGCAACCGCGTTGCCACAATAGTGGTAGACGGGGAGAGAGGAAGTGGAAGTGGGTAGGGCTGAGGCTGCACCTTTTGTGCATGGCTTGAAGTTGAATCTCAAATAAAAGTCAAAGTTATCTGATAATTCAGCAATAAATCAATCGATTTATTGCTTTAAACGATCGATAACTCCATCAATATTCGATAGCTATAGATTATATTCGATTATAATTGATAAGCACCCAAATTTAATTTGTCCCTCAAACAATATTCGATCAAACACTTTTCACCAAAGCAACGATGCATCGATAAATGTATCAATTACCAAGTGAAAATTATCGATTGATATCGATAAAACTTAAAACAGTCGGAACATGATTTCGTAGCTTTGGAATGGAGATCTGACTATCTGCCTTAAAATGTCAATGGGCCTCTTCCATCAGCCAGTGATGTTTGACTTACTTTGATTAATCGAATCGAATCAAATCGATTCACGCCTCCACGTTTCGCAAAACAAACAAATAAAATGGGTAAAAAAAACATTAAGCGCAGATTATGTAAATCAAAGACGGCCTTGCGGTTGGTGGGTCCCGAAAGCAGTGCATGCACCACCCATGGCCCGTTGCACGCCCCCAATGCGAGCCGTCAACAACGACATTGACTTGCTCTCTCATGCATATGCATGCGTGCGTCCTCGTATTCGTATTTGTCCCGCCATCTTGTTTGATCAAACGCAAACACATCTGTATATTTATGAGTAGCACCCCTTACCCCTTGCCAGCAGGATTAACCGCAGGATCCCTGCCAATGGATGCAGCAGCAGCAGCACTCTACGACGACTCCATGCAGCCTGCATCCATATGCATGGAATGGATGTGGAAGTGGAATGGAGATGCAGCAGCCATCAGCAAAGGACCTTCACGCACACACACACACACACATAACTAAAAGTGCATAAATATGCATGCGATACACTGGGAGAATATAACTATGTGGTTTCCAATGACATGAAGAACATTGATCCGCAGTAGGAGAGGAGTCCTAAGTGCACTGGAGAAAAATAATCGTGGAGAGTCTTTGGTAGAGACAGAGAGATGTCTCCCTTGGAGAGAGCTAGCCTTGGAGACAGGGAAAAAATCAGAGAGAAGTTGGGCGAGGTCTTCTGGGCCTGCTCAATGATTCTTTGTGCTTCCCAAAATAATGAATCTTTAACCTCTAGTTAAAATCCAGTTAACTAACAGTTAAATAAACCTTGTCTCTCAGTGCACTCCATTTGTGCAGCCAAAATTTATGCGCAAGTGGAATGAGAATGCAATTTTATTGAATTTGATTAGAAACGCATCAAAGGTGCTGCTGCTGGTGCTGCTTCTGTGGCTTCAGCTGCAATTTCCACTGCCAGAAGATGACAATAATGTGAAGGTCGTGAGGCTCACTCCTTCAGTACGCTGCTGCTGACTACAAGGACTCGCCTTCGAGTAGCCTTCGGAGTCGCCTTTGAATATGCATTGGGGTTAAGCTATTGCGGGTTTGTTTGTCGCATTCCCACAAATCTGCTGTTGCTGCTGCTGCTGCTGTTTCTGTCAAAATGGTTGAGTGAGTGAATGGAAATTGCATTTTCCCGAAAACTGTCAAACTGTTTTCCACATCATTTTCACTTTGAAGGCATTTGAGGGCTTGCTTTAATGTAACTTATTCGATAACTGCTGTTCATTCGAATAATTTTTACGAGTACTACTCTGAATAAACTGATGAATGCTGAAAGTTATTTGAAAGTTTTCCTGAAAGAGTTCCAGCTCGGTTGACGATAGTCGAATCGACATATTTCGTTGAAAGTATTTAAATTAAAATCAATGACCATTTTGCATTCAATTTCGATACACTTAGATTTAACTCTATGGATTCATTACACTGATATTTTAATACCTTAATATTTTATTATCGTTACACCTGAAGGTAAATTTATAGATAAGCTTTTGGTTCTATTTATCGATGCACTTTGATGAGACTTAATAGAAAATGTACGATGACATTTATCCGGTTTATTTTGATAGTAATTAATTGATGAAGATTCATCGATTAATTTCGATCAGTATGTATCCAGAAATGTATGATGAATTTTGATTTCCTCTGCTGCTAAATGGCCTTCGTAAATGTTGCAAAATGAATGAATAATTACGCATTCATTCACTTCTTCAAAGTAATCGCATTACCATTCAAGGCAGCTCTTGGATCGCAATGGTTCGATTGATTCGAATGGAGAAAACCACAGGCATTGAATTCCTGAAAGGGACACGCCATGGATGTACCTTTATGACAAGGAGTTGCAACAGAAAACTGTTGCAACATCTATTCAAATGAGACACTGCTCCCTCCCTTGCCCTAATGAGACCTTAATTGAGTATCGCCCTGTTCTGTGAACTCTTGATCTACTCTGTTGCTTTTCCACTTTTGTTTCGTTCTTCTGTTGCTGTTGCTATTGCGTTTGCGGCGTCGGCGGCTGTTGCAACAAACTTATCTGCATGTTGCCACATTCACAGGAGGAGGCGCCACCACAGCCACTCGTGCTGCTGCTTCCTGTCCCGCTTTTGCTGTTGCTGTTGCTGCCGTGTGTTTATGCAGAGCATATTGTTGCTCATTATCTGCGCAAGGATTAACATGTTATCCTTGGCACGCGCGCGAGCCGCTTCCCATTACTGCCTCTCCTTCTCGCTCTCTTGCATTGCGCTTTCACCTCTGTCTTTCCATTTTCTTCTCTCTTTTTTTAAGCTTTTCTTTACCGCTGCTGCTGGCCTTTTTTTGCATACCCTATTAATCCAAGAGGGCATTACGAATGTAATCACATTTCGACCAATGAGAAAGCATTTCTGTTGGCTATTAACTTCTGTGTATCTTCGGAACTTCTGAGAAAATTCTTTCGATGCAAATTAGATCCGTTTAGGATTAGCATTTCTGCAGCAACAGAAATGAGCCACTCATTTGAGTGGTTCGAAATGAATGAATGCCACACCAAGGGAATCGCCTTCATATGCATCTTTTTAAAACATTTTGTTCAAGGGGAATCTTTACATTCGACCCATAATCCTTGGGGTGCTGCTTCTCCTCCATTGTTTTCCATTGCTTTTGTTCCTGTTGATTTTTGCATGTTGTTTGCTTTGGTTTTACTCTGTTTTCACTCTCTGCTCTTTGCTCTTATTTTTTCCGTTTTTTTTTTTTGGTCGGATTTTTGTGTGTGCTAAGTACTCGGGGCATTCCATTCCATTCCATGCCCATTCCATTCCCATCCCAGCCATTCCATGCGGCTTTTTTGGCTGCTTCACAGGAGGACCCCCGTGCGACCAAACGCGTAAGAATTATTATCGCATTTTGACTCGGGCTCTCTCCTTAGCTTTGGCGGATTTTCAACGTTGCCTTGTGCCCTGGGCCCCATGGCGTTGCTTCTCTTTCATCCTTCCACCTGGGATCTTAGCATCCTGTCTGTCCTGGCGTATTGCTTACAAATTGTGCGTCGCCTTGTTTTGTGATGCAATTTTTACCTTTTGAAGCAACGCTCATACGCCACGTTGCACACGGATAAATGCGACATCCTCTTTGATGGCGTCTCTGCCGTTTCTAATGCGTTTATTTCACTGGAAAAGTCAACCGCCACAAAGAAGTTGGCTGGCAAAAACTCATTATGTTTCATTTTTGTTCCAGGAAGAGACTTTCTCATTTTTTTTTCTGTGTATATTTTCTTTAAGTTTTATACACATTGTACATATACATAGTGTAAAATGATTCGTTATACTCAGGAAGCGTTAGAATTTGTAATTTGGATAATGGAGACTATGAAATAAAAATTGGTTTCTGAAGTTTTTTTTAAATATTATTTTCAATATTTAAAGACCCAATAAAATAGTAAAAGATAATTGCTAAGTTCCTATTTTGGTTTAAGTATAAGGAATATAAATTTTTTGATTCGATTTTTTATCATCGTTATTTATAAATGTATATCTTTGGTTCATTTTTACGTCTTTTGTTTTTCTTCTTTTAAGAGATTTTCTTTGAAACTTCTCTAGCTACAGAGTGGCCCATTTTAGTCTACAATATTTTTAGATCTCTCTTAAATACCAAGGAGCAGATTAAAAGTGTCATGTGGCAGTGCTTCTTGGTCAGTAAAATCTCTTTCTTTAGATAAATAATATCGTTCTAGATTTACGCTTCAGTATTCGCACATCCCAGTTAGAACTTACCCCTTCCCATGCCACAAATTACCCGAAGAATGATTTTTTTTTTCGGTATACGTATGCCCAGTGCTCTCTGCTCCCTGGGCAACCCTAGAGGGTATCCTTATTGTCTAGACCATCCCCAGAGAATATGACGAGTATTCCCTGTTTTTGAATCTCTTCTTTTTTGTTTCTTTGTTTGTTGCGGGGTTAAGCGGCCCTTGGCTCTTGGGCTCAATGTATTTACCTTTTGCAGGTGCCAGAGGCACCACCTCACCCCACTCGTCTACACATCCCCTTTCACGGCGTGGCTTTGTTTTTTGACTTGAAATTTCGTGTGGTTTTTCGCTGGTTTTCGCTGGTATTTTATTTTTTTCTCTGTGTGAAGCTTGACAAAGAAAGGCGCTTTCCCCCCCATGCAAGGGCAGCGAAATAATAAAACATAGAGCCGCCGAGCATAAGGGGCGGAGTGAGGCACCCCACAAAGCGTTCGGGGATTGATTGAATTCAGAATTTTTAAGCATTTTCGCCGCAGTCCAAAAACCTGCAGAGGCAGAAGGAAAACCCGTGAAAAAACCCAGGAAAAATTAGAAACGGGATAGCACTATAAATATTGCAGGGAAAAGTTACCTACTATTGAAGGTTCTGGGGGACTGCCTTTTAAAGCAAAAGGGCTTTTCATTGAGTAAAACATTAACAGATAACAGAAAGATAAGCTTTATTTAATTTCTGCATTAATTTAATTTAATATTAATTTCTGGCATAGATCTGCAGAAATAGAGATTTAAACTTGAGCATGTTTTTGTGTGACTCATACGCCTCATACGCATTCCACTGGAGGCACATTAAAAATGACCAGAGAAAATTCGCCCATACGGAAAATGGATGTTAATGATTGCAATTCTTAAAATATATCGATATTCCGTCTGGCGAGAAATCTGCCTGGGAGGTATTTAACGAGACTTTTTGAGCCCATTCTTGGATCATTTTTCTGCCAACCTCTTCAAGGGGCACACAAGATACTCGAGAAACCAAGTACAGCAGAATGAATACAATTTCAATAGAAATAATTGAAGAACATGTGGCAATCCATTCTGAGACTATTCAATATTCATGATACTGATACGGATTCTCTTAAAACACTGAAACCCCCAAGGCGTCGCTGCTTTGGTGACTTATTTGGTGACCCCGACATGAGTGGTGGGGGATGCGACCCCTACAGATTATGACTCCTTGCTGGCGAAAGCGAGTGCCAGTCGTGGCAGCAGAACAAACAGAAAGGAAAAGAAAATAACTTCAACTTGTGGAGGAAACTCCTTCGGAAAATGATTCATCCGTTGATGGGAAATCGAGGGGTCATTACAGGGTGGGGGGGTCTAACTTCTCTAACCTCATGTTCATGTTGAAGATTTTCTTCATTTTCTTATTGTTTCTCTTGTCTGTTCTTTTTTCAGAGTGTCCAAGCCAGAGGAACCCAAAGGAAGAGCGTGAGAGCCCGAAAGGAGTGTCCGAGGTAATTGAATAAACGATCCACAATCATGAGTCAATGTGTGAGTGTAGGTGAGTGTACTCGAACACTCGAACAGAGCACTCCTTTACTCGCTTTCGAGTGCAGTGCACTGTGCTCCAGTGTTGCAGGCGCAGGCAGGGGCAGGCAGCGGCACCTATCAGTTTTCACAGTAAGAAAATGCCAAAGAAACGCAAAGAAAACTGTCATCAAAAAGAGAAACAAAAGAGTGTGAAGAGGGAAAGGGAGAGATAGGGAGAGAGAGAGAGTAAGGACTCTTGTGCATATTGAATTAAGCGACGAAGTGCAAGGAGCAAGCAGCAAAGAGCGAAAGTTTTGCGGCTTTTTAAACTGTTTACCGTGTATCCTGTAGTGGAGTGGAGTGGAAAGGAGTGGTGTGGTGTGTGCAGCTACAGCTATTAAAGAATAAGTGAATGAGTGAATGAGTGTGCCAGTGAGTGTCTGAATGAGTGTGCGAGTGAGTGAATGTGTGTGCGAGGACCATTATTTTGTTATAACAATGGCAAAAGTTTCGTGGCAATGCCCACAACCACAACGGGGCTCCACGGAGCTTCAAGTGCACCCCAAACCGAACACTTAACACAATCAATACACACATACACACGCACACACGCACACCCCTGGCCCTGCCCCTGGCCCACACCCTGCAGAGCAGAAGGAAAATGAGTTAATGGAAATTCTTAGCAAGTATTGTGATTTGACAGCTGCGTGTAAACTTGTGCGCACAAAAGGCGACTGGCGACTGGCAACTGGCGACTGCCGAAGACGATGCCAAGGCGATGATGATGCTGCCAGCAGAACACAAAGGGGGAAGTGTTAAAACATCGACTAACTGCACAAAAGGCCTCGCCCCAATCACCCAATCGCCCACACCCTTCCCCACACCCCTCAAAAACTGACAGTTTAAAGGAGCATTCTGCAGCAGGAGCTCCCTCCGAAAGAAGAAAACTTCAAAACTCCACTTCAAACATAAGACCAAGACCTAAAAAAAAGGGAATGACAAAAAATTTTGGGAACACCAAAGGTGCAGATACCCTAAAAACGTATAATTCTTTAAAGGGTTCTTCTCTGATAGGTATGCTATTTACCATACGATTTAGGATTACGATGGTAATATGTGGAGAGCATAGTGCACGGCTATCTAATATATTTAAATATTTTTACGCACCAATATTTTTACTCATCAAAATAAATACTAGAAAAGTGCGGAGCAAAATAATATATAAAATACCAGATAGTTTTAGAAAATTACAAGAAGAGCACACCTGCTAAATACTATACTAAATAGCAAAAAAGCAATGGGGGAAAATACAAAAAAAAAGACTTAAATTTAAATTACTAGATATAATTCCAGAAAAAAATCGGAAAATATAACCGTAAAATACCAGATAAAATATCTGAAACATAGTTCTAAAAAATATCATGCAAATATTATTAAAAATACTCTGAAACATCCTTACACCAAATTCATTAAAGTACGGAATACGATCCTGGAAAGGGTGTGTAGCAAGCCCAACGAATGTCTACATATGCGTGTGTATGTATGTGTATGTATGAATGTATGCTTAAATCTGAGAGTCGAATTGATGGGAGCGTGTGTGTGATGCCTCCTCTCCCATTTCAAAGGAGCTGCTTTCAAAGGACCTCTCAGTTTTTCAGGGGATGCGTGCGATATGCGTGTGTTGTGTGTCTAACCAAAAAAAAAAGAAAAGAAAATCGCCAGAAATGTTGCGAGTAATCCCCAATGCACAAGCGAATCATTATCCATTTGCCATTTGCCATTTTCCATTTGTGGTTGCTGCTGCTGCCACCACTGGGGATTCATTTATTTATTCGATCAGTCAGCTATTCGGTGGTTCATTCACTTAAGTCTGCCGCAACATTCCTTAACATTCCCCTACATTTTCTTTCTACTTTTACCTCCTTTTGGTTTTTTGTTTGATTGTGCTACAAATTTATTGAATGACTGTGATTGCAGCAGAACCATCCATGAATCCATAAAACCATTCATCCGGACTTCAATCATCAGCCACAACTGTTGAATGCCCCGCTACGTTGGCGCTCGGAGTGAATGCATTCACTTTTACTGCTGCCATTCAGCGAGTGCATTCATTCACAGCCACATTCACATTGTACCTAACACTTACACTCACTCGAGCGGGTGCATTCATTATGGATTCAGATTCGGATGCACTTCACCCTCGCTCCCCGTCCGCGGCAGGAAAGACTTCCCCGCGAGTGACCCCAAATGATTTCCAGGACAATCCAGTTGGCGGGATCATTGGGGGATTGGTGTGCACCGCACACAGCGTGGGCTCCTTGCAACACCGCTGCCTCTTGCCACTTGCCCACTTGCCACTTGAGGCAGAGTCTAGCTTCCATCTGGCCGACTGTCTCTACGACACTCCTCCGCCGCCTTCTTTAAGGAGACGATGACAATGAAGTGCCACCACTGTCTTTGGTGGGGCACAGCGGGTGGGGTCGGGTCGTGGCAGCGTTAGGTGAAGCGACAGCAGCCGTGAAGGGGAGAGCATCTTTCATATTTAAACTGACAGTTTATTGTGCTTTTCATTACAATTTTTGTTTGTTTGTTAGTTTTATTTTTGCAAACACAAAACTCCCAGAGCCAAGAGCCAGAGCCCGAGCCAGAGACCGAGCCAGGGCTAGAGATATCCAAACAATGCAGCCCCCCATCCACCCTTCGGGCGTTGGCAGTGGGTGGCTTGAGCGCACTCAAGCATGGAGTCAAGCTGCAGCAGCAGCAGCAGTCGCGTCTCCAGTGTCACAGTCCATGGCCCCGTTGCGGCATTTTAGCCAAACGGAAGTCATAAAAGACGCGCCAGCGTCCGTCCTGCCCATCCTGAAGCTCCTTCTGTTGCTGCTGCTCCTCCTTATCCTTGCTCCTGCTCTTGCTTCCTCCATTCTGGTGACAAGGACAACACCAATAGCAATAGCAATAGCAATAACAATAAGTATAAGTATAACAACAACCATAACAATCTACAACAATGCGACGGACGATAATTTCTCGTTAAAAAGCAAATGCCCAAAACGGAAGCGAAAGCAAAAAGCGTGGGGATTGAGGGACAGAACAGGACAGCGTTTTAATAACGCTCCAATAATTTAGATAAATTCATTTCGCACGCGTCTAATTGAGTGGCAGATGGAGACGGGGCCAGCAGCCGGCAACTCTGTTGGAGCTGAGCTCTCTCTGTGTCCTTGGGGACACGAATGCCACTGCATTCTGTGTTCTGAGTTTGCCATTCGCCATTCGCCACTCGGTCAGTACTATAATTTAGTTTCCTTTCATTTATTTGGTTTTCGTTGACTTTTATGGCACATGGCGGGCGGACGATCCGAGGGGCCATCCAACGAGTACAACGAATCCGATTCGAATCATTAATCAAAAGTCGAAAGCCTATGGAAGACAAGCTGCCTCTCAAAGGATGTATCGAATAAATGAATGAGGCCCACAGAATGAGTGAAGGCTCCAAAGAATGGAGGACTGTGATGGTGATGGTGGTGCTGTGGTCTTTAATCAGGGAAAGTGCACTGCAAATTGGAAGTGAATAAATATTCGAAGGAAAAGCACAGGCATTCAATGCAGAAGAGGCTGATTCTTGGTCACATTCAGCACATTTTATTTGTATCAACCATCTCGAGTTCATATGCTGACATCATAAAAATACTAGCAAATTAGGAGAACAAAATCAGAGAAATACAAAAACAAAAAAAATATAATAGCATAAAAGAATAGATAGTGGCAGAGGGATTAAAAAAATACTTAAACAAACAGTAATACAAATTCCAGGAAAACTAGACAATACTTAAAAGCAAGAGGTAAATTCTATGATAAAATTAAATAAATCAAAATAAAATAAAATGCAAGATACCAAAAAAATACCAGAAAATTACTAGGACGTATCAGAAAATACTTGATAAATACAATAAAATATAATTGTTGTATACCAGAAAATAGGTTAACAATATATATTTATATTTATAAATATATATATATATATATTTATATATACTTATCTATATATTTATTTTATATATATTTATTTATTTATATGTATGGTCAGTGTTTCTATGTTCTGCTGATTAAAATACTTTCCTGGCAGAAGAGAACTCCTTCTGAAATTCTTTAAGCCAGTTGCAGGTTATACATAGATCCGTCTGGATGCTCCATATAAAACGTTTGCATTCCCAAATAAACTTCTACTGATTCCCAGGTTGGGAAGAAAACAGCCCATTCCATCCAGGACTTGTTCAAACTTCATTGCCATGGTCCGCATGGGCCGGATTCACATTCCATAAAACTCAAGGAACTGGAATTGGAATTCCTTAACAAGTAGAAGGAGATTTCAAATGAATAAGCCCAATTACCAGCCATTGGCTGTGTGGCGCAGGACCCGCAAAAATGTAACTCATTTTAAGTGCCACGAAGTGGCAAGTGGCAGGAGCGAGTTGCTCGTTCTCGCTTTCGTTGGGGGAATGGGAATACCTGTGTGCTCAGCACCAGTATCGAATGGATTCAACGCTGAACTCATTTGCAACGTTGTCGTTCCCCCACTGGCACTCCAGCCACATCTCTCGTGTTGCCTTGTTAGCAGGTCCTCCTCGGTGTAAGCCCCTTGGAAGCCCTTGGGGGGGTGGCGGTGGCGCCTCCCGGTTGCATAGTTTGTAGTCATCAACGGACCGCTGCGGACCGGACAGTCTGTCGCACAGCGTTGCCCATAAAAGTAAAATAAAATGCAATATAATAACAATAACTGTAACAATAACAGTAATAACAAGGCACCACCAGGATGTGGGGTGGTGGTGGTGCCTGCGAATAGCGGAGCGGGGCGGATGGCACAACGTGGCTGAGTCGAAATAATTAAATGGCATCCACAAACAACGGCAACACAATGGTGGCGCATACTACACAAAATAGAAAAACCAAACAGCAGAAAATAAAAGAAAACGAATGAAATTGCTAAACAACATTCAGAAATGAAAAGTTATGAAGTTACGGACACAGCCGGCGACAATGCGACACAGAGAGCGGGAGAGCGAGGGAGACAGGGAATCCGCAACCCGAACCCGGACACGGGACACGGAGACGAGACGGTCCCATCGTACTCTGCAATTAGAGTCATTCAAATGATAGCCCGTTGTCGACGAATAACTTAGGGTTAACAGTGTGGCTTCAATGCGTTTAACAGTTTAAAGATCAATGGCTGCAGGGAGAACTCCAGAATGGCGAGAGAACAACGCTAGATATCCAAGGGTTAAGTGAAGATTTAATAAATAATTTAATATATAAAATAATAAATAAAATAATAGAAATATGGAAATGCAAGGACAAGAAAAATACAAAAAAATCCCAAGCTAAATATTTAAAATACGTACTGGAATAATACCAAACTTGATTAAATACTGAATGCTTAATGATCGACTGAAAGAAAGATCCAAGAAAATCTTTCGAATTTCCTAGAATTTTTAAATTCCCTCAGAGTTTCCTGGATTTCTGCCTTTTGTACTGCAAGGAAACCCATTCATTCATTCATCATGCATTCATGCATTCATTCATTCATTCATTCATTCGATGATTGCTTTTGACTCAAGTCAAGACCCCATTCAGCTCCACTGTACGCTGTGCAGTACAGTTGTGTGTGCCACAGGAAATGCGGCACTGCGCTGTGCAACACTGACTGCTGCGTCGCGTCGCGTCTCGTCGCCTCGCCTCGCCTCGCCACGGCTCGCTTTGAGTGTTTTGGGTTTTAATGTCCTGCCATTTCTTTTCACTTCACTCTCTCCCCCACGCCGCACTGCAGTTTTAAGTGTCCAAATTGAAATGTATTAGTGTACTCGTATTCGTACTCGTATTCGCATGCCAAACGGGGAGTGTGAATGTGAGTGTCGTTGAGGACATTGTTGCCTGCAGAAAACTACTGCAAAATGCTCGTACACACAGGCATCAATGGAGCAAGGAGGCGGAAGAGTGCGGGGGAGTGTGTGCTCGTGGGAGAGCCATAAATCTCAACCAACGCCTTCGCTCATTTGAAGCAGTAAATGTTCGAAAAGCGACAGCAATTAAAAATGGCAAACACCGAAGTGGCATAAAAAATGGCACTCGCTCCCTGCAGAGTCTTCTAAGACCACTTAACAGTTCCTTAAGGAACTGGCTCCTGCAGCAGCCAGCAGCCGCCTGCTCCTGTCGCCTGCAACTGTGTTGCCCCGAAATGCCAGTCGTAAAAGGAGATTTACGTGGCCCCCAGACTTAGGAGATGACATAATGTCGAGCTGTCTGCATGGGAGTGTGGCCTGTGGAGTGCTCAATGCACTCAAAGTGCAACAGGAGGAGCCGGAGCGGGAGCCGGAGCCACAGCAACAGCCGCCGTATGGCCAAATGAAAATGTTATCAGATAAACGAAGAAAATCTCTCCAGCTCTGGAATAAACTTAAAGGCTAAAGCTGTGCGTCTCATTAGTAGAAAATTGTTTTGCTCTCCCTGCGGAAGGAGCAAACATATTTCCCCCAGATTAATCATCGCAGCGGCAAATG
Organism: Drosophila ambigua; assembly: GCA_018150905.1. Lineage (NCBI taxonomy): Eukaryota > Metazoa > Arthropoda > Insecta > Diptera > Drosophilidae > Drosophila > Drosophila ambigua. The sequence goes on from JAECWS010000027.1 coordinate 648,822, forward strand.
AGGAAGAACTTGGATCCAGAATGCAAAATTGCATTTGTTAAGCATAGTTTTAAGTACCTTGGACAAGCGGGCGAAATCAGTGCCACCCTGCGACCCTTACAGCCCTTACCACCCTCCGACCCAACAACCTCGCCACTTAGCCGCAGGAGAAGCGATTAAAATTCAGCACAACAATTTACTCAATTTATGGGGCAACATAACTTTGGGAGAAGACTCAATAAAAAATGAGTAAGCGATGAGAGCGGCCGAGGGGGGCAGGCTGTGGTGATGCTGGTACTTGGAGGTCAGAGGTCGCTAAATAAAGGGCTTTCTGTGCATGTGTATGAGGGTGTATTAAATCCCCCGAAATGATTCTATTAAAATGAGATTTGTGCCATTCCAAGCGTAAATCAATCTGCTTTTTCGTTTCGAGGACAGCCTCAGCCGCCAGCTGGGCTATCTATTGCCCTATCTGCCTCTGCCTCTCACTCCCTGTGGATAAGGATTGCTTGTTTATTGAATGTAATTTAACAACAGTTAACCTTCGCCACGCTTCGCGCGCTCTCTCGCGCCCAATCTCTCTCCCTCGCTCTCCCTGAAGAGTGCCGGGCAATCACAGTAAAACCCCGCTGAAGGAGTACACTAAGCCCCCCAGAGAGCGGAAGGAGGAGACCTGCCATCAATGGGGGATCTATTACGTGGTATTTAATCAGATTTTTTACGACCGGACCGGAACAATAAAAATGTAAATGGACACGAAAGGATTGGCCCAGGAGGCAGGGGGGTCCCTGGTCCTGGTCCTGGTCCTTTTCCCACCACTAAACTTTTCCGCCACGTTTAACGTCTGTTCTTCTGGTGGCCCTTAAGCACCAAGTCCTTCATTTGTCGGCCAAAACATTGACTTTTATGGCCACACAAAAATATTGTTTTTTGCATATCATTCGGGAAACGGAAGGGAAAACTGAAGGGGAAACTGTAGTTCTCTCTCTCGCTCCATCTCGCTGTATCCATCGATTGGCAATATCTGGCTCTTGGCAGCAATTATGTCGAAAGATTTCATTATGCAAACGGAGAGAACAGTGCCCGCCATCAGTCATCTGACAGGCAGACAGCCGCTGGTCGCTGGACGGCTGCGGCTGACAATATTTCCTAGAAAAAGGTAAATTAATTTCCCAGGCAAAAAATACATGCTACAGCTACCAGCTACCAGCGATGGTGATGGCAATGGCGATGGTGAAACGCGTGGGGGGGGGAAAACTTTTATTAGCTTGTTGCGTTATTTGAAGCCTGTCATCCGCTCTGGACAGAAGAATCTTCTAGGCAGCCTCCACCTCCGCCCCAGCCACTGGCACAGGTCCACGAGCAGGCCTCTGCCGCCCATCATATTCCATAGAATAATTAATTAATTTTCGCGAAACAGCTGAGAAGAGTATTTGACTGGCGAAAATTTTGCAATTAATGTAATTGTATTTGCCCAACAGCAGCATCAGCAGGAGCAGGAGCAGAAATATTCAGTGTACTGCATAGCGAAAGTTGAGCTTTCGAAATTTTAATTACATTGTCAGTCGGTCGTTTGGGCGCTTCCACGGCTAATTTGCGCTTTCTTCAATCACCGATCTATTGTCTATGCTGTCCGACGGGTCTTAATGTGCTTTAAAGCGCTCGGCTTAATGCTGATTTTATGGCTGCGAAATGAAAGTCTGTGCCTGATTGTAAAAGATGTCTCCCAAGGAGTGTAGCAGAAAAAGGTAGTTGCAAAAAACAAATTAAAAATAAAATAAATAAAAGTAAAAAAAAAAAAGAACCTGACACTGCAATAATCGTATTTAACTTTGGTTTCCCATTTTGTCGTACTCTTTCGATACGTTTCAGTGGGGTGTGGTGTGTCGTTTTGGCTGCTGGAACACCTGGCTTCTGAATACTATTTAATTCTAGTTCCCCATACATTTCGAGTGCGATTCAAGTTAAGATCTGACCCACTTTCGCAACAATCTCGCTCCTTTTGGTCACCATTTTTCCGGGAATGTAAAATCCATAAATATATCTGTAACTGGAGCTGTAGCTGCGACTGGGAGCTTGGGCGTGGGGCTGCCTTGTTGTTGCCTTGTTTTCACTTTGATTGTTACGTGTTGCCGTTGCCTGCTCCGTTCGGTGCCTGCCTCTGCATGCAGGCAAATTGGATTTTCATGCATACTTGGTCGCACGCGCCCCCAAAAGCCAGCAAGAGCACAAGCAGAAGCAGAAGCAGCGCCAGGGCCCGGGAAAAGCCTCAGCCACCCCTCCAAATAGATGGCGGAGATTGACGCCGGCGATGGCGATGAAGATGAAGACATAAGCTCCAGCCTCGCCCATAGATGTCCCTGCCTGTAGCCTCTGCCTCTGCCTTCTGCCTCCTCTCCCAATGGAAACTCTTCTCGCCTTCTGCTAAACGTTGTTATCCGCCTCATTCTCTGTCGCCTTGTCGTCTCCCAGCTCACATCTCCCGGATCCCTTCCTCTGCTGTCTTTCTGTGTCTGTTTCGTCCTTTGTCGCATTGTCCTTTTTATTCGGCTTGTGTTTTATATCCTCGTTCCGTGCTCGTTTGTGCGTTCGATTCTCCCGTTCCCGTTCCCATTCCCGTTCCCATTCCTATTCTCCTTCTCACTCTTGTTCCCCTTTCCGTTTCCTGTCGCTTTTGGCATAAATTTATTATAAAATAATTTGCATAATTCGTTATTACTCAGCATAAACAAAGTGAAATTAAGACGATTTCTTTTCATGCCTCTCCACTCGACTCGACTCCACTCGGCTCGAATCCAATCCAAACGAATTCTTGTCCTCCTCTTGTCCTTTGGTCCTCTGCTCTGCGCCGCTCTCTGTTCTCTCTCCTTATTCGGTGTCTATTTTGTCAATGTCATTTCTTCAGTCCATGCTCCCCATCTCCACAGCAGAGCCCCACCCCTCCTACCTTTTGTGGCACACCTCTGCTCTCTCTCCTGCCTCTACTGAGGGCCGCAGCCCAGCTACAGCTAAGCCCTGAGCCTTGAGCTGGCTTTATATTTATGATTATTGTAAATCTATTTACATGATTTCCCAAAAACCATCCAAAGGCCATGTGCCACGCCTTCCCAATGGAGGGACACGACACTGTCTCCCTCTCCCTCTTGCTGTCCGTCTGTGTGTGTGAGTTTTTCAATGTTGAATACATAATGAGGACAATACCTTGCAACCTATTTGTTTTTCCCATTGATGCGAGTCCATCCAATTAGAAGTTTCCATAACTATTCGATTAAGGAAAAACTAAGCGAACTATTCGACTTCAATGCACATCGAGACAAAACAATTATTATCCACGTCTCTTGCTGTTATTATTTCTGAGTATTTGTTTGTGCTTTAATTATTATTATTTATTATTACTATTTATTATTATTATTTATATTATATTATTATTTTTCCGACTTTTTTCTGTATTTTTCTGGTATTTATTTAAAATTTGTTTACAAATTTCGCCAAATCATATCTCGTGGGAATATTCGAATGTAAATGAATCAAGTTGCAGCACTCGTATATGTACAAGTGGTTCGATCACTTCTCACGATATTTATTGCTCATCTGCAAGCAAACGGCGAAATGTTTGATTTATCGATGGGTCTCGGACTGATTGGATGCTCACTTTGGCAACAGTTCCCACACAGACAAGCGGACAGAAAGACAGACAAACAGACGGACGGACAGTTGTTGCCTCGGTGTCTCGTTGCCGGCCGCTGCCAAGAACTTGACCCATTCGGTCGCCATTTTGTGAACATACACTACTATGCATACACACACACACACACACACATTCAGATTGAGAAGGCGGAGATACCCTTAGGGGGGAGGGAGCACATAGAGGATGGAGGAATACATTTTGTAGCTTTTGAATGCTAACTGAGTTTACTTTTCAATTTGATTTGGTTGTCTAAGCAAATAACGTGAGCCAGCTCTCAAGTACAAACAAATGGGTGTACTTACAGTACAGGCAGGGACTGTTCGA